>OY726525.1:69867419-70565663 GCA_963383655.1 Bathymodiolus septemdierum
GTGCTAAAAACGTTGTCCAGAGCGAGCAAGTGATTTAAAAATGTTAATTTCTTTTCCTTTTTTTGCTTGTCATTTTTGATGAGCGAAACATAAAATATTATGCGAAAAATATATTTCTTATATTTTTCATGTATTTTCGGAAGCGAGAGACCATATTTTAATTTTAAATATTTTATTCTTCAATAAATTAAGGCAAATAATTCCTGAAGTAAGAAGTGAAATGCGGGATTTACTTATTTTTATCTTCATTCTGAAAACGCCAGGTCATTCACACCGGTTCACTCAGCAGGGTACCTAATATTGCGTAATGAGTTTAAGTCCACACAGGAAATCGCCAGGCAGAACATACAAGTGTCATTTTACATCCGGTCGACGGGCCTCTGACCGAATACCTGAATACATGTGTCACAATATTTGGCAATAATCAGAGGCGCAATGCACATTTTACGACCCGTTAACTAACTAAAATTTTACCCCTAAGGGTTGAAGGCATGTTCAAGGAATATATACAAACAACGTACACAAGTCAAATAGACAAAAACATAATAAGAACAGAAAATAAAATGAAAACAAATTACGCTACCCGTGACTAGAATAGCAGATGCAATACACATTTTAAAGGTTCTAATAGGTGATCAAAATACACGACCCTGATCACATTAGGAATGGGTGCATATTAATGCACACTGCTGGATCAAGGGGGTGTTCGACAATTTAGTAAAATTCGTGTATAAATTGGGTAAAAATTGTCAAACAAGAGCCTGGCACCTAATGCAGCAATGATTCATGGGATATTTTCACAAAAAAAAAAGATTACCATTGATTGTAAGCTATATTGAATTGTTCATTTTTTCCTTGAATTTTTTGTGTCCCATCAGAATGATGTAGCAACAACCAAAATTATGAAATAAAGCAGGGTGAACAGGACAGGGTTGAAATTCTTCTTGCAAAATAGACAAAAAACCATTCGTATGCAATTTTTCCTTATAGAAATAGAAATTAAAATAAGTTTATTAACCAAATCAGGGCCCCAGGAGGTCATATACAAATAACAATTATGATTGATACACAACAACAATACATCAAACTAAATATTCGCGGTGAAATATCAATAATTATGATGAACAAATTTTTTATGACTATTCTTAGATTAATCAGAAGGGTCCACCAGTTCGAAAGACGTGATTAAAATAAACAAAATATGTTACGCAGAGACATATTATATGTTGCGCTTTGTTTTTGTATAATAAACTTATTTATAATACTCATCGTCTGTAATTGTCAAATGAAATCTATTACAAATTATGTTTACATAATCCTCTCAATTGTATGGCTTCCTACCCTGTAACTTTCTGTGCTTTTAGCTTATGTGTATCTTTATTGTAGTGCATGCACGATCGATTACAAAGTGCGATCTTACTGAATAATGTCATTAAAACAATTTTTCCCCGTAGTATAGGCCTTTTTGTATTTTTTTTTTAACGAATTCAGGGCATTGTTCGGATGTCCGTTCTTTTTTTTAGCTTAATTTCGTAGTTCTTCAATTTTGGAAAAAAATCTTTTGTAAATGTGTCTCATTAAAGACAAACCCAACATAATAAAACGCTAATATACATATAAACATCCATATTTATACATCAGGAAAAACATATAAAAAAAAATTTTTTTGCGAAGTTTCCGTTTAAGTTTCTGTTTTTTAGACCTTGGGGCATTTTCATCAGTCGCTTCTCTTGCTTGCCTGTCCTATTGATAGTGGTTGTCCGGGTCTCTAGGAGGGGGAAAGCGCATATGAGGTTCTTGGTTTCCAGGTTGAAGCGCATCTTTACAATTTCATATGTGAATATTAGCATGTTTTTTTTATCAACTTAGCTGTGAATGTGAAAAATTTGTGAAAAATAAGTTATTTAAGTCTCAAATATATTAGTAAATCTTCCTTGTTTTCAACAATAAACCAGGAAATGTTTTTTTCGCTTTAATAGTAAATCATACTCGACTATAGGCACTTATAATTGATGATATATTATTGTAACACACACAAGAGATGACGTGGATTAAATGATTTTAAGTAACATAACCCCGCTATTTTATATTGAAGTGTATTTATCAAGCCAGTAGATTGATTAATCATATATATATGTACATTTGTATGTAAGCACATTCAACATACATCTGTCAATTAAATTGCGATGTTCGAGTTTGATATGGTAAAACTCGTGATTTTATTATTGACGGGACCATTTATTAAGTTCGACTGTTCGAGGTATCAGTGTTCGAGCGAAAGTTTTTTTTAACTTAAAAATATATGGAAAATTGGCGGGACTTTCAAATAAGTTGGAGCCATCCATGGTATTCGACCCATCCGAGTTCGAGGGACCGAGGTTTGATTTGTATATATGTAAAATGCTAAGGGAACGACCACTTAATTTGAAGGGGGGGGGTTATGGTTTTTTCCTAAAAAAATATTCTGATTTCCAATGTTGCTGAAAAAAATATTCTGATTTTGGTGGAGGAAAAAAAAATAATCTGATTCAGAGTTTTTGTGATATAACCTAATGTGAAATTCTGGAGAAAAATTTGACGCTTCGTGCGACAAAAAAAATAAATATTCTAACTCTTGTGTTGTCCGAAAAAAAAATTCTGAACGAAACAATAAACCATAACCCCCCCTTCAAGTTAAATGGTCGGTTCCTAACTTTCATTTTTTCATGGTTTTTTCATACTACATTTAAAGATTTGACTGAACAGATTTTATATCCAAAATGCAACAGAATGCACCATTTTGCGTCCTTCTGAAAAACAATTTTCTGGGGGGGGGGGGGGGGGACAAACCCTAGACCCCTTATTGCTTTTAGTCTCTCGAGGGTTGGCATGTATGTATATATGACTTCCCAGTTTAAAAGAAATCCAAACACAATTCCTGTCTCCAAGATTATTTGTACATGTACCACAATATTCCTAAAGTTCTACAATAAATGCTTAAATAAAAACGAATCTGGCCACCATTCATTATCATGTTAATATTTTTTTTATCACGTCATATTTTACGTTGCAACAAGTAAAGGTCAGCATTGAAATCGTATTTGGGTCACAACTGACACGCAAAGATGACAATGTCATCAATATTTCTTAATACGCATCTATAGTACACTACAATAACTAGGAGGAGATCACAGGGACCTGCTCCCGGCCTTCCGTTATCAATAATTTGAACCCTACTATCAATGTGCGGTACTAAAATATCACAAGGGATGACACCCGTTCATATTTATACTTAATTCCTACCTTTCGTACGGTTTAGTTGTGTTGAATAATGGTAATTCCAAATAAATATCACAAAAATCCTAAATGAGTATACTAAAAATCCAGCTTGGTTGGGGGGGGGGGGGGGGGGGCATGTGTCCCTTGCCACTGGCTCATATGTCTCTGATAAGAAAAGATAGTTGAACATTAACATTTTTCATTTTTATACAATTTTTGCATTTATTATTTCTTTGGCTTTTAAAGTAACAAACATTGTCTAACCATGATGTGCTTGCAAGGAACAAGAAACGCATTAGTTTTTCCTTATTTCTGTTAGTGTTAATTATTTCTATCAGTACCCATTTGTTTATTCATCTTACATTTTCCGTCAGTCTGATCCTACAAAATATTTGAATACTACCAACATCTGCCGACAATGGTTTAGAATAGTAAGACACAATGAATTTTATTTATTTAACTACATGTATTAATTAGGCCCTTCATACTATATGTATATCTGTCATTATTTATTAAACTCAGCCTTTCTAAAATAAATGCTATAAAATTATTAACCAGCTTGTTGTTGAAACTTTAAAAGGTAATAACATTACACAAGAAGGAATATATGTCTCTGTATAATCTTGTCACAGATAATTTTAAAGAGTATGATTTCGATACTGAATATTGCCTTAATATATATATCACGCCTCTACTGTGCTATTTCCAATAAAAAAAATATTGAATATTGATAGATATGTTGTATGTGAAAGCAGAGACATGTCTGATGAAAGCGGTACCTATATAATTCTTTTAAAATTAAAAACTATTTTATTCACTTGGAGATAGCATAATATTGGCCCAAATACACATACTTTAAAATGTTGAAATGAAGATTATCAGTATTACAGTAACCGTACGCAGTGCGGTCTTATGTATGGGCACAATGGACAGTTTCCCGGTGGTCCCACAAGCAAATGAACCCCTTGCTAATCTATGTATGTTGTATACGGCATAATTTTTAATTTTTAAACTGATTTTGTTGGAAGTATCAATACAAGAAATATATGTTTAATTTTATCGACCATTTATAGTTTTATTTCTGTGAGTGTTTGCATAGATATGGGCCTCAGTGCACTGCTTTGACCGGGGCCTATATTGCTGACAAGACGGCCCTGACCGTACGTCATTCATCATTTACACTTCATGAATATATATCGGCTGTACATAGCATGGTATAGGCCAATATTGCTTATGTATGTTGGTTGCATTAATTGATATTTTCGTAATAAAACTCTTTTCTTATGACTTAAAAGACCATACTTTCATTTTACAGACACCGGCGTCTACTACCCCCTTTAGGCTTTATAATGGTTGATACCACCCACGTACTAGTACTAGTTAGTCTTCAATGTTTGCACTGTCCCTAGTCCAACAATAAAAGATTCCATACTTTTTTCTCATACTTTTCTATTCTACTTCATTTAACTTTCCAATGGATGTCATAAACTTCTAGATGAAAATGGCAAATTGCAAACCTATCTAAAACTCAAATGCAATTTCGGATTCGAAAATTATCTTCATATTTTATCAGATTTTAATCAGAGAAAATCTTTCACCAAATTTAGAATCAGCAACCATAAATTAAAGATTGAAACTGGCAGATATTCAAAACCTATAACACCTTTAGAGAACCGCATTTGCGAAAAATGTTTTTCAGATGAAATATAATCTGAATAACACCTTCTATTAAAATGTTCTTTTCACTATACTTCCAGGTGCAAGCTTCTTGAAACAATTAAGAATAACATTAATCATTCTAACCTTGAAAAATTATCATTTGGGGAGAAATTTATATGGCTTTTAAACTAAGAAAATAAAGATACTTTAATATGCATGTGTGATTTCCTGTTAAAAAGTCACTGTTTCGGATAGCTGGTATCGCATATTTTAACACTAGTCATGTCTCTCATTCTTGTATTTATCATTTATATGATATTTTATGCAATCACCTTATGTTTTATTATGTTTGTATGCCCCTTCGTGGGCCCTTTAATTTGGACCAATAAAATCTTATCTTATCTTATCATAGGGGATATCATTTAATTTCAAATACTAATGTCCTCTCTATAGGCCATGCTTACTCATATTATTTTGTGATATTCAACTTTCACTCAAATATATACACACTGGCCAGACAGAAATGCTGTTCTCGCATCTAGGCAATGCCTACTCCATATTACGAATACGACAGTAAAGCAGGGGCACAACAGCTGATGGGGGTCCACAAGGTTAGTGCATTCCATCCGTTTATTTTTTAGAAATCAGGGAAATCGACAATAATAAGAAATCTAGCAGTACCCCGCCATTTTGTTGCTTACCTTGTGTTTATTTCTAGTATTTGTGTGGACCCAGGACTAGAGGCCCTACATCGCTACTAGCCCTGAAAATACGTACCACCGTGGCAAACACGGGGAAATTAAGGTCCATCGGTCAAGTGCCTGTGCTTTTTTCATGTAAACAACATTTTGCAACTCTCTATGTATCACTGGATCCAGTGATACATAGAGAGTTGCAAAATGTTATTTACATGAAAAAAAATATCGATGTTCAAGAAAAAGGAGGGGGGGTTCTGTCCCTTACAAGTTGTTTCGGCCTTATGACAGATTCGGCCGTAGTTGATTCAGCCTTAGTTGATGCGGCCTTATATAAAATTGATGTTCCGGCCTTGTCATATATTTATGCGGCCTACGGCAAATCCAGCCTTATATCAAATGGAAAAGAATAATTAAAAAATAAAAGTTCTATTTAAATTTAAAATATTATTTAAATATTCATGGTTATGAAAAGCCATAATAAATCGTTATTATTTTAACAATTTTTTAATTAGTAATTTTTGGTAATAATGACGAAAATTTCCATTGAAGTTGATGATTAGAAAAACAATTCAGGTTGAAATACCAAGCTGTCAACAAGCGAAATTCCTTAGATGTTCATCACAATGTGTCGTTTTATTGTATGTATCATATATATCCATAGATACACATCATTCTTAACTGAGGCCGCATTAATTAACCAAGGCCGTATCAACTAAGGCCGAATAGTTTTCAGGCCGGATCAACTCGAAAGCGTCCTGTCCATAAGTACCTGTGGGTTATTTGTATTTTCTCTTCTTGTCATAAGATTTTATTATATAAAGTTGAAAATATACTGACTGATGCAAGACGGAAATAATCTGATATATTATTTATAACAGTTTTAAACAAAACTATTTGCTTATTATTTTTTTTCACTTTCGTTTTCCATTGGCATTGCGTACAATGTTGTAAACAATTACATAAAATATGTTGTAAAAGATGACAAAACAAAATTTATCATAAATAAATGATGTTTATAATAAGTAAATTCCGTTACCTTTGTGTTATTCACCTTCAAGACATGTCTGGACTGAAGTTGACTGCCGTGTGCACACTTCCACCCATATCAGGTGATCGATAGACACTGATGACGACGTTCGCTTATCTCCCTTGTTTGAAGGACTATTAATACTTTTTTGCTCATTCTTCTGAACAAATTTATGTATATCCTGTAGTATTTAGAAATAGTATAAATGTATTTACATATTTAATTACACCTGTTTTGGAATCCCTTTAACATTTGGTTTTCAGAGGTGATTTTTTTAAATACGTAATTAAATAGATCAATAATGGTCCATAAGGGAACGACCATTTAACTTGAAGGGTTTTTTTCTAAAAAAATATTCTGATTCCCAATGTTGCTGAAAAAAATATTCTGATTTTGTTGGAGGAAAAAAAAAAAATAATCTGATTCGGAGTTTTTGTCATATAGCCTAATGTTGAATTCTGGAAAAAAAAATTATGGGAAAAAAAATTGCGCTTTGCGCGACAAAAAAAATAAGTACTCTAACTCTCGTGTTGGTCGAAAAAAAAATTCTGAACGAAACAAAAAACCATACCCCCCCCCCCCCCCCTTCAAGTTAAATGGTCGGTCCCTAACAATAACTTCAACACAAAGATAACTAATTTCTACAGAAGATTACTCCATACAACCTAATGTGATACATTTATTCAGTGACTTGCGGCAGGATGGCAGGATTATTCCCAATAAAACTGATCGCCACCATATAATTGACATATTGTTTTAAAGTGGCGTTAAACACCATAACCCTAACCCAAAGTTTCGAGCCGCTTCTTTTGGTGCAATAGTACTGTATCTTATACGTATTACATTTCTTCACAGTGTAATGTTTACATAAACGCTATATATATGCAAATTAACAAAGGCTGTAGTATTGAATTCCTTTCCGCACGGACGATTTGGCAGTTAGTATATAAAGAAGATTTTAAGTGTACTCGATTAATGCGACGTTCGTTACAAGTTGTAATACGACACAAGTCCATGTTTTGGATGTTATAATCCCCCAGCCACCCACCCAGAGTAATGCCAATAGAATTTCAACTGCTCTTATATATTCATATATTCTGAATTTTTTGAGGGGTAGAAATGACATACTATGAAAGAATTTGTTATGTTGATATATGTTTATAATAAATCCTATGTGATCTTATTGATATTTCACCGCGGATATTTAGCTTGATGTATTGCTGTTGTGTATCAATCATAATTGTTATTTGTATATGCCCTCCTGGGGCCCTGATTTGGTTAATAAACTTATTTCTATTTCTATTTCTGTAACGAACGCACAACCCTACACTGTGTTCAGTCTTATTTATATTACATTATTTTAGTTAAGGAAAAAAAAATATTTTCGGAGGAATGAAACGAGGGAGAAAATAATAAATACTCTGAATACCGAAACAATCCAAAAGTAACAGAATGACTTGCATATAATACATAATATATCGGGAGACACTGGTTATTACGATAAAACTTCCCGGTATTTTATACCCAATTAAGCTTGGCTTTCAAAATCATTAAAAAATCTGCTTGGTACGGGGGTTTTCTGCCATTTAAAATTACCGGTCCATGTTTTTAAGAGCCTATAGAACAAACCATGCAATGCACAAATAAAATTCATTCAATATAAATTAAAAGAACATGTATCACAGCATTACGTATAAAGGGAAATAACTCAGATTCATCCATGTTACTTGTGATGAAATAAATCACTATCAAGTTCAGCTTTCCTTCAATAAGAATTAAGCAAATATCAATAATCATTTTGACAATTTAAAGGGTGAGGGTTATAGTATTTAACGCCACTTTCAACAATATTTCAGTTATATAGTGGCGGTAAGTTTTATTGGTGGAGGAAACCGCAGTACCCAAAAAAACCCACCGACAAGTCGCAAGTAACAGATAATGTTGTATCAAGTACACCGGTACACCTCGCCATGAGCAGGATTCGAACTCACTTATGAACTTAAGTGATGATAGGCATTGCACCGGTAGTTGTAAATCCAACTACTATAAGATCACGACCACGACGACCCCCCTTGAGAATTTAATTTAAAGTAACTAAGCTAAATCTGTTTTATGTTCAGGGTTAGTTTTATGGTATTTAACACCACTTGGTGTGAAACAACAACCACTCACTCGTTCTATTTTAGACTACATGGTATGCACGTACAAGTCTAGTATGATACGAATAGATAATATATCAATTTATACAACATATAAGTCAAATTCGGAAAGTATGTCTTTATTAATCGATGTGCTACTAGCCATTAAAAGATGTTATCATAATCTGTCATTGCGTTACCAAGGCCATAAAGAGTCCATTTCTCGGTATGAATAATCTGATTATCAAGTTCGTCTTGAGGAGGTACTATTTGTGTTCGAGCTCTAGAACGACCCGTCATTGTACAATTTATAAATTGCGCTTATATATTTAAAAAATAATTTACGTCGTCCATTTGAAAATTGCGAATTTACGCTGCTATTCTATAGGATTACCTAGATAAGCTTATCATTGAATTACTATTTGTAAGAAAACGTTCATATCAGGTAATCCTTGACCCCTTTTGCACGAATTCCACTCGTCAAATTTGAACAGGACATCAAGTTCATTGAGGTTAAACTTATGCAATTGTCAATGAGAAGATTTGTTTTCATTTTTCATATTTTTCAAACTACTCAAAGAAGGTATATTGTTTTATTGATTACATAAAACGAAAGTTTAAATAACAATTCCATCAATATCAACAAAACAGACAATCACCTCTCATCTTAACTCACTGAACACAAAACACCCACAACATACGACACTGAAAATCTAGGCCCTGGCTTGTGACAGATACAAAACGGAGAATGATAAGTGACGAATGGTTTGGTTGGTTTTTGTTTTTTGGTGTTTAACAACACTTTCAAAAATATTTCAGATATACCGTGGCGGTAAGTTTTAACCAGTAAACCACCGACCTGCCTCCGCCAGTCACTGACAAACAGTGACGAATGTAATAAGGCAATAATGATATATACACTTGTACATTTTGTCTGACGGATATGCTTGCACTCCTTAATTTTGTTGAATATACGGAGTTCGTTCTTCGTACAAATCCATTACAAAAGGTGTATTATATTTCGAAATTGAACTTACTTATCGCCCTGTATAATCTTTTCTTATCAATAACTACCACCACATATTGTATTCTGAATAGATAATCACAAGGCATACAGATTTATGGTTAATATATTATGAATATGAGTTAAATGGTCAGAAACCGTCTTATCTAGTTGTACTCGATTTCACTGTGTTTATGTTCTAGTTCAATGTTTGATAGTATGTGGGGTTTTGAATTTGGGGAGGGTTGACAGCGAACGTGAGGAAGTTTTCTTGTAGTTTGGTTGCTTGTTTTATTTCCGTTACATATTCAATAATACAAAGGACAGTATCGATGTTGTAATTTTCAGCGAGCTCTCATGGACCGTTGGAGATCGCGATTTCGATCCCCTGTCGGATCAAATAAAAATTTATGAAGACGGTATTTGTTGCAGTAAGCCTGCAATATAAAAAGTCCATCTAAGCGTAATGGTCTACTACAAATTGCACACCACCTTCATCTCATCGAATGTAACTTGATCGCGCCATGATGTAACTGGGAAACTGCTTATTTTGGTATTAAACAACAATTATTCACTCACATCAATTATCAAAAAGATGGATAATTTCTTATAGCCAATTTAACCTCGCCACATTTGTTAGCCTATTCCCAAAACAGACTTATTTCTTTGACTGATTTATATTCAATGATTTGAGGTGGAGGTGTGAGGTGCTTATTTGCTTTGTTGATAATCATTGCGCTCTCTCTCTCTCTCTCTCTCTCTCTCTCTCTCTCTTCACAAACTACTCTGTTTTCACACATCTATTATATTTTCATCAAAGTATGGACGAGACTGTAATGTTTGTTTTTATTTTAATCACTGATTTTGTAAAGACGACTTGACCTTTGCACGACATGTTAATGTACAGATAACAAACATGACACACGGCTGCAAGGATAGTGATAAAGTGTATCAAAATAAAAAACAAAAAAATACCACATTGTCGAAACATTTCCAAACATTCAATAGAAAAATCGTAGAAAGAGATACCCCTAACAAACAAATACATGACTGCTCATCTTCCTGGCTTGGTACAGGTACTTCCATAAAAAAATGGCGGGGGTTAATCTACCTTTATGGGCTCCCCCCCTCCCTTGTCTTAGTCATATTATGCGGTCATGTAAGTGTTTTCTACAAAAAAGCATTTGAAATAAAGCATGTTAATTTGATTGTTGATATATTGGTATGTGATGACTTAAAATATGTCGTACAAAATCTACTTTTATCGAGACAGGTGTTTTGTATGTACATTATCAATGATTGTCCCAAGCCTATATCGTTTACCCTATATCGCACCCCTAGACCTATATCAAAGATTGTCCCCAAGTCTATATCGTTTACCCTATATCGTACCCCTAGACCTATATCAATGATTGTCCCAAGCCTATATCGTTTACCCTATATCGCACCCCTAGACCTATATCAAAGATTGTCCCAAGCCTATATCGTTTACCCTATATCGCACCCCTAGATCTATATCAATGATTGTCCCAAGCCTATATCGTTTACCTTATATCAATGATTGTCCCAAGCCTATATCGTTTACCCTATATCGCACCCCTAGACCTATATCAATGATTGTCCCAAGCCTATATCGTTTACCCTATATCGCACCCCTAGACCTATATCAATGATTGTCCCAAGCCTATATCGTTTACCCTATATCGTACCCCTAGACCTATATCGTATTGTCCCAAGCCTATATCGTTTACGCTATATCGTACCCCTAGACCTATATCAATGATTGTCCCAAGCCTATATCGTTTACCCTATATCGTACCCCTAGACCTATATCAATGATTGTCCCAAGCCTATATCGTTTACCCTATATCGTACCCCTAGACCTATATCAATGATTGTCCCAAGCCTATATCGTTTACCCTATATCAATGATTGTCCCAAGCCTATATCGTTTACCCTATATCGATGATTGTCCCAAGCCTATATCGTTTACCCTATATCGTACCCCTAGACCTATATCAATGATTGTCCCAAGCCTATATCGTTTACCCTATATCGTACACCTAGACCTATATCAATGATTGTCCCAAGCCTATATCGCTTACCCTATATCGTACCCCTAGACCTATATCAATGATTGTCCCAAGCCTATATCGTTTACCCTATATCGTACCCCTTGACCTATATCAATGATTGTCCCAAGCCTATATCGTTTACCCTATATCGTACCCCTAGACCTATATCAATGATTGTCCCAAGCCGATATCGTTTACCCTATATCGCACCCCTAGACCTATATCAATGATTTGTCCCAAGCCTATATCGTTTACCCTATATCAATGATTGTCCCAAACATATATCGTTTACCCTATATCGTACCCCTAGACCTATATCAATGATTTGTCCCAAGCCAATATCGTTTACCCTATATCAATGATTGTCCCAAGCCTATATCGTTTACCCTATATCGATGATTGTCCCAAGCCTATATCGTTTACCCTATATCGTACCCCAAGACCTATATCAATGATTGTCCCAAGCCTATATCGTTTACCCTATATCGTACCCCTAGACCTATATCAATGATTGTCCCAAGCCTATATCGTTTACCCTATATCGCACCCCTAGACCTATTTCAATGATTGTCCCAAGCCTATATCGTTTACCCTATATCGCACCCCTAGACCTATATCAATGATTGTCCCAAGCCTATATCGTTTACCCTATATCGTACCCCTAGACCTATATCAATGATTGTCCCAAGCCTATATGGTTTACCCTATATCGCACCCCTAGACCTATATCAATGATTGTCCCAAGCCTATATCGTTTACCCTATATCGTACCCCTAGACCTATATCAATGATTGTCCCAAGCCTATATCGTTTACCCTATATCAATGATTGTCCCAAGCCTATATCGTTTACCCTATATCGATGATTGTCCCAAGCCTATATCGTTTACCCTATATCGTACCCTTAGACCTATTTCAATGATTGTCCCAAGCCTATATCGTTTACCCTATATCGCACCCCTAGACCTATATCAATGATTGTCCCAAGCCTATATCGTTTACCCTATATCGCACCCCTAGACCTATATCGTATTGTCCCAAGCCTATATCGTTTACCCTATATCGCACCCCTAGACCTATATCAATGATTGTCCCAAGCCTATATCGTTTACCCTATATCAATGATTGTCCCAAGCCGATATCGTTTACCCTATATCGCACCCCTAGACCTATATCGTATTGTCCCAAGCCTATATCGTTTACCCTATATCGCACCTCTAGACCTATATCAATGATTATCCCAAGCCTATATCGTTTACCCTATATCAATGATTGTCCCAAGCCTATATCGTTTACCCTATATCAATAATTGTCCCAAGCCTATATCGTTTACCCTATATCGCACCTCTAGACCTATATCAATGATTGTCCCAAGCCTATATCGTTTACCCTATATCGCACCTCTAGACCTATATCAATGATTGTCCCAAGCCTATATCGTTTACCCTATATCGCACCCCTAGACCTATATCAATGATTGTCCCAAGCCTATATCGTTTACCCTATATCGCACCCCTAGACCTATATCGTATGGGTGTCTTCTTAGAAGGCCGCGTTATATTGATCGTTTTTCAGAAGTACATCTCTTTAAATTTGAAAATTGTTACAGTAGGTAAGATTTGGTTACACAAAATTCAAATTAACCATAAAAATTAAAATTTTACAATAGCTTTTTCAGATTTTTGGAATTGTTATGGATGTATATAAATATTAGAATTGGACCAACACTTACAAATATAACAATTTGAATACATATGAAAGAAATTTAAAGCAATGGTAAATTTGAAAGGGGAAGTATAACTCTAATTCAGATAGAGATATGGTGAATATCTAAATACATGTATTATCAAAGGCATGGTTGAAATATATGATATAATGAACATTACATGTCAAAATCTGTATCACATGCCGTATCAACCCTCGACCTATATCACCCCTCGGGTCGGTGATCCCTGGGGTGATATAGGGTTCTCGGGTTGATACGGCATGTGATACAGATTTTGACATGCAATATTCAGTATATAATAACGTTATTTTTGTACGTTACCTAACTATAACGTTACTTTAACGTTACGCTTACGTTACGTGTTTGCTAAGCTAGTTCTATTGTTATCGATAGGTATTCAAATTTTGGAAATACCTATTTGTCAAAAGAATTCGCACGTGTCTTAGGCCCAGGACAAATAGTGACGTCTGGGCGTAACACACGTGCGACTATTTTGACAAATAAATATTTCCAAAAGTTATACAATACAACCAGAGGCGTAGCTGCATATACGCTGTCACGACATGGCGTGCACATCGACAAGTTAAAAAAAAATGAAATAGAATTAAAAAAAAATGTATTGTTACTTTTAATAATCTAATTAAATCAATATGACTATTATATGGCTAATAAGACGTATGGACAAGTCGAGCGGACGCATTGTATACCTTTAAGAAGTCAATATCCAATTGTGGTCCATGCGTTAGAACGCTTAGAAAACCAAGGCGATGACAAAGCCGGGCAGTTTCTTGCATACATCATGCGGTTTCAGTTTATCATAGCTTTGGTAATATAGCGAAGCATATTTTACATAGCACTGTTTATCTGTCAGAGATCTGTCAACATTCCTCCAAGATACCGATTACGGCATTCTTGAAGCAATCAAAGAATCCAAGACCGTGAATGAAGTGCTAAGAGCTGAACGACAGGACGAATCGGTTTAGGATGAGATGTATCAGTCTGCACTTAACTTAGCCAAATCTTTTGATATATCTGATAGTATGCCCAGGCGAGGTGGTAGAAAGACTACCAGAGCAAATCACCCTGCGGAAACGCCAAAACAGCATTGGCGAATTTCTTTGAACTATATCCATTTTTGGACAATTTGATTACGAACATGAAACACGTCTCCTTAAATCGGAAAACCGCTTCCATGCACATCATCTACTGCCCCGTGCTGTAGACAAATTAACTGATGATCATGTTGCTACAATATACGAGGCATATCAGGCTGACATTTATTTGTCATTAGAGGATTTCAGTAGAGAAGTAGCCAGATGGCGAACCCAATGGGTCATTACTAAACGTAATGATTTGCCAACAACACTTTAGACCACACTTGATTCTGTAATTAAAAAAAACTAAGTGTTTTGTTTACCATGCCAGTAGCAAGCACTACTGCTGAAAGGTCATTTAGTGTACTGAGGTGTTTGAAAAATTATGTTAGGTCGACCATGAAGAATGACAGGCTATCTTCCCTTGGATTGGTGCATATTCATCGAGATTTTGAAGTGGACTTGTACAAAGCAATGGAGGTGTTCGTATCTGCTAAGACACGAAGGGCAGATTTTGGACAATTTTAAGAAATTCTTGTCTATCAGTCTTTAAAATTGTGCTTGATTCTATATTATATGAAACCCTAAAATGGCCCCAGATCGCACCATTTTGCATCTAGTCAAAAACAAAATCCCAGACCCCCTCCCCCTCTCAAGAATTATGGCGTGCACACTATTAAGCCTCAGCTACGCCCCTGAATCCATTATTTAAGTAGGTAAATATCTTATTGTATTCTGCTGAATTCATTTCACATTTATTTTTGATGATGCAATTTCATCTGAGTGCATGTGTTTATAAATGTCCTGTCAACACTTCAAATTAACAAAAATCAATCAAGTGTATCATGTCACATGATTTACCTGTAATTTTCTATAATATTATTACCTGTAAATAATCAAGAATACCTGTATGTAGAGGAAAAACTTTTATAGGCATGGAATAAATATAACATAATATTTTATCCAAAGAACATTTATTATAATATCGTTTGTTCCAGATGGAACATTTATTATGTGGAACAGTTACAGCTTTCTCCGTATGCAACTGGCCTTACTAGTGGCAGGTAAAAACGAATAAATTGTATTTTGTCGCTTATTAACTGCAAACTTTAATGGTTCTTTGTCCGTAATTAACACCGACTAAAAGCAGATTCACAGAAAATAAGAAATAAGTGCATTGTTGTACTGATTTAATGACGATTCGGCAAACTCCGTAAACAATGTCGATAATTAATAAGATGGCGTCTATTTCTTGATCGATCTCAAAACACGAGCAGTTGCACCTTTTCCCCCCGATGCGCGTACATTTCATAACATTCATAAGTTACAGAAACACGTTTTATTAAGGCATCAATCATATCTGATAGTTTTTATGGGTAACAAACATTTACGGTTTTGGCAGATAATGCCCCTTTAAGGTTTTCTACTAAGTTTGTGTTTTTTTTAGTCTACCTGGCTATTTTATCTTAAGTTTAATCTTTCAAAGACCATATATTTTCTGAAACGTACATGATTCCTCTATGTTCTGTCAAAATATCATAGGATGTTAAAGTCTTGTGAAATGCCAGGCTATGGAAAACACTTACTCAAAAAATATCTCGTCATCCCCGGGAAATTCAGTATTAATAGGTCATGCATCAAATCCATCATAGAGGTATTAAAATATAACTAAATCCATAAAATTTGAGCTCAAAATAATCCTTATACATTTAACTTCAAAATTTTTGATCATGCATATCAGGTGCGGATCCTTGATTGTTAAAAAGAGGGGTTCTGATGAAAAAGGAGGGTTCCAGACTATGTTTCGGGCAATTTTTTGCAATTTTCCCTGCATTTTTGCTTTATACTTTTAAGAATAAGGTGGATTCTATACCATGGAACCCCCTGCATCCTCTACTATGGTGATTGAATCAAACATATAACGCCGGATACAGGCAAATTAAAAGGGGGCAGGGGGTCAATATCTTAAAAGAAACGACCAGATCGAATAACAATGTTTTTACGTATTATGTAGTTTTAGTAACATTTTCAACCAAAGAGAGAATTTCTATCCTTGACACTGATCGCATAACATGGATGTGTACATGTCAACTAAAAATCTAACCATGAACTGTTACCAGTGGCGGATTTAGAGGGGGCGTGCCCCCTTCCCCCTAAAATTCGCAAAGCATATGTTATACAACGTTAATTAAGCAGTTCAATAAATAACTTTTTCATGAATGGTTAACTCGTGACCTGTAGTAAAATATTCTTACACATTGTAAATACACGTTGGATGTGTATGTATTCACCGTCAGTAGTTCAAAGATTATTCCATTCTGATTGGTTCCGAGGTACCAGACATCAACTATTTTCTCACGCTAATTAAACGTTATTTCTGCAGTCAATTTTACAACTACATGTACACGTGCTATTTAGAAATTATAAAATGGACGAAAATTATAGACCAAGAAAACAAGCAAGATTGGATACATTTCTTATTCCTCGACGAGACGAGAAAAGTCAAAGGTAATTTAAAAAGTAAATTCAATCAATATTTCGAATAATTAATTTAACAATTGATCTCATTTATAAAACATACAACGAAAACCTATAACGAGAGAATCGGATGATGAAACTGAGACAGTGTGTAGATACTTGAGTGTCCCAAGAAAATGGTCACTTCTCTTTAAATAATGGTTCAAATAGTTCTTGAATTCGAAATTCTGCAATTTCATATGAAAAAAAAAAATATAAGTTTGATTTGTATACAAATACCCGAAAATGTTGCCTTTTACTTTTCAAGTAAAGTTCAGTAAGAATACGCGTTGGTATATTGTACATTAAAATACAAAAGTAACATATTAATAGAAAAAATAAAAAAATTAGCAGCAATTTATTTGTAACAATCTCTGCATTTGCCCGAGGTATCTGCACAAGAAAGTGTGAACAAATCCTTTGTCCGGGTACGTTTATATTATTTATATCTACCAATGGATGTCTGTACAATTTTTTTACACATTTTTAACAAAAAAATCTGACTACAATTTATTGGTAATACATTAATATCTACAACTGCACATGAAAGTGTGAAAATAATCTCGACAAAATGGTTTATGCATATCTCACACCTGATTTCCGTAAACATATTTCTCGAGAACTTTGATACATTTTTGTTGTTTGATCTTTTAGTGTAATGAGGTTTTTACGCCCGTTGCTCAAACACTTGATGTCCGTCCGTTCGTTCGTCCGTCCGTCTGTAAGATTTCTGCAATTCGCAACTCCCCTGACTGTAACAACGCAATGGATTGACTTAAACTGTATAATGTACTTGAAATACATTGTAGTTGTGCACAATGGTTTTTAGATTTTTCATTGAAGGCCGGGTGGAGGGGGTAGGAGGATGATTCTGCAACCCGCAACTCCTAAATAACCACTCAATGGATTGAAGTGAAACTTAAACTACAAATTTGACATGCAATGTAGTTTGCTCACCACGGTTTCATTTTTAGAATTGGAGGTTAGGGGTAGGAGGGAGATTCTGTAATCTGCTTTTTTGGCGTAAAATCGTGAATTTTCACACGAAATACCCAAACAAATTTCGCGCCTCCCTCCGCTCGGCGCAATTTTTTTAAGTGCCCCCCCCCCCCCTAACTTGAAATCCTGGATCCGCCCCTGGTTACCACTTAATAAATACACAATATAATATTTCATTTTATACATTAACACACTACAATGTATATAAATGTTAGAGGATATGGACAGGGCAATCAAGAAAGACAATCCAGTGAAACTGGCAACATTTGGTACAGAAGACACAAGATGGAGACAAAAAAAAACAATTTAAAAACCAACACCGTATGTTTTGGAGACCACTATATGCAAACAAACACAAAACCAGTTCCGGATTTCCCTATATAGACTTGGTTTGCTGATGCCTAGGGCCTCAACATTTAGGGGGCCTCAGACCGGTGTATAATATTGTTGTCGTTGTCGTAGACCTTTCTTACGCATGCTGCCATAATCCTTGTCAGACATCAAATTGGTTTCAATTTCGTGGCTAATTTTCTTTAGATGAGGAATTGTGAATTGCGGAAGTTTAAAGTACCCGTCATCATCCTCGGCATTATTGAATTTTGTGTAAAATACTCTTTCATCTTCCTCTGTTCAAAATGGTGGGGATTGGGAGGGGTATCGCAAGTTGAATAGCCTAGGGGCTCTGTTCATCTAAGCCAAGGGTGAACAAAGGTGCTCGCGAAGTGTAAGCAGTTCCTGTCTCTTATACTTGTCAATTATACAAAGGAAAGTACACTGTAAATCTGTCAAATTTTAATAGATATTATTTTTAGTTTATATTGAAATTTATGAACTTTGTTTTAATTATAAAATTATTGTAATTATATGAGCCGTTGCTATGCTGAATACTATTTTACCAACTATTCATATAGTTGAATTCTGACAGGATCTTGAAGGAACAGTATGTACAGATGATGCTCCCTTTACTTTAACCAATACAAACATGGATTTGATTTAATTTATTGTATTTAACGCCACTTTCAGGAATAATTCAACTATATCATGGCGACCAGTTATAGTGGTGGAGGAAGCCGTAGTACCTGGAGAGAACCACCGACTATGGGTAAGCAACTGGTAATATTGCGGCTGTGAGTCGAGTGCATCCTTTTTGTAATTCACAAAGCTGGGCGAAAACCCACGCCGTATTGGTGATAGGCTTGTAAGAGTTGTTAGGTAATCCAACTACCTATCTCACTGAGCCACCCGGGCCCCTAGAAACATGGAAATGGCTCCCACCAAATCATCTTTTGAAGAGCTCAATGACCAATATATACAATGTATTTCAATTTTTTTTTTTAATTCTCAACATTCTGATAAATCTCGAGCTTTCCTGAAATTACTTAGCACTAAAAAAGCCTATCTAAAGTCTAAGCAATTTCGACTAATCAGTTCTTACGATGAGCACCGGTCCTCCGGCCCAAGACCAGTAAAATTTTGTTTGGACAATATTTTCTTCAGGTTTTTTTTAAAGATATATGCGGACCAATAAACTCAAATTTTCATTTCGAGGACTGTGATTTATGTCTCAACTGTCTAGATTTATTTTGAATTGGTCTCAAGATTGACTCAAGTTGTCTTGACATTGTCCTGATTTTTCTAGACAGATTCTGAAGTGTCTAAATGTCTCGTTTTGTCTGGACACATTCTAGAGTGTCTCAATTCTGCTTTGATTATGTCTTGATCACCATTACTGATTTTGTCTACCAGTAAATACATTCTCTACATTGTCTGTTTATGTCTGGACACATTCTTGATTGTGTCAAAAGTGTTCAATGAAATAATACATATTCCGAACAAAAGTTTTACCATATGGGAACTTTAATAACTTCTGAGTTAGACCACCCTTATCTGACATCTCTAAGCTGTTTTACAAAGCTATGGATCTGACCTTTACAACACAACAAACAGTGAGTTTTTCTCGATATGGTGTAGTAAAAATTAACAGTTTGACCCATAAGTGGTGAAAATGAGTCAAATGTAGTAATACATAAAAGAATTTACAGAATTTGTCAGGAATATTCAGAGAATATTTATAATGTTGATAATATCTCAGGAATATTTAGACAAAATTAAGAATGTTGAGTAATGGTGTTCCTGTCATCGATTATGATAAAAAAGCAGTTGATTATTTGACTTCCACCGTCAATCCATTATAATTTTTCAAAATTGTTTCAGTTTGTCCAAATCTATTTTGTATTTAGGATGGACGTCGTGTTGGTTGTATGTCAATATTGATACTTCAATTGTACAATATAAATGGAAAGTCACAGAAAACACATAACAATCACTAAATAATCATGCATAGGCCAGATGAGCTTTTGTCATCACTTTGTATCCCTCCATTTATTCGTCGTATCGACATGTTGGCTCACTCCGACACATTATCCTGATTCCGAGCCAACCAATCTTTGACCTTTCTCCTTAAAGCTGCGTGTTTATCGGAGAGGCAACACGTACTAATGTTATAGTCTTTCTCCTTAAAGCTGCGTGTTTATCGGAGAGGCAACACGTACTAATGTTATAGTCTTTCTCCTTAAAGCTGCGTGTTTATCAGAGAGGCAACACGTACTAATGTGATAGTCTTTCTCCTTAAAGCTGCGTGTTTATCGGAGAGGCAACACGTACTAATGTTATAGTCTTTCTCCTTAAAGCTGCGTGTTTATCGGAGAGGCAACACGTACTAATGTTATAGTCTTTCTCCTTAAAGCTGCGTGTTTATCGGAGAGGCAACACGTACTAATGTTATAGTCTTTCTCCTTAAAGCTGCGTGTTTATCGGAGAGGCAACACGTACTAATGTTATAGTCTTTCTCCTTAAAGCTGCGTGTTTATCGGAGAGGCAACACGTACTAATGTGATAGTCTTTCTCCTTAAAGCTGCGTGTTTATCGGAGAGGCAACACGTACTAATGTTATAGTCTTTCTCCTTAAAGCTGCGTGTTTATCGGAGAGGCAACACGTACTAATGTTATAGTCTTTCTCCTTAAAGCTGCGTGTTTATCGGAGAGGCAACACGTACTAATGTTATAGTCTTTCTCCTTAAAGCTGCGTGTTTATCGGAGAGGCAACACGTACTAATGTTATAGTCTTTCTCCTTAAAGCTGCGTGTTTGACCCAATCGGGACTCGAACCCACGATCTACCACAATCGAGGGGAGCATGCTAATAATTCCACCACCGATGTGGTTGAAATTTCTTTAATTGTCTATTGATACATTTATTAATATAATAAATAAAAAAAAAATGGGTTCAAATATTAACTGCAGCTACATGGCATTGAATAGTTCACGAAATCTTCTTTTTTCAGCAAATTTATTCCGATTACATATTTTGTTGACCACATTTCAAAATTATTTGCAACACTGACATTTTATATGAACTTTAGAGGTCAAATTGAAAACCAAGTGAGTGATTACAGGTTCCTGGGAGCATCTAGTTTATGATTGATCTGATTTGATTTTTTGTGTTTAACGCTACTTTCAGCAATATTTCAGCTCTATCATGGTGGAAGAAGCTGGAGTACCAGGGGGGAACCACCGACCATGGGCAGGCAACTGGTAAGCTTTATCACTTGCGGCTGCGAGTGGAGTGCACCCTTTTTTTAGCTCACCTGGCCAAAAGCCATGTGAGCTTTTGCCATCACTTGGCGTCCGTCGTCGTCCGTCCGTCGTACATCGTAAACTTTCACATTTAAACCGTCTCCTCTGAAACCGCTGAACCAAATTAACTAAACCTGGCAGGGATGGTCCTTGGGTAGATCCTTTCAAAATTGTGTCCGACAGCCCCGCTCTCCATTCAAGATGGCTGCTGTTACTAAAAATAGAAATTTCTTCAATTGTCCATTGCTGCTTTAGTATAAACCGAAATGAGCTTAAATTTTCAAATGCAGCCACATGGCAGTGAGTAGTTTAACATATATTCCGGTTTTTTCTGTGAAATTTTTCTTTCAGCCGATTTATACCGATTATGCAAATGAGGCATATTTTGATAAAAGATCACATTTAAATCTTCTTCTCGGAAACCGCCGATCCAAATTAAACCAAATTTGGCTGGGATAGTCCTAGGGTAGTCCCATTTCAAAATTTTGTCCAACAGCTCCGCTCTTCATTCAAGATGGCTGCTGTTACTAAAGATAACAAATTCTTCAATTGTCCATTGTTGCTTTATTATAAATCAAAATGAGCTAAAATTATAGCTGCAGCTACATGACAATGAGTAGTCTAACATATAGTCCGGAATTTTCTGTGAAATTTTTCTTTCAGCCGATTGAAACCGATTATGCAAATTAGGCAAATTTTGATAAAAGATCATATTTAAATTTTCTTCTCTGAAACCGCTGAACCAAATTAAGCCAAATTTGGCTGGGATAGTCCTTGTGTAGTCCCATTTCAAAATTGTGTCCGACAGCCCCGCCCTCCATTCAAGATGGCTGCTGTTACTAAAAATATAAATTTCTTCAATTATCCATTGCTGCTTTATTATAAATCAAAATGAGCTCCAATTTTCACTGCAGCTACATGGCAATGAGTAGTTTAGCATATATTCTGTTTATTTCTGTGAGATTTGTTTAGCCAGTTTATTCCATTTAGGAATATTATGAGATAAAGGAGGGGGGCACTTCACAAGTTTGTTAGTAGGGGTGTGCAGCTGAGGGTCTGTACCCCCACCCAATTCATATATTTCAGATCTTAAAATTACACACCTTTTCATATATTGTATTGCCGACAATGTAACCCATTACCAGTATTACATATGTAGCCGTATCTTCTACAGTTTCGAAACACAATATTGTAAGAACATAGGTTTATACTGATATTCTTTATACACAAAGCAATTTCAATAATGAAATCATTTAAGCGAAATTTTAACTGTGAAAGAAATCAGTTATTTTAGATATTTGTTTGGTTATTGTTAAAATAAGTAAATTTAGGATAGATAATGAATCTGTCTCCTAATCCTTGATGAAGTAATTCTTCTATCAGTTTCACCAGTAGCAGGATGCACAGTTTCAGAAAACCTTCCATCGAAGTCATTATTTAAAATAGTTGATGATTGCATATTTTTGTTTTGTTTTCTCCTTTGCTGAGTTGGTTGAAACTATTGCTCTTTCTTCATCAATAATATGAAAACTGTTTTCATCCATGCTAGTTAATTAATTGCAGTTGATAAGGGATGTACTGGGTAATGGATAATCTATATAGTGATAGAAGACAAGTTGTATCTCTCGACCAATCAGAGCACTGTATTTCATGTTTCTAATGTGCTAAGAATCAGTCATCTTGCGTTCTTAATGAAATTCTTAATAGGTCACAACACAATATAACTGGACAGATTCTTAACATCTTATAGACATGAAATACATTGCTCCAATTAGTCATGGAATCTTAAATTATACTTGTCAACAGACAGCAAGGCATGAAAGAAAAATAAACATAAATTATACTTCTCAACAGACAGCAAGGCATGAAAGAAAAATAAACATAAATTATACTTGTCAACAGACAACAAGGCATGAAAGAAAAATAAACATAAATTATACTTGTCAACAGACAGCAAGGCATGAAAGAAAAATAAACATAAATTATACTTGTCAACAGACAGCAAGGCATGAAAGAAAAATAAACATAAATTATACTTGTCAACAGACAGCAAGGCATGAAAGAAAAATAAACATAAATTATACTTGTCAACAGACAGCAAGGCATGAAAGAAAAATAAACATGAATTATACTTGTCAACAGACAGTAAGACATGAAAAAAAAATAAACATAAATTATACTTGTCAACAGACAGCAAGGCAGGAAAGAAAAATAAACATAAATTATACTTGTCAACAGACAGTAAGGCATGAAAGAAAAATAAACATAAATTATACTTGTCAACAGACAGCAAGGCATAAAAGAAAAATAAACATAAATTATACTTGTCAACAGAGAGCAAGGCATGAAAGAAAAATAAACATAAATTATACTTGTCAACAGACAGCAAGGCATGAAAGAAAAATAAACATAAATTATACTTGTCAACAGACAGCAAGGCATGAAAGAAAAATAAACATAAATTATACTTGTCAACAGACAGCAAGGCAGGAAAGAAAAATAAACATAAATTATACTTGTCAACAGACAGTAAGGCATGAAAGAAAAATAAACATAAATTATACTTGTCAACAGACAGCAAGGCATGAAAGAAAAATAAACATAAATTATACTTGTCAACAGAGAGCAAGGCATGAAAGAAAAATAAACATAAATTAGACTTGTCAACAGACAGCAAGGCATGAAAGAAAAATAAACATAAATTATACTTGTCAACAGACAGTAAGGCATGAAAGAAAAAGAAACATAAATTATACTTGTCAACAAACAGCAAGGCATGAAAGAAAAATAAACATAAATTAGACTTGTCAACAGACTGCAAGGCATGAAAGAAAAATAAACATAAATTATACTTGTCAACAGACAGCAAGGCATGAAAGAAAAATAAACATAAATTATACTTGTCAACAGACAGCAAGGCATGAAAGAAAAATAAACATAAATTAGACTTGTCAACAGACAGCAAGGCATGAAAGAAGAATAAACATAAATTATACTTGTCAACAGACAGCAAGGCATGAAAGAAAAATAAACATAAATTATACTTGTCAACAGACAGCAAGGCATGAAAGAAAAATAAACATAAATTATACTTGTCAACAGACAGCAAGGCATGAAAGAAAAATAAACATAAATTATACTTGTCAACAGACAGCAAGGCATGAAAGAAAAATAAACATAAATTATACTTGTCAACAGACAGCAAGGCATGAAAGAAAAATAAACATAAATTAGACTTGTCAACAGACAGCAAGGCATGAAAGAAAAATACACATAAATTATACTTGTCAACAGACAGCAAGGCATGAAAGAAAAATAAACATAAATTATACTTGTCAACAGACAACAAGGCATGAAAGAAAAATAAACATAAATTATACTTGTCAACAGACTGCAAGGCATGAAAGAAAAATAAACATAAATTATACTTGTCAACAGACAGTAAGGCATGAAAGAAAAATAAACATAAATTATACTTGTCAACAGACAGCAAGGCATGAAAGAAAAATAAACATAAATTATACTTGTCAACAGACAGCAAGGCATGAAAGAAAAATAAACATAAATGATACTTGTCAACAGACAGCAAGGCATGAAAGAAAAATAATCATAAATTATACTTGTCAACAAACAGCAAGGCATGAAAGAAAAATAAACATAAATTAGACTTGTCAACAGACTGCAAGGCATGAAAGAAAAATAAACATAAATTATACTTGTCAACAGACAGTAAGGCATGAAAGAAAAAGAAACATAAATTATACTTGTCAACAGACAGCAAGGCATGAAAGAAAAATAAACATAAATTATACTTGTCAACAGACAGCAAGGCATGAAAGAAAAATAAACATAAATTATACTTGTCAAGACAGCAAGGCATGAAAGAAAAATAAACATAAATGATACTTGTCAACAGACAGAAAGGCATGAAAGAAAAATAATCATAAATTATACTTGTCAACAGACAGCAAGGCATGAAAGAAAAATAAACATAAATTAGACTTGTCAACAGACAGCAAGGCATGAAAGAAAAATAAACATAAATTATACTTGTCAACAGACAGTAAGGCATGAAAGAAAAATAAACATAAATTAGTAACAAATTATTAATTTCCCATTATTTTCTTTTACACAAATCATTTATATTCCATGAAAGAACAATAAATCCCACTAAATACTTTTGCAATAATCACTTATAATCCATAATTCACAGAGAAATAGAAATGTTCTCGCTATTTTTTTCAATTACAACATTATTAATTCCATCAGGTATAATAATCACAGGCACTTGTTCCATTCAAAAAATATATGCCCCCTCCTCTTCTTTACTTCAAGGTAAACATCTGCCCTTTACCCCTTCCCCACTTCGCCTCAATATTTTTCACTTATTTGTGATCCTTTCGCTGACCCAATTATATCGTTACACTCTCGGGATATTTCTCTTTTCGACTGCCACATTTAAATATACCTACCGGGGCGCCCTCAGACGAATTGGACAAGTCTATTCGGCGAAAGTGGCTTGGGAAAATTTAAGTCATTGAAACGGATACAACCACTTCCGGTTTGCGCGGGATTTTTCATATGCATTCGGAATTCTCTAGACCGGCCATGTGTAACAATGTCATCATGATCATCTCCTCTCAAATGTAAAGTAAGCCTATAAAATACAGATAATTGTTCCGATGCAGATTATAAAAATATGTTCAACTCCAAATTACTGAAATTTAATTTTTAAAACACCTTTTTTTTTAGTTTCTAAATCAATTTAGAACGGACCAGAAGTGACTGTATCCGTTTCATTGACTGAAAAATAGAAAATGCGACTTTCGCTGAATATTCTTGTCCAATTCCTTTGAGGGGGGCCCGGTATTTATATTTAAATGTGGCAGTCGAAAAGAGAAATGTCTCGGGAGTGTAACGATATAATTGGGTCAGCGAAAGGATCACAAATAAGCGACAACTATTGAGGTGAAGTGGGGAAGGGGTAAAGGGCAGAACTTACATCAGCATGATCAGCAGCTGGGTTTAATTGAAGAGCTTTTCATATGATTAGTCGTGTAAATATTGATAACCTTACCATATATGTTATGTCAATTTCCATACCTTAATATATATTACGAAGAACAAAAATGTGACCTATTCCAGCAGCACGTCCCTATCACTTAATATAGAGGAATTGTCCCCCCCCCCCCTGGGATTCAATATTAAATCAGCAAATTTTCAACAACTTAGTCACCTCAACACCCATTAAACAAAGGGCCCAGGTGGCTCAATGAATTGGGAAGTTGGATTACCTAACAACTCATACAAACCTATCACCAATACGGGGTGGGTTCGAGCCCGGCTTTGTAAATTACAAGAGGGTGCACTCGATTCGCAGCCGCAAGTGATAAAGTTTACCAGTTGCTTGCCCCTAGCTGCGGAACCGTAGTCCTTGGCCAGTTTTCTGATATTTGAGAATACCACAATGACACGATGGCGGAACGAAGTAGGCGGGATCAGTTAATATCGAGACATTTGTTATTATAAGGAGCTAGCAATGAATATTAATGAGTAAGTAAATATGGAAAGCGATAGATAAATATGTAACGAAACGAATTATCCACATGACTCCGCTCTCACAAAGCGTTTTCTTGTGAAAATTACTGTTGAAAGGTGCGACAAAATCAAGGTCGCAGTTTCGCAAATTTTTGATAAGGTGAAATCCGTAGCCCTGTAGTCCGCAAGTATCAGAAAACTGGCCAAGGACCATAAGGGCTACGGTTCCGCAGCTAGCTTGCCCATGGTCGGTGGTTCTCTCTGGGTATGTGTCTTCTTCATCCACTAAAACCATGATATAGTTGAAATATTGCTGAAAGTGGTGTTAAACACCAAAAATTAAATCAAATCAATCATCTGATTCATACGCAACACATGATACAGATGACGAAAATGACTTCGAGGAAAATATAGCAGTGTAAGTTTATGGTTTTTGAAGACCAGCTAAAACAAATGTACATTTTATGTAGATCAACGTTTGACACGGTTGAAACGCTGTGAATGTGCTGTTGAGCCCTCTGATACAGTAACATATTGCTCATCTGGCTCATTGTTAACAGTATCCGTTTATTGTACCAGTGGACATTTGGTTTACCAGTGGTAATCTCAGCCAATGATAGGGAAAATGGCTGCGGGAAACCTCCTCATTATTGCTGCAACTTTATTTTGTGGACAGACTTTTACTAATGTCGACCAGTTTGCTGATTACATGAACTTAAACTTCATTGGAAAAATCTACATTCTACACCATTCAGCGTGTGTATTGATGCTAGCAGTCGAACATACCTGTAGTTTATTTCAGAAGCGAATTCTTGAAAGAGTTAAGAGTAACAACAGGCCATTGCGCTTGGCTGGTGATGGAAGGTGTGGTACCTGGTCAAATCGCCCCACTGCAAAATTGCCCCCGTCAATATCACACTCATATTTATCAAAATCGCCCCAACATTTAAAAAAAAACAAATATTATTATTACTACTATGAAATTGACGGGGGCGATTTTGCAATGGGGCGATCTAACTTGCATTCGAATGTGTGACTCGACAGGCCTCTCTGCAAGGTATTGCACTTATTCTTTGATGGGTATGCAAACACAGCAAATAGTTTCCTTTGTTAACATAAAGGTTACCAATATGGCATGGGTTCGCGCCCAGCTTTGTAAATTACCAAAAAGGGTGCACTCGACTCGCAATCCATGGTCGGTGGTTCTCTTCGGGTACTCCACCTTCTTCCACCACTAAAACTGGTCGCCATGATAAAGCTGAAATATTGCTGAAAGTGGTGTTAAGCACAAAAACTCAAATCAAATCAAATCAGAAGCTTAATGTAGCCCTCAAACAAAAAATGGTTGATTGAGTGTTTAAAGGCCCATAATTCACTTAAATAGGTTGTCTTATACAAAAGGAATAAAATGGACCCTTTGCAAACATAGAGTCACTTACTCTCAGCTGACATTGATCATAATATGTTCCAGAAAGAGGACAGAAGATTCGTCAGTCTTTGAACCTTAGCCTGTTTCTCCGTGTCCACTGGAAGCTTGCAGAACTTCAGATAATACCATGTTTTCGTCGAAGATGGGTTGGCATGTTGCTGGTATTGCCAGTCATGTAGCTCACATCATTCACACATATTTTACATACAGTTTTATCTTTCGTAGTTTCTCTTCCATTTATGTTGACAATCTTAAATCCCAGGTATTTCCATACGTAAAATTGGTAGTTTGCATATTCATATTGATCCTTCAGTCTTACGTTATTAAATTTCATTATCTTTCAACTCCCGTAGAGCACAGAGTATTACAAAAGCAATTGTAGGATTCATTGCACAGGAAATGTGGCCTTGTTACCTTAAATAAAACAATACATTTCAAATGTAGGGAGACATATATGGAGCAACTGTAATGACAACTACATATGTTGTATCG
The DNA here is from genome assembly GCA_963383655.1 of Bathymodiolus septemdierum. NCBI lineage: Eukaryota > Metazoa > Mollusca > Bivalvia > Mytilida > Modiolidae > Bathymodiolus > Bathymodiolus septemdierum. The sequence goes on from OY726525.1 coordinate 69,896,707, forward strand.
CATTGTATCAAAAGTATGGGGGTGTAATTAATAGTATCGTGAGCAAAATTTACGATATGTATCGTATAGTCAAGGAAGCTCTTAAGGCGTATCGTAACACCCCCAAAAACTTTATTAGCTTATTTGTACATTAATTGTGCATTTAAGGCCAGCACACTAACGAGCATAAATACCAATCCAATAGTCTGGTTTAACCCGACCAGGACTCGAACCCCCGATCTACCGCACTCGATACGAACACGCTAACCATTACACCACCAATGTGGTGGCTTCAAATGACAACAGATGGACAGACATTGTGATGACTACATTGTCTATGTATCTGAACTAGCTTAAACGTCACTTTGACAAAACACGTATATAAATATACACATAGTGAAAAGTTAAAGACCGAGATAAAATGCAGTGTCAAAGTAAAAGACCAAGACGGAATCCAGTTACAAAAGTATTTCAGTTATATCATGGCGGTCAGTTATCTTTGTTTGTATTTGTAGTTGGTGCCAATATGAACTACCTGTATGTTGAGTTGAACAATTGGTTGATGAATTGATACATTTGAATACTTCCGGTGTTGATGTAAACACATTGTACACAATTCCAAGGTTGATCATATATTTTTTTTATTATTGCATACTCACAAATCTTTCCAGTCTATTTATCCCTTTTAATTACTCCTTTTTTCAAATTTATACAAAAATACGATAAAGTTGCAGGGTCTGATTAGCTGGAAATGCCTAAAAAAATCTAATGTTAAAAAAAGTTGTATATCTTAAATATTACAAAAGAAAAACCGAGCCGTCGTGGTCGTAATAATATGGTAGTTGGATTTACAACCACCTGTGCAATCAATGTCTACCACCACTAACGTTGTGAATTCGAATCCCGCTCAGACGAGGTGTACTCGATCCAACATTATGTGACAAAGTTTGTCAGTGACTTGCGACAGGTCGGTGGTTTTCACCAGGTACTATGATTTTTTCCACTAATAAAACTGACCGCCATGATATCAAAACTGAAAATATTGTTGAAAGTACCGCTTAACATCATACCTGGAGAAAACCACAGACAAACTTTATCACATAATGTTGTATCGAGTACACATCGACATGGGCGGGACTCGAACTCACAACTTTAGTGGTGATAGACACTGATTGCTCAGGTAGTTGTACATCCAACTACTATGCGATCATGACCACCATGGCCCCCTACCGATATTGCGAAAACAACTGGTCCAATTCGCTGGCTGCAGACAAGATGTTATATTTATTCTGACTTCAACTAATACTGATCCAGGGGATCAAAATTTGCCATTTATTACCAACGTTTATCATTCAATTTCTGTTGTTGTCTGTTGTTGAATCACCTTTAACCTTTAATTCCAGATTTGCTCAAATCTTTTTGTTGGCATTAGAAATGTGTTTTTTTTTTGTCATTTCGGATTAATAAATTCTTCCAGAAAAGGTACGGAATAATGATGTACTACTCCTCGGGTTCAAAATATCACAAATTGAGTGAAAATGGTACGAATGGAATTGAGAAATTTCTTGACTATTGTCTGTCAAAATGGCAAAACCACTAACAATTAAACCCTGCTCACAATACCATTACAGTCAAAGTTTTCAAATGTTTCCGGAGAAGGACCGCGGAGCCTCCACCAACGAGAAGAATATACCCCATCTCGAGCATATCCCCAGTCACGCCTAGATTGATATACAACCCTAATTACGGCCCTGATAGGGTACTCTTCAATATATATCTTACTTGTAATATATATATATATATAAACAATGTTATAAATAAATATCTATTGTCTTTAAACTAATACAAGTTTATGTCAATCAAAATAATTAATAACAGTGTAAGTATCGGTGGAGTAATGGTTAGTGTGCTCGCCTAGAGTGTTGTAGATAATGGTTCGAGCTCTGATCTAGTCAAACCAAAGACTATAAAATTGGTATTTGTTGCTTCTCCGCTAAGTACGCAGCATTAAGGAGAAAGAGCAAAGACTCGTTGGTTCGGAATCAGGAGAATGTGTCCGAGTGGGGCGATATGTCTATCCGCAGACTGTTGTTTCAGTGAGCTAGCACTAGTCGGTCTAGTACAAAGCGGGCCCTATCATCATTTCATTGAAAATTAACTTGTTCTCGCCATGATATAGCTGTAAAATTTCTGAGTTGGCGTTAAACAACAATCACTCACTCGCTCAACAGTATTCTTCTTTCGTCTGTTGTTTTTGGACAGATTTTGGCAAGATAACAGTTGCAATTTAAAAGATTGCAATTGTCAGCATTTAGAAAGAAATGCCGTATTGCATCCCATGTTTAATTGTGAACATCTAGATACAGCACTGTTTTGCGCAACCTGCTAAAATTGTCCCTCCCCATCCCCTTTAAAAAAAACTTGGAAAATTTCACTTGTGGTTTTTCATTAAACTTATGAGTGCAATTCACAACATCCAATATTTGTAAATAAATGACCTTTTCCCATTGATGTTTTTATGAATTAGCTTTACAAATATTTTGTAGAAGTCCATGGTCTTTTATCTGAAATTGATATTGTGCCATACTCAGTTAATCAGCCATTAAAGCTTTGTTGAATACAAATGCAAATGGGCGGGGCTTATACCATGGTACAACAGACAGGTCTTAACATTGTACCATAGTTAAACAAGTTTTCTTTATTTTACAAAACATTTATATATACCACGTGTCTTACAAATGAACTTATTGAAACAAATTCACCCTTCCGATTCGCTTATTTCAATAAGTTAATTCGTAAGTCTTACGAATTAACTTGTATGCTAAGGTATCAATTTTGACTCTATTTCTACGGGTTTCAATTAGAGTTACGTCCCTTACCACTTAATTCGTAAGACTCGTGATATAATACTTGTAAGTTAGAGGTATCGATTTTGTCTCTGCTTCTATGGTTATAATTAGAGTTACTTCCCTTACCACGTATATCAATGATTTTTATTTATTGTGTTTAACGCCACTTTCAGCAATATTTCAACTATATCATGGCGACCAGTTCTAGTGGTGGAAGAAGCCGGAGTACCCGGAGAAAATCACCGACTATGGGCAAGCAACTGGTAAACTTTATCACTTGCGGTTGCGAGTCGAGTGCACCTTTTTTGTAATCTACAAACCCGGGTGCCAACCCACGACGTATTGGTGATACGCTTGTATGAATTGTTAGGTAATCCAACTACATAATTCATTGAGCCACCCGGGCCCTTCAATGACATGCTTAGAGTATTTATTATCGTTATCGTGTATTTCGAGATAATTTCCATACATCATTTTTGTGTAGTTAGAGAATAGAATGTAATGAAAATAAATCAATGAAAAATAGATGAAACCATGTACACCTCCTTTCAAAAATATCAATTTTTGACATGTTCTGCCACTTGCAGAGGAAAAATAACTGAAATCAGTTCAATAACTGGAAAAAATCATCCTTGAAAAACTACAAATGTTCTTGTTTTTTTTTGGGTCGTTTTTCTTCACTTGCTAAAATTCTTTTAAAACAAGTTAAAATGGCTGAAATTCATCATCCCCCGACTCCCTTATCAAACAATGAAACAAATAATCAACAAGAGCCTGGTGTACCTAACTGAGATATCAAATGGAGCATATGAAGCTAAGCTATATATATCATTGTCTTGGTGTACCTAACTGAGATATCAAATGGAGCATATGAAGCTATATATATCATTGTCCTAGTGTACCTAACTGAGATATCAAATGGAGCATGTGAAGCTATATATATCATTGTCCTGGTGTATCTAGCTCAGATATCAAATGGAGCATATGAAGCTATATATATCATTGTCCTGGTGTACCTAGCTTAGATATCAAATGGAGCGCATGAAGCTATATATATCATTGTCCTGGTGTACCTAACTGAGATATCAAATGGAGCACATGAAGCTATATATATCATTGTCCTGGTGTACCTAACTGATATATCAAATGGAGCATATGAAGCTATATATATCATTGTCCTGGTGTGCCTAACTGAGATATCAAATGGAGCATATGAAGCTATATATATCATTGTCCTAGTGTACCTAACTGAGATATCAAATGGAGCACATGAAGCTATATATATCATTGTCCTGGTGTACCTAACTGAGATATCAAATGGAGCACATGAAGCTATATATATCATTGTCCTGGTGTACCTAACTGAGATATCAAATGGAGCACATGAAGCTATATATATCATTGTCCTGGTGTACCTAACTGAGATATCAAATGGAGCACATGAAGCTATATATATCATTGTCCTGGTGTACCTAACTGAGATATCAAATGGAGCACATGAAGCTATATACATCATTGTCCTGGTGTACCTAACTGAGATATCAAATGGAGCACATGAAGCTATATATATCATTGTCCTGGTGTACCTAGCTGAGATATCAAATGGAGCATATGAAGCTATATATCATTGTCCTTGTGTACCTAACTGAGATATCACATGGAGCATATGAAGCTATATATATCATTGTCCTAGTGTACCTAGCTGAGATATCAAATGGGGCATATGAAGCTATATATATCATTGTCCTGGTGTACCTTGCCCAGATATCAAATGGAGCTCATGAAGCTATATATATCATTGTCCTGGTGTACCTAACTGAGATATCAAATGGAACATATGAAGCAATATATATCATTGTCCTGGTGTACCAAACTGAGATATCAAATAGAGCATATGAAGCTATAGATATCATTGCCCTGGTGTACGTAACTGAGATATCAAATGGAGCATATGAAGCTATATATATCATTGTCCTGGTGTACCTAACAGAGATATCAAATGGAGCATATAAAGCTATATATATATCATTGTCCTGGTGTACCTAACAGAGATATCAAATGGAACATATGAAGCTATATATATCATTGTTCTGGTGTACCTAACTGAGATATCAAATGGAGCATATGAAGCTATATATATCATTGTCCTGGTGTACCTAACAGAGATATCAAATGGAGCACATGAAGCTGTATATATCATTGTCCTGGTGTACATTACTGAGATATCAAATGGAGCATATGAAGCTATATATATCATTGTCCTGGTGTACCTAACTGAGATATCAAATGGAACATATGAAGCTATATATATATCATTGTCCTGGTGTACCTAACAGAGATATCAAATGGAGCACATGAAGCTGTATATATCATTGTCCTGGTGTACATTACTGAGATATCAAATGGAGCATATGAAGCTATATATATCATTGTCCTGGTGTACCTAACTGAGATATCAAATGGAGCATATAAAGCTATATATATCATTGTCCTGGTGTACCTAACTGAGATATCAAATGGAACACATGAAGCTATATATATCATTGTCCTGGTGTACCTAGCTGAGATATCAAATGGAGCACATGAAGCTATATATATCATTGTCCTAGTGTACCTAGCTGAGATATCAAATGGAGGACATGAAGTTATATATATCATTGTCCTGGTGTACCTAACTGAGATATAAAATGGAGCATATGAAGCTATAAATATATATCATTGTCCTGGTGTACCTAACTGAGATATCAAATGGAGCACATGAAGCTATATATATCATTGTCCTAGTGTACCTAGCTGAGATATCAAATGGAGGACATGAAGTTATATATATCATTGTCCTGGTGTACCTAACTGAGATATACAATGGAGCATATGAAGCTATAAATATATATCATTGTCCTGGTGTACCTAACTGAGATATCAAATGGAACATATGAAGCTATAAATATATATCATTGTCCTGGTGTACCTAACTGAGATATAAAATGGAGCATATGAAGCTATAAATATATATCATTGTCCTGGTGTACCTAACTGAGATATCAAATGGATTATATGAAGCTATAAATATATATCATTGTCCTAGTGTACCTAACTGAGATATCAAATGGAGCATATGAAGCTATATATATCATTGTCCTAGTGTACCTAACTGAGATATCAAATGGAGCATATGAAGCTATATATATCATTGTCCTGGTGTACCTAACTGAGATATCAAATGGAGCATATGAAGCTATATATATCATTGTCCTAGTGTACCTAACTGAGATATCAAATGGAGCATATGAAGCTATATATATCATTGTCCTAGTGTACCTAGCTGAGATATCAAATGGAGCATATGAAGCTATATATATCATTGTCCTAGTGTACCTAACTGAGATATCAAATGGAGCATATGAAGCTATATATATCATTGTCCTAGTGTACCTAGCTGAGATATCAAATGGAGCATATGAAGCTATATATATCATTGTCCTAGTGTACCTAACTGAGATATCAAATGGAGCATATGAAGCTATATATATCATTGTCTTGGTGTACCTAACTGAGATATCAAATGGAGCATATGAAGCTATATATATCATTGTCCTAGTGTACCTAACTGAGATATCAAATGGAGCATATGAAGCTATATATATCATTGTCCTGGTGTACCTAACTGAGATATCAAATGGTGCACATGAAGCTATATATATCATTGTCCTGGTGTACCTAACTGAGATATAAAATGGAGCATATGAAGCTATATATATCATTGTCCTGGTGTACCTAACTGAGATATCAAATGGAGCACATGAAGCTATATATATCATTTTCCTGGTGTACCTAACTGAGATATCAAATGGTGCACATGAAGCTATGTATATCATTGTCCTAGAGTACCTAGTTGAGATATCAAATGGAGCACATGAAGCTATACATATCATTGTCCTGGTGTACCTAACTGAGATATCAAATGGAGCACATGAAGCTATATATATCATTGTCCTGGTGTACCTAGCTGAGATATCAAATGGAGCATATGAAGCTATATATATCATTGTCCTGGTGTACCTAGCTGAGATATCAAATGGAGCATATGAAGCTATATATATCATTGTCCTAGTGTACCTAGCTGAGATATCAAATGGAGCATATGAAGCTATATATATCATTGTCCTGGTGTACTTTGCCCAGATATCAAATGGAGCTCATGAAGCTATATATATCATTGTCCTGGTGTACCTAACTGAGATATCAAATGGAGCATATGAAGCTATATATATCATTGTCCTAGTGTACCTAGCTGAGATATCAAATGGGGCATATGAAGCTATATATATCATTGTCCTGGTGTACCTTGCCCAGATATCAAATGGAGCTCATGAAGCTATATATATCATTGTCCTGGTGTACCTAACTGAGATATCAAATGGAGCATATGAAGCTATATATATCATTGTCCTGGTGTACCTAGCTGAGATATCAAATGGAGCATATGAAGCTATATATATCATTGTCCTGGTGTACCTAGCTGAGATATCAAATGGAGCATATGAAGCTATATATATCATTGTCCTGGTGTACCTAACTGAGATATCAAATGGAGCATATGAAGCTATATATATCATTTCATCCTGCAATCAGTACATTTGCTGTACAAATATGCTTTACGAATAAATCTTTGCTTTATGCGTACTAGACGAAAAAACTTTTCAGCCTACGAATAAACTTTTCAGCATGCGAATAAACTTTCCTGGTACTCTGTAGCTATGTACAGCGGAGGGCGCAGACAAGTATGAAACTGGTACTAATGTAACGCGGACCACGAAGAAGACACCCTTGACAATATTTATGAAAGACGAGGAATGACGCTTTTTTCTGTCCTTTTTGTTTAAGTCTGACAAGTTTTCCGACTTTTTTGACATTGCAGGATAAACACAATATACGTACATTGTCGTTAAATATAAAATTCATTTGTACTCGCTGCGAAACAGGCATGAAAAGCTCGATGAAGGCTCGCTATTCTGCCTGTTTCTAAAGCTTGTACAAATAAATTTTATATTTACCGACAATGTATGTATATTGTATATGTCCTGGTGTACCTAACTGAGATATCAAATGGAGCATATGAAGCTATATATATCATTGTCCTAGTGTACCTAGCTGAGATATCATATGGAGCATATGAAGCTATATATATCATTGTCCTAGTGTACCTAGCTCAGATATCAAATGGAGCACATGAAGCTATATATATCATTGTCCTGGTGTACCTAACTGAGATATCAAATGGAGCATATGAAGCTATATATATCATTTCCTGGTGTACCTAACTGAGATATCAAATGGAGCATATGAAGCTATATATATATCATTGTCCTGGTGTACCTAGCTCAGATATAAAATGGAGCACATGAAGCTATATATATCATTGTCCTGGTGTACCTAACTGAGATATCAAATGGAGCATATGAAGCTATATATATCATTTCCTGGTGTACCTAGCTGAGATATCAAATGGAGTATATGAAGCTATATATATCATTGTCCTGGTGTACCTAACTGAGATATATAATGGAGCATATGAAGCTATATATATCATTGTCCTAGTGTACCTAGCTGAGATATCAAATGGAGCATATGAAGCTATATATATCATTGTCCTAGTGTACCTAGCTCAGATATCAAATGGAGCACATGAAGCTATATATATCATTTCCTGGTGTACCTAGCTGAGATATCAAATGGAGCACATGAAGCTATATATATCATTGTCCTGGTGTACCTAACTGAGATATCAAATGGAGCATATGAAGCTATATATATCATTGTTCTGGTGTACCTAGCTGAGATATCATATGGAGCATATGAAGCTATATATATATCATTGTCCTAGTGTACCTAGCTGAGATATAAAATGGAGCATATGAAGCTATATATATCATTGTCCTAGTGTACCTAGCTCAGATATCAAATGGAGCACATGAAGCTATATATATCATTGTCCTGGTGTACCTAACTGAGATATCAAATGGAGCATATGAAGCTATACATATCATTGTCCTGGTGTACCTAGCTGAGATATCAAATGGAGCACATGAAGCTATATATATCATTGTCCTTGTGTACCTAACTGAGATATCAAATGGAGCATATGAAGCTATATATATCATTGTCCTGGTGTACCTAGCTTAGATATCAAATGGAGCATATGAAGCTATATATATCATTGTCCTGGTGTACCTAGCTGAGATATCAAATGGAGCACATGAAGCTATATATATCATTGTCCTGGTGTACCTAGCTGAGATATCAAATGGAGCATATGAAGCTATATATATATCATTGTCCTGGTGTACCTAGCTGAGATATCAAATGGAGCATATGAAGCTATATATATCATTGTCCTGGTGTACCTAGCTGAGATATCAAATGGAGCATATGAAGCTATATATATCATTGTCCTGGTGTATCTAGCTCAGATATCAAATGGAGCACATGAAGCTATATATATCATTGTCCTGGTGTACCTAGCTGAGATATCAAATGAAGCATATGAAGCTATATATATCATTGTCCTGGTGTACCTAGCTTAGATATCAAATGGAGCATATGAAGCTATATATATCATTGTCCTGGTGTACCTAGCTGAGATATCAAATGGAGCACATGAAGCTATATATATCATTGTCCTGGTGTACCTAGCTGAGATATCAAATGGAGCATATGAAGCTATATATATCATTGTCCTGGTGTACCTAACTGAGATATGAAATGGAGCATATGAAGCTATATATATCATTGTCCTGGTATACCTAACCGAGATATAAAATGGAGCATATGAAGCTATATATATCATTGTCCTGGTGTACCTAACTCAGATATCAAATGGAGCATGTGAAGCTATATATATCATTTTATCCTGCAATCAGTACATTTGCTGTACAAATATGCTATACGAATAAATTTTTGCTTTATGCGTATTAGACGAATAAACTTTTCAGCCTACGAATAAACTTTTCAGCCTGCGAATAAACTTTCCTGGTACCCTGTAGCTATGTACAGCGGAGGGCGCAGACAAGTATGAAACTGGTACTAATGTAACGCGGACCACGAAGAAGACACCCTTGACAACATTTATGAAAGGCGAGGAATAACGTTTGTTTCTGTCCTTTTTGTTTAAATCTGACAAGTTTTCCGACTTTTTTGACATTGCAGGATAACCACAATATACGTACATTGTCGTTAAATATAAAATTCATTTGTACTCGCTGCGAAACAGGCTTGAAAAGCTCGCCCAAGGCTCGCTATTCTGCCTGTTTCTAAAGCTCGTACAAATAAATTTTATATTTACCGACAATTTATGTATATTGTATATGTCCTGGTGTACCTAACTGAGATATCAAATGGAGCATATGAAGCTATATATATCATTGTTGTGTTTTGGAGTGTTTTCAAGTCAATTATTACATTTGTATGACAGATATGGCACCACAAAATAACGTTAAGACTTCAAAATTTAGAATCATCAAATTAGCCAATGTTATAGTAATGACTAACAGGAGTGAGCACATCTCACATACAACCCAGACTCCCTGTTTTTAAAATGCAACTCCTGACAAATGTCCATAAGCATACTAAAATATGTTTACGGTTTTATGTTCAGATCACACCGCGATATAGATGAAAATCACAAACTACCACACACGAGGTGAGCATGCCAACCATTACACCATATGATCTACAACACTCCAGGTGAGCACGCTAAACATTACATCACATGATCTACAACACTCCAGGTGAGCACGCTAAAAATTACACCACATGATCTACAACACTCCAGGTGAGCACGCTAAGCATTACACCACATGATCTACAACATTCCAGGTGAGCATGCTAAACATTACATCACATGATCTACAACACTCCAGGTGAGCACGCTAAACATTACACCACATGATCTACAACACTCCAGGTGAGCATGCTAAACATTACATCCCATGATCTACAACACTCCAGGTGAGCACGCTAAACATTACACCACATGATCTACAACACTCCAGGTGAGCATGCTAAACATTACACCCCATGATCTACAACACTCCAGGTGAGCATGCTAAACATTACACCCATGATCTACAACACTCCAGGTGAGCATGCTAAACATTACACCACATGATCTACAACACTCCAGGTGAGCATGCTAAACATTACACCACATGATTTACAACACTCCAGGTGAGCACGCTAAACATTACATCACATGATCTACAACACTCCAGGTGAGCACGCTAAACATTACACCACATGATCTACAACACTCCAGGTGAGCACGCTAAACATTACACCACATGATCTACAACACTCCAGGTGAGCACGCTAAACATTACACCACATGATCTACAACACTCCAGGTGAGCACGCTAAACATTACATCACATGATCTACAACACTCCAGGTGAGCACGCAAAACATTACACCACATGATCTACAACACTCCAGGTGAGCACGCTAAACATTACATCACATGATCTACAACACTCCAGGTGAGCACGCAAAACAGTACACCCCATGATCTACAACACTCCAGATGAGCACGCTAAACATTACACCACATGATCTACAACACTCCAGATGAGCACGCTAAACATTACACCCCATGATCTACAACACTCCAGGTGAGCACGCTAAACATTACACCACATGATCTACAACACTCCAGGTGAGCACGCTAAACATTACATCACATGATCTACAACACTCCAGGTGAGCACGCTAAACATTACACCACATATGCAGCTAAATTGATGTACATGTATTATAATGATAAGAGTTTACCACATATAAAATTCAACAATGGTGGCAAGATAGGTTTAATCTATTGGTGTCTCATTCCATATTCAACAACATTTCAGTTGTATGGTGTTAGTATGTTGGAGGAACATATATGTTATACCATCTATTTATATCATGAATAAGTATTGTAACATTTTTGTTCAGTTGAAATAGATATAATAAATATATTATTTTTTCCAGTCGTAGCAAATGCTACAGCTGATATTCTACCTCGTCACAACTTAAATCTCCGATTGCATAGGTAGGGATAGATGTAAGTCAAGGCTATTAATTTCGGTAGATGTTTATTACTAATTGATATTAAATCTGTTGGAAGTATCAGTGGCGATTCCTGTCCCCAAGACTAATGGTTTTTAACCAACAGATTCTACATTCCTAGCTAGTAGTCAGCATGCTATGAGCATTCATTGGCCCTACTATTGTACTGTGCATGTCTATGTTGTCATTCTATTTTTGTGTGATAGTGTGTGGTCTTTTTGAGTGGAAGTGAATCTGTGTAAATTAATTGTTGTTTGTTTATATCTGTATTGGCCTTTGAGATACAATTATTAAGTTGGGGAGTTTTGTCCCCCGACCCAAGCCAGAACTGTATTTCCAACACCATGTCTTAGACTTTTCTATGTTCAATGAGTTGCTTGGTGAGAGGTGATTGTTTGTTTTTATAACCTCGCTCGACGAGAGTTGGGGGTATATAGGGATCCTCATGTCTGTTCGTCACACTTTTGGTTTCCTGATAATAATTAAAGTACCGCTCAACCAAATCTTTTCAAACTTTCATACATTGCTGTGTACCTTACAATACAGATTAAATTTGATTATGGTGTATTTCACATTTACCGGTCATAAGATATGGCCCTTTTTCCTTTAGAAAATAGGGACTTTCTAGGTTTCCAGATGATATTAAAGTACCGCTCAACCAAATCCTTTTAAACTTTAACACCGTGCTGTGGACCAAAATTTGGAATGCGGGGGTATTTGTGATCACCAGATCAACTTTCTCTAGTGTTGATATTGGTGGAGTTGTCAACAATCACTGTTTAAACTTTCTTTTCATAAACAAAACTACCATAGATTTCATATTTTTTTAATAACTGGTCCATGCCAGCATTCAGCACATATATAGGTCACATGACCACTGAACACACACATAGCACAGAACAAAGATTGCTGTCAGTTATAATTTGCAAAAAAATAATTACCATAATGATGATGATGACAAATGAAAAAACAAAATCTCAGAAAGAACAAAAAAATTCCAAAATTTTTGAATTAGCTTGGTTATTCTAAAAATAGCTTTCGTTTCCAATGAACTCTTCAAAGAAAATCTAATATTCAGTTTTTGTGAAATGTTAGCTGTTAAAAAATAATATTCTTTCTAGATCACGATGGTACATGTATTTAGTTTGTGTAAAATCTTGTTGTTCATTAATTTTTCCATATTCTATTAATCCGTTAACTGTTCAAGAATAAATTGCCAACATATTAAATATGTATCCCTAAAGGTCAACTTAGTTCAAGAATGATAATGATGAAAATGCTTCAAAAGAGACAAACATTTCTACCCAAATTACAATAAAAAAAATGTCTTTCTTCACAAGATATGTACTGAAGACTTATTATTTTATAAACATTTAAAATCTTACATTTACAACCGTATCCATGGAAACAATCACAAATTTTTCACATTACAATAAAATGACTTTTTTTTGCTAAGTGTCTTAATAATAAATACATAATAAAAGTTCTTATATAAATAAATATCACACAAGAGATTGAATCCTTATTATAATTTATTTGTTTCTCTGTCAGTAGTTTTTGTCGAGAACGATATTTTTTGGAAGAGCCTAGACTATTTACTGTATATACAACACATCTAAGGCATTTGTTTTGATTATATACATTTTGTACATATAATATATTGTCTGTCAAAGTTTTATTTGCATATTACAATAACTGAGGACATATAATATGTAAAAGGTACAAAGATTTATTAATTATTGCACAATACATTAACAAGGGAAATAATTCATCTAAAATCTCAACGTTTTCTAGAATTTATTCGTTTGAGAAAAAAAAATGTATGTCTCAATTGAAAAAAAAAAATCACATCCAAGCATATATTTTGCTAACTTTCTGTTTACAGATTTATTTTCAATAAAATTCTAATGTTATCATCAAATTGCATGTGTCGACCCTATATAGATACTAATAAGCGTTCGTGACACGGATTTACCACCCACCTTTCTTCTAACTTTCTGTTTACAAATTATTTAAAAAAAAAACATTTTTATTTCTCTATTATTTCATCTCTTTTTCCTTATTTTAACTTGTTCGTGTCAATATTCATACAATCTTATGTCAACATCAAATTGCATGTGTCGACCCTATATAGATACAAATAAGCGCTCGTGGCACGGACTTACCACCTACCTTTTTTTCTAACTTTCTGTTTACAAATTTATTTTCAATAACATTTCTTTATTTCTTTATTATTTCATCTCTTTTCCTTTATTTTAGCTTGTTCGTGTCAATATTCATACAATCTTATGTTAACATCAAATTGCATGTGTCGACCCTATATAGATACTAATAAGCGCTCGTGGCACGGACTTACCACCCCCCTTTTTTTCTAACTTTCTGTTTTTTTTTATAATATTTACAATATTTGTAGATAAATGACCTTTTTCCATTGATGTTTTTATGAATTAGCTTTACAAATATTTTGCAGAAGTCCATGGTCTTTTATCTGAAATTGATATTGTGCCATACTCAGTTAATCAGCCATTAAAGCTTTGTTGAATACAAATGCAAATGGGCGGGGCTTATACCATGGTACAACAGACAGGTCTTAACATTGTACCATAGTTAAACAAGTTTTCTTTATTTTACAAAACATTTATATATACCACGTGTCTTACAAATGAACTTATTGAAACAAATTCACCCTTCCGATTCGCTTATTTCAATAAGTTAATTCGTAAGTCTTACGAATTAACTTGTATGCTAAGGTATCAATTTTGACTCTATTTCTACGGGTTTCAATTAGAGTTACGTCCCTTACCACTTAATTCGTAAGACTCGTGATATAATACTTGTAAGTTAGAGGTATCGATTTTGTCTCTGCTTCTATGGTTATAATTAGAGTTACTTCCCTTACCACGTATATCAATGATTTTTATTTATTGTGTTTAACGCCACTTTCAGCAATATTTCAACTATATCATGGCGACCAGTTCTAGTGGTGGAAGAAGCCGGAGTACCCGGAGAAAATCACCGACTATGGGCAAGCAACTGGTAAACTTTATCACTTGCGGTTGCGAGTCGAGTGCACCTTTTTTGTAATCTACAAACCCGGGTGCCAACCCACGACGTATTGGTGATACGCTTGTATGAATTGTTAGGTAATCCAACTACATAATTCATTGAGCCACCCGGGCCCTTCAATGACATGCTTAGAGTATTTATTATCGTTATCGTGTATTTCGAGATAATTTCCATACATCATTTTTGTGTAGTTAGAGAATAAAATGTAATGAAAATAAATCAATGAAAAATAGATGAAACCATGTACACCTCCTTTCAAAAATATCAATTTTTGACATGTTCTGCCACTTGCAGAGGAAAAATAACTGAAATCAGTTCAATAACTGGAAAAAATCATCCTTGAAAAACTACAAATGTTCTTGTTTTTTTTTCGGTCGTTTTTCTTCACTTGCTAAAATTCTTTTAAAACAAGTTAAAATGGCTGAAATTCATCATCCCCCGACTCCCTTATCAAACAATGAAACAAATAATCAACAAGAGCCTGGTGTACCTAACTGAGATATCAAATGGAGCATATGAAGCTAAGCTATATATATCATTGTCTTGGTGTACCTAACTGAGATATCAAATGGAGCATATGAAGCTATATACATCATTGTCCTAGTGTACCTAACTGAGATATCAAATGGAGCATGTGAAGCTATATATATCATTGTCCTGGTGTATCTAGCTCAGATATCAAATGGAGCATATGAAGCTATATATATCATTGTCCTGGTGTACCTAGCTTAGATATCAAATGGAGCGCATGAAGCTATATATATCATTGTCCTGGTGTACCTAACTGAGATATCAAATGGAGCACATGAAGCTATATATATCATTGTCCTGGTGTACCTAACTGAGATATCAAATGGAGCATATGAAGCTATATATATCATTGTCCTGGTGTGCCTAACTGAGATATCAAATGGAGCATATGAAGCTATATATATCATTGTCCTAGTGTACCTAACTGAGATATCAAATGGAGCACATGAAGCTATATATATCATTGTCCTGGTGTACCTAACTGAGATATCAAATGGAGCACATGAAGCTATATATATCATTGTCCTGGTGTACCTAACTGAGATATCAAATGGAGCACATGAAGCTATATATATCATTGTCCTGGTGTACCTAACTGAGATATCAAATGGAGCACATGAAGCTATATATATCATTGTCCTGGTGTACCTAACTGAGATATCAAATGGAGCACATGAAGCTATATACATCATTGTCCTGGTGTACCTAACTGAGATATCAAATGGAGCACATGAAGCTATATATATCATTGTCCTGGTGTACCTAGCTGAGATATCAAATGGAGCATATGAAGCTATATATATCATTGTCCTAGTGTACCTAGCTGAGATATCAAATGGGGCATATGAAGCTATATATATCATTGTCCTGGTGTACCTTGCCCAGATATCAAATGGAGCTCATGAAGCTATATATATCATTGTCCTGGTGTACCTAACTGAGATATCAAATGGAACATATGAAGCAATATATATCATTGTCCTGGTGTACCAAACTGAGATATCAAATAGAGCATATGAAGCTATAGATATCATTGCCCTGGTGTACGTAACTGAGATATCAAATGGAGCATATGAAGCTATATATATCATTGTCCTGGTGTACCTAACAGAGATATCAAATGGAGCATATGAAGCTATATATATATCATTGTCCTGGTGTACCTAACAGAGATATCAAATGGAACATATGAAGCCATATATATCATTGTCCTGGTGTACCTAACTGAGATATCAAATGGAGCATATGAAGCTATATATATCATTGTCCTGGTGTACCTAACTGAGATATCAAATGGAACATATGAAGCTATATATATATCATTGTCCTGGTGTACCTAACAGAGATATCAAATGGAGCACATGAAGCTGTATATATCATTGTCCTGGTGTACATTACTGAGATATCAAATGGAGCATATGAAGCTATATATATCATTGTCCTGGTGTACCTAACTGAGATATCAAATGGAACATATGAAGCTATATATATATCATTGTCCTGGTATACCTAACAGCGATATCAAATGGAGCACATGAAGCTGTATATATCATTGTCCTGGTGTACATTACTGAGATATCAAATGGAGCATATGAAGCTATATATATCATTGTCCTGGTGTACCTAACTGAGATATCAAATGGAGCATATAAAGCTATATATATCATTGTCCTGGTGTACCTAACTGAGATATCAAATGGAACATATGAAGCTATATATATATATCATTGTCCTGGTGTACCTAACTGAGATATCAAATGGAACACATGAAGCTATATATATCATTGTCCTGGTGTACCTAGCTGAGATATCAAATGGAGCACATGAAGCTATATATATCATTGTCCTAGTGTACCTAGCTGAGATATCAAATGGAGGACATGAAGTTATATATATCATTGTCCTGGTGTACCTAACTGAGATATAAAATGGAGCATATGAAGCTATAAATATATATCATTGTCCTGGTGTACCTAACTGAGATATCAAATGGAGCACATGAAGCTATATATATCATTGTCCTAGTGTACCTAGCTGAGATATCAAATGGTGGACATGAAGTTATATATATCATTGTCCTGGTGTACCTAACTGAGATATACAATGGAGCATATGAAGCTATAAATATATATCATTGTCCTGGTGTACCTAACTGAGATATCAAATGGAACATATGAAGCTATAAATATATATCATTGTCCTGGTGTACCTAACTGAGATATAAAATGGAGCATATGAAGCTATAAATATATATCATTGTCCTGGTGTACCTAACTGAGATATCAAATGGAGCACATGAAGCTATATATATCATTGTCCTGGTGTACCTAACTGAGATATCAAATGGAGCACATGAAGCTATATACATCATTGTCCTGGTGTACCTAGCTGAGATATCAAATGGAGCACATGAAGCTATATATATCATTGTCCTAGTGTACCTAACTGAGATATCAAATGGAGCACATGAAGCTATACATATCATTGTCCTGGTGTACCTAGCTGAGATATCAAATGGAGCATATGAAGCTATATATATCATTGTCCTAGTGTACCTAACTGAGATATCAAATGGAGCATATGAAGCTATAAATATATATCATTGTCCTGGTGTACCTAACTGAGATATCAAATGGATCATATGAAGCTATATATATCATTGTCCTAGTGTACCTAATTGAGATATCAAATGGAGCATATGAAGCTATACATATCATTGTCCTGGTGTACCTAACTGAGATATCAAATGGAGCATATGAAGCTATACATATCATTGTCCTGGTGTACCTAGTTGAGATATCAAATGGAGCACATGAAGCTATATATATCATTGTCCTGGTGTACCTAACTGAGATATCAAATGGTGCACATGAAGCTATACATATCATTGTCCTGGTGTACCTAACTGAGATATCAAATGGAGCACATGAAGCTATATATATCATTGTCCTGGTGTACCTAGCTGAGATATCAAATGGAGCATATGAAGCTATATATATCATTGTCCTGGTGTACCTAGCTGAGATATCAAATGGAGCATATGAAGCTATATATATCATTGTCCTAGTGTACCTAGCTGAGATATCAAATGGAGCATATGAAGCTATATATATCATTGTCCTGGTGTACTTTGCCCAGATATCAAATGGAGCTCATGAAGCTATATATAGCATTGTCCTGGTGTACCTAACTGAGATATCAAATGGAGCATATGAAGCTATATATATCATTGTCCTGGTGTACTTTGCCCAGATATCAAATGGAGCTCATGAAGCTATATATAGCATTGTCCTGGTGTACCTAACTGAGATATCAAATGGAGCATATGAAGCTATATATATCATTGTCCTAGTGTACCTAGCTGAGATATCAAATGGGGCATATGAAGCTATATATATCATTGTCCTGGTGTACCTTGCCCAGATATCAAATGGAGCTCATGAAGCTATATATATCATTGTCCTGGTGTACCTAACTGAGATATCAAATGGAGCATATGAAGCTATCTATATCATTGTCCTAGTGTACCTAGCTGAGATATCAAATGGGGCATATGAAGCTATATATATCATTGTCCTGGTGTACCTTGCCCAGATATCAAATGGAGCTCATGAAGCTATATATATCATTGTCCTGGTGTACCTAACTGAGATATCAAATGGAGCATATGAAGCTATATATATCATTGTCCTGGTGTACCTAACTGAGATATCAAATGGAGCATATGAAGCTATAAATATATATCATTGTCCTGGTGTACCTAACTGAGATATCAAATGGATCATATGAAGTTATATATATCATTGTCCTGGTGTACCTAACTGAGATATCAAATGGATCATATGAAGTTATATATATCATTGTCCTGGTGTACCTAACTGAGATATCAAATGGAGTATATGAAGCTATATATATCATTGTCCTGGTGTACCTAACTGAGATATCAAATGGTGCACATGAAGCTATATATATCATTGTCCTGGTGTACCTAACTGAGATATCAAATGGAGCATATGAAGCTATAAATATATATCATTGTCCTGGTGTACCTAACTGAGATATCAAATGGAGCATATGAAGCTATACATATCATTGTCCTGGTGTACCTAACTGAGATATCAAATGGAACATATGAAGCTATACATATCATTGTCCTGGTGTACCTAACTGAGATATCAAATGGTGCACATGAAGCTATATATATCATTGTCCTAGTGTACCTAGCTGAGATATCAAATGGAGCATATGAAGCTATAAATATATATCATTGTCCTGGTGTACCTAACTGAGATATCAAATGGAGCATATGAAGCTATACATATCATTGTCCTGGTGTACCTAACTGAGATATCAAATGGAGCACATGAAGTTATATATATCATTTTCCTGGTGTACCTAACTGAGATATCAAATGGTGCACATGAAGCTATGTATATCATTGTCCTAGAGTACCTAGCTGAGATATCAAATGGAGCATATGAAGCTATACATATCATTGTCCTGGTGTACCTAACTGAGATATCAAATGGAGCACATGAAGCTATACATATCATTGTCCTGGTGTACCTAACTGAGATATCAAATGGAGCACATGAAGCTATATATATCATTGTCCTGGTGTACCTAGCTGAGATATCAAATGGAGCATATGAAGCTATATATATCATTGTCCTGGTGTACCTAGCTGAGATATCAAATGGAGCATATGAAGCTATATATATCATTGTCCTAGTGTACCTAGCTGAGATATCAAATGGAGCATATGAAGCTATATATATCATTGTCCTGGTGTACTTTGCCCAGATATCAAATGGAGCTCATGAAGCTATATATATCATTGTCCTGGTGTACCTAACTGAGATATCAAATGGAGCATATGAAGCTATATATATCATTGTCCTGGTGTACCTAGCTGAGATATCAAATGGGGCAGATGAAGCTATATATATCATTGTCCTGGTGTACCTTGCCCAGATATCAAATGGAGCTCATGAAGCTATATATATCATTGTCCTGGTGTACCTAACTGAGATATCAAATGGAGCATATGAAGCTATATATATCATTGTCCTGGTGTACCTAGCTGAGATATCAAATGGAGCATATGAAGCTATATATATCATTGTCCTGGTGTACCTAGCTGAGATATCAAATGGAGCATATGAAGCTATATATATCATTGTCCTGGTGTACCTAACTGAGATATCAAATGGAGCATGTGAAGCTATATATATCATTTCATCCTGCAATCAGTACATTTGCTGTACAAATATGCTTTACGAATAAATCTTTGCTTTATGCGTACTAGACGAAAAAACTTTTCAGCCTACGAATAAACTTTTCAGCATGCGAATAAACTTTCCTGGTACCCTGTAGCTATGTACAGCGGAGGGCGCAGACAAGTATGAAACTGGTACTAATGTAACGCGGACCACGAAGAAGACACCCTTGACAATATTTATGAAAGACGAGGAATGACGCTTTTTTCTGTCCTTTTTGTTTAAGTCTGACAAGTTTTCCGACTTTTTTGACATTGCAGGATAAACACAATATACGTACATTGTCGTTAAATATAAAATTCATTTGTACTCGCTGCGAAACAGGCATGAAAAGCTCGATGAAGGCTCGCTATTCTGCCTGTTTCTAAAGCTTGTACAAATAAATTTTATATTTACCGACAATGTATGTATATTGTATATGTCCTGGTGTACCTAACTGAGATATCAAATGGAGCATATGAAGCTATATATATCATTGTCCTAGTGTACCTAGCTGAGATATCATATGGAGCATATGAAGCTATATATATCATTGTCCTAGTGTACCTAGCTCAGATATCAAATGGAGCACATGAAGCTATATATATCATTGTCCTGGTGTACCTAACTGAGATATCAAATGGAGCATATGAAGCTATATATATCATTTCCTGGTATGAAGCTATATATATATCATTGTCCTGGTGTACCTAGCTCAGATATCAAATGGAGCACATGAAGCTATATATATCATTGTCCTGGTGTACCTAACTGAGATATCAAATGGAGCATATGAAGCTATATATATCATTTCCTGGTGTACCTAGCTGAGATATCAAATGGAGTATATGAAGCTATATATATCATTGTCCTGGTGTACCTAACTGAGATATATAATGGAGCATATGAAGCTATATATATCATTGTCCTAGTGTACCTAGCTGAGATTTCAAATGGAGCATATGAAGCTATATATATCATTGTCCTAGTGTACCTAGCTCAGATATCAAATGGAGCACATGAAGCTATATATATCATTTCCTGGTGTACCTAGCTGAGATATCAAATGGAGCACATGAAGCTATATATATCATTGTCCTGGTGTACCTAACTGAGATATCAAATGGAGCATATGAAGCTATATATATCATTGTTCTGGTGTACCTAGCTGAGATATCATATGGAGCATATGAAGCTATATATATCATTGTCCTAGTGTACCTAGCTGAGATATAAAATGGAGCATATGAAGCTATATATATCATTGTCCTAGTGTACCTAGCTCAGATATCAAATGGAGCACATGAAGCTATATATATCATTGTCCTGGTGTACCTAACTGAGATATCAAATGGAGCATATGAAGCTATACATATCATTGTCCTGGTGTACCTAGCTGAGATATCAAATGGAGCACATGAAGCTATATATATCATTGTCCTTGTGTACCTAACTGAGATATCAAATGGAGCATATGAAGCTATATATATCATTGTCCTGGTGTACCTAGCTTAGATATCAAATGGAGCATATGAAGCTATATATATCATTGTCCTGGTGTACCTAGCTGAGATATCAAATGGAGCACATGAAGCTATATATATCATTGTCCTGGTGTACCTAGCTGAGATATCAAATGGAGCATATGAAGCTATATATATATCATTGTCCTGGTGTACCTAGCTGAGATATCAAATGGAGCATATGAAGCTATATATATCATTGTCCTGGTGTACCTAGCTGAGATATCAAATGGAGCATATGAAGCTATATATATCATTGTCCTGGTGTATCTAGCTCAGATATCAAATGGAGCACATGAAGCTATATATATCATTGTCCTGGTGTACCTAGCTGAGATATCAAATGGGGCATATGAAGCTATATATATCATTGTCCTGGTGTACCTTGCCCAGATATCAAATGGAGCTCATGAAGCTATATATATCATTGTCCTGGTGTACCTAACTGAGATATCAAATGGAGCATATGAAGCTATATATATCATTGTCCTGGTGTACCTAACTGAGATATCAAATGGAGCATGTGAAGCTATATATATCATTTCATCCTGCAATCAGTACATTTGCTGTACAAATATGCTTTACGAATAAATCTTTGCTTTATGCGTACTAGACGAAAAAACTTTTCAGCCTACGAATAAACTTTTCAGCATGCGAATAAACTTTCCTGGTACTCTGTAGCTATGTACAGCGGAGGGCGCAGACAAGTATGAAACTGGTACTAATGTAACGCGGACCACGAAGAAGACACCCTTGACAATATTTATGAAAGACGAGGAATGACGCTTTTTTCTGTCCTTTTTGTTTAAGTCTGACAAGTTTTCCGACTTTTTTGACATTGCAGGATAAACACAATATACGTACATTGTCGTTAAATATAAAATTCATTTGTACTCGCTGCGAAACAGGCATGAAAAGCTCGATGAAGGCTCGCTATTCTGCCTGTTTCTAAAGCTTGTACAAATAAATTTTATATTTACCGACAATGTATGTATATTGTATATGTCCTGGTGTACCTAACTGAGATATCAAATGGAGCATATGAAGCTATATATATCATTGTCCTAGTGTACCTAGCTGAGATATCATATGGAGCATATGAAGCTATATATATCATTGTCCTAGTGTACCTAGCTCAGATATCAAATGGAGCACATGAAGCTATATATATCATTGTCCTGGTGTACCTAACTGAGATATCAAATGGAGCATATGAAGCTATATATATCATTTCCTGGTATGAAGCTATATATATATCATTGTCCTGGTGTACCTAGCTCAGATATCAAATGGAGCACATGAAGCTATATATATCATTGTCCTGGTGTACCTAACTGAGATATCAAATGGAGCATATGAAGCTATATATATCATTTCCTGGTGTACCTAGCTGAGATATCAAATGGAGTATATGAAGCTATATATATCATTGTCCTGGTGTACCTAACTGAGATATATAATGGAGCATATGAAGCTATATATATCATTGTCCTAGTGTACCTAGCTGAGATATCAAATG
The DNA here is from genome assembly GCA_963383655.1 of Bathymodiolus septemdierum. Taxonomy (NCBI): domain Eukaryota; kingdom Metazoa; phylum Mollusca; class Bivalvia; order Mytilida; family Modiolidae; genus Bathymodiolus; species Bathymodiolus septemdierum. The sequence continues at coordinate 69,920,534 of OY726525.1, forward strand.
GAGCATATGAAGCTATATATATCATTGTCCTAGTGTACCTAGCTCAGATATCAAATGGAGCACATGAAGCTATATATATCATTTCCTGGTGTACCTAGCTGAGATATCAAATGGAGCACATGAAGCTATATATATCATTGTCCTGGTGTACCTAACTGAGATATCAAATGGAGCATATGAAGCTATATATATCATTGTTCTGGTGTACCTAGCTGAGATATCATATGGAGCATATGAAGCTATATATATCATTGTCCTAGTGTACCTAGCTGAGATATAAAATGGAGCATATGAAGCTATATATAGCATTGTCCTAGTGTACCTAGCTCAGATATCAAATGGAGCACATGAAGCTATATATATCATTGTCCTGGTGTACCTAACTGAGATATCAAATGGAGCATATGAAGCTATACATATCATTGTCCTGGTGTACCTAGCTGAGATATCAAATGGAGCACATGAAGCTATATATATCATTGTCCTTGTGTACCTAACTGAGATATCAAATGGAGCATATGAAGCTATATATATCATTGTCCTGGTGTACCTAGCTTAGATATCAAATGGAGCATATGAAGCTATATATATCATTGTCCTGGTGTACCTAGCTGAGATATCAAATGGAGCACATGAAGCTATATATATCATTGTCCTGGTGTACCTAGCTGAGATATCAAATGGAGCATATGAAGCTATATATATATCATTGTCCTGGTGTACCTAGCTGAAATATCAAATGGAGCATATGAAGCTATATATATCATTGTCCTGGTGTACCTAGCTGAGATATCAAATGGAGCATATGAAGCTATATATATCATTGTCCTGGTGTATCTAGCTCAGATATCAAATGGAGCACATGAAGCTATATATATCATTGTCCTGGTGTACCTAGCTGAGATATCAAATGGGGCATATGAAGCTATATATATCATTGTCCTGGTGTACCTTGCCCAGATATCAAATGGAGCTCATGAAGCTATATATATCATTGTCCTGGTGTACCTAACTGAGATATCAAATGGAGCATATGAAGCTATATATATCATTGTCCTGGTGTACCTAGCTGAGATATCAAATGGAGCATATGAAGCTATATATATCATTGTCCTGGTGTACCTAGCTGAGATATCAAATGGAGCATATGAAGCTATATATATCATTGTCCTGGTGTACCTAACTGAGATATCAAATGGAGCATGTGAAGCTATATATATCATTTCATCCTGCAATCAGTACATTTGCTGTACAAATATGCTTTACGAATAAATCTTTGCTTTATGCGTACTAGACGAAAAAACTTTTCAGCCTACGAATAAACTTTTCAGCATGCGAATAAACTTTCCTGGTACTCTGTAGCTATGTACAGCGGAGGGCGCAGACAAGTATGAAACTGGTACTAATGTAACGCGGACCACGAAGAAGACACCCTTGACAATATTTATGAAAGACGAGGAATGACGCTTTTTTCTGTCCTTTTTGTTTAAGTCTGACAAGTTTTCCGACTTTTTTGACATTGCAGGATAAACACAATATACGTACATTGTCGTTAAATATAAAATTCATTTGTACTCGCTGCGAAACAGGCATGAAAAGCTCGATGAAGGCTCGCTATTCTGCCTGTTTCTAAAGCTTGTACAAATAAATTTTATATTTACCGACAATGTATGTATATTGTATATGTCCTGGTGTACCTAACTGAGATATCAAATGGAGCATATGAAGCTATATATATCATTGTCCTAGTGTACCTAGCTGAGATATCATATGGAGCATATGAAGCTATATATATCATTGTCCTAGTGTACCTAGCTCAGATATCAAATGGAGCACATGAAGCTATATATATCATTGTCCTGGTGTACCTAACTGAGATATCAAATGGAGCATATGAAGCTATATATATCATTTCCTGGTATGAAGCTATATATATATCATTGTCCTGGTGTACCTAGCTCAGATATCAAATGGAGCACATGAAGCTATATATATCATTGTCCTGGTGTACCTAACTGAGATATCAAATGGAGCATATGAAGCTATAAATATCATTTCCTGGTGTACCTAGCTGAGATATCAAATGGAGTATATGAAGCTATATATATCATTGTCCTGGTGTACCTAACTGAGATATATAATGGAGCATATGAAGCTATATATATCATTGTCCTAGTGTACCTAGCTGAGATATCAAATGGAGCATATGAAGCTATATATATCATTGTCCTAGTGTACCTAGCTCAGATATCAAATGGAGCACATGAAGCTATATATATCATTTCCTGGTGTACCTAGCTGAGATATCAAATGGAGCACATGAAGCTATATATATCATTGTCCTGGTGTACCTAACTGAGATATCAAATGGAGCATATGAAGCTATATATATCATTGTTCTGGTGTACCTAGCTGAGATATCATATGGAGCATATGAAGCTATATATATCATTGTCCTAGTGTACCTAGCTGAGATATAAAATGGAGCATATGAAGCTATATATATCATTGTCCTAGTGTACCTAGCTCAGATATCAAATGGAGCACATGAAGCTATATATATCATTGTCCTGGTGTACCTAACTGAGATATCAAATGGAGCATATGAAGCTATACATATCATTGTCCTGGTGTACCTAGCTGAGATATCAAATGGAGCACATGAAGCTATATATATCATTGTCCTTGTGTACCTAACTGAGATATCAAATGGAGCATATGAAGCTATATATATCATTGTCCTGGTGTACCTAGCTTAGATATCAAATGGAGCATATGAAGCTATATATATCATTGTCCTGGTGTACCTAGCTGAAATATCAAATGGAGCACATGAAGCTATATATATCATTGTCCTGGTGTACCTAGCTGAGATATCAAATGGAGCATATGAAGCTATATATATATCATTGTCCTGGTGTACCTAGCTGAGATATCAAATGGAGCATATGAAGCTATATATATCATTGTCCTGGTGTACCTAGCTGAGATATCAAATGGAGCATATGAAGCTATATATATCATTGTCCTGGTGTATCTAGCTCAGATATCAAATGGAGCACATGAAGCTATATATATCATTGTCCTGGTGTACCTAGCTGAGATATCAAATGGGGCATATGAAGCTATATATATCATTGTCCTGGTGTACCTTGCCCAGATATCAAATGGAGCTCATGAAGCTATATATATCATTGTCCTGGTGTACCTAACTGAGATATCAAATGGAGCATATGAAGCTATATATATCATTGTCCTGGTGTACCTAGCTGAGATATCAAATGGAGCATATGAAGCTATATATATCATTGTCCTGGTGTACCTAGCTGAGATATCAAATGGAGCATATGAAGCTATATATATCATTGTCCTGGTGTACCTAACTGAGATATCAAATGGAGCATGTGAAGCTATATATATCATTTCATCCTGCAATCAGTACATTTGCTGTACAAATATGCTTTACGAATAAATCTTTGCTTTATGCGTACTAGACGAAAAAACTTTTCAGCCTACGAATAAACTTTTCAGCATGCGAATAAACTTTCCTGGTACTCTGTAGCTATGTACAGCGGAGGGCGCAGACAAGTATGAAACTGGTACTAATGTAACGCGGACCACGAAGAAGACACCCTTGACAATATTTATGAAAGACGAGGAATGACGCTTTTTTCTGTCCTTTTTGTTTAAGTCTGACAAGTTTTCCGACTTTTTTGACATTGCAGGATAAACACAATATACGTACATTGTCGTTAAATATAAAATTCATTTGTACTCGCTGCGAAACAGGCATGAAAAGCTCGATGAAGGCTCGCTATTCTGCCTGTTTCTAAAGCTTGTACAAATAAATTTTATATTTACCGACAATGTATGTATATTGTATATGTCCTGGTGTACCTAACTGAGATATCAAATGGAGCATATGAAGCTATATATATCATTGTCCTAGTGTACCTAGCTGAGATATCATATGGAGCATATGAAGCTATATATATCATTGTCCTAGTGTACCTAGCTCAGATATCAAATGGAGCACATGAAGCTATATATATCATTGTCCTGGTGTACCTAACTGAGATATCAAATGGAGCATATGAAGCTATATATATCATTTCCTGGTATGAAGCTATATATATATCATTGTCCTGGTGTACCTAGCTCAGATATCAAATGGAGCACATGAAGCTATATATATCATTGTCCTGGTGTACCTAACTGAGATATCAAATGGAGCATATGAAGCTATATATATCATTTCCTGGTGTACCTAGCTGAGATATCAAATGGAGTATATGAAGCTATATATATCATTGTCCTGGTGTACCTAACTGAGATATATAATGGAGCATATGAAGCTATATATATCATTGTCCTAGTGTACCTAGCTGAGATATCAAATGGAGCATATGAAGCTATATATATCATTGTCCTAGTGTACCTAGCTCAGATATCAAATGGAGCACATGAAGCTATATATATCATTTCCTGGTGTACCTAGCTGAGATATCAAATGGAGCACATGAAGCTATATATATCATTGTCCTGGTGTACCTAACTGAGATATCAAATGGAGCATATGAAGCTATATATATCATTGTTCTGGTGTACCTAGCTGAGATATCATATGGAGCATATGAAGCTATATATATCATTGTCCTAGTGTACCTAGCTGAGATATAAAATGGAGCATATGAAGCTATATATATCATTGTCCTAGTGTACCTAGCTCAGATATCAAATGGAGCACATGAAGCTATATATATCATTGTCCTGGTGTACCTAACTGAGATATCAAATGGAGCATATGAAGCTATACATATCATTGTCCTGGTGTACCTAGCTGAGATATCAAATGGAGCACATGAAGCTATATATATCATTGTCCTTGTGTACCTAACTGAGATATCAAATGGAGCATATGAAGCTATATATATCATTGTCCTGGTGTACCTAGCTTAGATATCAAATGGAGCATATGAAGCTATATATATCATTGTCCTGGTGTACCTAGCTGAGATATCAAATGGAGCACATGAAGCTATATATTTCATTGTCCTGGTGTACCTAGCTGAGATATCAAATGGAGCATATGAAGCTATATATATATCATTGTCCTGGTGTACCTAGCTGAGATATCAAATGGAGCATATGAAGCTATATATATCATTGTCCTGGTGTACCTAGCTGAGATATCAAATGGAGCATATGAAGCTATATATATCATTGTCCTGGTGTACCTAGCTCAGATATCAAATGGAGCACATGAAGCTATATATATCATTGTCCTGGTGTACCTAGCTGAGATATCAAATGGAGCATATGAAGCTATATATATCATTGTCCTGGTGTACCTAGCTTAGATATCAAATGGAGCATATGAAGCTATATATATCATTGTCCTGGTGTACCTAGCTGAGATATCAAATGGAGCACATGAAGCTATATATATCATTGTCCTGGTGTACCTAGCTGAGATATCAAATGGAGCATATGAAGCTATATATATCATTGTCCTGGTGTACCTAACTGAGATATGAAATGGAGCATATGAAGCTATATATATCATTGTCCTGGTATACCTAACCGAGATATAAAATGGAGCATATGAAGCTATATATATCATTGTCCTGGTGTACCTAACTCAGATATCAAATGGAGCATGTGAAGCTATATATATCATTTTATCCTGCAATCAGTACATTTGCTGTACAAATATGCTATACGAATAAATTTTTGCTTTATGCGTATTAGACGAATAAACTTTTCAGCCTACGAATAAACTTTTCAGCCTGCGAATAAACTTTCCTGGTACCCTGTAGCTATGTACAGCGGAGGGCGCAGACAAGTATGAAACTGGTACTAATGTAACGCGGACCACGAAGAAGACACCCTTGACAACATTTATGAAAGGCGAGGAATAACGTTTGTTTCTGTCCTTTTTGTTTAAATCTGACAAGTTTTCCGGCTTTTTTGACATTGCAGGATAACCACAATATACGTACATTGTCGTTAAATATAAAATTCATTTGTACTCGCTGCGAAACAGGCTTGAAAAGCTCGCCCAAGGCTCGCTATTCTGCCTGTTTCTAAAGCTCGTACAAATAAATTTTATATTTACCGACAATTTATGTATATTGTATATGTCCTGGTGTACCTAACTGAGATATCAAATGGAGCATATGAAGCTATATATATCATTGTTGTGTTTTGGAGTGTTTTCAAGTCAATTATTACATTTGTATGACAGATATGGCACCACAAAATAACGTTAAGACTTCAAAATTTAGAATCATCAAATTAGCCAATGTTATAGTAATGACTAACAGGAGTGAGCACATCTCACATACAACCCAGACTCCCTGTTTTTAAAATGCAACTCCTGACAAATGTCCATAAGCATACTAAAATATGTTTACGGTTTTATGTTCAGATCACACCGCGATATAGATGAAAATCACAAACTACCACACACGAGGTGAGCATGCCAACCATTACACCATATGATCTACAACACTCCAGGTGAGCACGCTAAACATTACATCACATGATCTACAACACTCCAGGTGAGCACGCTAAAAATTACACCACATGATCTACAACACTCCAGGTGAGCACGCTAAACATTACACCACATGATCTACAACATTCCAGGTGAGCATGCTAAACATTACATCACATGATCTACAACACTCCAGGTGAGCACGCTAAACATTACACCACATGATCTACAACACTCCAGGTGAGCATGCTAAACATTACATCCCATGATCTACAACACTCCAGGTGAGCACGCTAAACATTACACCACATGATCTACAACACTCCAGGTGAGCATGCTAAACATTACACCCCATGATCTACAACACTCCAGGTGAGCATGCTAAACATTACACCCCATGATCTACAACACTCCAGGTGAGCATGCTAAACATTACACCACATGATCTACAACACTCCAGGTGAGCATGCTAAACATTACACCACATGATTTACAACACTCCAGGTGAGCACGCTAAACATTACATCACATGATCTACAACACTCCAGGTGAGCACGCTAAACATTACACCACATGATCTACAACACTCCAGGTGAGCACGCTAAACATTACACCACATGATCTACAACACTCCAGGTGAGCACGCTAAACATTACACCACATGATCTACAACACTCCAGGTGAACACGCTAAACATTACACCACATGATCTACAACACTCCAGGTGAGCACGCTAAACATTACATCACATGATCTACAACACTCCAGGTGAGCACGCTAAACATTACACCACATGATCTACAACACTCCAGGTGAGCACGCTAAACATTACATCACATGATCTACAACACTCCAGGTGAGCACGCAAAACATTACACCACATGATCTACAACACTCCAGGTGAGCACGCTAAACATTACATCACATGATCTACAACACTCCAGGTGAGCACGCAAAACAGTACACCCCATGATCTACAACACTCCAGATGAGCACGCTAAACATTACACCACATGATCTACAACACTCCAGATGAGCACGCTAAACATTACACCCCATGATCTACAACACTCCAGGTGAGCACGCTAAACATTACACCACATGATCTACAACACTCCAGGTGAGCACGCTAAACATTACATCACATGATCTACAACACTCCAGGTGAGCACGCTAAACATTACACCACATATGCAGCTAAATTGATGTACATGTATTATAATGATAAGAGTTTACCACATATAAAATTCAACAATGGTGGCAAGATAGGTTTAATCTATTGGTGTCTCATTCCATATTCAACAACATTTCAGTTGTATGGTGTTAGTATGTTGGAGGAACATATATGTTATACCATCTATTTATATCATGAATAAGTATTGTAACATTTTTGTTCAGTTGAAATAGATATAATAAATATATTATTTTTTCCAGTCGTAGCAAATGCTACAGCTGATATTCTACCTCGTAACAACTTAAATCTCCGATTGCATAGGTAGGGATAGATGTAAGTCAAGGCTATTAATTTCGGTAGATGTTTATTACTAATTGATATTAAATTTGTTGGAAGTATCAGTGGCGATTCCTGTCCCCAAGACTAATGGTTTTTAACCAACAGATTCTACATTCCTAGCTAGTAGTCAGCATGCTATGAGCATTCATTGGCCCTACTATTGTACTGTGCATGTCTATGTTGTCATTCTATTTTTGTGTGATAGTGTGTGGTCTTTTTGAGTGGAAGTGAATCTGTGTAAATTAATTGTTGTTTGTTTATATCTGTATTGGCCTTTGAGATACAATTATTAAGTTGGGGAGTTTTGTCCCCCGACCCAAGCCAGAACTGTATTTCCAACACCATGTCTTAGACTTTTCTATGCTCAATGAGTTGCTTGGTGAGAGGTGATTGTTTGTTTTTATAACCTCGCTCGACGAGAGTTGGGGGTATATAGGGATCCTCATGTCTGTTCGTCACACTTTTGGTTTCCTGATAATAATTAAAGTACCGCTCAACCAAATCTTTTCAAACTTTCATACATTGCTGTGTACCTTACAATACAGATTAAATTTGATTATGGTGTATTTCACATTTACCGGTCATAAGATATGGCCCTTTTTCCTTTAGAAAATAGGGACTTTCTAGGTTTCCGGATGATATTAAAGTACCGCTCAACCAAATCCTTTTAAACTTTAACACCGTGCTGTGGACCAAAATTTGGAATGCGGGGGTATTTGTGATCACCAGATCAACTTTCTCTAGTGTTGATATTGGTGGAGTTGTCAACAATCACTGTTTAAACTTTCTTTTCATAAACAAAACTACCATAGATTTCATATTTTTTTAATAACTGGTCCATGCCAGCATTCAGCACATATATAGGTCACATGACCACTGAACACACACATAGCACAGAACAAAGATTGCTGTCAGTTATAATTTGCAAAAAAATAATTACCATAATGATGATGATGACAAATGAAAAAACAAAATCTCAGAAAGAACAAAAAAATTCCAAAATTTTTGAATTAGCTTGGTTATTCTAAAAATAGCTTTCGTTTCCAATGAACTCTTCAAAGAAAATCTAATATTCAGTTTTTGTGAAATGTTAGCTGTTAAAAAATAATATTCTTTCTAGATCACGATGGTACATGTATTTAGTTTGTGTAAAATCTTGTTGTTCATTAATTTTTCCATATTCTATTAATCCGTTAACTGTTCAAGAATAAATTGCCAACATATTAAATATGTATCCCTAAAGGTCAACTTAGTTCAAGAATGATAATGATGAAAATGCTTCAAAAGAGACAAACATTTCTACCCAAATTACAATAAAAAAAATGTCTTTCTTCACAAGATATGTACTGAAGACTTATTATTTTATAAACATTTAAAATCTTACATTTACAACCGTATCCATGGAAACAATCACAAATTTTTCACATTACAATAAAATGACTTTTTTTTGCTAAGTGTCTTAATAATAAATTCATAATAAAAGTTCTTATATAAATAAATATCACACAAGAGATTGAATCCTTATTATAATTTATTTGTTTCTCTGTCAGTAGTTTTTGTCGAGAACGATATTTTTTGGAAGAGCCTAGACTATTTACTGTATATACAACACATCTAAGGCATTTGTTTTGATTATATACATTTTGTACATATAATATATTGTCTGTCAAAGTTTTATTTGCATATTACAATAACTGAGGACATATAATATGTAAAAGGTACAAAGATTTATTAATTATTGCACAATACATTAACAAGGGAAATAATTCATCTAAAATCTCAACGTTTTCTAGAATTTATTCGTTTGAGAAAAAAAAATGTATGTCTCAATTGAAAAAAAAAAATCACATCCAAGCATATATTTTGCTAACTTTCTGTTTACAGATTTATTTTCAATAAAATTCTAATGTTATCATCAAATTGCATGTGTCGACCCTATATAGATACTAATAAGCGTTCGTGACACGGATTTACCACCCACCTTTCTTCTAACTTTCTGTTTACAAATTATTTAAAAAAAAACCATTTTTATTTCTCTATTATTTCATCTCTTTTTCCTTATTTTAACTTGTTCGTGTCAATATTCATACAATCTTATGTTAACATCAAATTGCATGTGTCGACCCTATATAGATACTAATAAGCACTCGTGGCACGGACTTATCACCCCCTTTTTTTCTAACTTTCTGTTTGCAAATTTATTTTCAATAAAATTTCTTTATTTCTTTATTATTTCATCTCTTTTTCCTTATTTTAACTTGTTCGTGTCAATATTCATACAATCTTATGTCAACATCAAATTGCATGTGTCGACCCTATATAGATACAAATAAGCGCTCGTGGCACGGACTTACCACCTACCTTTTTTTCTAACTTTCTGTTTACAAATTTATTTTCAATAACATTTCTTTATTTCTTTATTATTTCATCTCTTTTCCTTTATTTTAACTTGTTCGTGTCAATATTCATACAATCTTATGTTAACATCAAATTGCATGTGTCGACCCTATATAGATACTAATAAGCGCTCGTGGCACGGACTTACCACCCCCCTTTTTTTCTAACTTTCTGTTTACAAATTTATTTTCAAATGTATAAATGAAGACAAAAAGGGAAATCTCCGTACATATTTTACATTCAAGGAACATTTTATTAGAGAAAAATATACATTTCTTAATGATTTCAAAGTAAGACAGGCAATTTGTAAGATCAGAATTAGTGCACATCCTCTTATGATTGAAATTGGTAGATCTAAAAACTTGGAAACCGAAGAACGATTATGTAAACTGTGCATAACACAAAAAAATTGAGGATGAATATCATTTTTTAATCGATATATAATAATAGTAAAAAGATTTGTTATCAGAAAATTTCAGAATTATGTTCTAATTTCAATAATATGTCAGATAAATCAAAATTCTATTATTTATTTACCAATGAAGATCTTTCAATAATCAATATTTTTGGAAACTGTATAATAGTGCCTTGAGGCAAGAAAACTGAAACAGAGTTTATGATACTGAAATATTTGTTCTCTTTCTGTTTATATTATTAATTATTTTTAAGGCTCTGAACCGGACAAGAAACATTGTATTAATTTATATATATATGTATAATTGCCTCCAATGACAATAATCAATGTATGCAATTTGCTTGCCCCTATTGTGGGCCCATTGATTGGAATAATAAATATTCTTATTCTTATTCTATATAGTTGAAATAATAAAATATAGTATATCAAAAATTTAAAACTACATGTACCTCGATATCCTGCACATGGCTAGGGATATCATAAGTAGTCCGCGAAAGAAATTATTTAGATTTTATATTAAAAGTTTCTCTATATTGAAACCATATCCTCATTTCAACGGAAATAATATATGACCATCTGACATTTATAGACTACTTGAATTTAATGCAACAATAGAAATCAGGTGACACCTTTTCAAACGGTATGCTACCTTTCAATATATCAATATGGTTGCCTTGTCCTAAAGGAGAGTAAAGTGGGATGTCAAACAATAAAGATTATCTGCACATTTAACATAGATATAAGTAAAAAATAAAATAAAACAAACAAACAAAAAATAAAAAATAAAAAACACAAATTCACTTATTGATTTAATCATTAGAATTATATGTTAATTCATTAATCATAAATAATAACAAACATCTACTTATCTTTGCAATTGCTACAAACGAACAAACGGTCAGAAAAACTTTCTTTTGTGGTGTCTGTTGCACAGCGGTAGTGGAACCAGTTATCACACTCTGGACAGCTAACCATGTTGTCATAAATGTTAGGTAAATCACATTTTGCGTTGCAGTCTTTCACTATGATGATGTAAACACTAGTATTTTTGTGTAATTTTAAAGTTTTCTTTGGTTGGACTTTTGGAAATGGCTGCAGTTGCTTATTACTGAGGCACTGTAGTAAATGGTCACGCATTACACTTGTATTAAAAGTTAAACCTTTTCCACCTGTGTACTGATTGAAGCAAAATTCGGTTGCATATGCTATTGCAAACACACCGCAGTCTATGCTGTTTGTCTGTTGTTGAACTGTCGGTAAGTCGACTGGTATCACATTCCCATTTGAACTATAAATGCGGCTCATCTGAATTTGTGTTGAAGCAGATACGGCTTGTCGTGGGTTTTTTGCTGTCTAATAGGAAAACAGTTCCACTGGTGTCTTGGATTGAAAGAACCCAGTGGTCGTGTCCGGTATGGTGGATCTGCACGGAAGGCGGTGTCTCTCGTGTCATCTGAAGTGAATATGTCCATTTTCCAGAATTTTCCAGTATTGGTGCGTAAATTGGAGTCCATTCACTGAGGGGAACTGTTGCTTCAGGAGCTGTTGAGCAAAGTCTATGATGTTGCAGCATATTTTTATGGCATTTTGAATGTAATTTTTCTCTTTGAATGATAACATTACTCTGTCTGATAAGTTCACCCAATTACGTTTCGTTGTGGGTTGAACACTGGAGGAAGGTTGTGATTTACTGGGACTGATTTGTGTAACTGAAGGTTCTTTTGATGTTCCAGCAACTGGTGTAGAGAAAGGCTGAGGAAGTGGAGACTCTGGTGTAAGACATTTTGTTTCCACTGCAGTTGAATTATCTGGACTCTCAAACTGAATTTTTTCTTAGATACAGGTGTTGTTGGTACCGTTGTTGGATGTGATGGTTTTCTTTTCAGAATTGAGCGAGGCGTTGTTGGTGTCCTAGGTGCTGGAGATTGAAGTGACTTGTCGGTTTGCGGCGTTGAACACATCAATGAAGTTTGAAATGTTGAGTCTGGAGCTGGAATAATGGAAATGTCCCTATCACACGGTCTTGGTTGTTTTCTTCAAGCTCTTTTATTCGAGCGTTTCCTTGTATTTTTTCGCAGCTGTGTTTAATTGTAATAAATATATGTATTTAACGAGTATCGCTACATTGATTTCTTGATTACACACACAAAATTCTAATGTTTGAATTTTTAATATTGAAATCGATCAAAAACATTTTGAAATGATAAACACTTGTGTATTTCAGTTCAAAAGTATTTAATTTCGAATGGGGCCGAATCGACTTTTAATTTAGGACCTGATCGACTTGGGCCGGAACGACCTAGGCCGAATCGAAAAATCAAAAAATAAACTGTAATGAACCCACAGGCACTTGTTTCATTCAAAAAATATATATGCCCCCCTCCTCTTCCTTACTTCAAGGTAAACATCTGCCCGTTTCCCCTTCCCCACTTCGCCTCAATATTTTTCCCTTATTTGTGATCCTTTCGCTGACCCAATTATATCGTTACACTCCTGAGATATTTCTCTTTTCGACTGCCACATTTAAATATACCTACCGGGCCCCCCTCAGACGAATTGGACAAGAATATTCAGCGAACGTCGCATGGTCTATTTTTCAGTCAGATCACAAATAAGGGAAAAATATTGACGCGAAGTGGGGAAGGGGAAAAGCCTTCGAAGGGCAGATGTTTACCTTGAAGTAAGGAAGAGGAGGGGGCATATATTTTTTGAATGAAACAAGTGCCTGTGAATGAACCCATGGGCTACACACCTATATCATATGTCATTGGAAAGAGGAATGACGGGACTCTCAGAATAATGATGCCGTAAAAGTCGGAAGTGGTCACGTTTTTGCATAATTAAGGTCAAAGGTCAAGAAAAATTTGCTTTTCGCTTTCGACTTTCGTTCGAAAAGTGCATTTTCCTTAAAAAAGAAATTCAATTCGACAAGATTGATGGTTTTTATTTGAGGGACCACATATTAACTAGATTATTGAACCAAAATTGACGTCGAAATGAACGTTTTTGGATGGGAATGGGATTTTTCAATGTAAGTGACTCGTATCTGCTTCCATAACACAATGACCTTGACCCAAGGTCATCCCTATTTACGTAATAATGACATTTATTTATGTTTCATTATATTTTGTATATATATATATATATATACTGTTCGATACAACGGAAGTAAATCAAAACATACCCGATTCGCCCAATACAGGTATTTTTGTAAGTCTGTATTTTGTCAGTCCTTAAATAGCTATGAGCATTGTACATCTCATGTGAACCCTTGTAGTTTTTTTTTATTAAAGTGATTCATAAATAAAAACACCCTTTTAGGCATTTTGAACGTTTAAAACCACAAAATATACATGTTTCATTCACCATCGTAATCCGAAACACAACCTTTACTACAAACGGATCTTCCTTTGCATGTTCATACGAGGTCCTGCAAAAAGTCAGATGACATTTTACCTTCAAACAATATTGGTTCAAGACCAAATTTTCCATCTTTCCAACCACTACAGTTTCAAATATGATCCAACGCCCAGACTACTCGGAATTATCTTAGATGAGAAGATCAAATTTTACACCCACATCATGCATGTAGAGAGAAAAGCCAACAATTCCATCCATATAATAAGAGAAATAAAATGTTTGGCAAACATCTCAAGAACGAAGCTACTAAGAATATACAACAGCCTGGTTAGAACAATCATAGAATATGGCTGCCCAGTCTGGCAAATAACACCAACAGAGAACATGAAAAAACTAGAAACGTGAGTGACCTCACCGAGTGATACCCTCCGCTTGCAATACTATGATGTTCAAACTTTGGAATACAGGTATATTAGCAAATTACCTATGAAAAATGAACGGATATGGAGCTATGTCAAGGAGACAACATCCCATCTCCAAAATAAACTAACCAAGAACATACATCTAGGGGTCGCCACAAGTACACGACCCCCATTTTCGTGAAAGAATAAGTTGAATTATCTCCCCTTCTAAATTTTAGACAGCAACGGTATTCCTTCATGCACATCTGCAGGTTGTGTACTACAACTGTGTAAAGTTTCATAAAAATTCAAAAAGCAGTTTAGTAGGAGTTGCGCTTCCAAGGTACATTCCCCCCCTTTTCGTGAAAGTATAAGTTGAATTACCCCCCTTTTAAATTTTGGACAGCAACCATATTCCTTCATGCACATCTGCAGGTAGTGTACTACAACTGTGCAAAGTTTCACAAAGCTCCAATTAGCCGCTTAGGAGGAGTTGCGCTTACAATGTACACGATCCCCCTTTTCGCGAAAGTATAAGTTGAATTATCTCTCCTTCTAAATTTTAGACAGCAACGGTATTCCTTCATGCACATCTGCAGGTAGTGTGCTACAACTGTGTAAAGTTTCATAAAAATTAAATAAGCAGTTTAGTAGGAGCTGCGCTTACAAGGTACATCCCCCCCCCCCCTTTTCGTGAAAGTACAAGTTGAATTATCTCCCCTTTTAAATTTTGGACCGCAACCACATTCCTTCATGCACATCTGCAGGTAGTGTACTACAAATGTGCAAAGTTTCATAAAAATCCAACAAGCGGTTTAGGAGGAGTTGCGCTTACAAGGTACATGGACGGACGAACGGACAGGGTGATTCCTATATACCCCCAAGCTTTGTTTGCGGGGGGTATAATGAATAATTAATTTACATTATAATTAAAGTGTACAAACTCTTTACTTTAGGAGAAATTTGAAAAGTTACAATAATTTTAAAACTCCATTTAAATTCATTATAATTGAGAAAGATGCTAATTTAGAGTGTGAATAAGTTGACTAGTAATTAATATATTTTTACTGCCGGAGTCGTGGTGGTCATGATCGTATGGTAGTTGGATTTAAGACTACCTATGCATTCAGTGTCTTTAACCACTGAAGTTGTGTTCGAATCCCCTCCAGGCGAGGTGTATTTGATACAACATTATGTGATAGTTTGTCAATGACTTGCGACAGGCCGGTGATTTTCTCCGGGTCCTCTGGTTTCCTCCACCAATAAAACTGACTGCCACACTATAAATGAATCCTTCAAGAGGCCATCATGGCCGTTATCTTATGATATGGAATACATGCCTATGACCAGTTAAGTTGTGAGATTAATTGCTGCCTGTACCATACTCAAAACAACTTCGCATCATGTTATATTTTTTTCTTCTAATATAACGGATTATTGTTTATTGTAAACACATTCTCGTAAATATTTTTGAAAGGCTGTTCATTTTCAGAGTGCAGGGTTATGGTTAGGGTGACGTTAAACGCCATAACAATAACACTAAAGCTTACTCCCTCAGGTAAACAGCATTTCAAAAATATTCACGAGAAACTGTTTATAGTAAACAGTAATTCAGATACTAAAAAGATGGCACTGGGATATGCATACAGGTGAGGTTTTGATGGCAGCCAGCAAAAAAAAAGGGGAGATAATTGATACTAGGGTTGGAAAAGTATGCCTTCATCAGATCACCAACAAGTCACCCTAACCATAACCCTGCACTCTGAAAATGAACAGCCTTTCAAAAATATTCACGAGAATGTGTTTACAATAAACAATAATCCGTTATATTAGAAGAAAAAATATAACAATAGAAAACAAACCAACTAATCTGTATATTTGAGGATTAGGGTTATGGTGTTTAACGTCACTTTCAACCATACTTCAGTTATATATCGTGGCGGTTGTATATTTGAGATTGACAAAAGAGCGTAATTATTGTAGGAATAAAAAGTATTTGTGTATTAATATTATATATACCATGGATCTTTCGAATTAAATATACTTATACCACACAAGTCAATATGAAGTAAGATCATAATTATATCCACAAAAAAAGAATATAAAATTCTGTAGAAATACACGAGTCACATATTTCTTCATTTATCAATTTCTACATGAAATTGAGCCATTTTTTATCAATACAAACATGTTACAAATTGAAATTTGACCCATGGACTCAAACGATATTTCCTATGCACGCATTTCGAATCGAAAAACACCCTGCTTGCATATCATAATTATATTTTATAAATTCATAGTGCCTTCTTAAAGTAATAAAATATTTAAGAGGAAAGACAATAGATATATATATTATCACAGCCATTCTTAATATTTCATTATTGTAAGTATTTTTAGTAAAAAACAAAAATCAATTAAAAACGAATAATTCACAATTATGAGTCAGATAAAATGAAAACGAACACAAAAAATATGTAAACAATTAAAATCTTTAAAATATGTCTACTAGTAAACAAAAACAACAACAAAACATCTCTTACCTTTGTTGTTTTTCTACATCAGGTTTAAATTTCAAATCCTATGAAATTAACATTAATTCACAGAAATAAATTATTATTGATTGTCATAGTAATAGTTATCAATTTCATACGAATTAAATATTCCATTTCATTCTCAAGTCCTGTTTCACGAAAAATCCATAACATTTTGCAAATAGTATTCTATAATTTTATACAATCAAGTTGATTGTGTTCACATTTCACGCAATCACGCGGAACGCTGCCGCCATTGTCAAAAAATGAATATTTCGTAATTGTTACGTTAACATTGTAAGATTTTTTACATTACGTGCAAACAAAAATATCCAACATTACTTAGACATGGCCCGTATAAGAGTAAGTTGATACATTGAAAATGTCAACAAAATAGACAGGTTGTTTAAAAGAATGGGAACGGATCGATAATTGTTTGCAATAAGACACCAAAGACTCTAAGTTGTATTGATTAATACGACAAGGTAGATTTCTATCGCTTTCAATTATCAAATATTTCATTGTTGTTGACTGTTCTCTGATTTTTATACAAATAATAGACAATATATCAGATTTTCTTTGTTGTATATGTGTGTCGGTATATTTAAGAAACGCGGAAGTGAACGGCCTTTCCAAACATTGGTTCGATATATTGCGCATTATTATCAACACAATATTTTTGCTTAGAGTAAAAGATTAATATATTTATCATCTCATTTGCCAGACGTTTACTTGTATCACGTAGGATGGGATAGGGGGTTCTTGGGGACTCCCCTTTAAACTAGAAATAAGCAGCGATCAACAGTATATACTGAACCATTATCAAGATATTATTTTATGGCACTTTGACCTTACATTTGACAAATAGTAACCGCTTTTACCCCGCCACATTGTAGTGCCTGTCCCAAGCAAGGATCTAGATTTCCAACGTCGTATGTCGTGGTCTTTTTTTATGCTCAATGATTTGAGGTGAGAGGTCAGAGGTGAGAGGTCAGAGATGATTGTTCGCTTAGTTGATGTTGGTAGAATAGTTGACTATCCTGATAATCTGATCACTGCTCAAACTTTCTTTTCATAATTACAACATTAGATCTTGGCCCTATTTAGGTCGCAACTACCAACCCCGAAACAAAAACAAAAAAATACTTTTTTTAAATATCTCTAATTTTTTTTATTACACCTCGCCTAGGCATACTATTAAACGGTCAAAAGACCACAATACAGTGTGATATAACTCTTCATAACTTAATGCGAGTGACCCGCTGGCCTCTTTAAATTATAACAACCCAGAGAACACGGTTACTCAATAATATGCAAACGTTATTCAATTAAAATCATTAAGTCTCAAATTGTAAAAACAGATGATATAAGAAATAAATTCGTCTATACGTACAATGTATTCTATTTAATGTCTTATATTTAGTAGGTAATACATTTATTTCTTGTTCTCACGAGTTTTTTTTTCTGCCAAAGTCTGGAACCGTCATGGTCGTGATCTTATGGTAGTTGGATTCACAACTACCCGTGCAATCAGTGACTATCACCACTACAGTTATGAGTCCGAACTCCGTTCATGGCGAGGTGTACTCGATATAACATTATGTGACAAAGTTCGTCAGTGACTTGCAGCAGGTCGGTAGTTTTCTCCGGGTCCTCTGGTTTCCTCCAGCAATAAAACTGACCGCCACGATATAACTGAAATATTGTTGAAAGTGGCGTTAAATACCATCAAACAAACAAACAAACATATCGTTCTTGTTTTTACGAGTTTTTCCCTCCAATGTCAATGATAAACGAGGGCCCAGGTGGCTCAATGAGTTAGGTAGTTGGGTTACCTAACAACTCATTCAAACCTATCACCAATACGGCATGGGTTCGCGCCCGGCTTTGCAAATTACAAAAAGGGTGCACTCGACTCGCAGCCGCAAGTGATAAAGTTTACCAGTTGCTTGTCGGTGATTCTCTCCGGGTATTCCGGCTTCTTTCACCACTAAAACTGGTCATCATGATATAGCTGAAATGTTGCTGAAAGTGGCGCTAAACACCAAAAATCAATCAATCAATCAATTAATGATAAACATAACCAGCTGTCCAATTTGTAACAGAGTTATCGTTCCTTTCTCTCACATAGAGTAAGAAACGATAACTTTGGTACAGATTGCTCGGTGTCATTGACGTAACTACCACTGAAGCCAACGAGACAACTACCTCGATTGAAATGTTGTCAAGTATAAGTAAGCTACAGTTAAATTCTAAAGGATTCGTATTTTGAGAAGTGTATACTATAGACTTATAGTAAGCATTGCTAACCAGCTTGTATATATAATGTTGTCAATAAAGCGACTTACTTTTGAGGTTATACGGGAACCAACAAATATTTAATAGCAATTAACCAGTATGAAATTTTTTTCGATTTCCCTATGACCACAAATATTCTATTTATATCCCCCCCCCCCCCCCCCCCCCCCCCACCAACGAGATGCGGAATACCCCCTCTGGAGTTCACCAACGTCGCTCGGGGTCGCGACTCCGGCACGGCTGTTGATATACAACCCTAGTTACGGACAATATTCGGAAACTTTATTTCTATATTAAAATATTTCAAATAAAACTACAATTTTCAAATAATTATCTAAAGCCCCGTCCCAAGTGCAAGTTGTCTATTTGACTCGTTCAACAGAAGTAACGTACGCTCCTCTTGAAGGGTTTATACCCCACACAGAAGAAACTATGTTCTATATATATAAACGTGTCTTCCTCGTAGGATTTTATTTTTTGGCATTAAACACTCTCGTTCTATCGATTTTCTTTTGACAAGCAGAACAATGATTTAGAGTATACAACTGTATATATAATTATTGTATTAATTAATTTTGACATTCGTATAACAAACAAATTTGGCACAATAAAATTGACCGAGGGCTATACAAAGTACCATTGATAAGTAGATATGTTTTAATTATATTTACTTTGATGTAATGAATTGATATTGTAACAATTACGTTTTTAAATAGAGTTATTTCCCTTGCGACGGACAAAATGGTACCATTTTCTTTATAATTTGTAGAGGGAGAGAGCGTTATTTATCGTTAGGAAAGCAAATTTTCAGCTATATCATGGCGAGAACAAGCTACATTCAATAAAATGGTGATAATCATTTCCGTTTATATTAGACCAACACGCTTAATGTGATCTTTATAATGTTAAAACTGAAACAACAGTCCGTGGGTAAATATGTCCCTCCACTCGGACACATTATCCAAATTCCGAGCCAACCAATCTTTGTCCTTTCTCCTTAAAGCTGCGCACACTTAGCAGAGAAGCAACAAATACCTATTATATAGTCTTTGGTTTGACTCGCCGGGGGTTTGAACCCACGATCTATCGCACATGCTAGTCATTACACCACGGATGCGGTAATATACATTAGTGTATTGTCATAAAATATAATTATTATTATAATTATTACTAGTATAAGTATTTAGTATATTTTATGGACAGTTTTGTTCATTGCAACGTATATTTATATTTTTATAATTTTTTATTTTTTAATGTTATTGTTTATGAATCACTGTAATGACTTTGCCCCTTGTGGGCCCTCTATTGGACAATACAATTCTTATTCTTATATAGTTGATTACCCCTTAGGACCCCCAG
Organism: Bathymodiolus septemdierum; assembly: GCA_963383655.1. Classification (NCBI taxonomy): domain Eukaryota; kingdom Metazoa; phylum Mollusca; class Bivalvia; order Mytilida; family Modiolidae; genus Bathymodiolus; species Bathymodiolus septemdierum. Next base: position 69,941,307 of record OY726525.1, read on the forward strand.
TCTTGTCTCATGTGTGTAAGACTTAGATATTAGTACATTGAAGGTGGAGTTTATCGAATCTTTATTCAGTTTTATGTCGAATACACATAAACTATATATATTTCAAGACACTGCATCGCCTATTTCAGAATTACATAAATGACACTTTCTATTTTCTTGTAGAATATTATTCTATTTTTCATGTGTAAGTGGTAGCAGAAAACTAGGCGATATTATGCTACTAGCAGAATAGATAAGAAAATAGCTTTTGTATTCTGATATCATCAGTTAGCTGTTAGCGACAACAAATGTGCTGGATTCATGATAGGTCACATGATAGCGGAGAAAATCAGTATTGCAATATGAGAAAAAAAATTATTAAAAAATATCTGTTATTGGCAAAATATCCCCAAGATAGTAAAATTAGTATTTTTAGTCAGATACTAGTAATATATTATATTTATATTAGTGAAATCTGGTTTTTGCGATATCTAAAATAATATTGTTAATGATAAAAGAAAAATCTTACCTTTTTTCTATTTTCCGATGTTTATCCGTCCATTAGTCTGCCGAAAATGACATCGATTACAGAGTAGCGTGGTGAAAGCAACACAGACAAACAAAAATTGTATAAACAAATATACTCATATGTAATTCATATATACAAGATAGATAATAGGCTTCTGTTCTTGATACGCTTCCAATTATCTCATTACGTCTTCGAGTTCTCTCCCTTGGAAATAACTTCTTTTCCTGATATCGTCAAGATAACGACCGAATTTCCGACTTTGATATTTACGGGAAACTATTCAGTTGAATTATTTCATATGCGCGTGTTGTCAGTTATGTATATCTTGTGAATATCCAATATAGTATATTTATTTATTTATTTATAAATTGTGCTGATTTATTTCTTGTGTAGATATTTCCGACAAAAGTCAAAGATTTTCAAACTATTTTTATCCAGATTTTTTTGGTGAAACGTACACTTGGTGGTTCGTATTGGTCAGGTTGAGATTAAGCTACATGTATTTTTTTGATTCAACCAACAGTGGCTTGTAATTCACTTAATCCTGCATTGAAATAAAAACCACTTTATGCGTTAGTTAATAGCTCAAAGAGATTTCATACAAATGTGTCTTAATATACTTATATATATAGAGACTTGTGTGTTCTCTGACTTAATCGGATCAAGAAGCATTTCATTAAGTCAAACTTAATCTCGAAGATCAAGTTAATTAGCATAATTTGGACAGATGACCGCCAACGTAAATTAAAGCTTTAAAATATATAAGACATTTACAACTACATGTATTGTTAAAAATATATACTCATAGATGAAATATGTTAAATCCATATCTATTTAAACAATATAATGTCCTTTGAAAACAAAATTGTCAATCATATACAGAAATATATTATGTAGGTGTCTTTATGATAACAATAGACAAATTTAACGCGATTGTGTTTAGAAAGATTTCTATAGACAATTACTACAAAATCCTAAATATTTAAATTCCGGAATGTTTTTATTATTTTAAAAAATACCGAAAACTCCTTTAAGAAATTAAGATGTTTATAAACCGCAATTATCCCATGGGGGGATGCTAACCACAAAGTTGGTATTGTTTTCTAAAACATTGCAATGCGGTCTTCAAAAATAGATCAAGTTGACCTAGTTATTTGACTGACGGTATTATTCATATACATGTAACATGTGCATTCTCTATCCAGGAGTTGTTGTTCCTGCTACGTTACACTCCATCTCTGTCAACGCCCATTTTACAAGATTTTTGTAAAATTTAGAAACAGTAAAAAAATGTACTTAAAATTGTTTTAATTATTGTATTTATCAATATATCAACATGTGCGATAAAACATTTCATTTGTATTTCATTTGGGCGGCGAAAATTTGAAATATTATTTTTTCTATGGACTTCATTATTTTGCAATTATTTTCTGTTATGAAGTTCATAACAGAAAATAATTGCAAAATTTATGTTAATTATTTGAAAAAGCATTTTTACAATAAAACAATGACATAAGAAATATCTCCTGAAAAGCGTACACAATTATTTAAAGTAAAATGTTTTAGTTTATCGTTATTTTCGTACTCAAGCTGTAAAATATAGTTCAAAGTTCAATATTAATTTCACCGAAATGCAGTATGAAAATCTGCCCAAATCGTGACAATTTTGTCGGTTCCAGTCCCCTTTATCTAACTTTTAAATTGCTCCACTACGACCTTCCTGAAATGAAACACAATATTGGTTTAATCCTGGTTTGCCCACATTTATTTACACCAATTATCAATCAGTTAAATAAACAAAAAAAACAAACAAAGGGTTTACTGACCATAAAATTGTATAGTCTGTTCCAAATATATAGGTGTCAAATATGTATGTTTCTGTGTACATTTCATACATGCCAACTCTACCGATTTACGGGTAGTCTACCGAATTTTTAAGTCTTCTACCGCCTACCGATTTTAGATGTTTTCCTACCGATTTAATAAAAATGTAAAAACAAATTTATCGTGAATTGTTCACATGTTGATTATTCTTGTAGATTTCTACGACGCATAAATGTGTACAAATCCAAATTATTTAGGCCCTTTCCGTAATCGTTTCCCTCTTAAATTTGTACCGGAAACTTCCATTGGTCAATTCTTTATCATTAAACCAATCAGAAACTGTATTTAAAATAAAGTTTTGAAGCACTACATTTTGAACTTATGACTCCTAAACATATATATACAGTAGAACTTCGCTCGCTCGAACTCGAAGGCACTGTCAAAATATGTTCGAGCTATCGGAAGTTCGTGCCACCGAGGTCCCGTAATCTTAGATAGAAAACAATCTTGTTCTGACCCGGGACAGTTTCATTACCTATGATAACTGATGCACAGTAAAACTGGCCTTTCTCGTAAAAAATATTTAATCATTTAAGTTCAAGTTCAAGTTCTTTATTCACTCGGACACATATACAAGTGATACAAGAGGAATATTATACAAAATATTTTACATAATGATGGATATAACTAACCTAAAATAATACAGCCTCAGAATATAATTACAAAATATTTTGCAATTTAGATATAAATAATGACAATTTTTTCAGAGCCTTAACATTACACAAAGATAACAGGCCTTTCATTTTGTACATGTTTGCATATCTAGTATAATAAATTGGAATAAATTTACATCTAAGCCTTTGTACATCAGCAGAGGTACATTCAAATAAAAAATGAAATTCAGTACCTAAACCAACATTACACAGATGACAAATACGTTCTTCTCTGGGATTATTCTACCATCTTCCAGTTTCTATTGGAAGTTTAATGTTATTGCATCTAAACTTTGTTATCATGTTTCTCTCATGTGGTAATAATTTCAATAAGCATTTCTCTAAATTAAATTCATTTTTAAATTTGCCATAAAATTCTCCCCTAGAAGAGTTCTCAATTTGGTTAAACCAGTTTTGAATATATTGATCAGTCAGATTTTGCTTAACAATAAATGTTAGTTGCACTGAATGAACTGGCTGTTGTTGCTTCCATAGATAATTAAGCCCAGTTTTCTCAAAAATTGATTTGATAAAATTTAGCCACTTAATTTGAACATTATCAATAATACTCAAATTAAATATAACCTTATATAAAATACAACTAAGTTTCTTCTCGCTTGAAATAAGTCTATTCCAAAAATTTACAATCCTTAATTTTATACATAATACATAACCCCATTGCCTTCACAAAAGAGCCGTTATAATTAAATATAACACCTAGATATGAGTAAGAGTCTTCAATTTGTAAATTCTCTCCACATAGCTTAAAAATAGGTTGATTTTTTTTATTTTCTTTTACAAAATATTATTACTTTAGTCTTTTGCAAGTTAACCTTCAATTTCCAATGATGACAATACTTTTCAAAAATAGCCAAAGCAGACTTACACATTTCTAAAAGTTTTCGTCCAAAATTATTTGGTCTGCATTCACACTGAGTATATCTTTTTAAGGAAATATTATTATCAAGTAAAACTTGGTAGTCATAGCAATATCTAAATAGGCCATCTTCTACATTTACATCCATAACATTCAAAAAAGTTTCATCTGGTTCTGAAAAATCTTCTAAAACAGCTGTTTTAGCATTAAAATCTCCAACAAGTGCACATTTCATGTCTTTTACTATGAAATTTACTAGTTCATTTTCAATATCTAAAAATGCATCTATTGACGAATATAGAGAGTTTTCAGGTGGGATGTATACACATCCCAATAAAAGGTCATTATTAAATACTTAAATTTAATATGATTTTTAAGATTATTTCTATATACAACAACATTACCTCCAGATGTATGCTTAAATATTTTTCTATTTTTTGCAACATAGCTAAAACCATCTGGGATATTCAAAATGTCATATTTGTCAGTTTTTGTCTCAGATTCTTTATTTCTCTTAAACCATAATACATACAGGTATAGAGATATGAAAATATGTACACTATTTACAATATATACAGACAGGCAAGAGGTTAACCGGGAGTCGACACACCTTTATTAATAATTCTGACAAAACGACATAATTTTTGAAGTTCTATTTTTGAAGTTGATGTCATTAATAGTTTGAACTTTATTATGTTTGGATTTATACGAATGTTTTTCTTTATATAAATTTTTCTTTGATTGCCGAAATACTGACATTTAAATAGATAATGAAATTCATCTCCAATTTCTCCATTATTACATAAGGGACATATTCTATTCTCTCTGGCTATGTTTTTCCATCTACCATTTTCGACTGGTAACTTATGGTTTGTTGTTCTAAATTTACTTAATGTCAAATTATCCTTATCATTTAAAATATTTAAATAGTTTTCGAAAACCAAATTATCTTTATATATTCTGTAATTCAGTGCCTTCGGAGAGTCGTTTACTGAAGAAAGCCACGTTTGGAGATATTGATCAGTGAGATTTTGTTTAATTGAGTGTTTCAACCACAATTCATTAATAAAAGTTTGTGACTCCCAAATATAATTAAAACCACAATTACACAATATATGTTTTACATATTTCAACCACATAAAGTTTCTATCTCTCACTCGCAACATATTGTCTCAATAAAAATACATATATCACGTGTTGTAATTAACTGTATAAATTCAGGTAATACAAGTTTTGACTTGATACCACAAACATTTAAACAAATACATTTTATTTCTGAAAAATTAAGTTTCTGTTTTTTATACCTTGGGGCATTTTCATCAGTCGCTTCTCTTGCTTGCCTGTCCTATTGATAGTGGTTGTCCGGGTTTCTAGGAGGGGGGAAGCGCATATGAGGTTCTGGGTTTCCAGGTTGAAGAAAGCGCATCTTTACAATTTCATATGTGAATATTAGTATGTTTTTTTATCAACTTAGCTGTGAATATGAAAAAATTGTGAAAAATAAGTTAAGTCTCAAATATATTAGTAAATCTTCCTTGTTTTCAACAATAAACCTTCTGAAAAACAATTTTCTGGGGGGGGGGGGGGGGGGGGGCAAACCTAGACCCCCTACCGCTTTTAGTCTCTCGGGGGGTTGGCATGTATGACATATTTAATTAAATAACACAAAATAAACATGTAAGAGTATTGCATTACTTTGTAGATGATATTAAATGACTTAAATGTAATTTATTAGTTAATTCTATTGATGTTTTACTTTTCACGGAGTGAAAATATACAAGAAAGATCGGCGCGATTTACTTCCGGTTTACCAAAAAAAAAGACAAGTAACTTATATAGTCCTTTTCGACTGAGATATGAAATATCATGTTTGTCAATAACTCATAAGTGGTATTTGAGTATTAAATCATATTTTTAAAGCACATGCATGTTGAAATTTAGGTCATATTCATGTTTGTCAAAGCAAAATAAAAGCGCTTCTAAATTTAAAATCAATATCGGTCTAGGACATGAACATGTTTGACGTATCTGAAGTTCACAAAAATGAACGTATGAGATGAGGGGTATTGGTGTGAGTGAAGGGAGAAAGACGTGTGCACCTCAGCAGCGAGAATTTCTTTTAATATCCTTTTATATTTGTTTGCACCTGTTTTATATTGTACATCAAAGTGACCTATTGCACTTTTGCTAATATTTTAAAGAGATATTTATTCCAAGTGATCCATATTTGAACCGACATTTTTTTTTTGCACGAGTTTGGCATGAAGACCATGCCGCCCGCCATTTTTAGTCCCATTTGATAGAGAATATAGTCGTCAAAGGTAAATTTAAATTTATTTTGTTTTAATTGAGTGTAATATATGAACTTCATTCAAATAATATTTTGAAGTGAAATTAATTTAAAAAAAAATATCAATTTTTGACTGACATTTTTAGCAGAACTTTGTTTTTGAAGTCCCAACCTGACAAAGACATTTCATCTGATAGATATGTAATTCTTATTTTATTTTCAGTAGCTTTCAACTGCTAATTAATTGATTTTGTTTTTGTCTAATTAACAAACAAAACTTGTCTGGTTTTTTTTTTTTTTTTGAGGGCAGTTATTTCCCTTAGCTCCATAATTGACAGCTGATAACTAAATCGCATCTGAAATATTCTGTACTGATAAGTTTTTTTTTTTTTTTTTTTTTTTTTTTGGGGGGGGGAGGAGGGGGGGGGGGGGGGGGGTGGGGAGTGGCGGCATTTTGATATAGTAATTGACCAATTGGTCGCACTTTACTTGAAAAAATCAAAACTTTGTACTTCCGTTTAGAGCTCGTGTTTCGGTGGTTTTCGTGCTTGTTCCGTTCTTATTAATACACATGTCATTAATTAAATTAAAGAAGAGTAACAGAAGGCCTATTCCAGTGCCTCAAAATCAACGTCAACACAAACCAGTCTTCCTAGGAGACGACATTGGAAAGAGACTGCAACAACAAAGTTACCACATACAACACAGAGAGATAGGCTGGTGGTGTGGCTGGGGGAGAAATTCCAACAAAGCCGTCAAGTGGATGAAAGATAACTTGGAAACAGAATTACAACTAATTAACCAAAAAATCTGGTTGTATGTACTCATCGAAACGTGCGACTTTACAAACTTCAATCCATCTACAAAGATAATAGACCTGAAATATACTGAAACTAAAGAAATCGTCAACCATCTCGTAAATAACTATAAACAAATACAGCAATTGCTAGAAACTCTGTCTCCGAATAGTAAAGTCACCTTTCTTACAATACCATTCTACTCAATTGAGGCCTGGAATAAAAAACATAAACATAAAGAGCCAACTAAATTCCGGGAACAAGACTATAAACTAGAAGAACAGATTTTGGCCGTTAACAGCGAAATTAAAAAACTAAATAAAGAGAACCATCAGGAAGCACCAGAATTTAACAGTGATTTATACAGAGCATCAAATAGACAAAAGAAAACATATGCTGGTAACCCCTCGAGTAGTAGACACGGTGAAACAAAAAGTAGAAGAATATATAATATAGAACTGTTGAAGGACGGCATTCACCCTGACATCCACTTAGCCAGAGCCTGGTTGATGAAAGTTACCCTTCTCACCATCAAGGATTGCTGGAAACAACCCAAAGAGGAAGACCAAGCTGCAGTAGATCAGAACAACAACGATCTGGTTTGAGAGCTCTGGGATACCTGAATCCACGTTCACGGTCAGCGTGGGACTCCGCGCTATACCACGTCAATTCAACAGATATTGTCACTGGGGTAGGGCAGGTTAGTGTGGGACCCCGCGCTATACCACAAATTTTGCCCCTTTGGACAGTAATTGGATTCACGCTACCTTAGGGTTCGCATTCATCAGATTGATAACTGACAGCGATGGAGCTCAGGAAATATAAGACCAGAGGCTCTCAAGAGCCTGTATCGTTCACCTGGTAATAAAAAAAAACAATTGGTTCTATGTAAAAACTATGTCCTGCAGTGGTAGTCATCTTGGAATTACGATCAACATAAAAAACACAAAGTTTGTAAAGGACCTTCCAATGATTGATGCACAGTTTAGGTTCAATCAGTGCAATAGCTTCAGAGAAGAATATATTTCTGTATTTTCCCCATATGGTTCTGTGTTAATACTATGACCTGTGGTGGCAGCCATTTTGGATTTACGATCGGCATAAAAAACAGAGGACCTTCCAATGATCATTCCTGGGCAGTTTGGTTTCAACTGTCCAAGTGGTTTCAGAGAAGAAGCAGTTTGAAACATTTTCCCCATAGGGTTCAATGTTAAACTAAGTCCTGCCGTAGTCGCCATTTTGAATTTCATATCAAAACAAAAAACGTACAGTTTGTAGAGGACCATCCAATGAACATTCATGTACAGTTTGGCTTTAATCATATTTGTAGTTTCTGAGAAGAAGGCATTTGAACATTTTCCCATAGGGTCCAATGTTAATCTATGTCCTGCGGTGGTGGCCATCTTGGATTTCCGATCGGCATAAAAAACACACACCTTGTAGAGGACCTTCCAATGATCATTCCTGGGCAGTTTGGTTTCAATTATCCAAGTGGTTTCAGAGAAGAAGCGCTTTGAAACATTTTTCCCATAGGGTCCAATGTTAAACTAAGTCCTGCCGTAGCTGCCATTTTGAATTTTATACCGGAACAAAAAACGTAAAGTTTGTAGAGAACCATCTAATGAACATTCTTGTACAGTTTGGCTTTAATCATATTTGTAGTTTCTGAGAAGAAGGCATTTGAATATTTTCCCATAGGGTCCAATGTTAATCTATGTCCTGCGGTGGCGGCCATCTTGCATTTCCGATCGGCATAAAAAAACAGAAACTTTGTAGAGGACCTTCCAATGATCATTCCTGGGCAGTTTGGTTTCAACTGTCCAAGTGGTTTCAGAGAAGAAGCATTTTGAAACATTTTTCCCATAGGGTCCAATGTTAAACTAAGTCCTGCCGTAGCCGCCATTTTGAATTTCATATCGGAACAAAAAACCTTAAGATTGTAGAGGACCATCCAATGAACATTCATGTACAGTTTGGCTTTAATCATATTTGTAGTTTCTGAGAAGAAGACATTTGAACATTTTCCCATAGGGTCCAATGTTAATCTATGTCCTGCGGTGGTGGCCATCTTGGATTTCCGATCGGCATAAAAAAACACACACCTTGTAGAGGACCTTCCAATGATCATTCCTGGGCAGTTTGGTTTCAATTATCCAAGTGGTTTCAGAGAAGAAGCGCTTTGAAACATTTTTCCCATAGGGTCCAATGTTAAACTAAGTCCTGCCGTAGCTGCCATTTTGAATTTTATACCGGAACAAAAAACGTAAAGTTTGTAGAGAACCATCTAATGAACATTCTTGTACAGTTTGGCTTTAATCATATTTGTAGTTTCTGAGAAGAAGGCATTTGAATATTTTCCCATAGGGTCCAATGTTAATCTATGTCCTGCGGTGGCGGCCATCTTGGATTTCCGATCCGCATAAAAAACAGAAACTTTGTAGAGGACCTTCCAATGATCATTCCTGGGCAGTTTGGTTCCAACTGTCCAAGTGGTTTCAGAGAAGAAGCATTTTGAAACAATTTTCCTCAAAAGGTCCAATGTTAAACTAAGTCCTGCCGTAGCCGCCATTTTGAATTTCATATCGGAACAAAAAACCTTAAGATTGTAGAGGACCATCCAATGAACATTCATGTACAGTTTGGCTTTAATCATATTTGTAGTTTCTGAGAAGAAGGCATTTGAACATTTTTCCATAGGGTCCAATGTTAATCTATGTCCTGCGGTGGTGGCCATCTTGGATTTCCGATCGGCATAAAAAACACACACCTTGTAGAGAACCTTCCAATGATCATTCCTGGGCAGTTTGGTTTCAATTATCCAAGTAGTTTCAGAGAAGCGTTTTGAAACATTTTTCCCATAGGGTCCAATGTTAAACTAAGTCCTGCCGTAGCCGCCATTTTGAATTTCATACCGGAACAAAAAACGTAAAGTTTGCAGAGGACCATCTAATGAACATTCTTGTACAGTTTGGCTTTAATCATATTTGTAGTTTCTGAGAAGAAGGCATTTGAATATTTTCCCATAGGGTCCAATGTTAATCTATGTTCTGCGGTGGCGGCCATCTTGGATTTCCGATCGGCATAAAAAACAGAAACTTTGTAGAGGACCTTCCAATGATCATTCCTGGGCAGTTTGGTTTCAACTGTCCAAGTGGTTTCAGAGAAGAAGCATTTTGAAACATTTTCCCCATAGGGTCCAATGTTAAACTAAGTCCTGCCGTAGCCGCCATTTTGAATTTCATATCGGAACAAAAAACCTTAAGATTGTAGAGGACCATCCAATGAACATTCATGTACAGTTTGGCTTCAATCATATTTGTAGTTTCTGAGAAGAAGGCATTTGAACATTTTTCCATAGGGTCCAATGTTAATCTATGTATTGCGGTGGCGGTCATCTTGGATTTCCGATCGGCATAAAAAACATAAAATTTGTAGAGGACCTTCCAATGATCATTCCTGGGCAGTTTGGTTTCAACTGCCCTAGTGGTTTCAGAGAAGAAGCGTTTTGAAACATTTTCCCCATAGGGTCCAATGTTAAACTAAGTCCTGCCGTAGCCGCCATTTTGAATTTCATATCGGAACAATAAACGTACAGTTTGTAGAGGACCATCCAATGAACATTCATGTACAGTTTGGCTTTAATCATATTTGTAGTTTCTGAGAAGAAGGCATTTGAACATTTTCCCATAGGGTCCAATGTTAATCTATGTCCTGCGGTGGCGGCCATCTTGGATTTCCGATCGGCATAAAAAACAGTAACTTGGTAAAGGACATTCCAATGATCATTCCTTTACAGTTTGGGTTCAGTCAGTTCATTAGTTTCAGAGAAGAAGATCTTTGAAATTTCAGCCAATCAGAGCATATTATTGGCCCTGGCAGCCATATTGAATATTCGACTGGAACGAAAAACAGTAACTTTGTAGAGGACCATCCAAGGAACATTCCTGCTAAGTTCGGTTCCAATCGGCCAAGTGGTTTCGGAGAAGAAGATTGAAATGTGAAAAGTTTACAGACGACGGACGCCAAGTGATGGCAATAGTTCACCTGGACCTTTGGTCCAGGTGAACTAAAAACCTATTCGACAGGAAACCTGCAAGCCACAGATAGCACAGTAAAAGTCAAGTTTGAAGTATCTCAATATCAAGAATCTAGAAATTGGAAAAAGTTCAAATGTATGGAACTTGCAACTGGAAACGAGAAAAGCTATTGTAAAGGCAAGAATGATGACTGGATCATATATCCTTCAAATAAACAAACACAAGTTCAACAATAACAGTATAGACCCAACCTGTCCGCTCTGCAAAGCTGATGATGAAACTATTATTCATCTGATTACAACATGTCCAATTCTCTCCTGTATACAGGAAAAACATTTCACAATCACCAAAGAGACTATTTTGAAGAAATTAACATCACAGACATGGACAGAAATATTTAATACCAAGCTAGCTATCACAAAGCTGGTTATAGACTGTACTTCGTTTGAGGGCTGTATTGGAAATGACAACGTTCTGATGAGCGAAATAGAGAAACATACCAGGAATTTTCTGTACCAACTACATGTAACCAGACTAAACGTTATAAGGGATCAATCACAAGATTGATACATGGACAAAATCAACTGGAAAGGATAGACGCTATATCGAATTTACAGAAAGGCATATGAATGTATATAGTTGAACATATGAATTAATGAAAACCTCATACACGAGCTCTTGATACAATAAAATAGGAAATTATCTATTTTTCTCTCTAAAAGTAAGGACATTTATTTTACATTTTAATTGAGAATATTTTTTAGATTTTAATAAAATATTTTAATATTTCTTATTTCGCTATTGTTATCATAGTGAAACAAACGAAAGTGAATATTACCTTTCCTCTCATTTTAGATTTTAACCATATATTTTAATAAACATTATTTCTGAAGTATGCCTCCTAATGATAAAACACCTAAGAAACATGTCTGCAAAGCTATAACCATGCATATGGTTCCCTTCTAATGAAAGATTCTTTTTTTTTTTGACGTTTTAATATTGAAATAGTATTTTTTTTTATGATTAAGTAAATGAAGCTCTCCATCCTACCCCTACTTTGTATATAGATATGTAAATAATTATTTTTAATATTTTAAAGTAATTTAAGTTTCAACAGTTAAAACTTAAATTACTTTAAAATATTAAAAATAATTAACATTAAGTGCAAGTCCATGAGAAAACCATACAATGACCTATACATGCAAGGTTGGCAAATTTTATTCATATTTGGGTCAGAGGTAGATAGTGACCACCATAACAGGAAATCACAGAATTAAAATGATTTTGTGCGCCATGTCACGTGATAGAGCACCACCTATTGGCAGTGTGCCAATTTATGAAAAATCTCAAAGAAAATCACACATTACTGGAAAAATATATACTTTATTAATAATTGACAATTCAATATTCTTTTTGTGCATATAAACTAACTACCGTATTTAGGGTTGTATAATGCACATTGGTGCATAATGCACACACCCTCTTGGACTTGAAAATCTCCAGAAAAAAACTAGTTCGTGTCTATAATGCGCATGGACTTTAAAAAAAATCGCCCTCGGAAATGTAAGAATTAAATATCAATCGTATATATTTTTCAGTCCTTTGAGCATGTTTCATTTGCTAGGAGAATTTAAGAACCATTTATCCCTTTCCATCTTCAATAAAGTTGCAAAATATTAAATATGTTGGGTTTTATAGTCGGACATGTGATTTCCCAGTCTGGGAAAGAGTGAAACACATTGTTCCTGTTTATAATGCGCACCCCTCCTACAAATTAAAGAATCTGGGCAAAATCCTGCGCATTATACAACCCTAAATACGGTATAAACTGAAAATTTATAACACAGTATATTCAGAACATTATATCAATAGCAAAAGGGGAGATAACTCTAAATTTACTTGAAAAAAAATTACGAAAAAGGCTAAAAAATCAATTATTTTTAAAAATTCCCAGAAACTGATAAGTCGCTTCAAAATTAATGAAAGTTTGGCATAAGATACTTTTATCAATAAACTTCATTTAACCAAATGGAATTGTATGGATACTGATCGCTTTTGGAATAAGACCAATTTTGAAATAGTGTCCCATGACCAAAAATTTGCAATTTCTTTCTTTTTTTATATTTTGCCTGGTAAGCAAATATTTTCCTATATTGTTATTAATAATAATTGCTATAAGAAATGTTTGCAGAATAATAATTTGAAAAGATCTCAATTGGAAAATGTGCAAAAATGACCCATATAATTGTGGTAAGGGACCAGTGTACACGGTTTTCGACCTAAAAATAACCGTTTTCTTATTGACTGTAATGTACAAAGTAATACTGCAATTATTGTGAAACATTTGCATAAATGAATAGATATACACAACAAAAAATGAAATTTATATATACATATCATGTTTACAGAACACAGCATCACACATTTACTCCAATTACCAGCATTATCATTCCCCAGGATCATAATTATATCGCCTTTTTTGAAGACAATATAAAACAAAGTTGCTGTACATTTGTACGTTTTTACATTTGTTGAAACAATTTTCAATCTGAAAAATGGTGTACTGTTAATATAACTGACCTCAGAACTCCATACAAACATTCTCATTATAACTAGAGGCTCCCAGGAGCCTGAAACACTCAACTGGATAACCTGAGCCACTACGATTGTCTAGATATCTGGCCTCTGGAGCCCTTATTGAACTTTTTTTCTTCTTCTAGAAGTTTAAAAATCAGCTAAGAACATATTTGCATGGTTTGTTTCAATATCAGTTCATTTATACTTGAAATAATAAGTATTTGAAATTGTAATTTAGAATAGGGTTTCTATGTAAACTTTCACCTCTGCTGGTGGCCATGTTTATTGTCCAACCGGAACCAAAGGTGGATTGTTTGTAAGGACCTTGGGCTGTTTTCTACTATTTGGTCAGTTTGTTGTCTCTTTGACACATTCCCCATTTCCATTCTCTATTCTACAGTCATGAAAATGGGTCAAAGACAGAAAGGTCCGAATTATGTCCTTCAAAAAATAACTAAAGTTCCACTATCCATAAAATATCACGCTACCATAATAGGAGGTGCACATGTTCAATATATATATATACAATGTATATATATATAAACTTTCTACAAAGTTTGAAAGCCCTGGATTAAAAACTGTAAGAGGAGTTGATTACACAAAATAGGTACCCTTATTTCAATGCCCACCCGCCCGACATTCAACATAGTATAACCTGATTTGCACTTCATGCAATTCGGCCAAAAATGTGTCTCACAGACTTCAGCAATGACATCATTATACCCTAACCATTTTTCAAAGTAAAGTATAATTAATCGTCTGATTCCTGTACTTCAGTTGTAACAGCTTCTGAATGTTCTAATGCAACAATGGCACTGATTGTACTTTGCAGATCTTCGTCATCTACAGCCTCATCAAGTTTGAGCCGTTTCCCCGAGGGCTTCACTGTATTTCTTTCTTTTTGTTTCTTCACAGACAAACCGGCAAAATATCCACGAATTTGGTGATGTGTGAGCCATTCTGAAGGAGTAAAACATCTTTTGCCAGCTTCATCTCCATACCAATGCTAAGTTGCTTTTAATGTTTGTCTATGCATATTATGCAAACAGCTGAAAATAAGAATAGAAAAAATTTATTATCTTGCTTAATACATGTACATGTAATAAATTACATTATTATACTTCATGCCAGAAACTACTGTGATATTTGGTACATTAATAATTGGCATATAAATTTCAACCTCTCCAGCAAATACAGCATATGAACTACAGTAATGTGTAAGTATGGCTTTAAATGTCACGTGAGTTTTTGTGTACATTTATCTGGCAAATATGGCATATGAACTACAGTAATATGTCCACGGGTTTATATGTCACATGCGTTTTTGTGTACTTTTACTGTTAAAAGAATAGAGCGCTTTTCATGAACAAGAGGCTCTCGGGAGCCTGAATCGCTCAACTGGTAAATCATGCCCTGTAGTTGCTATTTTTTATAGGCCCGCAGACATTTTTACTAGCATCAGCCTCAGGCTACTGTTAACCAGTGCAGACTATTTGGGTATACCTATCAGGAGCAATATGTACATGGATTTCCGTACACGACATATACATTTTTAAAATAAAAAATGCAAGGTCCATCAAATTATGACCTTTGATAATTTTCTTTTCCTTTGATATCAGGGATTTCACTGGGATTTTTTATTATGGCCCATCAACATAAAATCCTATGGGCCATTAATTCTGGCTGGGGGTCGCTAAGATCCCTGGTGGGGGCGAGGGGGGTGGCAAAGCTCCCTTGCCGAAAATGGGCTTCAGAGTTTTCAGACCCCTTTGAAAGCCTTTTCCTGTCACATATTATATATTATAAGGTTTATTTACAAGTTTTCATCTGTAGAAAATGAGTTATCTTCCCTTGCATTAATGCAGACTCTTGAGAAAAAGACGTGCAGCTACATTTTGTAAGTGGAACAAAATTCTACAACAACAATATTTGACACATTGTATGGGTTTATCGGGCTTGATGGTTGTCTATCTACTTTTTTTCTTCTCTTTACTCTTCTTTAGAATCTGGAGGCCAGAATATTTATTTATTTATTTACTAGGAGATGTAGGCCAGGATATTTATTTTCAACTTTATCCAGGTTCAGATTATGGTGGATATTTATTTGCAAAAAAAACTGATCTCTTTCATAGAGCACATTTAATTGGGGAGATGTCAAAATGTGTGACAATAATCGAAATGTATGGTTAAACCCCGAGAGCAACAAATTTAAGTAATTTGACGTGGAAATTTCAGCCGTACATCTACAAAATACATGTGTCACTGTTTATATCGATATAACAGTGTAATTTAATATTAGAGGAACAAGCAAAACCTATTTTTACTTAGATTAGAGGTCGACAATGATGTTTTTGAAGCCTTTTTAACAGGCTATGTTTTACCGGAAATTGACAAAAGTTAGCTCCCCTTGATTTTGCCGCCAACTTGCAAGATCGATAAATAACTAATAAGCTGTAGACTGTAGTGTATTATAATATATGGTAGAAATTTGTCATATTTTAACTTAAAATCATTGTTAGTATACAGTTATATTGTCTATCAGTGACCCTAAGTGCATGAAATATTGATTTACAGGCCTCACATCTTGTGACACAACAGTCAACAAGAATTTGAGAAAATGGGTCCAAACTTGATTAAAAAAAAACTTATAAAGTTATAAAACTATTTCAGTGTTTACTCAAATTAATAAGCTACAACACATGTAGTGATGAGTATGTCCTTACGTCCGTCCATTACACCTTGGGGGGGGGGGGGGTTCATCTTTTATTTGCAACCCCTCCTAAATGTTCCTGGATTTCAATGAAAACTTCAGGCATTCTTTTACATATATTGCAGATATGCACCTCATATTTTATACAATTGTATTTGATTATTTTCAATTTTTTTGCTTTCACATATTGAAAAATGGATTTTGTCATACCATACTTGAGGGGGTACCCATCACTTATCCACTATCCCTCCTTGACCTGTGAATGGATTTCAATGAAACATGTGTACATCAACTGCAAAATGGTAAGATTTAAGATGATTTTCACTCCAGAGTATGTGTAAATTTCAGCAGAAGTTTAACTATACATATAGGGATTGTGTATCCGAAAAACACAGATTTTTGACTTTCCAGAATTTTTATTGGAGATCTTCCTTGATATTTTTCCAAAAATGCTATGAATTATGATAGCTCATCCTATAACCCATCTTTTGATATATAGAAACTCATGTTTTTGCATAAAATTAAAAAATTCTAGACTGGGGATGTTTTTTTTACCTATGCTATTTATGGGTGCCACCCCCCTCCTGCACAATACATGTCATAAATACTGTAAAAAACATGCTACCATGGAAAATTGTGGCTAATATTAACTCAATAGCATAGTTCTTTATGTTTACACCAAAACAAACTGCATCTGAATGAAAATAAAAAATGGTGTATCATTGCTAATCAGGCCTGTTTAATGACCTGATTACCGCCATATTGGACGTTTTCCGAATAAGTAATATTTACGGACCGAAGGGGAAAAAAATCAGAATTACCAAAATATGAGGTTTGCAAATATATATAGATGATATTACGTTATGTAGAAATGATTTATCTTTACATTTATATAAATTATATATACGATTATTGATCTGTTAAGCTGTTATCCAAGTGTTTTGTGCAATATTTACATGTAAAAATGCCATTTTATATTAACAGATTTGTTAATATCAAATAATATCAAAATAAGGCACAATTAATAATCTTATTTTATCCGAAATGTACATACGTTAATACTAGTTTTAAATACAATCGAATATGCGTAATTTGTTCAGAATATTGGTAATCAAAGGAATTAATTGGTGTGTGTTCATATGCCGCATCAATTTTGTTTATTTTAATTGTCAGCCATATTGTTTGTTTATCGTTACTTTAGACACGCCTACCTTATGTTTATGTAAAGTTTATAGTAAGCACGAGTATATCATCATGTTATCGTTTTGGCTATTAAAAACATAATACAGATGATTATGTACTATTCACACAAAAACACATCACTTTGAATGACATTATTGTAATCTTTGTTGATAATTATGATTTTTCTCTTGTATTTGATTTATTGCAATAATAGCTTTGCACAAATAAAGTCTGTCTGATTTACAATTTCACCCAACACTTTTTAATAATAAAAATTCATGTATAGTTTTAGCATCCCTTCTTAGACAGTTTTATAGGTTTAAAATTATCTTTGTGTTGTGTCTAAATAGATGAATGGTACAGTTCTATATATACCTGTATTTTGTGTAGGGATATATGTTACTCAGACAATTATTTTATACTAACTTACAACTTTTCTAAACCTCAGTTTTATGTTTTAATTTTTTTCAAATGTTGAAATTAACAAATATTAACTACCAAAACCCTGTTAGATAGACAGACCCACTATTGTCATCTGTTTCTATTAATATTATCTATCTATCCTGCAATGGTAGCTCCATTTAATAATTTTTGAAATAGGAAAACTACCTCATAGTATTATGGGATTTCATTTTAAAATTCAAATTTGGATTTTATATCAATAATCTTTTGTACTGGTGATTGTAAAACAAGAAACAAAACATGAAGACTGTGTACATTGTATGTTATTTGTGCTAAAAATAATTAAATAATATTTTGTACACAATACCAAAATTTTTTTTTTTATTAATGATATCTTCGTCTGGTTGCATCTACCTCATTAATTAAAACATCCCAAACATTTCTTAATAAACAATATTTTATTATTTTTGGGATAAGATAAAAATGTCTTTAGATAAGTGACTTTTGAAAGACATTGTAGAACCCTTGAACTCTTATAAAGTCAAGATCATGCTCATTCAATTACTAGTAAATTCTATTCTGCAAGAGACAACATTCATTAATATTTATGCAAATAACCCTTTTATTTTATAACAGAATTGTAGAATTGATGAAGATATTATACATTGTCAATATTTTTTTTTCAGACAAAATTGTAGAACTCTGTCCAAAATGATGCATGATCCAGGATGAAGACTTTAGCATTGATATGACAATGTTAGATGGATTTTAATTTCAAAACATTCCATTATGGAAAGCTGGGGCATACTGTGCATGTACCATTCACTGGTTGTTGGGAAAATTAAAGAATTTATGTGATAATGCATTTATATCGTATTAGCTGGTACACTTTAAAATATTACGAAAATTTTCATTTACCCTGAAAACATTCATGGGAATAATATATGTGTATTTCAAAGAGCTGGGAAAACAAACATTTTATTGAGTAAAATCTGACAAAAGATAAATTTAGCTTAAATTGTTTATGTTTTTATTACCGTTCTCCCTGGAATTGCTACAAACAAGAAATATTATATCTAAATGTACTCTGTCAAGTGTACTCCATGTATACTTTTAATGGGATAGTGTCTGCAATTTGAGGCAGTTTTTTGGGATTATTTTTTTTACAGAAAAAATTTAATTTGTATCTGTTGAAAATTGTACGACATTGTAATAGTAATAATTAGGGTTAGTTTTATGGTGTTTAACACCACTTTCAACAATAGTTCAGTGATATCAAGGCAGTCAGTTTTATTGGTGGAGGAATCTGGAGAAAACAACCTGTCGGAATTCACTGACAAACTTTATCACATAATGCTGTATAAATTATTTATGTAAACAAGAACCATTTCTGAACCATTTAGTTGTGACATCATTTAAATGACACCATTTGGAGGACTGTTTATAAACCATTAATTTATGACATCATTAAAATGGTCATGCCCATTAGCATATTTTGCCAAATAAATGGAAATTCAATGGAGTTTCAAGTAAAAGCCAATGGTTTTTAAATTTAGTTACAATGGTTTTACATATGTAATTTAAATTAAAGACAAAAGGTTTTTCAATGGATATTAATTTTTTTTTTAATTGGGTTTTCTATGGAGTTTCAATTGAAAAAAAAAATCCTAGAAAGCAATCACCACAGGGAAAACTTCTTTTTTTTCTTTTCTTTTTTAAACATTTGACAGAAATCATAACTGGAATGTTCCTCTGATGGTCCTTTACAAAATGTGTGTGTGTTTGTGTCAATCAGAAATCGAAGATGGTAGACACCACAGGACATAACTTTAACATAGGACCATATTGGAATATTAAATAAATTATTATTTTCATATACTCGAAACATTCAATCTAAATAGTGTTGATCTGAAATCGAAGTTGGCTTACTCCACATGATATTGCCTAACTATACTAGGAATATGAATGTAAAGGTTATTCTAAAAAACTGAAAACGTGCTTGAACACAAACAGTGCATGTATAACCAAGTAAAAGAGAAAGGTGTAAAGATGGTCGTCTTGTCAGGATATATTAAATAGCAAATAAAAAAAATTAGATATTACTGAAGTAGAGAGACTTAACCCACCATTGAGACAATAAATAAGTTAGCTATTTCTTAAGTAGAAAAATTTCATCCACCCTTGAGACAATCAATAAGTTTGCTATTACTTAAATAGAAAGACTTAATCCACCATTTACAGTAAATATGATAATACCACAGACCTTCAATTTCAAGGTAAACAGTTAAAAAAAGTGCATTTGTCTGTAATTTATTAGTTAGATTTGATGGTGAGTGATTGTTGTTTATGTTTATATTGCAAATGAAAATTTGGTACAAATACATAGCTATATCCAACAAAAATTTGTTAGAAACTGATGATATCAACTAAATTATGATTTCTTTTATACTTTGAAAGATGATACAGCTTATTTTGTGCAGCTTGTTATTTAAAATAATGTGTGAAATCTTGTACACAAAAAACATTTGATGTCATTGAAATGCTTGCTTGCATTGGGTAGTATTTTATACTACATCATGGCATACGAATATTTCTTTGAATCAATTATAAAGAAAATAATAATTCTATTAAGACATGTTTAAAGTTTTGTACATCAAAGATTAATTGTTATTTTTTAATGTACGTTCATTGTTAGCTTGGGTCTTTAATTGGGTGTTTAATTGGAATTAAACTTTATAATGATTTCCTAAATAACCTCTTAAATTATTAATTAAACTTTAATACATTGCAAAATTAAGGATTCTATCTATCGAAATGAATATTATTTCTTTATTATTAAATTATGCCGATATATCCTTAATTTAAACAGCTAATAACAAAAATGTGATGTACTTTATTTCCGTTACAACTTTCATTTGATCTGTAAAAAAAGGGGGATCATAATTTTTTTTTAATATATCCTTAATTTAAACAGCTAATAACAAAAATGTGATGTACTTAATTTCCATTACAACTTTCATTTGATCTGTAAAAAAAGGGGGATCATAATTTTTTTTTATTAACACAATGCTAAGATATCGTATATCTTTTTATATTTTATATTTTAATAAAATAATTTTTTTTTTTTACCAACATATACACTAGGATATTATTAAATAAGGATTTATTGATTTTTGTACTAGGGCCCGGGTTACAACTTTTATTAGTTTCCATCATGAAAAGTGCCAAAAAACGACATTAAAAACTATTTTTTCAACATTTTTTTTCTATTTTACAATATGTTATATATTTCTACAAAATATATCCAAGTTTCAGGAAAAAAGCTTCATAAGTAACTATTTAATCACGAATTATTGATTTTGGACCCAGTGTTTTACAGTTCTTTCCACGTTTCAACTTTTATTCAACTTTGTCACGTAGCAAAACTCCCACATACCCGTGCATTATATTTTATTTTTGACTAACAAAAGTATTGACCTCTGACGGGTCACAAATCAGGTTAACATGCATACGAAATATTTGTTAACATATTAATCACATGATCAATATATTAATAACGACCAATCGCAATATACAGGAAGTACGGAAAGTTTCTTAGGTATGATCATTGTGACAACAGACAAGCATAGAGGTGTACTACCACTAAACATGGGTACCAGTCGAAAAGAACGTATGGGAAAGTAGTACGTAAACAGAAAATGGATTCCTACATTGTTGGATAAAAAATAAACCCTATTAGATACTGCAAAATACTGAATGTCGGCAGAAACCTACACATTTTAGGATAATTTTAAGCCCATATTTGATGTCCTTGTGGTTTTAAATAAAAAAATTATTGCATTGGAAAGAAACCACCTGAATTTGTGTTAAATCGAAAGTGAAAGTAGGATTTTTGACGGTAGACATCTTCAGACTGTCTGTTTTTTCTTATATGCCATTAAATGTATGTTGATTTTCGGAGTTAAGCTTCCTATTAGGTACCCCTTCCATGAGATATGAGTGTCACTTAGATTAAACTTAAGGTGAATCCTGTATGAAATTTCAAAAAGATGTTATTTAACATAGAAGGCTAGGGAGAATTCTTTAGTGGTATTACACCTTTTAGGCAAAAAACAAGAAACTTAATTTTGATGGTACCACACTCAAATTGGCTTTGAACAGTCACAACAGACCCAGTTTGACATTTTCCACACCAAAATATTACAAAGTACATCAAGGTGTCATGTTACAGCTTCAATATGAATATTATGCAATATTTTGGAAAATATTCCCCATGCACTAGATGTACATGCACAGAGGGTATTGAAATATAATTTTATACTTATTTGTGACTTTACAATTATTGAGACTGGTAGATTTAATGTGTTTTTGTAGTAAAAGGGCAGATGATGTTGAAAAAGATTGCTAAAATTAAGAATTTTAACAATTTCATGTTGCGGCATTTAGTCGACTTCAAATGCGGTATATGATGATACCATTTTTGAAAATTTTATAATCCTACTTGTTTTTCCTGATAAATTTTGGTAGTTATAGTTAGAACACATGTAACATGTACATATGAAAAAATATAAGGCTATAGAAAGCGGCTTTATTTCAGAATTATGTACTTAAAACCAGGTAATTTTAGTGATCCCAGGAGAATTGTATTTGTCACTGGACATTTACTGTTAATTTTTCAAATTGTCAATGTGGACTTTATATTTTAGAGTGTAAATTGACTGTAAATGTACATTTGTGCATCCGGCTAACTTGAAACATAACAAAAGTTGTCAAGAAATATTCATTTATTGAGTTTTGAAGAAAATTACAGTTGCAGGTCACAAGAAATAACAGAAACCTGAAAATCAACAATCATAATTTTACATATTTTGGGCAATTTGAAGTAATTTTTGCTTAATATCTAGGTATTAGGTCTTATTTAATGTCTTGCAATGCATAATTAATGGGAACATAGCATGAATTAACATAATTTAGTATATTGTGAGATCATTTCTAGGAGGCAAAAAAAAAAGGGGGGGGGGGTATGCTTAAAATAAAAAATTTCATATTAATTAGATGTTAAATGTACAAATGAAGCATATATACATGTCATAAGATGCTTATTGTGTTGAAAATCAGCTTCATACTTGTAATATATTGAGATAAAAAGCCATTGTCATGTTATTTCACAATATCAACTCAACAGCTGAAAAATCAGATTTTTTCATTAAAAGCTTCATGGAGGTACCTTTGTATATGGACATTAATTCTTTCAAATATTGGACTGCCATATACCTGATATAGTTTTTTTGACTGGATATTGATATAGGAATATAAATAAGGCAAAGAAAAGGTTAAAGAAACAAGTTTTTATTGCTCTTAGGTGTACTACCACTAAACATGGGTACCAGTCGAAAAGAACGTATGGGAAAGTAGTACGTAAACAGAAAATGGATTCCTACATTGTTGGATAAAAAATAAACCCTATTAGATACTGCAAAATACTGAATGTCGGCAGAAACCTACACATTTTAGGATAATTTTAAGCCCATATTTGATGTCCTTGTGGTTTTAAATAAAAAAATTATTGCATTGGAAAGAAACCACCTGAATTTGTGTTAAATCGAAAGTGAAAGTAGGATTTTTGACGGTAGACATCTTCAGACTGTCTGTTTTTTCTTATATGCCATTAAATGTATGTTGATTTTCGGAGTTAAGCTTCCTATTAGGTACCCCTTCCATGAGATATGAGTGTCACTTAGATTAAACTTAAGGTGAATCCTGTATGAAATTTCAAAAAGATGTTATTTAACATAGAAGGCTAGGGAGAATTCTTTAGTGGTATTACACCTAGAAACATTCCGAAAAGAAAGACGCCATGTTATCACCATCTCTCTACTACACGTTAAACTCCCCTCTCTATGATCTCCCCTGATCATTGCTAATGTTATGACATTTATCCCAGCTCTATTTAAGATTAGATAATTTTCAGCGATTTCTAGTTCTTTTGAATTTGATTTTAGATACCTCAGATGATTAATTGTTAGTTTAGAACAGTTTGTCAGCGTGTTCAAAGCCTTGTTCTTGCAATTCTGGCCAAGATCACATTTTTTTCCATTTCCCTCCATTTTTCTAGTGAATGGTTTACTGCCTCATTATTGAAGAGTTCTAAAAGGGGAGGTATTTTCAAAGTGCTGTAAATGCAAAGTTGTAACTACATACAAAAAAATCCTTAATACTTAAAATCTAAAAATCTTTTAGGGTCTGATTCATATTGATAAATAATATAGGCTAGGATGAAAATAAAAAATTTTAAGCGTTTTATCAGTCTTTAGCGTGAAAATTGGTTTTCATGCCTTGTAGATAGTCATATTCTACGATCAAATTCAAATAGTTTTATGCAATACTTATCGAAATAGTAGCATCTTTCTGGAAATTGGATATATAAAGTACAGAAAAAAATAGTAGATGCATCAAAATATTTCACAGATTTTTCTGAGGAGCGGGTGTTATATTGCAAGGATTTTGGTCAAATTTTCAATTTGAAAATGCGATTTTCTATTTGACTTTATATCTTATCTAAAACTTGACCATTTTCCAAATAACTTTACAGATGAATCGTCTAACAACATGGTCTCTTACAGAAAATACATAAAAAGTCAAACAACTGTAATATTCATTGTATAAGTTTTTGGGTGGTTTGCATGGTTTTCTCATGGACTTGCACTTAAAATAATTAAGTAGGGATTTACTCCACTGTTGGAGGTGCTCCTATTAACAGGAGGAAAATACAAAGAAGAAGAAGAAGATGATGATACATACAATGCAAAATCAATGTATAGGATTGATTGAATTAATGGTATGATATGACTTGGATATTTTATGGCAGGCATAATGTGACACTTGAATAAACAAATTTATCACTACAAAAAAAATATGGAAAAAAAAAAATGCTCATGTTAGACTATCATTCTATTCTGTAGACTGTACAGTGTTTTTAATTTTGAGATATAGATTTTATTGGAAATAACTTCGATTGATTTATTGAGAATATGATGCCAATGGTAGAAGTTATATGATAAATTAAACATTGAAGCAGAATCATTTCATAAATTACAGTGTATTTAAAAAAAGGACTGTACAGAATGTTAGAGCCCCCACGCCACGTCAAGGCCATGAGCAATGTGGGGGTAGGCCCTCCCTTTCCCTTATTTGAAAAAAAAAATGCTTTATTCTTTAGCTTTATAGAAGAAATTAAGCTTAATACATGGGAACTGTTTAACCTACCGGGACATCAATTATGGTCCGCGATTAAAAAGTTTATTTTAAAACAGGAATGAAAAAAGTAATAGTAAAAAGTTTATTTATTAAGATCATTCTTTTTTATACTAACACCTCCCAATAAATTAATATTAATTATAAATTTAATTATTTATTCGGAGAAAACAGTAGTCTTCTTTAAAACTTTCAGCTTAATCCATGCACATCCGTCAGGCGGAGGAGGAAAAACCCAAAAAAGAAAAACGAACTGCTTATTATCTGGTTTTGCTATTAAATGAAAAATTATATTATCGAACTTTTTATTAATTTCAAAATACATTTTATACTTAAACATTTATTATTATATCCAAATGAGGGGTATATATATGATATTTGAATTCACCCTAAAGGTCAAATTAACAGGGGTTGCAGTTATTGTATTAGAACTTTCCAGTTATGTAAAATTTACAGTGGGGGTGGGGGTCAGTTTG
This sequence comes from Bathymodiolus septemdierum, assembly GCA_963383655.1. NCBI lineage: Eukaryota > Metazoa > Mollusca > Bivalvia > Mytilida > Modiolidae > Bathymodiolus > Bathymodiolus septemdierum. The sequence goes on from OY726525.1 coordinate 69,966,954, forward strand.
TTGTACGATACATTTTGTACTTATTCACATTTGTCACACATAGATGTAAAAATACCTTTTCTTTAGGTTAGTAATTTATACATTTCAAATAAGGTGATAACAGAATAATTATTAAGACAGGATAAATAATACAATACAAAAAATTTACAAAAAAATTTATTTCAACATTGTGATTAAATATAAATAGCTTAATCTATTTGAAGATTATCCAACTTTTTATTAATTTCAAAATAATTTTACACTTAAGCATTTATTATTATATTTTATTATATTTAAATGAATAATAAGTTATTTCTTTTTTGTTTATATACATGTACATTTCAAATAAGGTGACAAGAGAACAATTACACAAAAAATTACAGAAAAAGTTATATCAACATTGTGAAATAAAGGTTCAGCTTAATCCATACACATTCGTCAAGCGGAGGAGGAAAAACCCCAAAAAAAACTTCATTTCCAAGCGCTTTATAATTTGTTTTTTTTCTTAGTTTTTTATTCTTACAGTTTTATTTATTTGCTCGCCTTTTTTTTACATGCAGATTTAAAACTTAAGTTTTTTACTTGGAGCCGTAACTGTCTTGCAGTTCTTCGTCCGCTTTCGCTGCCCCGGCTTTGGTGCGATCCTAGTCACCTGTGGTATGGTGAGATGACCACCAGTTGAGGTCAAGGTAGAAGACGCCTTAGCCTTGAAATTTACAAATTTCAAGAGACGCCTTGACCTCTGTGCTGGCAACAACTGTGCTCAAGTCTCCTACGAGACTTTGAGCACAGCTGCCTGCTTTGACAAGACATACTTGCCTTTGTCAAATAGCGCACCCCTGACGTCGCGTGTCTGGTCCTGTTCGACTTCATACAACTTTGTCACTAAGTCGGGCAACTTCTGGATAACCCATTTGGTATCCCGCTTAATAACATTGTTGTACGACTCGTTACAGTTGTTGTACCATAGACGAGGCAAACAGGGGTGTCGTAGCCGAGGCTTGAAAGCGAACTGCTCCAAATTGGGAAGCAACCTGTTAAGACAGGTAGGGTATGTCATGCTCGTCGAACGTGACCTGGTCTTCTGAAACCGAAAAATCGAAATTTGCATTAATATCCAAACAACAATCGAAACAAAAATACGAAAAAGAAGATTTACCTAAAAAAGAAAAATGAATATTTGAAAGGCTTTTACACTTTTGGTAAAATCATTTGTCACAATTGTCACAGGCGATTGTTTTTTCGCTTTCACACTCTAAAAAGCATTTACCGTAAAATCTGAAAAAAGGTAATATACAAAGTAAAAATAAAATAAATTAGCGACTATTGTAGTTTTAGAGAGTATTGAATAGCAAAATTTTAATGAAAGAAAATACACTACAAAAGGTTTACATTTAACAAGAATCACCTTTTTTCTTACTCTAATTAAGTCGGCACTGTTTGATGATGAGCACCTGTTCAAGTCAATATCGTAGCACGTGTCATTTATCGGATTAGCGGTTGTTAATTGCTTTATATCAAAGACACGAGTCATAGGTCAGCTTGTCTACTCAACAGGTGTTAATTAAACAAAATGATTAAGCTTATTTTCACAAGCCGACTTCTAAATTAAGCACCAATAAATCGGTACATAAATGACCGACTGACTGACAAAATCAAAGAACCATAAGGTTAACATGACGTTAGACCTTCCAATGAAACGCAAATCTGTAACTCTTGTATATTAATATATTTCATCTTTAAAAATGGACCGTGCAATAGTTGCTCTTCTAGGTCATAGTTTTATTGGTAGATTACATACTGCTGTTTTGGACTCGAACTTTCCGTTCAATAGCGACCTGAACCAAGACATCTTTGATGTTCACTATTTTGGTAGAAGCGGAGCAACCACCAAGACATTACTGTCTTCCAGACATATTCAAGATTGTATTGAGTGTAAACCAGTGAGGGTGTTTTTGCAAATCGGTGGTAACGACATAAGAAAGAACACTACATATGTTGACGTTTTTAAAGGAATTCGGTTTGTTGTAGACAGACTTATAGCAGGCGGTGTCCAACATATCATCATAGGCAGCATATTTTACAGAAGCAAACCCAGAGGAATAACCTCGGACGAGTACAACTCAAAAGTCGACCAGTTGAATCGATTTCTACATCACTATTTCCAAGACAGTGAAAAGGTTAACTTCTGGCAGATCCGTGGGCTTATGCGACCGAAGAAGAACATCTTAGTTGACGGGGTTCATTTAAATGAAGATGTGTTGATAAAGTGTGCAGCGCAAGTGAGAATGGCAGTAAAGTGTGATGATTTTAGGGTGTGAAACTGTTTGTGTGTGACTAGCTATTAATTTGCTTTGATTGCCTATAATCATGTGTATTCTGTGTGTGTGTGACTAGCTATTAATTTGCTTTGATTGCCTATAATCATGTGTATTCTGTGTGTGTGTGACTAGCTATTAATTTGCTTTGATTGCCTATAATCATGTGTATTGACAATAAATAGATTTGTTTGAACATTACCACGTTTATATTCATAAGATTCTGTAAGTAAATGTAGTAGTCATTTTTTATATTTACAAATACAATTTAATTGTAAAGTGTCAGCACTTTTGGACACAGGTAGTTCTATTAATCTAATGTCTTATTTTTTGTATATTTCTTTGTCAAAGAAATATAAAAGTGAGTTGTTGACTGTTACAAACAACAAAATAATTTTAGCAAACAATCAAGGGATACAGAAACAGAATTAATTAACAGCAATGTTGTTTTCTTTGATTGTTACTAGCTTACATGTTGACTACTTTTAACAGACACTTATGAGACAATTTATGTTAGACAAATTAAATTAGCATTATTTTGTAAATTGTTTCATTGATATTGTTGTATGATGATAAATAAAACAAAATTTTCTTTATATGCATTATTTCAGTAGTAGACTCTAGTCGACTCTAATCGACTCTAGTCGACTCTGTTCAGTATCACCGACCCAATCATAATACGACCACATATTCTGTTTACGGACGAACGAAAACAACAATAAATCCAATAATAATACAACCATATTGTATGTTTATTGACAGAGGACAACAACGACAACCCAATCATAATACGACCACATATTGTGTTTACTGACGGAAGACAACAACAACCCAATCATAATACGACCACATATTGTGTTTATTGACGGACGACAACAACGACAACCCAATCATAACACGACCACATATTGTGTTTACTGACGAACGACAACGACAACCCAATCTTAATACGACCACATATTGTGTTTACTGACGGAAGACAACAACGACAACCCAATCATAATACGACCACATATTGTGTTTACTGACGGACGACAACAACGACAACCCAATCATAATACGACCACATATTGTGCTTACTGACGGACGACAACAACGACAACCCGATCATAACACGACCACATATTGTGTTTACTGACGGAAGACAACGAAAACTCAATCATAATACGACCACATATTGTGTTTACTGAAGGAAGACAACGACAACCCAATCATAATACGACCACATATTGTGTTTACTGACGGAAGACAACGACAACCCAATCATAATACGACCACATATTGTGTTTACTGACGGACAATCAGAACGACAACCCAATCATAATACGACCACATATTGTGCTTACTGACGGAAGACAACAACGACAACCCAATCATAATACGACCACATATTGTGTTTACTGACGGAAGACAACAACGACAACCCAATCATAATACGACCATATATTGTGTTTACTGACGGAAGACAACGACAACCCAATCATACCACGACTACATATTGTGCTTACTGACGGAAGACAACAACCCAATCATAATGCGACCGCATATTGTGTTTACTGACGGACGAAAACAACGACAACCCAATCATAACACGACCGGATATTGTGTTTACTGACGGACGACAACAACGACAACCCAATCACAACACGACCACATATTGTGTTTACTGACGGAAGACAACGACAACCCAATCATAATACGACCACATATTGTGTTTACTGACGGACAACCAGAACGACAACCCAATCATAATACGATCACATATTGTGCTTACTGACGGAAGACAACAACGACAACCCAATCATAATACGACCACATATTGTGTTTACTGACGGAAGACAACAACGACAACCCAATCATAATACGACCATATATTGTGTTTACTGACGGAAGACAACGACAACCCAATCATACCACGACTACATATTGTGCTTACTGACGGAAGACAACAACCCAATCATAATACGACCACATATTGTGTTTACTGACGGTGGACAGCAACGACAACCCAATCATAATACGACCACATATTGTGTTTACTGACGGTGGACAGCAACGACAACCCAATCATAATACGACCACATATTGTGTTTACTGACGGAAGACAATGACAAGCCAATCATAATACGACCACATATTGTGTTTACTGACGGAAGACAACGACAACCCAATCATAATACCACCACATATTGTGTTTACTGACGGAAGACAACAACGACAACCCAATCATAATACGACCACATATTGTGTTTACTGACGGAAGACAACAACGACAACCCAATCATAATACGACAACATATTGCGCTTACTGAAGGAAGACAACGACAACCCAATCATAATACGACCACATATTGTGTTTACTGACGGAAGACAACGACAACCCAATCATAATGCGACCGCATATTGTGTTTACTGACGAACGAAAACAACGACAACCCAATCATAACACGACCGGATATTGTGTTTACTGACGGACGACAACAACGACAACCCAATCACAACACGACCACATATTGTGTTTACTGACGGAAGACAACGACAACCCAATCATAATACGACCACATATTGTGTTTACTGACGGACAACCAGAACGACAACCCAATCATAATACGATCACATATTGTGCTTACTGACGGAAGACAACAACGACAACCCAATCATAATACGACCACATATTGTGTTTACTGACGGAAGACAACGACAACCCAATCATAATACGATGACATCTTGTGTTTACTGACGGAAGACAACAACGACAAGCCAATCATAATACCACCACATATTGTGTTTACTGACGGAAGACAACGACAACCCAATCATAATACGATGACATCTTGTGTTTACTGACGGAAGACAACAACTACAACCCAATCATAACACGACCACATATTGTGTTTACTGACGAAATACAACGACAACCCAATCATAATACGACCACATATTGTGTTTACTGAAGGAAGACAACGACAACCCAATCATAATACGTCCACATATTGGGTTTACTGACGGAAGACAACGACAACCCAATCATAATACGACCGCATATTGTGCTTACTGACGGACGACAACAACGACAACCCAATCATAACACGACCGCATATTTTGTTTACTGACGGACGACAACAACGACAACCCAATCATAACACGACCACATATTGTATTTACTGACGGAAGACAACGACAACCCAATCATAATACGACCACATATTGTGCTTACTGACGGACGACAACGACAACCCAATCTTAATACGACCACATATTGTGTTTACTGACGGAAGAGAACAACGACAAGCCAATCATAATACGACCACATATTGTGTTTACTGACGGACGACAACAACGACAACCTAATCATAATACGACCACATATTGTGCTTACTGACGGACGACAACAACGACAACCCAATCATAACACGACCACATATTGTGTTTACTGACGGAAGACAATGACAACCCAATCATAATACGACCACATATTGTGTTTACTGAAGGAAGACAACGACAACCCAATCTTAATACGACCACATATTCTGTTTACTGACGGAAGACAACGACAACCCAATTATAATGCGACCGCATATTGTGCTTACTGACGGACGACAACAACGACAACCCAATCATAACACGACCACATATTGTGTTTACTGACGGACAACAACGACAACCCAATCATAATATGACCATATATTGTGTTTACTGACGGATGACAACGACAACCCAATCATAATACGACCACATATTGTGTTTACTGACGGACGACAACGACAACCCAATCATAATACGACCACTTATTGTGTTTACTGACGGAAGAAAACAACGATAACCCAATCATAATAAGACCTTATATTGTGTTTACTGACGGAAGACAACGACAACCCAATCATAACACGACTACATATTGTGTTTACTGACGGAAGACAACAACCCAATCATAATACGACCACATATTGTGTTTACTGACGGAAGACAACAACGACAACCCAATCATAATACGACCACATATTGTGTTTACTGACGGAAGACAATGACAAGCCAATCATAATACGACCACATATTGTGCTTACTGACGGAAGACAACAACGACAACCCAATCATAACACGACCACATATTGTGTTTACTGACGGAAGACAACGACAACCCAATCATAATACGACCACACATTGTGTTTACTGACGGAAGAAAACAACGACAACCCAATGATAATACGACCACATATTGTGTTTACTGACGGACGACAACGACAACCCAATCATAATACGACCACATATTGTGTTTACTGACGGAAGACAACGGCAACCCAATCATAATACGACCACATATTGTGTTTACTGACGGAAGACAACAACGACAAGCCAATCATAATACGACCGCATATTGTGTTTACTGACGAAAGACAACGACAACCCAATCATAATACGACCACATATTGTGTTTACTGACGGAAGACAACGACAACCCAATCATAATACGACCACATATTGTGTTTACTGACGGAAGACAACGACAACCCAATCATAATACGACCACATATTGTGTTTACTGACGGAAGACAACGGGAACCCAATCATAATATGACCACATATTGTGCTTAGGGACCGACCATTTAACTTGAAGGGGGTGGGGGGGCTATGGTTTTTTGTTTGATTCAGAATTTTTTTTTCGGACAACACAAGAGTTAGAATATTTTTTTTTTTATGTCGCGCAAAATTTTGTTCCAGAATTTAACATTAGGTTATATGACAAATACTCTGAATCAGATTATCTTTTTTTTTCCTCCACCAAAATCTGAATATTTTTTTCAGCAACATTGGGAATGAGAATATTTTTTTAGGAAAAAACCATGACCTCCCCTTTCAAGTTAAATGGTCGTTCCCTTACTGACGGACGAAAATAACGACAACCCAATCATAATACGATCACATATTGTGCGTACTGACAGACAACAACCCAATCACAATACGACCACCTATTGTGTTTACTGACGGAAGACAACAACGACAACCCAATCATAATACGACCATATATTGTCTTTACTGACGGAAGACAACGACAACCCAATCATAACACGACTACATATTGTGCTTACTGACGGAAGACAACAACCCAATCATAATACGACCACATATTTTGTTTACTGACGGTGGACAGCAACGACAACCCAATCATAATACGACCACATATTGTGCTTACTGACGGAAGACAATGACAAGCCAATCATAATACGACCACATATTGTGTTTACTGACGGAAGACAACGACAACCCAATCATAATACCACCACATATTGTGTTTACTGACGGAAGACAACAACGACAACCCAATCATAATACGACCACAAATTGTGTTTACTGCCGGAAGACAACAACGACAACCCAATCATAACACGACCACATAATATGTTTACTGACAGAAGACAACCACAACCCAATCATAATACGACCACATATTGTGTTTACTGACGGACGACAACAACGACAACCCAATCATAATACGACCACATATTGTGTTTACTGACGGACGACAACGACAACCCAATCACAATACGACCACATATTGTGTTTACTGACGGAAGACAACGACAACCCAATCATAATACGACCACATATTGTGTTTACTGACGGAAGACAACAACGACAAGCCAATCATAATACGACCGCATGTTGTGTTTACTGACGAAACACAACGACAACCCAATCATAATACGACCACATATTGTGCTTACTGACGGACGACAACAACGACAACCCAATCATAACACGACCACATATTGTGTTTACTGACGGAAGACAACGACAACCCAATCATAATACGACCACATATTGTGTTTACTGAAGGAAGACAACGACAACCCAATCATAATACGACCACATATTGTGCTTACTGACGGACGACAACGACAACCCAATCATAATACGACCGCATATTATGCTTACTGACGGACGACAACAACGACAACTCAATCATAGCACGACCACATCTTGTGTTTACTGACGGACGACAACAACAACCCAATCTTAATACGACCACATATTGTGTTTACTGACGGAAGACAACAACGACAAACCAATCATAATACGACCACATATTGTGTTTACTGACGGACGACAACAACGACAACCCAGTCATAATACGACCACATATTGTGCTTACTGACGGACGACAACGACAACCCGATCATAACACAACCACATATTGTTTTTACTGACGGAAGACAACAACAACCCAATCATAATACGACCACATATTGTGTTTACTGACGGAAGACAACGACAACCCAATCATAATACGTCCGCATATTGTGCTTATTGACGGACGACAACAACGACAACCCAATCATAACACGACCGGATATTGTGTTTACTGACGGACGACAACAACGACAACCCAATCATAACACCACCACATATTGTGTTTACTGACGGAAGACAACGACAACCCAATCATAATACGACCACATATTGTGTTTACTGACGAACGACAACGACAACCCAATCTTAATGCGACCACATATTGTGTTTACTGACGAAGATAACAACGACAACCCAATCATAATACGACCGCATATTGTGCTTACTGACGGACGACAACAACGACAACCCAATCATAACACGACCGGATATTGTGTTTACTGACGGACGACAACAACGACAACCCAATCATAACACCACCACATATTGTGTTTACTGACGGAAGACAACGACAACCCAATCATAATACGACCACATATTGTGTTTACTGATGAACGACAACGACAACCCAATCTTAATGCGACCACATATTGTGTTTACTGACGAAGATAACAACGACAACCCAATCATAATACGACCGCATATTGTGCTTACTGACGGACGACAACAACGACAACCCAATCATAACACGACCGGATATTGTGTTTACTGACGGACGACAACGACGACAACCCAATCATAACACGACCACATATTGTGTTTACCGACGGAAGACAACGACAACCCAATCATAATACGACCACATATTGTGTTTACTGACGGAAGACAATGAAAACCCAATCTTAATACGACCACATATTGTGTTTACTGACGAAGTTAACAACGACAACCCAATCATAATACGACCACATATTGTGTTTACTGACGGACGACAACAACGACAACCCAACCATAATACGACCACATATTGTGCTTATTGACGGACGACAACAACGACAACCCAATCATAATACGACCACATATTGTGTTTACTGACGGACGACAACGACAACCCAATCATAATACGACCACATATTGTGTTTACTGACGGAAGACAACGACAACCCAATCATAATACGACCACATATTGTGTTTACTGAAGGAAGACAACGACAACCCAATCATAATACGACCACATATTGTGTTTACTGACGGACGACAACGACAACCCAATCTTAATACGACCACATATTGTTTACTGACGGAAGACAACAACGACAACCCAATCATAATACGACCACATATTGTGTTTACTGACGGACGACAACAACGACAAGCCAATCATAATACGACCACATATTGTGCTTACTGACGGACGACTACAACGACAACCCAATCATAACACGACCACATATTGTGTTTACTGACGGACGACTACAACGACAACCCAATCATAATACGACCACATATTGTGTTTACTGACGGACGACAACGACAACCCAATCATAATACGACCACATATTGTGTTTACTGAAGGAAGACGACAACCCAATCATAATGCGACCACATATTGTGTTTACTGACCGACGACAACGACAACCCAATCATAATACGATCACATATTGTGTTTACTGACGGAAGACAACAACGACAACCCAATCATAATACGACCACATATTGTGTTTACTGACGGAAGACAACGACATCCCAATCATAATACGACCGCATATTGTGCTTACTGACGGACGACAACAACGACAACCCAATCATAACACGACCGCATATTGTGTTTACTGACAGACGACAACAACGACAACCCAATCATAACACGACCACATATTGTGTTTACTGACGGAAGACAACGACAACCCAATCATAACACGACCACATATTGTGTTTACTGACGGAAGACAACGACAACCCAATCTTAATACCACCACATATTGTGTTTACTGACGGATGAGAACGACAACCCAATCATAATATGACAACATATTGTGTTTACTGACGGAGGACAACAACTACAACCCAATCATAATACGACCACATATTGTGTTTATTGACGGATGAGAACGACAACCCAATCATAATATGACCACATATTGTGTTTACTGACAGACGACAACAACAACCCAATCATAATACGACCACATATTGTGTTTACTGACGGACAACAACGACAACCCAATCATAATACGACCACATATTGTGTTTACTGACAGAAGACAACAACAACCCAATCATAATGCAACCACATATTGTGTTTACTGACGGAAGACAACGACAACCCAATCATAATACGACCACATATTGTGTTTATTGACGGACGACAACAACGACAACCCAATCATAATACGACCACATATTGTGCTCACTGACGGACGACAACAACGACAAACCAATCATAATACGACCACATATTGTGTTTACTGACGGACGACCAAGACAACCCAATCATAATACGACCACATATTGTGTTTACTGACGGAAGACAACGACAACCCAATCATAATACGATCACATATTCTGTTTACTGAAGGAAGACAACGACAACCCAATCATAATACGACCACATATTGTGTTTACTGACGGACGACAACGACAATCCAATCTTAATACGATCACATATTGTTTACTGATGGAAGACAACAACGACAACCCAATCATAATACGACCACATATTGTGTTTACTGACGGACGACAACAACGACAAGCCAATCATAATACGACCACATATTGTGCTTACTGACGGACGACAACAACGACAACCCAATCATAACACGACCACATATTGTGTTTACTGACGGACGACTACAACGACAACCCAATCATAATACAACCACATATTGTGTTTACTGACGGACGACAACGACAACCCAATCATAATACGACCACATATTGTGTTTACTGAAGGAAGACGACAACCCAATCATAATGCGACCACATATTGTGTTTACTGACGGACGACAACGACAACCCAATCATAATACGATCACATATTGTGTTTACTGACGGAAGACAACAACGACAACCCAATCATAATACGACCACATATTGTGTTTACTGACATAAGACAACGACAACCCAATCATAATACGACCGCATATTGTGCTTACTGACGGACGACAACAGCGACAACCCAATCATAACACGACCGCATATTGTGTTTACTGACAGACGACAATAACGACAACCCAATCATAACACGACCACATATTGTGTTTACTGACGGAAGAAAACGACAACCCAATCATAATACGACAACATATTGTGTTTACTGACGGACGACAACGACAACCCAATCTTAATACGACCACATATTGTGTTTACTGACGGATGAGAACGACAACCCAATCATAATATGACCACATATTGTGTTCACTGACGGACGACAACAACTACAACCCAATCATAATACAACCACATATTGTGTTTACTGACGGATGACAACGACAACCCAATCATAATATGACCACATATTGTGTTTACTGACGAAGACAACGACAACCCAATCATAATACGACCACATATTGTGTTTACTGACGGGCAACAGCGACAACCCAATCATAATGCGACCACATAGTGTGTTTACTGACGGAAGACAACGACAACCCAATCATAATGCAACCACATATTGTGTTTACTGACGGAAGACAACGACAACCCAATCATAATACGACCACATATTGTGTTTATTGACGGAAGACAACGACAACCCAATCATAATACGACCACATATTGTGTTTACTGACGGAAGACAACGACAATCCAATCATAATACGACCACATATTGTGTTTACTGAAGGAAGACAACGACAACCCAATCATAATACGACCACATATTGTGTTTACTGACGGACGACAACGACAACCCAATCTTAATACGACCACATATTGTTTTTACTGACGGAAGAAAACAACGACAACCCAATCATAATACGACCACATATTGTGTTTACTGACGGACGACAACAACGACAACCCAATCATAACACGACCACATATTGTGTTTACTGACGGAAGACAACGACAACCCAGTCATAATACGACCACATATTGTGTTTACTGAAGGAAGACAACGACAACCCAATCATAATACGACCACATATTGTGTTTATTGACGGAAGACAACGACAACCCAATCATAATACGACCACATATTGTGTTTACTGACGGAAGACAACGACAATCCAATCATAATACGACCACATATTGTGTTTACTGAAGGAAGACAACGACAACCCAATCATAATACGACCACATATTGTGTTTACTGACGGACGACAACGACAACCCAATCTTAATACGACCACATATTGTTTTTACTGACGGAAGACAACAACGACAACCCAATCTTAATACGACCACATATTGTGTTTACTGACGGACGACAACAACGACAACCCAATCATAACACGACCACATATTGTGTTTACTGACGGAAGACAACGACAACCCAGTCATAATACGACCACATATTGTGTTTACTGAAGGAAGACAACGACAACCCAATCATAATGCGACTACATATTGTGTTTACTGACGGACGACAACGACAACCCAATCATAATACGATCACATATTGTGTTTACTGACGGAAGACAACAACGACAACCCAATCATAATACGACCACATATTGTGTTTACTGACGGAAGACAACGACAACCCAATCATAATACGACCGCATATTGTGCTTAGTGACGGACGAAAACCACGACAACCCAATCATAACACGACCGGATATTCTGTTTACTGACGGACGACAACAACGACAACCCATTCATAATACGACCACATATTGTGCTTACTGACGGACGACAACAACGACAACCCAATCATAATACGACCACATATTGTGTTTACTGACGGACGACAACGACAACCCAATCATAATACGACCACATATTGTGTTTACTGACGGAAGACAACGACAACCCAATCATAATACGACCACATATTGTGTTTACTGACGGAAGACAACAACGACAACCCAATCATAATACGACCACATATTGTGTTTACTGACGGACGACAACAACGACAACCCAATCATAATACGACCACATATTGTGTTTACTGACGGAAGATAACGACAACTCAATCATAATACGACCACATATTGTGCTTACTGACGGACGACAAAAACGACAACCCAATCATAATACGACCACATATTGTGCTTACTGACGGACGAGAACAACAACCCAATCATAATACGACCACATATTGAGTTTACTGACGGAAGACAACGACAACCCAATCATAATACGACCACATATTGTGTTTACTGACGGAAGACAACAACGACAACCCAATCATAATACGACCACATATTGTGTTTACTGAAGGAAGACAACGACAACCCAATCATAATACGACCACATATTGTGTTTACTGACGGAAGACAACGACAACCCAATCTTAATACGACCACATATTGTTTACTGACGGAAGACAACAACGACAACCCAATCATAATACGACCACATATTGTGTTTACTGACGGACGACAACAACGACAACCCAATCATAACACGACCACATATTGTGTTTACTGACGGAAGACAACGACAACCCAATCATAATACGACCACATATTGTGTTTACTGAAGGAAGACGACAACCCAATCATAATGCGACCACATATTGTGTTTACTGACGGACGACAACGACAACCCAATCTTAATACGACCACATATTGTTTACTGACGGAAGACAACAACGACAACCCAATCATAATAAAACCACATATTGTGTTTACTGACGGACGACAACAACGACAACCCAATCATAATACGATCACATATTGTGCTTACTGACGAACGACTACAACGACAACCCAATCATAACACGACCACATATTGTGTTTACTGACGGAAGACAACGACAACCCAATCATAATACGACCACATATTGTGTTTACTGAAGGAAGACGACAACCCAATCATAATGCGACCACATATTGTGTTTACTGACGGACGACAACGACAACCCAATCATAATACGATCACATATTGTGTTTACTGACGGAAGACAACAACGACAACCCAATCATAATACGACCACGTATTGTGTTTACTGACGGAAGACAACGACAACCCAATCATAATACGACCGCATATTGTGCTTACTGACAGACGACAACAACGACAACCCAATCATAACACGACCACATATTGTGTTTACTGACGGAAGACAACGACAACCCAATCATAATACGAAAACATATTGTGTTTACTGACGGACGATAACGATAACCCAATCTTAATACGACCACATATTGTGTTTACTGACGGATGAGAACGACAACTCAATCATAATATGACCACATATTGTGTTTACTGACGGACGACAACAACTACAACCCAATCATAATACAACCACATATTGTGTTTACTGCCGGATGAGAACGACAACCCAATCATAATATGACCACATATTGTGTTTACTGACAGACGACAACGACAACCCAATCATAATACGACCACATATTGTGTTTACTGACGGACAACAACGACAACCCAATAATAAAACGACCACATATTGTGTTTATTGACGGACGACAACGACAACCCAATCATAATACGACCACATATTGTGTTTACTGACGGACGACAACGACAACCCAATCTTAATACGACCACATATTGTTTACTGACGGAAGACAACAACGACAACCCAATCATAATACGACCATATATTGTGCTTACTGACGGACGACAACAACGACAACCCAATCATAATACGACCACATATTGTGTTTACTGACGGACGACAACGACAACCCACTCATAATACGACCAAATATTGTGTTTACTGACGGAAGACAACGACAACCCAATCATAATACGACCACATATTGTATTTACTGACGAAAGACAACAACGACAACCCAATCTTAATACGACCAGATATTGTGTTTACTGACGAACGACGACAACGACAACCCAATCATAATACGACCACATATTGTGTTTACTGAAGGAAGACAACGACAACCCAATCATAATACGACCACATATTGTGTTTACTGACGGACGACAACGACAACCCAATCTTAATACGACCACATATTGTGTTTACTGACGGAAGACAACAACGACAACCCAATCATAATACGACCACATATTGTGTTTACTGACGGACGACAACAACGACAACCCAATCATAATACGACCACATATTGTGCTTACTGACGGACGACTACAACGACAACCCAATCATAACACGACCACATATTGTTTTTACTGACGGAAGACAACGACAACCCAATCATAATACGACCGTATATTGTGCTTACTGACGGACGACAACAACGACAACCCAATCATAACACGACCGCATATTGTGTTTACTGACAAACGACAACAACGACAACCCAATCATAACACCACCACATATTGTGTTTACTGACGGAAGACAACGACAACCCAATCATAATACGACAACATATTGTGTTTACTGACGGACGACAACGACAACCCAATCTTAATACGACCACATATTGTGTTTACTGACGGATGAGAACGACAACCCAATCATAATATGACCACATATTGTGTTTACTGACGGACGACAACAACTACAACCCAATCATAATACAACCACATATTGTGTTTACTGAAGGATGAGAACGACAACCCAATCATAATATGACCACATATTGTGTTTACTGACAGACGACAACGACAACCCAATCATAATACGACCACATATTGTGTTTACTGACGGACAACAACGACAACCCAATCATAATACGACCACATATTGTGTTTACTGACGGACGACAACGACAACCCAATCTTAATACGACCACATATTGTTTACTGACGGAAGACAACAACGACAACCCAATCATAATACGACCACATATTGTGTTTACTGACGGACGACAACAACGACAACCCAATCATAATACGATCACATATTGTGCTTACTGACGGACAACTACAACGACAACCCAATCATAACACGACCACATATTGTGTTTACTGAAGGAAGACAATAATCCAATCATAATGCGACCACATATTGTGTTTACTGACGGACGACAACGACAACCCAATCATAATACGATCACATATTGTGTTTACTGACGGAAGACAACAACGACAACCCAATCATAATACGACCACATATTGTGTTTACTGACGGAAGACAACGACAACCCAATCATAATACGACCGCATATTGTGCTTAATGACGGACGACAACAACGACAACCCAATCATAACACGACCGCATATTGTGTTTACTAACAGACGACAACAACGACAACCCAATCATAACACGACCACATATTGTGTTTACTGACGGAAGACAACGACAACCCAATCATAATACGACAACATATTGTGTTTACTGACGGACGACAACGACAATCCAATCTTAATACGACCACATATTGTGTTTACTGACGGATGAGAACGACAACCCAATCATAATATAACCACATATTGTGTTTACTGACGGATGACAACAACTACAACCCAATCATAATACAACATATTGTGTTTAC
Source organism: Bathymodiolus septemdierum (assembly GCA_963383655.1). Taxonomy (NCBI): domain Eukaryota; kingdom Metazoa; phylum Mollusca; class Bivalvia; order Mytilida; family Modiolidae; genus Bathymodiolus; species Bathymodiolus septemdierum. The sequence continues at coordinate 69,983,938 of OY726525.1, forward strand.
TGACAGAAGACAACGACAACCCAATCATAATACGACCACACATTGTGTTTACTGAAGGAAGACAACGACAACCCAATCATAATACGACCACATATTGTGTTTACTGACGGACGACAACGACAACCCAATCTTAATACGACCACATATTGTTTACTGACGGAAGACAACAACGACAACCCAATCATAATACGACCACATATTGTGTTTACTGACGGACGACAACAACGACAACCCAATCATAATACGAACACATATTGTACTTACTGACGGACGACTACAACGACAACCCAATCATAACACGACCACATATTGTGTTTACTGACGGAAGACAACGACAACCCAATCATAATACGACCACATATTGTGTTTACTGAAGGAAGACGACAACCCAATCATAATACGACCACATATTGTGTTTACTGACGGACGACAACGACAACCCAATCTTAATACGACCACATATTGTTTACTGACGGAAGACAACAACGACAACCCAATCATAATAAAACCACATATTGTGTTTACTGACGGACGACAACAACGACAACCCAATCATAATACGATCACATATTGTGCTTACTGACGAACGACTACAACGACAACCCAATCATAACACGACCACATATTGTGTTTACTGACGGAAGACAACGACAACCCAATCATAATACGACCACATATTGTGTTTACTGAAGGAAGACGACAACCCAATCATCATGCGACCACATATTGAGTTTACTGACGGACGACAACGACAACCCAATCATAATACGATCACATATTGTCTTTACTGACGGAAGACAACAACGACAACCCAATCATAATACGACCACGTATTGTGTTTACTGACGAAGACAACGACAACCCAATCATAATACGACCGCATATTGTGCTTACTGACGGACGACAACAACGACAACTCATTCATAACACGACCGCATATTGTGTTTACTGACAGACGACAACAACGACAACCCAATCATAACACGACCACATATTGTGTTTACTGACGGAAGACAACGACAACCCAATCATAATACGAAAACATATTGTGTTTACTGACGGACGATAACGATAACCCAATCTTAATACGACCACATATTGTGTTTACTGACGGATGAGAACGACAACCCAATCATAATATGACCACATATTGTGTTTACTGACGGACGACAACAACTACAACCCAATCATAATACAACCACATATTGTGTTTACTGCCGGATGAGAAAGACAACCCAATCATAATATGACCACATATTGTGTTTACTGACAGACGACAACGACAACCCAATCATAATACGACCACATATTGTGTTTACTGACGGACAACAACGACAACCCAATAATAATAAGACCACATATTGTGTTTATTGACGGACGACAACGACAACCCAATCATAATACGACCATATATTGTGTTTACTGACGGACGACAACGACAACCCAATCTTAATACGACCACATATTGTTTACTGACGGAAGACAACAACGACAACCCAATCATAATACGACCACATATTGTGTTTACTGACGGACGACAACGACAACCCACTCATAATACGACCAAATATTGTGTTTACTGACGGAAGACAACGACAACCCAATCATAATACGACCACATATTGTATTTACTGACGAAAGACAACAACGACAACCCAATCTTAATACGACCAGATATTGTGTTTACTGACGAACGACGACAACGACAACCCAATCATAATACGACCACATATTGTGTTTACTGAAGGAAGACAACGACAACCCAATCATAATACGACCACATATTGTGTTTACTGACGGACGACAACGACAACCCAATCTTAATACGACCACATATTGTGTTTACTGACGGAAGACAACAACGACAACCCAATCATAATACGACCACATATTGTGTTTACTGACGGACGACAACAACGACAACCCAATCATAATACGACCACATATTGTGCTTACTGACGGACGACTACAACGACAACCCAATCATAACACGACCAAATATTGTTTTTACTGACGGAAGACAACGACAACCCAATCATAATACGACCGTATATTGTGCTTACTGACGGACGACAACAACGACAACCCAATCATAACACGACCGCATATTGTGTTTACTGACAGACGACAACAACGACAACCCAATCATAACACCACCACATATTGTGTTTACTGACGGAAGACAACGACAACCCAATCATAATACGACAACATATTGTGTTTACTGACGGACGACAACGACAACCCAATCTTAATACGACCACATATTGTGTTTACTGACGGATGAGAACGACAACCCAATCATAATATGACCACATATTGTGTTTACTGACGGACGACAACAACTACAACCCAATCATAATACAACCACATATTGTGTTTACTGACGGACAACAACGACAACCCAATCATAATACGACCACATATTGTGTTTACTGACGGACGACAACGACAACCCAATCTTAATACGACCACATATTGTTTACTGACGGAAGACAACAACGACAACCCAATCATAATACGACCACATATTGTGTTTACTGACGGACGACAACAACGACAACCCAATCATAATACGATCACATATTATGCTTACTGACGGACAACTACAACGACAACCCAATCATAACACGACCACATATTGTGTTTACTGAAGGAAGACAACAATCCAATCATAATGCGACCACATATTGTGTTTACTGACGGACGACAACGACAACCCAATCATAATACGATCACATATTGTGTTTACTGACGGAAGACAACAACGACAACCCAATCATAATACGACCACATATTGTGTTTACTGACGGAAGACAACGACAACCCAATCATAATACGACCGCATATTGTGCTTACTGACGGACGACAACAACGACAACCCAATCATAACACGACCGCATATTGTGTTTACTAACAGACGACAACAACGACAACCCAATCATAACACGACCACATATTGTGTTTACTGACGGAAGACAACGACAACCCAATCATAATACGACAACATATTGTGTTTACTGACGGACGACAACGACAATCCAATCTTAATACGACCACATATTGTGTTTACTGACGGATGAGAACGACAACCCAATCATAATATAACCACATATTGTGTTTACTGACGGATGACAACAACTACAACCCAATCATAATACGACAACATATTGTGTTTACTGACAGAAGAAAACGACAACCCAATCATAATACGACCACATATTGTGTTTACTGAAGGAAGACAACGACAACCCAATCATAATACGACCACATATTGTGTTTACTGACGGACGACAACGACAACCCAATCTTAATACGACCACATATTGTTTACTGACGGAAGACAACAACGACAACCCAATCATAATACGACCACATATTGTGTTTACTGACGGACGACAACAACGACAACCCAATCATAATACGAACACATATTGTGCTTACTGACGGACGACTACAACGACAACCCAATCATAACACGACCACATATTGTGTTTACTGACGGAAGACAACGACAACCCAATCATAATACGACCACATATTGTGTTTACTGAAGGAAGACGACAACCCAATCATAATACGACCACATATTGTGTTTACTGACGGACGACAACGACAACCCAATCTTAATACGACCACATATTGTTTACTGACGGAAGACAACAACGACAACCCAATCATAATACGATCACATATTGTGCTTACTGACGAACGACTACAACGACAACCCAATCATAACACGACCACATATTGTGTTTACTGACGGAAGACAACGACAACCCAATCATAATACGACCACATATTGTGTTTACTGAAGGAAGACGACAACCCAATCATCATGCGACCACATATTGTGTTTACTGACGGACGACAACGACAACCCAATCATAATACGATCACATATTGTGTTTACTGACGGAAGACAACAACGACAACCCAATCATAATACGACCACGTATTGTGTTTACTGACGGAAGACAACGACAACCCAATCATAATACGACCGCATATTGTGCTTACTGACGGACGACAACAACGACAACTCATTCATAACACGACCGCATATTGTGTTTACTGACAGACGACAACAACGACAACCCAATCATAACACGACCACATATTGTGTTTACTGACGGAAGACAACGACAACCCAATCATAATACGAAAACATATTGTGTTTACTGACGGACGATAACGATAACCTAATCTTAATACGACCACATATTGTGTTTACTGACGGATGAGAACGGCAACCCAATCATAATATGACCACATATTGTGTTTACTGACGGACGACAACAACTACAACCCAATCATAATACAACCACATATTGTGTTTACTGCCGGATGAGAACGACAACCCAATCATAATATGACCACATATTGTGTTTACTGACAGACGACAACGACAACCCAATCATAATACGACCACATATTGTGTTTACTGACGGACAACAACGACAACCCAATAATAAAACGACCACATATTGTGTTTATTGACGGACGACAACGACAACCCAATCATAATACGACCACATATTGTGTTTACTGACGGACGACAACGACAACCCAATCTTAATACGACCACATATTGTTTACTGACGGAAGACAACAACGACAACCCAATCATAATACGACCACATATTGTGCTTACTGACGGACGACAACAACGACAACCCAATCATAATACGACCACATATTGTGTTTACTGACGGACGACAACGACAACCCACTCATAATACGACCAAATATTGTGTTTACTGACGGAAGACAACGACAACCCAATCATAATACGACCACATATTGTATTTACTGACGAAAGACAACAACGACAACCCAATCTTAATACGACCAGATATTGTGTTTACTGACGAACGACGACAACGACAACCCAATCATATTACGACCACATATTGTGTTTACTGAAGGAAGACAACGACAACCCAATCATAATACGACCACATATTGTGTTTACTGACGGACGACAACGACAACCCAATCTTAATACGACCACATATTGTGTTTACTGAAGGAAGACGACAACCCAATCATCATGCGACCACATATTGTGTTTACTGACGGACGACAACGACAACCCAATCATAATACGATCACATATTGTGTTTACTGACGGAAGACAACAACGACAACCCAATCATAATACGACCACGTATTGTGTTTACTGACGGAAGACAACGACAACCCAATCATAATACGACCGCATATTGTGCTTACTGACGGACGACAACAACGACAACTCATTCATAACACGACCGCATATTGTGTTTACTGACAGACGACAACAACGACAACCCAATCATAACACGACCACATATTGTGTTTACTGACGGAAGACAACGACAACCCAATCATAATACGAAAACATATTGTGTTTACTGACGGACGATAACGATAACCTAATCTTAATACGACCACATATTGTGTTTACTGACGGATGAGAACGGCAACCCAATCATAATATGACCACATATTGTGTTTACTGACGGACGACAACAACTACAACCCAATCATAATACAACCACATATTGTGTTTACTGCCGGATGAGAACGACAACCCAATCATAATATGACCACATATTGTGTTTACTGACAGACGACAACGACAACCCAATCATAATACGACCACATATTGTGTTTACTGACGGACAACAACGACAACCCAATAATAAAACGACCACATATTGTGTTTATTGACGGACGACAACGACAACCCAATCATAATACGACCACATATTGTGTTTACTGACGGACGACAACGACAACCCAATCTTAATACGACCACATATTGTTTACTGACGGAAGACAACAACGACAACCCAATCATAATACGACCACATATTGTGCTTACTGACGGACGACAACAACGACAACCCAATCATAATACGACCACATATTGTGTTTACTGACGGACGACAACGACAACCCACTCATAATACGACCAAATATTGTGTTTACTGACGGAAGACAACGACAACCCAATCATAATACGACCACATATTGTATTTACTGACGAAAGACAACAACGACAACCCAATCTTAATACGACCAGATATTGTGTTTACTGACGAACGACGACAACGACAACCCAATCATAATACGACCACATATTGTGTTTACTGAAGGAAGACAACGACAACCCAATCATAATACGACCACATATTGTGTTTACTGACGGACGACAACGACAACCCAATCTTAATACGACCACATATTGTGTTTACTGACGGAAGACAACAACGACAACCCAATCATAATACGACCACATATTGTGTTTACTGACGGACGACAACAACGACAACCCAATCATAATACGACCACATATTGTGCTTACTGACGGACGACTACAACGACAACCCAATCATAACACGACCAAATATTGTTTTTACTGACGGAAGACAACGACAACCCAATCATAATACGACCGTATATTGTGCTTACTGACGGACGACAACAACGACAACCCAATCATAACACGACCGCATATTGTGTTTACTGACAGACGACAACAACGACAACCCAATCATAACACCACCACATATTGTGTTTACTGACGGAAGACAACGACAACCCAATCATAATACGACAACATATTGTGTTTACTGACGGACGACAACGACAACCCAATCTTAATACGACCACATATTGTGTTTACTGACGGATGAGAACGACAACCCAATCATAATATGACCACATATTGTGTTTACTGACGGACGACAACAACTACAACCCAATCATAATACAACCACATATTGTGTTTACTGACGGACAACAACGACAACCCAATCATAATACGACCACATATTGTGTTTACTGACGGACGACAACGACAACCCAATCTTAATACGACCACATATTGTTTACTGACGGAAGACAACAACGACAACCCAATCATAATACGACCACATATTGTGTTTACTGACGGACGACAACAACGACAACCCAATCATAATACGATCACATATTGTGCTTACTGACGGACAACTACAACGACAACCCAATCATAACACGACCACATATTGTGTTTACTGAAGGAAGACAACAATCCAATCATAATGCGACCACATATTGTGTTTACTGACGGACGACAACGACAACCCAATCATAATACGATCACATATTGTGTTTACTGACGGAAGACAACAACGACAACCCAATCATAATACGACCGCATATTGTGTTTACTGACGGAAGACAACGACAACCCAATCATAATACGACCGCATATTGTGCTTACTGACGGACGACAACAACGACAACCCAATCATAAAACGAACGCATATTGTGTTTACTAACAGACGACAACAACGACAACCCAATCATAACACGACCACATATTGTGTTTACTGACGGAAGACAACGACAACCCAATCATAATACGACAACATATTGTGTTTACTGACGGACGACAACGACAATCCAATCTTAATACGACCACATATTGTGTTTACTGACGGATGAGAACGACAACCCAATCATAATATAACCACATATTGTGTTTACTGACGGACGACAACAACTACAACCCAATCATAATACGACAACATATTGTGTTTACTGACAGAAGACAACGACAACCCAATCATAATACGACCACATATTGTGTTTACTGAAGGAAGACAACGACAACCCAATCATAATACGACCACATATTGTGTTTACTGACGGACGACAACGACAACCCAATGTTAATACGACCACATATTGTTTACTGACGGAAGACAACAACGACAACCCAATCATAATACGACCACATATTGTGTTTACTGACGGACGACAACAACGACAACCCAATCATAATACGAACACATATTGTGCTTACTGACGGACGACTACAACGACAACCCAATCATAACACGACCACATATTGTGTTTACTGACGGAAGACAACGACAACCCAATCATAATACGACCACATATTGTGTTTACTGAAGGAAGACGACAACCCAATCATAATGCGACCACATATTGTGTTTACTGACGGACGACAACGACAACCCAATCTTAATACGACCACATATTGTTTACTGACGGAAGACAACAACGACAACCCAATCATAATAAAACCACATATTGTGTTTACTGACGGACGACAACAACGACAACCCAATCATAATACGATCACATATTGTGCTTACTGACGAACGACTACAACGACAACCCAATCATAACACGACCACATATTGTGTTTACTGACGGAAGACAACGACAACCCAATCATAATACGACCACATATTGTGTTTACTGAAGGAAGACGACAACCCAATCATAATGCGACCACATATTGTGTTTACTGACGGACGACAACGACAACCCAATCATAATACGATCACATATTGTGTTTACTGACGAAAGACAACAACGACAACCCAATCATAATACGACCACGTATTGTGTTTACTGACGGAAGACAACGACAACCCAATCATAATACGACCGCATATTGTGCTTACTGACGGACGACAACAACGACAACTCATTCATAACACGACCGCATATTGTGTTTACTGACAGACGACAACAACGACAACCCAATCATAACACGACCACATATTGTGTTTACTGACGGAAGACAACGACAACCCAATCATAATACGAAAACATATTGTGTTTACTGACGGACGATAACGATAACCCAATCTTAATACGACCACATATTGTGTTTACTGACGGATGAGAACGACAACCCAATCATAATATGACCACATATTGTGTTTACTGACGGACGACAACAACTACAACCCAATTATAATACAACCACATATTGTGTTTACTGCCGGATGAGAACGACAACCCAATCATAATATGACCACATATTGTGTTTACTGACAGACGACAACGACAACCCAATCATAATACGACCACATATTGTGTTTACTGACGGACAACAACGACAACCCAATAATAAAACGACCACATATTGTGTTTATTGACGGACGACAACGACAACCCAATCATAATACGACCACATATTGTGTTTACTGACGGACGACAACGACAACCCAATCTTAATACGACCACATATTGTTTACTGACGGAAGACAACAACGACAACCCAATCATAATACGACCACATATTGTGCTTACTGACGGACGACAACAACGACAACCCAATCATAATACGACCACATATTGTGTTTACTGACGGACGACAACGACAACCCACTCATAATACGACCAAATATTGTGTTTATTGACGGAAGACAACGACAACCCAATCATAATACGACCACATATTGTATTTACTGACGAAAGACAACAACGACAACCCAATCTTAATACGACCAGATATTGTGTTTACTGACGAACGACGACAACGACAACCCAATCATAATGCAATCACATATTGTGTTTACCGACGGAAGACAACGACAACCCAATCATAATACAACATATTGTGTTTACTGACGGACGACAACGACAACCCAATCTTAATACGACCACATATTGTGATTACTGACGGATGAGAACGACACCCCAATCATAATCCGACCACATATTGTGTTTACTGACGGAAGACAACGACAACCCAATCATAATACGACCGCATATTGTGCTTACTGACGGACGACAACAACGACAACCGAATCATAACACGACCGGATATTGTGTTTACTGACGGACGACAACAACGACAACCCAATCATAACACGACCGGATATTGTGTTTACTGACGGACGACAACAACGACAACCCAATCATAACACGACCACATATTGTGTTTACTGATGGAAGAAAACGACAACCCAATCATAATACGACCACATATTGTGTTTACTGACTGACGACAACGACAACCCAATCATAATACGACCACATATTGTGTTTACTGATGGACGACAACGAGAACACAATCTTAATACGACCACATATTGTTTATTGACGGAAGACAACAACGACAACCCAATCATAATACGACCACATATTGTGTTTACGGACGGACGACTACAACGACAACCCAATCATAACACGACCACATATTGTGTTTACTGACGGAAGACAACGACAACCCAATCATAATACGACCACATATTGTGTTTACTGAAGGAAGACGACAATCCAATCATAATGCGACCACATATTGTGTTTACTGACGGACGACAACGACAACCCAATCATAATGCGATCACATATTGTGTTTACTGACGGAAGACAACAACCACAACCCAATCATAATACGATCACATATTGTGTTTTCTGACGGAAGACAACGACAACCCAATCATAATACGACCGCATATTGTGCTTACTGACGGACGACAACAACGACAATCCAATCATAACACGACCGCATATTGTGTTTACTGACAGACGACAACAACGACAACCCAATCATAACACGACCACATATTGTGTTTACTGACGGAAGACAACGACAACCCAATCATAATACGACAACATATTGTGTTTACTGACGGACGACAACGACAACCCAATCTTAATACGACCACATATTGTGTTTACTGACGGATGAGAACGACAACCCAACCATAATATGACCACATATTGTGTTTACTGACGGACGACAACAAAGACAACCCAATCATAATACAACCACATATTGTGTTTACTGACGGATGAGAACGACAACCCAATCATAATATGACCACATATTGTGTTGACTGACAGACGACAACGACAACCCAATCATAATACGACCACATATTGTGTTTACTGACGGACGACAACGACAACCCACTCATAATACGACCAAATATTGTGTTTACTGACGGAAGACAACGACAACCCAATCATAATACGACCACATATTGTATTTACTGACGAAAGACAACAACGACAACCCAATCTTAATACGACCAGATATTGTGTTTACTGACGAACGACGACAACGACAACCCAATCATAATACGACCACATATTGTGTTTACTGAAGGAAGACAACGACAACCCAATCATAATACGACCACATATTGTGTTTACTGACGGACGACAACGACAACCCAATCTTAATACGACCACATATTGTGTTTACTGAAGGAAGACGACAACCCAATCATCATGCGACCACATATTGTGTTTACTGACGGACGACAACGACAACCCAATCATAATACGATCACATATTGTGTTTACTGACGGAAGACAACAACGACAACCCAATCATAATACGACCACGTATTGTGTTTACTGACGGAAGACAACGACAACCCAATCATAATACGACCGCATATTGTGCTTACTGACGGACGACAACAACGACAACTCATTCATAACACGACCGCATATTGTGTTTACTGACAGACGACAACAACGACAACCCAATCATAACACGACCACATATTGTGTTTACTGACGGAAGACAACGACAACCCAATCATAATACGAAAACATATTGTGTTTACTGACGGACGATAACGATAACCTAATCTTAATACGACCACATATTGTGTTTACTGACGGATGAGAACGGCAACCCAATCATAATATGACCACATATTGTGTTTACTGACGGACGACAACAACTACAACCCAATCATAATACAACCACATATTGTGTTTACTGCCGGATGAGAACGACAACCCAATCATAATATGACCACATATTGTGTTTACTGACAGACGACAACGACAACCCAATCATAATACGACCACATATTGTGTTTACTGACGGACAACAACGACAACCCAATAATAAAACGACCACATATTGTGTTTATTGACGGACGACAACGACAACCCAATCATAATACGACCACATATTGTGTTTACTGACGGACGACAACGACAACCCAATCTTAATACGACCACATATTGTTTACTGACGGAAGACAACAACGACAACCCAATCATAATACGACCACATATTGTGCTTACTGACGGACGACAACAACGACAACCCAATCATAATACGACCACATATTGTGTTTACTGACGGACGACAACGACAACCCACTCATAATACGACCAAATATTGTGTTTACTGACGGAAGACAACGACAACCCAATCATAATACGACCACATATTGTATTTACTGACGAAAGACAACAACGACAACCCAATCTTAATACGACCAGATATTGTGTTTACTGACGAACGACGACAACGACAACCCAATCATAATACGACCACATATTGTGTTTACTGAAGGAAGACAACGACAACCCAATCATAATACGACCACATATTGTGTTTACTGACGGACGACAACGACAACCCAATCTTAATACGACCACATATTGTGTTTACTGACGGAAGACAACAACGACAACCCAATCATAATACGACCACATATTGTGTTTACTGACGGACGACAACAACGACAACCCAATCATAATACGACCACATATTGTGCTTACTGACGGACGACTACAACGACAACCCAATCATAACACGACCAAATATTGTTTTTACTGACGGAAGACAACGACAACCCAATCATAATACGACCGTATATTGTGCTTACTGACGGACGACAACAACGACAACCCAATCATAACACGACCGCATATTGTGTTTACTGACAGACGACAACAACGACAACCCAATCATAACACCACCACATATTGTGTTTACTGACGGAAGACAACGACAACCCAATCATAATACGACAACATATTGTGTTTACTGACGGACGACAACGACAACCCAATCTTAATACGACCACATATTGTGTTTACTGACGGATGAGAACGACAACCCAATCATAATATGACCACATATTGTGTTTACTGACGGACGACAACAACTACAACCCAATCATAATACAACCACATATTGTGTTTACTGACGGACAACAACGACAACCCAATCATAATACGACCACATATTGTGTTTACTGACGGACGACAACGACAACCCAATCTTAATACGACCACATATTGTTTACTGACGGAAGACAACAACGACAACCCAATCATAATACGACCACATATTGTGTTTACTGACGGACGACAACAACGACAACCCAATCATAATACGATCACATATTGTGCTTACTGACGGACAACTACAACGACAACCCAATCATAACACGACCACATATTGTGTTTACTGAAGGAAGACAACAATCCAATCATAATGCGACCACATATTGTGTTTACTGACGGACGACAACGACAACCCAATCATAATACGATCACATATTGTGTTTACTGACGGAAGACAACAACGACAACCCAATCATAATACGACCGCATATTGTGTTTACTGACGGAAGACAACGACAACCCAATCATAATACGACCGCATATTGTGCTTACTGACGGACGACAACAACGACAACCCAATCATAAAACGAACGCATATTGTGTTTACTAACAGACGACAACAACGACAACCCAATCATAACACGACCACATATTGTGTTTACTGACGGAAGACAACGACAACCCAATCATAATACGACAACATATTGTGTTTACTGACGGACGACAACGACAATCCAATCTTAATACGACCACATATTGTGTTTACTGACGGATGAGAACGACAACCCAATCATAATATAACCACATATTGTGTTTACTGACGGACGACAACAACTACAACCCAATCATAATACGACAACATATTGTGTTTACTGACAGAAGACAACGACAACCCAATCATAATACGACCACATATTGTGTTTACTGAAGGAAGACAACGACAACCCAATCATAATACGACCACATATTGTGTTTACTGACGGACGACAACGACAACCCAATGTTAATACGACCACATATTGTTTACTGACGGAAGACAACAACGACAACCCAATCATAATACGACCACATATTGTGTTTACTGACGGACGACAACAACGACAACCCAATCATAATACGAACACATATTGTGCTTACTGACGGACGACTACAACGACAACCCAATCATAACACGACCACATATTGTGTTTACTGACGGAAGACAACGACAACCCAATCATAATACGACCACATATTGTGTTTACTGAAGGAAGACGACAACCCAATCATAATGCGACCACATATTGTGTTTACTGACGGACGACAACGACAACCCAATCTTAATACGACCACATATTGTTTACTGACGGAAGACAACAACGACAACCCAATCATAATAAAACCACATATTGTGTTTACTGACGGACGACAACAACGACAACCCAATCATAATACGATCACATATTGTGCTTACTGACGAACGACTACAACGACAACCCAATCATAACACGACCACATATTGTGTTTACTGACGGAAGACAACGACAACCCAATCATAATACGACCACATATTGTGTTTACTGAAGGAAGACGACAACCCAATCATAATGCGACCACATATTGTGTTTACTGACGGACGACAACGACAACCCAATCATAATACGATCACATATTGTGTTTACTGACGAAAGACAACAACGACAACCCAATCATAATACGACCACGTATTGTGTTTACTGACGGAAGACAACGACAACCCAATCATAATACGACCGCATATTGTGCTTACTGACGGACGACAACAACGACAACTCATTCATAACACGACCGCATATTGTGTTTACTGACAGACGACAACAACGACAACCCAATCATAACACGACCACATATTGTGTTTACTGACGGAAGACAACGACAACCCAATCATAATACGAAAACATATTGTGTTTACTGACGGACGATAACGATAACCCAATCTTAATACGACCACATATTGTGTTTACTGACGGATGAGAACGACAACCCAATCATAATATGACCACATATTGTGTTTACTGACGGACGACAACAACTACAACCCAATTATAATACAACCACATATTGTGTTTACTGCCGGATGAGAACGACAACCCAATCATAATATGACCACATATTGTGTTTACTGACAGACGACAACGACAACCCAATCATAATACGACCACATATTGTGTTTACTGACGGACAACAACGACAACCCAATAATAAAACGACCACATATTGTGTTTATTGACGGACGACAACGACAACCCAATCATAATACGACCACATATTGTGTTTACTGACGGACGACAACGACAACCCAATCTTAATACGACCACATATTGTTTACTGACGGAAGACAACAACGACAACCCAATCATAATACGACCACATATTGTGCTTACTGACGGACGACAACAACGACAACCCAATCATAATACGACCACATATTGTGTTTACTGACGGACGACAACGACAACCCACTCATAATACGACCAAATATTGTGTTTATTGACGGAAGACAACGACAACCCAATCATAATACGACCACATATTGTATTTACTGACGAAAGACAACAACGACAACCCAATCTTAATACGACCAGATATTGTGTTTACTGACGAACGACGACAACGACAACCCAATCATAATGCAATCACATATTGTGTTTACCGACGGAAGACAACGACAACCCAATCATAATACAACATATTGTGTTTACTGACGGACGACAACGACAACCCAATCTTAATACGACCACATATTGTGATTACTGACGGATGAGAACGACACCCCAATCATAATCCGACCACATATTGTGTTTACTGACGGAAGACAACGACAACCCAATCATAATACGACCGCATATTGTGCTTACTGACGGACGACAACAACGACAACCGAATCATAACACGACCGGATATTGTGTTTACTGACGGACGACAACAACGACAACCCAATCATAACACGACCGGATATTGTGTTTACTGACGGACGACAACAACGACAACCCAATCATAACACGACCACATATTGTGTTTACTGATGGAAGAAAACGACAACCCAATCATAATACGACCACATATTGTGTTTACTGACTGACGACAACGACAACCCAATCATAATACGACCACATATTGTGTTTACTGATGGACGACAACGAGAACACAATCTTAATACGACCACATATTGTTTATTGACGGAAGACAACAACGACAACCCAATCATAATACGACCACATATTGTGTTTACGGACGGACGACTACAACGACAACCCAATCATAACACGACCACATATTGTGTTTACTGACGGAAGACAACGACAACCCAATCATAATACGACCACATATTGTGTTTACTGAAGGAAGACGACAATCCAATCATAATGCGACCACATATTGTGTTTACTGACGGACGACAACGACAACCCAATCATAATGCGATCACATATTGTGTTTACTGACGGAAGACAACAACCACAACCCAATCATAATACGATCACATATTGTGTTTTCTGACGGAAGACAACGACAACCCAATCATAATACGACCGCATATTGTGCTTACTGACGGACGACAACAACGACAATCCAATCATAACACGACCGCATATTGTGTTTACTGACAGACGACAACAACGACAACCCAATCATAACACGACCACATATTGTGTTTACTGACGGAAGACAACGACAACCCAATCATAATACGACAACATATTGTGTTTACTGACGGACGACAACGACAACCCAATCTTAATACGACCACATATTGTGTTTACTGACGGATGAGAACGACAACCCAACCATAATATGACCACATATTGTGTTTACTGACGGACGACAACAAAGACAACCCAATCATAATACAACCACATATTGTGTTTACTGACGGATGAGAACGACAACCCAATCATAATATGACCACATATTGTGTTGACTGACAGACGACAACGACAACCCAATCATAATACGACCACATATTGTGTTTACTGACGGACAACAACGACAACCCAATCATAAAACGACAACATATTGTGCTTACTGACGGAAGACAACGACAACCCAATCATAATACAACATATTGTGTTTACTGACGGACGACAACGACAACCCAATCTTAATACGACCACATATTGTGATTACTGACGGATGAGAACGACAACCCAATCATAATACGACCACATATTGTGTTTACTGACGGAAGACAACGACAACCCAATCATAATACGACCGCATATTGTGCTTACTGACGGACGACAACAACGACAACCCAATCATAACACGACCGAATATTGTGTTTACTGACGGACGACAACAACGACAACCCAATCATAACACGACCACATATTGTGTTTACTGACGGAAGACAACGACAACCCAATCATAATGTGACCACATATTGTGTTTACTGACGGACGACAACGACAACCCAATCTTAATACGACCACATATTGTGTTTACTGACGAAGATAACAACGACAACTCAATCATAATACGACCACATATTGTGTTTACTGACGGACGACAACAACGACAACCCAATAATAATACGATCACATATTGTGCTTACTGACGGAAGACTACAACGACAACCCAATCATAACACGACCACATATTGTGTTTACTGGCGGAAGACAACGACAACCCAATCATAATACGACCACATATTGTGCTTACTGAAGGAAGACGACAACCCAATCATAATGCGACCACATATTGTGTTTACTGACGGACGACAACGACAACCCAATCATAATACGATCACATATTGTGTTTACTGACGGAAGACAACAACGACAACCCAATCATAATACGACCGCTTATTGTGCTTACTGACGGACGACAACAACGACAACCCAATCATAACACGACCGCATATTGTGTTTACTGACAGACGACAACAACGACAACCCAATCATAACACGACCACATATTGTGTTTACTGACGGAAGACAACGACAACCCAATCATAATACGACCACATATTGTGTTTACTGACGGACGACAACGACAACCCAATCTTAATACGACCACATATTGTGTTTACTGACGGATGAGAACGACAACCCAATCATAATATGACCACATATTGTGTTTACTGACGGACAACAACGACAACCCAATCATAAAACGACCACATATTGTGTTTACTGACGGACGACAACGACAACCCAATCATAATGCAACCACATATTGTGTTTACTGACGGAAGACAACGACAACCCAATCATAATACGACAACATATTGTGTTTATTGACGGACGACAACGACAACCCAATCTTAATACGACCACATATTGTGATTACTGACGGATGAGAACGACAACCCAATCATAATACGACCACATATTGTGTTTACTGACGGAAGACAACGACAACCCTATCATAATACGACCGCATATTGTGCTTACTGACGGACGACAACAACGACAACCCAATCATAACACGACCGGATATTGTGTTTACTGACGGACGACAACAACGACAACCCAATCATAACACGACCACATATTGTGTTTACTGACGGAAGACAACGACAACCCAATCATAATACGACCACATATTGTGTTTACTGACGGACGACAACGACAACCCAATCTTAATACGACCACATATTGTGCTTACTGACGAAGATAACAACGACAACCCAATCATAATACGACCACATATTGTGTTTACTGACGGACGACAACAACGACAACCCAATCATAATACGACCACATATTGTGCTTACTGACGGACGACAACAACGACAACCCAATCATAATACGACCACATATTGTGTTTACTGACGGACGACAACGACAACCCAATCATAATACGACCACATATTGTGTTTACTGACGGAAGACAACGACAACCCAATCATAATACGACCACATATTGTGTTTACTGACGGAAGACAACAACGACAACCCAATCATAATACGACCACATATTGTGTTTACTGACGGACGACAACAACGACAACCCAATCATAATACGACCACATATTGTGTTTACTGACGGAAGATAACGACAACTCAATCATAATACGACCACATATTGTGTTTACTGACGGAAGATAACGACAACTCAATCATAATACGACCACATATTGTGCTTACTGACGGAAGACGACAACGACAACCCAATCATAATACGACCACATATTGTGTTTACTGACGGACGACAGCAACAACCCAATCATAAAACGACCACATATTGAGTTTACTGACGGAAGACAACGACAACCCAATCATAATACAACCACATATTGTGTTTACTGACGGAAGACAACAACGACAACCCAATCATAATACGACCACATATTGTGTTTACTGACGGAAGACAACGACAACCCAATCATAATACGACCACATATTGTGCTTACTGACGGAAGACAACAACGACAACCCAATCATAACACGACCACATATTGTGTTTACTGACGGAAGACAACGACAACCCAATCATAATACGACCACATATTGTGTTTACTGAAGGAAGACAACGACAACCCAATCATAATACGACCACATATTGTGTTTACTGACGGACGACAACGACAACCCGATCATAATACGATCACATATTGTGTTTACTGACGGAAGACAACAACGACAACCCAATCATAATACGACCGCATATTGTCCTTTCTGACGGACGACAACAACGACAACCTAATCATAACACGACCGCATATTGTGTTTGCTGACAGACGACAACAACGACAACCCAATCATAACACGACCACATATTGTGTTTACTGACGGAAGACAACGACAACCCAATCATAATACGACAACATATTGTGTTTACTGACGGACGACAACGACAACCCAATCTTAATACGACCACATATTGTGTTTACTGACGGATGAGAACGACAACCCAATCATAATATGACCACATATTGTGTTTACTGACGGACGACAACAACGACAACCCAATCATAATACAACCACATATTGTGTTTACTGACGGATGAGAACGACAACCCAATCATAATATGACCACATATTGTGTTTACTGACAGACGACAACGACAACCCAATCATAAAACGACCACATATTGTGTTTACTGACGGACGACAACGACAACCCAATCATAATGCAATCACATATTGTGTTTACAGACTGAAGACAACGACAACCCAATCATAATACGACAACATATTGTGTTTACTGACGGACGACAACGACAACCTAATCATAATACGACCACATATTGTGTTTACTGACGGAAGATAACGACAACTCAATCATAATACGACCACATATTGTGTTTACTGACGGAAGATAACGACAACTCAATCATAATACGACCACATATTGTGCTTACTGACGGACGACAACAACGACAACCCAATCATAATACGACCACATATTGTGCTTACTGACGGACGACAACAACAACCCAATCATAATACGACCACATATTGAGTTTACTGACGGAAGACAACGACAACCCAATCATAATACAACCACATATTGTGTTTACTGACGGAAGACAACAACGACAACCCAATCATAATACGACCACATATTGTGTTTACTGACGGAAGACAACGACAACCCAATCATAATACGACCACATATTGTGCTTACTGACGGAAGACAACAACGACAACCCAATCATAACACGACCACATATTGTGTTTACTGACGGAAGACAACGACAACCCAATCATAATACGACCACATATTGTGTTTACTGAAGGAAGACAACGACAACCCAATCATAATACGACCACATATTGTGTTTACTGACGGACGACAACGACAACCCAATCTTAATACGACCACATATTGTTTACTGACGGAAGACAACAACGACAACCCAATCATAATACGACCACATATTGTGTTTACTGACGGACGACAACAACGACAACCCAATCATAATACGATCACATATTGTGCTTACTGACGGACGACTACAACGACAACCCAATCATAACACGACCACATATTGTGTTTACTGACGGAAGACAACGACAACCCAATCATAATACGACCACATATTGTGTTTACTGAAGGAAGACGACAACCCAATCATAATGCGACCACATATTGTGTTTACTGACGGACGACAACGACAACCCGATCATAATACGATCACATATTGTGTTTACTGACGGAAGAAAACAACGACAACCCAATCATAATACGACCGCATATTGTGCTTACTGACGGACGACAACAACGACAACCTAATCATAACACGACCGCATATTGTGTTTACTGACAGACGACAACAACGACAACCCAATCATAACACGACCACATATTGTGTTTACTGACGGAAGACAACAACGACAACCCAATCATAATACGACAACATATTGTGTTTACTGACGGACGACAACGACAACCCAATCTTAATACGACCACATATTGTGTTTACTGACGGATGAGAACGACAACCCAATCATAATATGACCACATATTGTGTTTGCTGACGGACGAAAACAACTACAACCCAATCATAATATGACCACATATTGTGTTTACTGACAGACGACAACGACAACCGAATCATAATACGACCACATATTGTGTTTACTGACGGACAACAACGACAACCCAATCATAATGCAACCACATATTGTGATTACTGACGGATGAGAACGACAACCCAATCATAATACGACCACATATTGTGTTTACTGACGGAAGAAAACGACAACCCAATCATAATACGACCGCATATTGTGCTTACTGACGGACGACAACAACGACAACCCAATCATAACACGACCGGATATTGTGTTTACTGACGGACGACAACAACGACAACCCAATCATAACACGACCACATATTGTGTTTACTGACGGAAGACAACGACAACCCAATCATAATACGACCACATATTGTGTTTACTGACGGACGACAACGACAACCCAATCTTCATACGAGCACATATTGTGTTTACTGACGAAGATAACAACGACAACCCAATCATAATACGACCACATATTGTGTTTACTGACGGACGACAACAACGACAACCCAATCATAATACGACCACATATTGTGCTTACTGACGGACGACAACGACAACCCAATCATAATACGACCACATATTGTGTTTACTGACGGAAGACAACGACAACCCAATCATAATACGACCACATATTGTGTTTATTGACGGAAGACAACAACGACAACCCAATCATAATACGACCACATATTGTGTTTACTAACGGACGACAACAACGACAACCCAATCATAATACGACCACATATTGTGTTTACTGACGGAAGATAACGACAACTCAATCATAATACGACCACATATTGTGCTT
Source organism: Bathymodiolus septemdierum (assembly GCA_963383655.1). Lineage (NCBI taxonomy): Eukaryota > Metazoa > Mollusca > Bivalvia > Mytilida > Modiolidae > Bathymodiolus > Bathymodiolus septemdierum. Next base: position 70,005,916 of record OY726525.1, read on the forward strand.
ACTGACGGACGACAACAACGAAAACCCAATCATAATACGACCACATATTGTGTTTACTGACGGACGACAACAACAACCCAATCATAATACGACCACATATTGAGCTTACTGACGGAAGACAACGACAACCCAATCATAATACAACCACATATTGTGTTTACTGACGGAAGAAAACAACGACAACCCAATCATAATACGACCACATATTGTGTTTACTGACGGACGACAACGACAACCCGATCATAATACGATCACATATTGTGTTTACTGACGGAAGACAACAACGACAACCCAATCATAATACGACCGCATATTGTCCTTACTGACGGACGACAACAACGACAACCTAATCATAACACGACCGCATATTGTGTTTGCTGACAGACGACAACAACGACAACCCAATCATAACACGACCACATATTGTGTTTACTGACGGAAGACAACGACAACCCAATCATAATACGACAACATATTGTGTTTATTGACGGACGACAACGACAACCCAATCTTAATACGACCACATATTGTGTTTACTGACGGATGAGAACGACAACCCAATCATAATATGACCACATATTGTGTTTACTGACAGACGACAACGACAACCGAATCATAATACGACCACATATTGTGTTTACTGACGGACGACAACGACAACCCAATCATAATACGACCACATATTGTGTTTATTGACGGAAGATAACGACAACTCAATCATAATACGACCACATATTGTGTTTACTGACGGAAGATAACGACAACTCTATCATAATACGACCACATATTGTGCTTACTGACGGACGACAACAACGACAACCCAATCATAATACGACCACATATTGTGCTTACTGACGGACGACAACAACAACCCAATCATAATACGACCACATATTGAGTTTACTGACGGAAGACAACGACAACCCAATCATAATACAACCACATATTGTGTTTACTGACGGAAGAAAACAACGACAACCCAATCATAATACGACCACATATTGTGTTTACTGACGGAAGACAACGACAACCCAATCATAATACGACCACATATTGTGCTTACTGACGGAAGACAACAACGACAACCCAATCATAACACGACCACATATTGTGTTTACTGACGGAAGACAACGACAACCCAATCATAATACGACCACATATTGTGTTTACTGAAGGAAGTCAACGACAACCCAATCATAATACGACCACATATTGTGTTTACTGACGGACGACAACGACAACCCAATCTTAATACGACCACATATTGTTTACTGACGGAAGACAACAACGACAACCCAATCATAATACGACCACATATTGTGTTTACTGACGGACGACAACAACGACAACCCAATCATAATACGATCACATATTGTGCTTACTGACGGACGACTACAACGACAACCCAATCATAACACGACCACATATTGTGTTTACTGACGGAAGACAACGACAACCCAATCATAATACGACCACATATTGTGTTTACTGAAGGAAGACGACAACCCAATCATAATGCGACCACATATTGTGTTTACTGACGGACGACAACGACAACCCGATCATAATACGATCACATATTGTGTTTACTGACGGAAGACAACAACGACAACCCAATCATAATACGACCGCATATTGTGCTTACTGACGGACGACAACAACGACAACCTAATCATAACACGACCGCATATTGTGTTTACTGACAGACGACAACAACGACAACCCAATCATAACACGACCACATATTGTGTTTACTGACGGAAGACAACAACGACAACCCAGTCATAATACGACAACATATTGTGTTTACTGACGGACGACAACGACAACCCAATCTTAATACGACCACATATTGTATTTACTGACGGATGAGAACGACAACCCAATCATAATATGACCACATATTGTGTTTGCTGACGGACGAAAACAACTACAACCCAATCATAATATGACCACATATTGTGTTTACTGACGGACAACAACGACAACCCAATCATAATGCAACCACATATTGTGTTTACTGACGGAAGACAACGACAACCCAATCATAATACGACAACATATTGTGTTTACTGACGGACGACAACGACAACCCAATCTTAATACGTCCACATATTGTGATTACTGACGGATGAGAACGACAACCCAATCATAATACGACCACATATTGTGTTTACTGACGGAAGAAAACGACAACCCAATCATAATACGACCGCATATTGTGCTTACTGACGGACGACAACAACGACAACCCAATCATAACACGACCGGATATTGTGTTTACTGACGGACGACAACAACGACAACCCAATCATAACACGACCACATATTGTGTTTACTGACGGAAGACAACGACAACCCAATCATAATACGACCACATATTGTGTTTACTGACGGACGACAACGACAACCCAATCTTCATACGAGCACATATTGTGTTTACTGACGAAGATAACAACGACAACCCAATCATAATACGACCACATATTGTGTTTACTGACGGACGACAACAACGACAACCCAATCATAATACGACCACATATTGTGCTTACTGACGGACGACAACGACAACCCAATCATAATACGACCACATATTGTGTTTACTGACGGAAGACAACGACAACCCAATCATAATACGACCACATATTGTGTTTATTGACGGAAGACAACAACGACAACCCAATCATAATACGACCACATATTGTGTTTACTAACGGACGACAACAACGACAACCCAATCATAATACGACCACATATTGTGTTTACTGACGGAAGATAACGACAACTCAATCATAATACGACCACATATTGTGCTTACTGACGGACGACAACAACGAAAACCCAATCATAATACGACCACATATTGTGTTTACTGACGGACGACAACAACAACCCAATCATAATACGACCACATATTGAGCTTACTGACGGAAGACAACGACAACCCAATCATAATACAACCACATATTGTGTTTACTGACGGAAGAAAACAACGACAACCCAATCATAATATGACCACATATTGTGTTTACTGACGGACGACAACGACAACCCGATCATAATACGATCACATATTGTGTTTACTGACGGAAGACAACAACGACAACCCAATCATAATACGACCGCATATTGTCCTTACTGACGGACGACAACAACGACAACCTAATCATAACACGACCGCATATTGTGTTTGCTGACAGACGACAACAACGACAACCCAATCATAACACGACCACATATTGTGTTTACTGACGGAAGAAAACGACAACCCAATCATAATACGACAACATATTGTGTTTATTGACGGACGACAACGACAACCCAATCTTAATACGACCACATATTGTGTTTACTGACGGATGAGAACGACAACCCAATCATAATATGACCACATATTGTGTTTACTGACAGACGACAACGACAACCGAATCATAATACGACCACATATTGTGTTTACTGACGGACGACAACGACAACCCAATCATAATACGACCACATATTGTGTTTACTGACGGAAGATAACGACAACTCAATCATAATACGACCACATATTGTGTTTACTGACGGAAGATAACGACAACTCTATCATAATACGACCACATATTGTGCTTACTGACGGACGACAACAACGACAACCCAATCATAATACGACCACATATTGTGATTACTGACGGACGACAACAACAACCCAATCATAATACGACCACATATTGAGTTTACTGACGGAAGACAACGACAACCCAATCATAATACAACCACATATTGTGTTTACTGACGGAAGAAAACAACGACAACCCAATCATAATACGACCACATATTGTGTTTACTGACGGAAGACAACGACAACCCAATCATAATACGACCACATATTGTGCTTACTGACGGAAGACAACAACGACAACCCAATCATAACACGACCACATATTGTGTTTACTGACGGAAGACAACGACAACCCAATCATAATACGACCACATATTGTGTTTACTGAAGGAAGACAACGACAACCCAATCATAATACGACCACATATTGTGTTTACAGACGGACGACAACGACAACCCAATCTTAATACGACCACATATTGTTTACTGACGGAAGACAAAAACGACAACCCAATCATAATACGACCACATATTGTGTTTACTGACGGACGACAACAACGACAACCCAATCATAATACGATCACATATTGTGCTTACTGACGGACGACTACAACGACAACCCAATCATAACACGACCACATATTGTGTTTACTGATGGAAGACAACGACAACCCAATCATAATACGACCACATATTGTGTTTACTGAAGGAAGACGACAACCCAATCATAATGCGACCACATATTGTGTTTACTGACGGACGACAACGACAACCCGATCATAATACGATCACATATTGTGTTTACTGACGGAAGACAACAACGACAACCCAATCATAATACGACCGCATATTGTGCTTACTGACGGACGACAACAACGACAACCTAATCATAACACGACCGCATATTGTGTTTACTGACAGACGACAACAACGACAACCCAATCATAACACGACCACATATTGTGTTTACTGACGGAAGACAACAACGACAACCCAATCATAATACGACCACATATTGTGTCTACTGACGGACGACAACGACAACCCAATCTTAATGCGACCACATATTGTGTTTACTGACGGATAAGAACGACAACCCAATCATAATATGACCACATATTGTGTTTGCTGACGGACGACAACAACTACAACCCAATCATAATATGACCACATATTGTGTTTACTGACGGACGACAACGACAACCCAATCATAATACGACCATATATTGTGTTTACTGACGGACAACAACGACAACCCAATCATAAAACGACCACATATTGTGTTTACTGACGGACGAAAACGACAACCCAATCATAATGGAACCACATATTGTGTTTACTGACGGAAGACAACGACAACCCAATCATAATACGACAACATATTGTGTTTATTGACGGACGACAACGACAACCCAATCTTAATACGACCACATATTGTGATTACTGACGGATGAGAACGACAACCCAATCATAATACGACCACATATTGTGTTTACTGACGGAAGACAACGACAACCCAATCATAATACGACCGCATATTGTGCTTACTGACGGACGACAACAACGACAACCCAATCATAACACGACCACATATTGTGTTTACTGACGGAAGACAACGACAACCCAATCATAATACGACCACATATTGTGTTTACTGACGGACGACAACGACAACCCAATCTTAATACGACCACATATTTTGTTTACTGACGAAGATAACAACGACAACCCAATCATAATACGACCACATATTGTGTTTACTGATGGACGACAACAACGACAACCCAATCATAATACGACCACATATTGTGCTTACTGACGGACGACAACGACAACCCAATCATAATACGACCACATATTGTGTTTACTGACGGAAGACAACGACAACCCAATCATAATACGACCACATATTGTGTTTATTGACGGAAGACAACAACGACAACCCAATCATAATACGACCACATATTGTGTTTACTAACGGACGACAACAACGACAACCCAATCATAATACGACCACATATTGTGTTTACTGACGGAAGATAAGGACAACTCAATCATAATACGACCACATATTGTGCTTACTGACGGACGACAACAACGACAACCCAATCATAATACGACCACATATTGTGCTTACTGACGGACGACAACAACAACCCAATCATAATACGACCACATATTGAGTTTACTGACGGAAGACAACGACAACCCAATCATAATACAACCACATATTGTGTTTACTGACGGAAGAAAACAACGACAACCCAATCATAATACGACCACATCTTGTGTTTACTGACGGACGACAACGACAACCCGATCATAATACGATCACATATTGTGTTTACTGACGGAAGACAACAACGACAACCCAATCATAATACGACCGCATATTGTCCTTACTGACGGACGACAACAACGACAACCTAATCATAACACGACCGCATATTGTGTTTGCTGACAGACGACAACAACGACAACCCAATCATAACACGACCAAATATTGTGTTTACTGACGGAAGACAACGACAACCCAATCATAATACGACAACATATTGTGTTTACTGACGGACGACAACGACAACCCAATCTTAATACGACCACATATTGTGTTTACTGACGGATGAGAACGACAACCCAATCATAATATGACCACATATTGTGTTTACTGACGGACGACAACAACTACAACCCAATCATAATACAACCACATATTGTGTTTACTGACGGATGAGAACGACAACCCAATCATAATATGACCACATATTGTGCTTACTGACAGACGACAACGACAACCGAATCATAATACGACCACATATTGTGTTTACTGACGGACAGCAACGACAACCCAATCATAAAACGACCACATATTGTGTTTACTGACGGACGACAACGACAACCCAATCATAAAACGACCACATATTGTGCTTACTGACGGACGACAACGACAACCCAATCATAATGCAACCACATATTGTGTTTACTGACTGAAGACAACGACAACCCAATCATAATACGACAACATATTGTGTTTACTGACGGACGACAACGACAACCCAATCATAATACGACCACATATTGTGTTTACTGACGGAAGATAACGACAACCCAATCATAATACGACCACATATTGTGTTTACTGACGGAAGATAACGACAACTCAATCATAATACCACCACATATTGTGCTTACTGACGGACGACAACAACGACAACCCAATCATAATACGACCACATATTGTGCTTACTGACGGACGACAACAACAACCCAATCATCATACGACCACATATTGAGTTTACTGACGGAAGACAACGACAACCCAATCATAATACAACCACATATTGTGTTTACTGACGGAAGAAAACAACGACAACCCAATCATAATACGACCACATATTGTGTTTACTGACGGAAGACGACAACCCAATCATAATACGACCACATATTGTGCTTACTGACGGAAGACAACAACGACAACCCAATCATAACACGACCACATATTGTGTTTACTGACGGAAGACAACGACAACCCAATCATAATACGACCACATATTGTGTTTACTGAAGGAAGACAACGACAACCCAATCATAATACGACCACATATTGTGTTTACAGACGGACGACAACGACAACCCAATCTTAATACGACCACATATTGTTTACTGACGGAAGACAACAACGACAACCCAATCATAATACGACCACATATTGTGTTTACTGACGGACGACAACAACGACAACCCAATCATAATACGACAACATATTGTGTTTACTGACAGACGACAACGACAACCCAATCTTAATGCGACCACATATTGTGTTTACTGACGGATGAGAACGACAACCCAATCATAATATGACCACATATTGTGTTTGCTGACGGACGACAACAACTACAACCCAATCATAATATGACCACATATTGTGTTTACTGACAGACGACAACGACAACCCAATCATAATACGACCACATATTGTGTTTACTGACGGACAACAACGACAACCCAATCATAAAACGACCACATATTGTGTTTACTGACGGACGAAAACGACAACCCAATCATAATGCAACCACATATTGTGTTTACTGACGGAAGACAACGACAACCCAATCATAATACGACAACATATTGTGTTTACTGACGGACGACAACGACAACCCAATCTTAATACGACCACATATTGTGATTACTGACGGATGAGAACGACAACCCAATCATAATACGACCACATATTGTGTTTACTGACGGAAGACAACGACAACCCAATCATAATACGACCGCATATTGTGCTTACTGACGGACGACAACAACGACAACCCAATCATAACACGACCACATATTGTGTTTACTGACGGAAGACAACGACAACCCAATCATAATACGACCACATATTGTGTTTACTGACGGACGACAACGACAACCCAATCTTAATACGACCACATATTGTGTTTACTGACGAAGATAACAACGACAACCCAATCATAATACGACCACATATTGTGTTTACTGATGGACGACAACAACGACAACCCAATCATAATACGACCACATATTGTGCTTATTGACGGACGACAACGACAACCCAATCATAATACGACCACATATTGTGTTTACTGACGGAAGACAACGACAACCCAATCATAATACGACCACATATTGTGTTTATTGACGGAAGACAACAACGACAACCCAATCATAATACGACCACATATTGTGTTTACTAACGGACGACAACAACGACAACCCAATCATAATACGACCACATATTGTGTTTACTGACGGAAGATAACGACAACTCAATCATAATACGACCACATATTGTGCTTACTGACGGACGACAACAACGACAACCCAATCATAATACGACCACATATTGTGCTTACTGACGGACGACAACAACAACCCAATCATAATACGACCACATATTGAGTTTACTGACGGAAGACAACGACAACCCAATCATAATACAACCACATATTGTGTTTACTGACGGAAGAAAACAACGACAACCCAATCATAATACGACCACATCTTGTGTTTACTGACGGACGACAACGACAACCCGATCATAATACGATCACATATTGTGTTTACTGACGGAAGACAACAACGACAACCCAATCATAATACGACCGCATATTGTCCTTACTGACGGACGACAACAACGACAACCTAATCATAACACGACCGCATATTGTGTTTGCTGACAGACGACAACAACGACAACCCAATCATAACACGACCAAATATTGTGTTTACTGACGGAAGACAACGACAACCCAATCATAATACGACCACATATTGTGCTTATTGACGGACGACAACGACAACCCAATCTTAATACGACCACATATTGTGTTTACTGACGGATGAGAACGACAACCCAATCATAATATGACCACATATTGTGTTTACTGACGGACGACAACAACTACAACCCAATCATAATACAACCACATATTGTGTTTACTGACGGATGAGAACGACAACCCAATCATAATATGACCACATATTGTGTTTACTGACAGACGACAACGACAACCGAATCATAATACGACCACATATTGTGTTTACTGACGGACGACAACGACAACCCAATCATAATGCAACCACATATTGTGTTTACTGACTGAAGACAACGACAACCCAATCATAATACGACAACATATTGTGTTTACTGACGGAAGACAACGACAACCCAATCATAATACGACCACATATTGTGTTTACTGACGGAAGATAACGACAACCCAATCATAATACGACCACATATTGTGTTTACTGACGGAAGATAACGACAACTCAATCATAATACGACCACATATTGTGCTTACTGACGGACGACAACAACGACAACCCAATCATAATACGACCACATATTGTGCTTACTGACGGACGACAACAACAACCCAATCATAATACGACCACATATTGAGTTTACTGACGGAAGACAACGACAACCCAATCATAATACAACCACATATTGTGTTTACTGACGTAAGAAAACAACGACAACCCAATCATAATACGACCACATATTGTGTTTACTGACGGAAGATAACGACAACTCAATCATAATACGACCACATATTGTGCTTACTGACGGACGACAACAACGACAACCCAATCATAATACGACCACATATTGTGCTTACTGACGGACGACAACAACAACCCAATCATAATACGACCACATATTGAGTTTACTGACGGAAGACAACGACAACCCAATCATAATACAACCACATATTGTGTTTACTGACGGAAGAAAACAACGACAACCCAATCATAATACGACCACATCTTGTGTTTACTGACGGACGACAACGACAACCCGATCATAATACGATCACATATTGTGTTTACTGACGGAAGACAACAACGACAACCCAATCATAATACGACCGCATATTGTCCTTACTGACGGACGACAACAACGACAACCTAATCATAACACGACCGCATATTGTGTTTGCTGACAGACGACAACAACGACAACCCAATCATAACACGACCAAATATTGTGTTTACTGACGGAAGACAACGACAACCCAATCATAATACGACAACATATTGTGCTTATTGACGGACGACAACGACAACCCAATCTTAATACGACCACATATTGTGTTTACTGACGGATGAGAACGACAACCCAATCATAATATGACCACATATTGTGTTTACTGACGGACGACAACAACTACAACCCAATCATAATACAACCACATATTGTGTTTACTGACGGATGAGAACGACAACCCAATCATAATATGACCACATATTGTGTTTACTGACAGACGACAACGACAACCGAATCATAATACGACCACATATTGTGTTTACTGACGGACAACAACGACAACCCAATCATAAAACGACCACATATTGTGTTTACTGACGGACGACAACGACAACCCAATCATAATGCAACCACATATTGTGTTTACTGACTGAAGACAACGACAACCCAATCATAATACGACAACATATTGTGTTTACTGACGGACGACAACGACAACCCAATCATAATACGACCACATATTGTGTTTACTGACGGAAGATAACGACAACCCAATCATAATACGACCACATATTGTGTTTACTGACGGAAGATAACGACAACTCAATCATAATACGACCACATATTGTGCTTACTGACGGACGACAACAACGACAACCCAATCATAATACGACCACATATTGTGCTTACTGACGGACGACAACAACAACCCAATCATAATACGACCACATATTGAGTTTACTGACGGAAGACAACGACAACCCAATCATAATACAACCACATAGTGTGTTTACTGACGGAAGAAAACAACGACAACCCAATCATAATACGACCACATATTGTGTTTACTGACGGACGACAACGACAACCCAATCATAATACGACCACATATTGTGCTTACTGACGGAAGACAACGACAACCCAATCATAATACGACCACATATTGTGTTTACAGACGGACGACAACGACAACCCAATCTTAATACGACCACATATTGTTTACTGACGGAAGACAACAACGACAACCCAATCATAATACGACCACATATTGTGTTTACTGACGGACGACAACAACGAGAACCCAATCATAATACGATCACATATTGTGCTTACTGACGGACGACTACAACGATAACCCAATCATAACACGACCACATATTGTGTTTACTGACGGAAGACAACGACAACCCAATCATAATACGACCACATATTGTGTTTACTGAAGGAAGACGACAACCCAATCATAATGCGACCACATATTGTGTTTACTGACGGACGACAACGACAACCAGATTATAATACGATCACATATTGTGTTTACTGACGGAAGACAACAACGACAACCCAATCATAATACGACCGCATATTGTGCTTACTGACGGACGACAACAACGACAACCTAATCATAACACGACCGCATATTGTGTTTACTGACAGACGACAACAACGACAACCCAATCATAACACGACCACATATTGTGTTTACTGACGGAAGACAACAACGACAACCCAATCATAATACGACAACATATTGTGTCTACTGACGGACGACAACGACAACCCAATCTTAATACGACCACATATTGTGTTTACTGACGGATGAGAACGACAACCCAATCATAATATGACCACATATTGTGTTTGCTGACGGACGACAACAACTACAACCCAATCATAATATGACCACATATTGTGTTTACTGACAGACGACAACGACAACCCAATCATAATACGATCACATATTGTGTTTACTGACGGACAACAACGACAACCCAATCATAAAACGACCACATATTGTGTTTACTGACGGACGAAAACGACAACCCAATCATAATGCAACCACATATTGTGTTTACTGACGGAAGACAACGACAACCCAATCATAATACGACAACATATTGTGTTTACTGACGGACGACAACGACAACCCAATCTTAATACGACCACATATTGTGTTTACTGACGGATGAGAACGACAACCCAATCATAATACGACCACATATTGTGTTTACTGACGGAAGACAACGACAACCCAATCATAATACGACCGCATATTGTGTTTACTGACGGACGACAACAACGACAACCCAATCATAACACGACCACATATTGTGTTTACTGACGGAAGACAACGACAACCCAATCATAATACGACCACATATTGTGTTTACTGACGGACGACAACGACAACCCAATCTTAATACGACCACATATTGTGTTTACTGACGAAGATAACAACGACAACCCAATCATAATACGACCACATATTGTGTTGACTGATGGACGACAACAACGACAACCCAATCATAATACGACCACATATTGTGCTTACTGACGGACGACAACGACAACCCAATCATAATACGACCACATATTGTGTTTACTGACGGAAGACAACGACAACCCAATCATAATACGAACACATATTGTGTTTATTGACGGAAGACAACAACGACAACCCAATCATAATACGACCACATATTGTGTTTACTAACGGACGACAACAACGACAACCCAATCATAATACGACCACATATTGTGTTTACTGACGGAAGATAACGACAACTCAATCATAATACGACCACATATTGTGCTTACTGACGGACGACAACAACGACAACCCAATCATAATACGACCACATATTGTGCTTACTGACGGACGACAACAACAACCCAATCATAATACGACCACATATTGAGTTTACTGACGGAAGACAACGACAACCCAATCATAATACAACCACATATTGTGTTTACTGACGGAAGAAAACAACGACAACCCAATCATAATACGACCACATATTGTGTTTACTGACGGACAACAACGACAACCCAATCATAAAACGACAACATATTGTGTTTACTGACGGAAGACAACGACAACCCAATCATAATACAACATATTGTGTTTACTGACGGACGACAACGACAACCCAATCTTAATACGACCACATATTGTGTTTACTGACGAAGATAACAACGACAACTCAATCATAATACGACCACATATTGTGTTTACTGACGGACGACAACAACGACAACCCAATAATAATACGATCACATATTGTGCTTACTGACGGACGACTACAACGACAACCCAATCATAACACGACCACATATTGTGTTTACTGGCGGAAGACAACGACAACCCAATCATAATACGACCACATATTGTGCTTACTGAAGGAAGACGACAACCCAATCATAATGCGACCACATATTGTGTTTACTGACGGACGACAACGACAACCCAATCATAATACGATCACATATTGTGTTTACTGACGGAAGACAACAACGACAACCCAATCATAATACGACCGCTTATTGTGCTTACTGACGGACGACAACAACGACAACCCAATCATAACACGACCGCATATTGTGTTTACTGACAGACGACAACAACGACAACCCAATCATAAAACGACCACATATTGTGTTTACTGACGGAAGACAACGACAACCCAATCATAATACGACCACATATTGTGTTTACTGACGGACGACAACGACAACCCAATCTTAATACGACCACATATTGTGTTTACTGACGGATGAGAACGACAACCCAATCATAATATGACCACATATTTTGTTTACTGACAGACGACAACGACAACCCAATCATAATATGACCACATATTGTGTTTATTGACGGACAACAACGACAACCCAATCATAAAACGACCACATATTGTGTTTACTGACGGACGACAACGACAACCCAATCATAATGCAACCACATATTGTGTTTACTGACGGAAGACAACGACAACCCAATCATAATACGACAACATATTGTGTTTATTGACGGACGACAACGACAACCCAATCTTAATACGACCACATATTGTGATTACTGACGGATGAGAACGACAACCCAATCATAATACGACCACATATTGTGTTTACTGACGGAAGACAACGACAACCCAATCATAATACGACCGCATATTGTGCTTACTGACGGACGACAACAACGACAACCCAATCATAACACGACCGGATATTGTGTTTACTGACGGACGACAACAACGACAACCCAATCATAACACGACCACATATTGTGTTTACTGACGGAAGACAACGACAACCCAATCATAATACGACCACATATTGTGTTTACTGACGGACGACAACGACAACCCAATCTTAATACGACCACATATTGTGCTTACTGACGAAGATAACAACGACAACCCAATCATAATACGACCACATATTGTGTTTACTGACGAAGATAACAACGACAACCCAATCATAATACGACCACATATTGTGTTTACTGACGGACGACAACAACGACAACCCAATCATAATACGACCACATATTGTGCTTACTGACGGACGACAACAACGACAACCCAATCATAATACGACCACATATTGTGTTTACTGACGGACGACAACGACAACCCAATCATAATACGACCACATATTGTGTTTACTGACGGAAGACAACGACAACCCAATCATAATACGACCACATATTGTGTTTACTGACGGAAGACAACAACGACAACCCAATCATAATACGACCACATATTGTGTTTACTGACGGACGACAACAACGACAACCCAATCATAATACGACCACATATTGTGTTTACTGACGGAAGATAACGACAACTCAATCATAATACGACCACATATTGTGTTTACTGACGGAAGATAACGACAACTCAATCATAATACGACCACATATTGTGCTTACTGACGGAAGACGACAACGACAACCCAATCATAATACGACCACATATTGTGCTTACTGACGGACGACAGCAACAACCCAATCATAATACTACATATTGAGTTTACTGACGGAAGACAACGACAACCCAATCATAATACAACCACATATTGTGTTTACTGACGGAAGACAACAACGACAACCCAATCATAATATGACCACATATTGTGCTTACTGACGGAAGACAACAACGACAACCCAATCATAACACGACCACATATTGTGTTTACTGACGGAAGACAACGACAACCCAATCATAATACGACCACATATTGTGTTTACTGAAGGAAGACAACGACAACCCAATCATAATACGACCACATATTGTGTTTACTGACGGACGACAACGACAACCCAATCTTAATACGTCCACATATTGTTTACTGACGGAAGACAACAACGACAACCCAATCATAATACGACCACATATTGTGTTTACTGACGGACGACAACAACGACAACCCAATCATAATACGATCACATATTGTGCTTACTGACGGAAGACAACGACAACCCAATCATAATACGACCACATATTGTGTTTACTGAAGGAAGACGACACCCCAATCATAATGCGACCACATATTGTGTTTACTGACGGACGACAACGACAACCCGATCATAATACGATCACATATTGTGTTTACTGACGGAAGACAACAACGACAACCCAATCATAATACGACCGCATATTGTCCTTACTGACGGACGACAACAACGACATCCTAATCATAACACGACCGCATATTGTGTTTGCTGACAGACGACAACAACGACAACCCAGTCATAACACGACCACATATTGTGTTTACTGACGGAAAACAACGACAACCCAATCTTAATACGACCACATATTGTGTTTACTGACGGATGAGAACGACAACCCAATCATAATATGACCACATATTGTGCTTACTGACGGACGACAACAACTACAACCCAATCATAATACAACCACATATTGTGTTTACTGACGGATGAGAACGACAACCCAATCATAATATGACCACATATTGTGTTTACTGACAGACGAAAACGACAACCCAATCATAAAACGACGACATATTGTGTTTACTGACGGAAGACAACAACGACAACCCAATCATAACACGACCACATATTGTGTTTACTGACGGAAGACAACAACGACAACCCAATCATAATACGACAACATATTGTGTTTACTGACGGACGACAACGACAACCCAATCTTAATGCGACCACAAATTGTGTTTACTGACGGATGAGAACGACAACCCAATCATAATATGACCACATATTGTGTTTGCTGACGGACGACAACAACTACAACCCAATCATAATATGACCACATATTGTATTTACTGACGGACGACAACGACAACCCAATCATAATACGACCACATATTGTGTTTACTGACGGACAACAACGACAACCCAATCATAAAACGACCACATATTGTGTTTACTGACGGACGAAAACGACAACCCAATCATAATGCAACCACATATTGTGTTTACTGACGGAAGACAACGACAACCCAATCATAATACGACAACATATTGTGTTTACTGACGGACGACAACGACAACCCAATCTTAATACGACCACATATTGTGATTACTGACGGATGAGAACGACAACCCAATCATAATACGACCACATATTGTGTTTACTGACGGAAGACAACGACAACCCAATCATAATACGACCGCATATTGTGCTTACTGACGGACGACAACAACGACAGCCCAATCATAACACGACCACATATTGTGTTTACTGACGGAAGACAACGATAACCCAATCATAATACGACCACATATTGTGTTTAATGACGGGCGACAACGACAACCCAATCTTAATACGACCACATATTGTGTTTACTGACGAAGATAACAACGACAACCCAATCATAATACGACCACATATTGTGTTTACTGATGGACGACAACAACGACAACCCAATCATAATACGACCACATATTGTGCTTACTGACGGACGACAAGGACAACCCAATCATAATACGACCACATATTGTGCTTACTGACGGACGAAAACGACAACCCAATCATAATACGACCACATATTGTGTTTACTGACGGAAGACAACGACAACCCAATCATAATACGACCACATATTGTGTTTATTGACGGAAGACAACAACGACAACCCAATCATAATACGACCACATATTGTGTTTACTAACGGACGACAACAACGACAACCCAATCATAATACGACCACATATTGTGTTTACTGACGGAAGATAACGACAACTCAATCATAATACGACCACATATTGTGCTTACTGACGGACGACAACAACGACAACCCAATCATAATACGACCACATATTGTGCTTACTGACGGACGACAACAACAACCCAATCATAATACGACCACATATTGAGTTTACTGACGGAAGACAACGACAACCCAATCATAATACAACCACATATTGTGTTTACTGACGGAAGAAAACAACGACAACCCAATCATAATACGACCACATCTTGTGTTTACTGACGGACGACAACGACAACCCGATCATAATACGATCACATATTGTGTTTACTGACGGAAGACAACAACGACAACCCAATCATAATACGACCGCATATTGTCCTTACTGACGGACGACAACAAAGACAACCTAATCATAACACGACCGCATATTGTGTTTGCTGACAAACGACAACAACGACAACCCAATCATAACACGACCAAATATTGTGTTTACTGACGGAAGACAACGACAACCCAATCATAATACGACAACATATTGTGTTTACTGACGGACGACAACGACAACCCAATCTTAATACGACCACATATTGTGTTTACTGACGGATGAGAACGACAACCCAATCATAATATGACCACATATTGTGTTTACTGACGGACGACAACAACTACAACCCAATCATAATACAACCACATATTGTGTTTACTGACGGATGAGAACGACAACCCAATCATAATATGACCACATATTGTGTTTACTGACAGACGACAACGA
Source organism: Bathymodiolus septemdierum (assembly GCA_963383655.1). NCBI lineage: Eukaryota > Metazoa > Mollusca > Bivalvia > Mytilida > Modiolidae > Bathymodiolus > Bathymodiolus septemdierum. The sequence continues at coordinate 70,023,800 of OY726525.1, forward strand.
CAACCGAATCATAATACGACCACATATTGTGTTTACTGACGGACAACAACGACAACCCAATCATAAAACGACCACATATTGTGTTTACTGACGGACGACAACGACAACCCAATCATAATGCAACCACATATTGTGTTTACTGACTGAAGACAACGACAACCCAATCATAATACGACAACATATTGTGTTTACTGACGGAAGATAACGACAACCCAATCATAATACGACCACATATTGTGTTTACTGACGGAAGATAACGACAACTCAATCATAATACGACCACATATTGTGCTTACTGACGGACGACAACAACGACAACCCAATCATAATACGACCACATATTGTGCTTACTGACGGACGACAACAACAACCCAATCATAATACGACCACATATTGAGTTTACTGACGGAAGACAACGACAACCCAATCATAATACAACCACATATTGTGTTTACTGACGGAAGAAAACAACGACAACCCAATCATAATACGACCACATATTGTGTTTACTGACGGAAGACAACGACAACCCAATCATAATACGACCACATATTGTGCTTACTGACGGAAGACAACAACGACAACCCAATCATTACACGACCACATATTGTGTGTACTGACGGAAGACAACGACAACCCAATCATAATACGACCACATATTGTGTTTACTGAAGGAAGACAACGACAACCCAATCATAATACGACCACATATTGTGTTTACAGACGGACGACAACGACAACCCAATCTTAATACGACCACATATTGTTTACTGACGGAAGACAACAACGACAACCCAATCATAATACGACCACATATTGTGTTTACTGACGGACGACAACAACGACAAACCAATCATAATACGACAACATATTGTGTTTACTGACGGACGACAACGACAACCCAATCTTAATACGACCACATATTGTGTTTACTGACGGATGAGAACGACAACCCAATCATAATATGACCACATATTGTGTTTGCTGACGGACGACAACAACTACAACCCAATCATAATATGACCACATATTGTGTTTACTGACAGACGACAACGACAACCCAATCATAATACGACCACATATTGTGTTTACTGACGGACAACAACGACAACCCAATCATAAAACGACCACATATTGTGTTTACTGACGGACGAAAACGACAACCCAATCATAATGCAACCACATATTGTGTTTACTGACGGAAGACAACGACAACCCAATCATAATACGACAACATATTGTGTTTACTGACGGACGACAACGACAACCCAATCTTAATACGACCACATATTGTGATTACTGACGGATGAGAACGACAACCCAATCATAATACGACCACATATTGTGTTTACTGACGGAAGACAACGACAACCCAATCATAATACGACCGCATATTGTGCTTACTGACGGACGACAACAACGACAACCCAATCATAACACGACCACATATTGTGTTTACTGACGGAAGACAACGACAACCCAATCATAATACGACCACATATTGTGTTTACTGACGGACGACAACGACAACCCAATCTTAATACGACCACATATTGTGTTTACTGACGAAGATAACAACGACAACCCAATCATAATACGACCACATATTGTGTTTACTGATGGACGACAACAACGACAACCCAATCATAATACGACCACATATTGTGCTTACTGACGGACGAAAACGACAACCCAATCATAATACGACCACATATTGTGTTTACTGACGGAAGACAACGACAACCCAATCATAATACGACCACATATTGTGTTTATTGACGGAAGACAACAACGACAACCCAATCATAATACGACCACATATTGTGTTTACTAACGGACGACAACAACGACAACCCAATCATAATACGACCACATATTGTGTTTACTGACGGAAGATAACGACAACTCAATCATAATACGACCACATATTGTGCTTACTGACGGACGACAACAACGACAACCCAATCATAATACGACCACATATTGTGCTTACTGACGGACGAAAACAACAACCCAATCATAATACGACCACATATTGAGTTTACTGACGGAAGACAACGACAACCCAATCATAATACAACCACATATTGTGTTTACTGACGGAAGAAAACAACGACAACCCAATCATAATACGACCACATCTTGTGTTTACTGACGGACGACAACGACAACCCGATCATAATACGATCACATATTGTGTTTACTGACGGAAGACAACAACGACAACCCAATCATAATACGACCGCATATTGTCCTTACTGACGGACGACAACAACGACAACCTAATCATAACACGACCGCATATTGTGTTTGCTGACAGACGACAACAACGACAACCCAATCATAACACGACCAAATATTGTGTTTACTGACGGAAGACAACGACAACCCAATCATAATACGACAACATATTGTGCTTACTGACGGACGACAACGACAACCCAATCTTAATACGACCACATATTGTGTTTACTGACGGATGAGAACGACAACCCAATCATAATATGACCACATATTGTGTTTACTGACGGACGACAACAACTACAACCCAATCATAATACGACCACATATTGTGTTTACTGACGGATGAGAACGACAACCCAATCATAATATGACCACATATTGTGTTTACTGACAGACGACAACGACAACCGAATCATAATACGACCACATATTGTGTTTACTGACGGACAACAACGACAACCCAATCATAAAACGACCACATATTGTGTTTACTGACGGACGACAACGACAACCCAATCATAATGCAACCACATATTGTGTTTACTGACTGAAGACAACGACAACCCAATCATAATACGACAACATATTGTGTTTACTGACGGACGACAACGACAACCCAATCATAATACGACCACATATTGTGTTTACTGACGGAAGATAACGACAACCCAATCATAATACGACCACATATTGTGTTTACTGACGGAAGATAAGGACAACTCAATCATAATACGACCACATATTGTGCTTACTGACGGACGACAACGACAACCCAATCATAATACAACCACATATTGTGTTTACTGACGGAAGAAAACAACGACAACCCAATCATAATACGACCACATATTGTGTTTACTGACGGAAGACAACGACAACCCAATCATAATACGACCACATATTGTGCTTACTGACGGAAGACAACAACGACAACCCAATCATAACTCGACCACATATTGTGTTTACTGACGGAAGAGAACGACAACCCAATCATAATACGACCACATATTGTGTTTACTGAAGGAAGACAACGACAACCCAATCATAATACGACCACATATTGTGTTCACAGACGGACGACAACGACAACCCAATCTTAATACGACCACATATTGTTTACTGACGGAAGACAACAACGACAACCCAATCATAATACGACCACATATTGTGTTTACTGACGGACGACAACAACGACAACCCAATCATAATACGATCACATATTGTGCTTACTGACGGACGACTACAACGATAACCCAATCATAACACGACCACATATTGTGTTTACTGACGGAAGACAACGACAATCCAATCATAATACGACCACATATTGTGTTTACTGAAGGAAGACGACAACCCGATCATAATACGATCACATATTGTGTTTACTGACGGAAGACAACAACGACAACCCAATCATAATACGACCGCATATTGTGCTTACTGACGGACGACAACAACGACAACCTAATCATAACACGACCGCATATTGTGTTTACTGACAGACGACAACAACGACAACCCAATCATAACACGACCACATATTGTGTTTACTGACGGAAGACAACAACGACAACCCAATCATAATACGACAACATATTGTGTTTACTGACGGACGACAACGACAACCCAATCTTAATACGACCACATATTGTGTTTACTGACGGATGAGAGCGACAACCCAATCATAATATGACCACATATTGTGTTTGCTGACGGACGACAACAACTACAACCCAATCATAATATGACCACATATTGTGTTTACTGACAGACGACAACGACAACCCAATCATAATACGATCACATATTGTGTTTACTGACGGACAACAACGACAACCCAATCATAAAACGACCACATATTGTGTTTACTGACGGACGAAAACGACAACCCAATCATAATGCAACCACATATTGTGTTTACTGACGGAAGACAACGACAACCCAATCATAATACGACAACATATTGTGTTTACTGACGGACGACAACGACAACCCAATCTTAATACGACCACATATTGTGTTTACTGACGGATGAGAACGACAACCCAATCATAATACGACCACATATTGTGTTTACTGACGGAAGACAACGACAACCCAATCATAATACGACCGCATATTGTGCTTACTGACGGACGACAACAACGACAACCCAATCATAACACGACCGGATATTGTGTTTACTGACGGACGACAACAACGACAACCCAATCATAACACGAACACATATTGTGTTTACTGACGGAAGACAACGACAACCCAATCATAATACGACCACATATTGTGTTTACTGACGGACGACAACGACAACCCAATCTTAATACGACCACATATTGTGTTTACTGACGAAGATAACAACGACAACCCAATCATAATACGACCACATATTGTGTTTACTGATGGACGACAACAACGACAACCCAATCATAATACGACCACATATTGTGCTTACTGACGGACGACAACGACAACCCAATCATAATACGACCACATATTGTGTTTACTGACGGAAGACAACGACAACCCAATCATAATACGACCACATATTGTGTTTATTGACGGAAGACAACAACGACAACCCAATCATAATACGACCACATATTGTGTTTACTAACGGACGACAACAACGACAACCCAATCATAATACGACCACATATTGTGTTTACTGACGGAAGATAACGACAACTCAATCATAATACGACCACATATTGTGCTTACTGACGGACGACAACAACGACAACCCAATCATAATACGACCACATATTGTGTTTACTGACGGACGACAACAACAACCCAATCATAATACGACCACATATTGAGTTTACTGACGGAAGACAACGACAACCCAATCATAATACAACCACATATTGTGTTTACTGACGGAAGAAAACAACGACAACCCAATCATAATACGACCACATATTGTGTTTACTGACGGAAGACAACGACAACCCAATCATAATACGACCGCATATTGTGCTTACTGACGGACGACAACAACGACAACCCAATCATAACACGACCGCATATTGTGTTTACTGACAGACGACAACAACGACAACCCAATCATAACACGACCACATATTGTGTTTACTGACGGAAGACAACGACAACCCAATCATAATACGACAACATATTGTGTTTACTGACGAACGACAACGACAATCCAATCTTAATACGACCACATATTGTGTTTACTGACGGATGAGAACGACAACCCAATCATAATATAACCACATATTGTGTTTACTGACGGACGACAACAACTACAACCCAATCATAATACAACCACATATTGTGTTTACTGACGGATGAGAACGACAACCCAATCATAATTTGACCACATATTGTGTTTACTGACAGACGACAACGACAACCCAATCATAATACGACCACATATTGTGTTTACTGACGGGCAACAACGACAACCCAATCATAAAACGACCACATATTGTGTTTACTGACGGACGACAACGACAACCCAATCATAATGCAATCACATATTGTATTTACTGACGGAAGACAACGACAACCCAATCATAATACAACATATTGTGTTTACTGACGGACGACAACGACAACCCAATCTTAATACGACCACATATTGTGATTACTGACGGATGAGAACGACAACCCAATCATAATACGACCACATATTGTGTATACTGACGGAAGACAACGACAACCCAATCATAATACGACCACATATTGTGCTTACTGACGGACGACAACAACGACAACCCAATCATAACACGATCGGATATTGTGTTTACTGACGGACGACAACAACGACAACCCAATCATAACACGACCACATATTGTGTTTACTGACGGAAGACAACGACAACCCACTCATAATACGACCACATATTGTGTTTACTGACGGACGACAACGACAACCCAATCATAATACGACCACATATTGTGCTTACTGACGGACGACAACAACAACCCAATCATAATACGACCACATATTGAGTTTACTGACGGAAGACAACGACAACCCAATCATAATACAACCACATATTGTGTTTACTGACGGAAGAAAACAACGACAACCCAATCATAATACGACCACATATTGTGTTTACTGACGGAAGACAACGACAACCCAATCATAATACGACCTCATATTGTGCTTACTGAAGGACGACAACAACGACAACCCAATCATAACACGACCGCATATTGTGTTTACTGACAGACGACAACAACGACAACCCAATCATAACACGACCACATATTGTGTTTACTGACGGAAGACAACGACAACCCAATCATAATACGACAACATATTGTGTTTACTGACGAACGACAACGACAACCCAATCTTAATACGACCACATATTGTGTTTACTGACGGATGAGAACGACAACCCAATCATAATATAACCACATATTGTGTTTACTGACGGACGACAACAACTACAACCCAATCATAATACAACCACATATTGTGTTTACTGACGGATGAGAACGACAACCCAATCATAATTTGACCACATATTGTGTTTACTGACGGAAAACAACGACAACCCAATTATAAAACAACCACATATTGTGTTTACTGACGGACGACAACGACAACCCAATCATAATGCAATCACATATTGTATTTACTGACGGAAGACAACGACAACCCAATCATAATACAACATATTGTGTTTACTGACGGACGACAACGACAACCCAATCTTAATACGACCGCATATTGTGATTACTGACGGATGAGAACGACAACCCAATCATAATACGACCACATATTGTGCTTACTGACGGACGACAACAACGACAACCCAATCATAACACGACCGGATATTGTGTTTACTGACGGACGACAACAACGACAACCCAATCATAACACGACCACATATTGTGTTTACTGACGGAAGACAACGACAACCCAATCATAATACGACCACATATTGTGTTTACTGACGGACGAAAACGACAACCCAATCTTAATACGACCACATATTGTGTTTACTGACGAAGATAACAACGACAACCCAATCATAATACGACCACATATTGTGTTTACTGACGGACGACAACAACGACAACCCAATCTTCATACGACCACATATTGTGCTTACTGACGGACGACAACGACAACCCAATCATAATACGACCACATATTGTGTTTACTGACGGAAGACAACGGCAACCCAATCATAATACGACCACATATTGTGTTTATTGACGGAAGACAACAACGACAACCCAATCATAATACGACCACATATTGTGTTTACTAACGGACGACAACAACGACAACCCAATCATAATACGACCAAATATTGTGTTTACTGACGGAAGATAACCACAACTCAATCATAATACGACCACATATTGTGCTTACTGATGGACGACAACAACGACAACCCAATCATAATACAACCACATATTGTGCTTACTGACGGACGACAACAACAACCCAATCATAATACGACCACATATTGAGTTTACTGACGGAAGACAACGACAACCCAATCATAATACAACCACATATTGTGTTTACTGACGGAAGAAAACAACGACAACCCAATCATAATACGACCACATATTGTGTTTACTGACGGAAGACAACGACAACCCAATCATAATACGACCGCATATTGTGCTTACTGACGGACGAAAACAACGACAACCCAATCATAACACGAACGCATATTGTGTTTACTGACAGACGACAACAACGACAACCCAATGATAACACGACCACATATTGTGTTTACTGACGGAAGACAACGACAACCCAATCATAATACGACAACATATTGTGTTTACTGACGGACGACAACGACAATCCAATCTTAATACGACCACATATTGTGTTTACTGACGGATGAGAACGACAACCCAACCATAATATAACCACATATTGTGTTTACTGACGGACGACAACAACTACAACCCAATCATAATACAACCACATATTGTGTTTACTGACGGATGAGAACGACAACCCAATCATAATTTGACCACATATTGTGTTTACTGACAGACGACAACGACAACCCAATCATAATACGACCACATATTGTGTTTACTGACGGACAACAACGACAACACAATCATAAAACGACCACATATTGTGTTTACTGACGGACGACAACGACAACCCAATCATAATGCAATCACATATTGTGTTTACTGACGGAAGACAACGACAACCCAATCATAATACAACATATTGTGTTTACTGACGGACGACAACGACAACCCAATCTTAATACGACCACCTATTGTGATTACTGACGGATGAGAACGACAACCCAATCATAATACGACCACATATTGTGTTTACTGACGGAACACAACGACAACCCAATCATAATACGACCGCATATTGTGCTTACTGACGGACGACAACAACGACAACCCAATCATAACACGACCGGATATTGTGTTTACTGACGGACGACAACAACGACAACCCAATCATAACACGACCGGATATTGTGTTTACTGACGGACGACAACAACGACAACCCAATCATAACACGACCACATATTGTGTTTACTGATGAAAGAAAACGACAACCCAATCATAATACGACCACATATTGTGTTTACTGACGGACGACAACGACAACCCAATCATAATACGACCACATATTGTGTTTACTGATGGACGACAACGAGAACCCAATCTTAATACGACCACATATTGCTTACTGACGGAAGACAACAACGACAACCCAATCATAATACGACCACATATTGTGTTTACTGACGGACGACAACAACGACAACCCAATCATAATACGATCACATATTGTGCTTACGGACGGAGGACTACAACGACAACCCAATCATAACACGACCACATATTGTGTTTACTGACGGAAGACAACGACAACCCAATCATAATACGACCACATATTGTGTTTACTGAAGGAAGACGACAATCCAATCATAATGCGATCACATATTGTGTTTACTGAAGGACGACAACGACAACCCAATCATAATGCCATGACATATTGTGTTTACTGACGGAAGACAACAACGACAACCCAATCATAATACGATCACATATTGTGTTTACTGACGGAAGACAACGACAACCCAATCATAATACGACCGCATATTGTGCTTACTGACGGACGAAAACAACGACAACCCAATCATAACACGACCGCATATTGTGTTTACTGACAGACGACAACAACGACAACCCAATCATAACACGACCACATATTGTGTTTACTGACGGAAGACAACGACAACCCAATCATAATACGACAACATATTGTGTTTACTGACGGACGACAACGAGAACCCAATCTTAATACGACAACATATTGTGTTTACTGACGAATGAGAACGACAACCCAATCATAATATGACCACATATTGTGTTTACTGACGGACGACAACAAAGACAATCCAATCATAATACAACCACATATTGTGTTTACTGACGGATGAGAACGACAACCCAATCATAATATGACCACATATTGTGTTGACTGACAGACGACAACGACAACCCAATCATAATACGACCACATATTGTGTTTACTGACGGACAACAACGACAACCCAATCATAAAACGACAACATATTGTGTTTACTGACGGACGACAACGACAACCCAATCATAATATGACCACATATTGTGTTTACTGACGGAAGACAACGACAACCCAATCATAAAACGACAACATATTGTGTATAGTGACGGACGACAACGACAACCCAATCTTAATACGACCACATATTGTGATTACTGACGGATGAGAACGACAACCCAATCATAATGCAACCACATACTGTGTTTACTGACGGAAGACAACGACAACCCAATCATAATACAATATATTGTGTTTACTGACGGACGACAACGACAACCCAATCTTAATACGACCACATATTGTGATTACTGACGGATGAGAACGACAACCCAATCATAATACGACCGCATATTGTGTTTACTGACGGAAGACAACGACAACCCAATCATAATACGACCGCACATTGTGCTTACTGACGGACGACAACAACGACAACCCAATCATAACACGACCGAATATTGTGTTTACTGACGGACGACAACAACGACAACCCTATCATAACACGACCACATATTGTGTTTACTGAGGAAGATAACGACAACCCAATCATAATGTGACCACATATTGTGTTTACTGACGGACGACAACGACAACCCAATCTTAATACGACCACATATTGTGCTTACTGACGGACGACAACGACAACCCAATCTTAATACGACCACATATTGTGTTTACTGACGGACGACAACAACGACAACCCAATCATAATACGATCACATATTGTGCTTACTGACGGACGACTACAACGACAACCCAATCATAACACGACCACATATTGTGTTTACTGACGGAAGACAACGACAACCCAATCATAATACGACCACATATTGTGTTTACTGAAGGAAGACGACAACTCAATCATAATGCGACTACATATTGTGTTTACTGACGGACGACAACGACAACCCAATCATAATACGATCACATATTGCGTTTACTGACGGAAGACAGCAACGACAACCCAATCATAATACGACCGCTTATTGTGCTTACTGACGGACGACAACAATGACAACCCAATCATAACACGACCGCATATTGTGTTTACTAACAGACGACAACAACGACAACCCAATCAAAACACGACCACATATTGTGTTTACTGACGGAAGAAAAGGACAACCCAATCATAATACGACCACATATTGTGTTTACTGACGGACGACAACGACAACCCAATCTTAATACGACCACATATTGTGTTTACTGACAGATGAGAACGACAACCCAATCATAATATGACCACATATTTTGTTTACTGACAGAAGACAACGACAACCCAATCATAATATGACCACATATTGTGTTTACTGACGGACAACAACGACAACCCAATCATAAAACGACCACATATTGTGTTTACTGACGGACGACAACGACAACCCAATCATAATGCAACCACATATTGTGTTTACTGACGGAAGACAACGACAACCCAATCATAATACGACAACATATTGTGTTTATTGACGGACGACAACGGCAACCCAATCTTAATACGACCACATATTGTGATTACTGACGGATGAGAACGAAAACCCAATCATAATACGACCACATATTGTGTTTACTGACAGAAGACAACGACAACCCAATCATAATACGACCGCATATTGTGCTTACTGACGGACGACAACAACGACAACCCAATCATAACACGACCGGATATTGTGTTTACTGACGGACGACAACAACGACAACCCAATGATAACACGACCACATATTGTGTTTACTGACGGAAGACAACGACAACCCAATCATAATACGACCACATATTGTGTTTACTGACGGACGACAACGACAACCCAATCTTAATACGACCACATATTGTGCTTACTGACGAAGATAACAACGACAACCCAATAATAATACGACCACATATTGTGTTTACTGACGGACGACAACAACGACAACCCAATCATAATACGACCACATATTGTGCTTACTGACGGACGACAACAACGACAACCCAATCATAATACGACCACATATTGTGTTTACTGACGGAAGAAAACGACAACCCAATCATAATACGACCACATATTATGTTTACTGACGGAAGACAACGACAACCCAATCATAATACGACCACATATTGTGTTTACTCACGGAAGACAACGACAACCCAATCATAATACGACCGCATATTGTGCTTACTGACGGACGAAAACAACGACAACCCAATCATAACACGAACGCATATTGTGTTTACTGACAGACGACAACAACGACAACCCAATCATAACACGACCACATATTGTGTTTACTGACGGTAGACAACGACAACCCAATCATAATACGACAACATATTGTGTTTACTGACGGACGACAACGACAATCCAATCTTAATACGACCACATATTGTGTTTACTGACGGATGAGAACGACAACCCAATCATAATATAACCACATATTGTGTTTACTGACGGACGACAACAACTACAACCCAATCATAATACAACCACATATTGTGTTTACTGACGGATGAGAACGACAACCCAATCATAATTTGACCACATATTGTGTTTACTGACAGACGACAACGACAACCCAATCATAATACGACCACATATTGTGTTTACTGATGGACAACAACGACAACCCAATCATAAAACGACCACATATTGTGTTTACTGACGGACGACAACGACAACCCAATCATAATGCAATCACATATTGTGTTTACTGACGGAAGACAACGACAACCCAATCATAATACAACATATTGTGTTTACTGACGGACGACAACGACAACCCAATCTTAATACGACCACATATTGTGATTACTGACGGATGAGAACGACAACCCAATCATAATACGACCACATATTGTGTTTACTGACGGAAGACAACGACAACCCAATCATAATACGACCGCATATTGTGCTTACTGACGGACGACAACAACGACAACCCAATCATAGCACGACCGAATATTGTGTTTACTGACGGACGACAACAACGACAACCCTATCATAACACGACCACATATTGTGTTTACTGAGGAAGATAACGACAACCCAATCATAATGTGACCACATATTGTGTTTACTGACGGACGACAACGACAACCCAATCTTAATACGACCACATATTGTGCTTACTGACGAAGATAACAACGACAACTCAATCATAATACGACCACATATTGTGTTTACAGACGGACGACAACAACGACAACCCAATCATAATACGATCACATATTGTGCTTACTGACGGACGACTACAACGACAACCCAATCATAACACGACCACATATTGTGTTTACTGACGGAAGACAACGACAACCCAATCATAATACGACCACATATTGTGTTTACTGAAGGAAGACGACAACTCAATCATAATGCGACTACATATTGTGTTTACTGACGGACGACAACGACAACCCAATCATAATACGATCACATATTGCGTTTACTGACGGAAGACAACAACGACAACCCAATCATAATACGACCGCTTATTGTGCTTACTGACGGACGACAACAATGACAACCCAATCATAACACGACCGCATATTGTGTTTACTAACAGACGACAACAAAGACAACCCAATCAAAACACGACCACATATTGTGTTTACTGACGGAAGAAAAGGACAACCCAATCATAATACGACCACATATTGTGTTTACTGACGGACGACAACGACAACCCAATCTTAATACGACCACATATTGTGTTTACTGACAGATGAGAACGACAACCCAATCATAATATGACCACATATTTTGTTTACTGACAGAAGACAACGACAACCCAATCATAATATGACCACATATTGTGTTTACTGACGGACAACAACGACAACCCAATCATAAAACGACCACATATTGTGTTTACTGACGGACGACAACGACAACCCAATCATAATGCAACCACATATTGTGTTTAACTGACGGAAGACAACGACAACCCAATCATAATACGACAACATATTGTGTTTATTGACGGACGACAACGGCAACCCAATCTTAATACGACCACATATTGTGATTACTGACGGATGAGAACGAAAACCCAATCATAATACGACCACATATTGTGTTTACTGACGGAAGACAACGACAACCCAATCATAATACGACCGCATATTGTGCTTACTGACGGACGACAACAACGACAACCCAATCATAACACGACCGGATATTGTGTTTACTGACGGACGACAACAACGACAACCCAATGATAACACGACCACATATTGTGTTTACTGACGGAAGACAACGACAACCCAATCATAATACGACCACATATTGTGTTTACTGACGGACGACAACGACAACCCAATCTTAATACGACCACATATTGTGCTTACTGACGAAGATAACAACGACAACCCAATAATAATACGACCACATATTGTGTTTACTGACGGACAACAACAACGACAACCCAATCATAATACGACCACATATTGTGCTTACTGACGGACGACAACAACGACAACCCAATCATAATACGACCACATATTGTGTTTACTGACGGAAGAAAACGACAACCCAATCATAATACGACCACATATTATGTTTACTGACGGAAGAAAACGACAACCCAATCATAATACGACCACATATTGTGTTTACTGACGGAAGACAACGACAACCCAATCATAATACGACCGCATATTGTGCTTACTGACGGACGAAAACAACGACAACCCAATCATAACACGAACGCATATTGTGTTTACTGACAGACGACAACAACGACAACCCAATCATAACACGACCACATATTGTGTTTACTGACGGAAGACAACGACAACGCAATCATAATACGACAACATATTGTGTTTACTGACGGACGACAACGACAATCCAATCTTAATACGACAACATATTGTGTTTACTGACGGACGACAACGACAATCCAATCTTAATACGACCACATATTGTGTTTACTGACGGATGAGAACGACAACCCAATCATAATATAACCACATATTGTGTTTACTGACGGACGACAACAACTACAACCCAATCATAATACAACCACATATTGTGTTTACTGACGGATGAGAACGACAACCCAATCATAATTTGACCACATATTGTGTTTACTGACAGACGACAACGACAACCCAATCATAATACGACCACATATTGTGTTTACTGATGGACAACAACGACAACCCAATCATAAAACGACCACATATTGTGTTTACTGACGGACGACAACGACAACCCAATCATAATGCAATCACATATTGTGTTTACTGACGGAAGACAACGACAACCCAATCATAATACAACATATTGTGTTTACTGACGGACGACAACGACAACCCAATCTTAATACGACCACATATTGTGATTACTGACGGATGAGAACGACAACCCAATCATAATACGACCACATATTGTGTTTACTGACGGAAGACAACGACAAACCAATCATAATACGACCGCATATTGTGCTTACTGACGGACGACAACAACGACAACCCAATCATAACACGACCGAATATTGTGTTTACTGACGGACGACAACAACGACAACCCTATCATAACACGACCACATATTGTGTTTACTGAGGAAGATAACGACAACCCAATCATAATGTGACCACATATTGTGTTTACTGACGGACGACAACGACAACCCAATCTTAATACGACCACATATTGTGCTTACTGACGAAGATAACAACGACAACTCAATCATAATACGACCACATATTGTGTTTACTGACGGACGACAACAACGACAACCCAATCATAATACGATCACATATTGTGCTTACTGACGGACGACTACAACGACAACCCAATCATAACACGACCACATATTGTGTTTACTGACGGAAGACAACGACAACCCAATCATAATACGACCACATATTGTGTTTACTGAAGGAAGACGACAACTCAATCATAATGCGACTACATATTGTGTTTACTGACGGACGACAACGACAACCCAATCATAATACGACCGCTTATTGTGCTTACTGACGGACGACAACAATGACAACCCAATCATAACACGACCGCATATTGTGTTTACTAACAGACGACAACAAAGACAACCCAATCAAAACACGACCACATATTGTGTTTACTGACGGAAGAAAAGGACAACCCAATCATAATACGACCACATATTGTGTTTACTGACGGACGACAACGACAACCCAATCTTAATACGACCACATATTGTGTTTACTGACAGATGAGAACGACAACCCAATCATAATATGACCACATATTTTGTTTACTGACAGAAGACAACGACAACCCAATCATAATATGACCACATACTGTGTTTACTGACGGACAACAACGACAACCCAATCATAAAACGACCACATATTGTGTTTACTGACGGACGACAACGACAACCCAATCATAATGCAACCACATATTGTGTTTACTGACGGAAGAAAACGACAACCCAATCATAATACGACAACATATTGTGTTTATTGACGGACGACAACGGCAACCCAATCTTAATACGACCACATATTGTGATTACTGACGGATGAGAACGAAAACCCAATCATAATACGACCACATATTGTGTTTACTGACGGAAGACAACGACAACCCAATCATAATACGACCGCATATTGTGCTTACTGACGGACGACAACAACGACAACCCAATCATAACACGACCGGAGATTGTGTTTACTGACGGACGACAACAACGACAACCCAATGATAACACGACCACATATTGTGTTTACTGACGGAAGACAACGACAACCCAATCATAATACGACCACATATTGTGTTTACTGACGGACGACAACGACAACCCAATCTTAATACGACCACATATTGTGCTTACTGACGAAGATAACAACGACAACCCAATAATAATACGACCACATATTGTGTTTACTGACGGACGACAACAACGACAACCCAATCATAATACGACCACATATTGTGCTTACTGACGGACGACAACAACGACAACCCAATCATAATACGACCACATATTGTGTTTACTGACGGAAGAAAACGACAACCCAATCATAATACGACCACATATTATGTTTACTGACGGCAGAAAACGACAACCCAATCATAATACGACCACATATTGTGTTTACTGACGGAAGACAACGACAACCCAATCATAATACGACCGCATATTGTGCTTACTGACGGACGAAAACAACGACAACCCAATCATAACACGAACGCATATTGTGTTTACTGACAGACGACAACAACGACAACCCAATCATAACACGACCACATATTGTGTTTACTGACGGAAGACAACGACAACCCAATCATAATACGACAACATATTGTGTTTACTGACGGACGACAACGACAATACAATCTTAATACGACCACATATTGTGTTTACTGACGGATGAGAACGACAACCCAATCATAATATAACCACATATTGTGTTTACTGACGGACGACAACAACTACAACCCAATCATAATACAACCACATATTGTGTTTACTGACGGATGAGAACGACAACCCAATCATAATTTGACCGCATATTGTGTTTACTGACAGACGACAACGACAACCCAATCATAATACGACCACATATTGTGTTTACTGATGGACAACAACGACAACCCAATCATAAAACGACCACATATTGTGTTTACTGACGGACGACAACGACAACCCAATCATAATACAACATATTGTGTTTACTGACGGACGACAACGACAACCCAATCTTAATACGACCACATATTGTGATTACTGACGGATGAGAACGACAACCCAATCATAATACGACCACATATTGTGTTTACTGACGGAAGACAACGACAACCCAATCATAATACGACCGCATATTGTGCTTACTGACGGACGACAACAACGACAACCCAATCATAACACGACCGGATATTGTGTTTACTGACGGACGACAACAACGACAACCCAATCATAACACGACCGGATATTGTGTTTACTGACGGACGACAACAACGACAACCCAATCATAACACGACCACATATTGTGTTTACTGATGGAAGAAAACGACAACCCAATCATAATACGACCACATATTGTGTTTACTGACGGACGACAACGACAACCCAATCATAATACGACCACATATTGTGTTTACTGATGGACGACAACGAGAACCCAATCTTAATACGACCACATATTGTTTACTGACGGAAGACAACAACGACAACCCAATCATAATACGACCACATATTGTGTTTCCTGACGGACGACAACAACGACAATCCAATCATAATACGATCACATATTGTGCTTACGGACGGAGGACTACAACGACAACCCAATCATAACACGACCACATATTGTGTTTACTGACGGAAGACAACGACAACCCAATCATAATACGACCACATATTGTGTTTACTGAAGGAAGACGACAATCCAATCATAATGCGACCACATATTGTGTTTACTGACGGACGACAACGACAACCCAATCATAATGCCATCACATATTGTGTTTACTGACGGAAGACAACAACGACAACCCAATCATAATACGATCACATATTGTGTTTACTGACGGAAGACAACGACAACCCAATCATAATACGACCGCATATTGTGCTTACTGACGGACGACAACAACGACAACCCAATCATAACACGACCGCATATTGTGTTTACTGACAGACGACAACAACGACAACCCAATCATAACACGACCACATATTGTGTTTACTGACGGAAGACAACGACAACCCAATCATAATACGACAACATATTGTGTTTACTGACGGACGACAACGACAACCCAATCTTAATACGACCACATATTGTGTTTACTGACGGATGAGAACGACAACCCAATCATAATATGACCACATATTGTGTTTACTGACGGACGACAACAAAGACAACCCAATCATAATACAACCACATATTGTGTTTACTGACGGATGAGAACGACAACCCAATCATAATATGATCACATATTGTGTTGACTGACAGACGACAACGACAACCCAATCATAATACGACCACATATTGTGTTTACTGACGGACAACAACGACAACCCAATCATAAAACGTCAACATATTGTGTTTACTGACGGACGACAACGACAACCCAATCATAATATGACCACATATTGTGTTTACTGACGGAAGACAACGACAACCCAATCATAAAACGACAACATATTGTGTTTAGTGACGGACGACAACGACAACCCAATCTTAATACGACCACATATTGTGATTACTGGCGGATGAGAACGACAACCGAATCATAATGCAACCACATACTGTGTTTACTGACGGAAGACAACGACAACCCAATCATAATACAACATATTGTGTTTACTGACGGACGACAACGACAACCCAATCTTAATACGACCACATATTGTGATTACTGACAGATGAGAACGACAACCCAATCATAATACGACCAGATATTGTGTTTACTGACGGAAGACAACGACAACCCAATCATAATACGACCGCATATTGTGCTTACTGACGGACGACAACAACGACAACCCAATCATAACACGACCGAATATTGTGTTTACTGACGGACGACAACAACGACAACCCTATCATAACACGACCACATATTGTGTTTACTGAGGAAGATAACGACAACCCAATCATAATGTGACCACATATTGTGTTTACTGACGGACGACAACGACAACCCAATCTTAATACGACCACATATTGTGTTTACTGACGAAGATAACAACGACAACTCAATCATAATACGACCACATATTGTGTTTACTGACGGACGACAACAACGACAACCCAATCATAATACGATCACATATTGTGCTTACTGACGAACGACTACAACGACAACCCAATCATAACACGACCACATATTGTGTTTACTGAAGGAAGACGACAACTCAATCATAATGCGACCACATATTGTGTTTACTGACGGACGACAACGACAACCCAATCATAATACGATCACATATTGTGTTTACTGACGGAAGACAACAACGACAACCCAATCATAATACGACCGCTTATTATGCTTACTGACGGACGACAACAACGACAACCCAATCATAACACGACCGCATATTGTGTTTACTGACGGACGACAACAACGACAACCCAATCATAATACGATCACATATTGTGCTTACTGACGAACGACTACAACGACAACCCAATCATAACACGACCACATATTGTGTTTACTGACGGAAGACAACGACAACCCAATCATAATACGACCACATATTGTGTTTACTGAAGGAAGACGACAACTCAATCATAATGCGACCACATATTGTGTTTACTGACGGACGACAACGACAACCCAATCATAATACGATCACATATTGTGTTTACTGACGGAAGACAACAACGACAACCCAATCATAATACGACCGCTTATTATGCTTACTGACGGACGACAACAACGACAACCCAATCATAACACGACCGCATATTGTGTTTACTAACAGACGACAACAACGACAATTCAATCATAACACGACCACATATTGTGTTTACTGACGGAAGACAAGGACAACCCAATCATAATACGACCACATATTGTGTTTACTGACGGACAACAACGACAACCCAATCATAATATGACCACATATTTTGTTTACTGACAGAAGACAACGACAACCCAATCATAATATGACCACATATTGTGTTTACTGACGGACAACAACGACAACCCAATCATAAAACGACCACATATTGTGTTTACTGACGGACGACAACGACAACCCAATCATAATGCAACCACATATTGTGTTTACTGACGGAAGACAACGACAACCCAATCATAATACGACAACATATTGTGTTTATTGACGGACGACAACGGCAACCCAATCTTAATACGACCACATATTGTGATTACTGACGGATGAGAACGACAACCCAATCATAATACGACCACATATTGTGTTTACTGACGGAAGACAACGACAACCCAATCATAATACGACCGCATATTGTGCTTACTGACGGACGACAACAACGACAACCCAATCATAACACGACCGGATATAGTGTTTACTGACGGACGACAACAACGACAACCCAATCATAACACGACCACATATTGTGTTTACTGACGGAAGACAACGACAACCCAATCATAATACGACCACATATTGTGTTTACTGACGGACGACAACGACAACCCAATCTTAATACGACCACATATTGTGCTTACTGACGAAGATAACAACGACAACCCAATCATAATACGACCACATATTGTGTTTACTGACGGACGACAACAACGACAACCCAATCATAATACGACCACATATTGTGCTTACTGACGGACGACAACAACGACAACCCAATCATAATACGACCACATATTATGTTTACTGACGGAAGACAACGACAACCCAATCATAATACGACCACATATTGTGTTTACTGACGGAAGACAACAACGACAACCCAATCATAATACGACCACATATTGTGTTTACTGACGACGACAACAACGACAACCCAATCATAATACGACCACATATTGTGTTTACTGACGGAAGATAACGACAACTCAATCATAATACGACCACATATTGTGTTTACTGACGGAAGATAACGACAACCCAATCATAATACGACCACATATTGTGCTTACTGACGGAAGAAAACAACGACAACCCAATCATAATACGACCACATATTGTGCTTACTGACGGACGACAACAACAACCCAATCATAATACGACCACATATTGAGTTTACTGACGGAAGACAACGACAACCCAATCATAATACAACCACATATTGTGTTTACTGACGGAAGAAAACAACGACAACCCAATCATAATACGACCACATATTGTGTTTACTGACGGAAGACAACGACAACCCAATCATAATACGACCACATATTGTGTTTACTGAAGGAAGACGACAACTCAATCATAATGCGACCACATATTGTGTTTACTGACGGACGACAACGACAACCCAATCATAATACGATCACATATTGTGTTTACTGACGGAAGACAACAACGACAACCC
The DNA here is from genome assembly GCA_963383655.1 of Bathymodiolus septemdierum. NCBI lineage: Eukaryota > Metazoa > Mollusca > Bivalvia > Mytilida > Modiolidae > Bathymodiolus > Bathymodiolus septemdierum. Next base: position 70,045,586 of record OY726525.1, read on the forward strand.
AATCATAATACGACCGCTTATTATGCTTACTGACGGACGACAACAACGACAACCCAATCATAACACGACCGCATATTGTGTTTACTAACAGACGACAACAACGACAATTCAATCATAACACGACCACATATTGTGTTTACTGACGGAAGACAAGGACAACCCAATCATAATACGACCACATATTGTGTTTACTGACGGACAACAACGACAACCCAATCTTAATACGACCACATATTGTGTTTACTGACGGATGAGAACGACAACCCAATCATAATATGACCACATATTTTGTTTACTGACAGAAGACAACGACAACCCAATCATAATATGACCACATATTGTGTTTACTGACGGACAACAACGACAACCCAATCATAAAACGACCACATATTGTGTTTACTGACGGACGACAACGACAACCCAATCATAATGCAACCACATATTGTGTTTACTGACGGAAGACAACGACAACCCAATCATAATACGACAACATATTGTGTTTATTGACGGACGACAACGGCAACCCAATCTTAATACGACCACATATTGTGATTACTGACGGATGAGAACGACAACCCAATCATAATACGACCACATATTGTGTTTACTGACGGAAGACAACGACAACCCAATCATAATACGACCGCATATTGTGCTTACTGACGGACGACAACAACGACAACCCAATCAAAACACGACCGGATATAGTGTTTACTGACGGACGACAACAACGACAACCCAATCATAACACGACCACATATTGTGTTTACTGACGGAAGACAACGACAACCCAATCATAATACGACCACATATTGTGTTTACTGACGGACGACAACGACAACCCAATCTTAATACGACCACATATTGTGCTTACTGACGAAGATAACAACGACAACCCAATCATAATACGACCACATATTGTGTTTACTGACGGACGACAACAACGACAACCCAATCATAATACGACCACATATTGTGCTTACTGACGGACGACAACAACGACAACCCAATCATAATACGACCACATATTATGTTTACTGACGGAAGACAACGACAACCCAATCATAATACGACCACATATTGTGTTTACTGACGGAAGACAACAACGACAACCCAATCATAATACGACCACATATTGTGTTTACTGACGACGACAACAACGACAACCCAATCATAATACGACCACATATTGTGTTTACTGACGGAAGATAACGACAACTCAATCATAATACGACCACATATTGTGTTTACTGACGGAAGATAACGACAACCCAATCATAATACGACCACATATTGTGCTTACTGACGGAAGAAAACAACGACAACCCAATCATAATACGACCACATATTGTGCTTACTGACGGACGACAACAACAACCCAATCATAATACGACCACATATTGAGTTTACTGACGGAAGACAACGACAACCCAATCATAATACAACCACATATTGTGTTTACTGACGGAAGACAACAACGACAACCCAATCATAATACGACCACATATTGTGTTTACTGACGGAAGACAACGACAACCCAATCATAATACGACCACATATTGTGCTTACTGACGGAAGACAACAACGACAACCCAATCATAACACGACCACATATTGTGTTTACTGACGGAAGACAACGACAACCCAATCATAATACGACCACATATTGTGTTTACTGAAGGAAGACAACGACAACCCAATCATAATACGACCACATATTGTGTTTACTGACGGACGACAACGACAACCCAATCTTAATACGACCACATATTGTTTACTGACGGAAGACAACAACGACAACCCAATCATAATACGACCACATATTGTGTTTACTGACGGACGACAACAACGACAACCCAATCATAATACGATCACATATTGTGCTTACTGACGGACGACTACAGCGACAACCCAATCATAACACGACCACATATTGTGTTTACTGACGGAAGACAACGACAACCCAATCATAATACGACCGCATATTGTGCTTACTGACGGACGACAACAACAACCCAATCATAACACGACCGCATATTGTGTTTACAGACGGACGACAACAACGACAACCCAATCATAACACGACCACATATTGTGTTTACTGACGGAAGAAAACGACAACCCAATCATAATACGACAACATATTGTGTTTACTGATGGACGAGAACGACAACCCAATCTTAATACGACCACATATTGTGATTACTGACGGATGAGAACGACAACCCAATCATAATACGACCACATATTATGTTTACTGACGGAAGACAACGACAACCCAATCATAATATGACCGCATATTGTGCTTACTGACGGACGACAACAACGACAACCCAATCATAACACGACCGAATATTGTGTTTACTGACGGACGACAACAACGACAACCCAATCATAACACGACCACATATTGTGTTTACTGACGAAGATATCAACGACAACCCAATCATAATACGACCACATATTGTGTTTACTGACGGACGACAACAACGACAACCCAATCATAATACGACCACATATTGTGCTTACTGACGGACGACAACAACGACAACCCAATCATAATACGACCACATATTGTGTTTACTGACGGACGACAACGACAACCCAATCATAATACGACAACATATTGTGTTTACTGACGGAGGACAACAACGACAACCCAATCATAATACGACCACATATTGTGTTTACTGGCGGACGACAACAACGACAACCCAATCATAATACGACCACATATTGTGTTTACTGACGGAAGATAACGACAACTCAATCATAATACGACCACATATTCTGCTTACTGACGGACGACAACAACGACAACCAAATCATAATACGACCACATATTGTGCTTACTGACGGAAGACAACCACAACCCAATCATAATACGACCACATATTGTGTTTACTGACGGAAGACAACAACGACAACCCAATCATAATACGACCACATATTGTGTTTACTGACAGAAGACAACGACAACCCAATCATAATACGACAACATATTGTGCTTTCTGACGGAAGACAACAACGACAACCCAATCATAACACGACCACATATTGCGTTTACTGACGGAAGACAACGACAACCCAATCATAATACGACCACATATTGTGTTTACTGAAGGAAGACAACGACAACCCAATCATAATACGACCACATATTGTGTTTACTGACGGACGACAACGACAACCCAATCTTAATACGACCACATATTGTTGACTGACGGAAGACAACGACGACAACCCAATCATAATACGACCACATATTGTGTTTACTGACGGACGACAACAACGACAACCCAATCATAATACGATCACATATTGTGTTTACTGACGGAAGACAACGACAACCCAATCATAATACGACCACATATTGTGCTTACTGACGGAAGACAACAACGACAACCCAATCATAACACGACCACATATTGTGTTTACTGACGGAACACAACGACAACCCAATCATAATACGACCACATATTGTGTTTACTGAAGGAAGACAACGACAACCCAATCATAATACGACCACATATTGTGTTTACTGACGGACGACAACGACAACCCAATCTTAATACGACCACATATTGTTTACTGACGGAAGACAACAACGAAAACCCAATCATAATACGACCACATATTGTGTTTACTGACGGAAGACAACAACGACAACCCAATCATAATACGATCACATATTGTGCTTACTGACAGACGACTACAACGACAACCAAATCATAACACGACCACATATTGTGTTTACTGACGGAAGACAACGACAACCCAATCATAATACGACCACATATTGTGTTTACTGAAGGAAGACGACAACCCAATCATAATGCGACCACATATTGTGTTTACTGACGGACGACAACGACAACCCAATCATAATACGATCACATATTGTGTTTACTGACAGAAGACAACAACGAAAACCCAATCATAATACGACCACATATTGTGTTTACTGACGGAAGACAACGACAACCCAATGATAATACGACCGCATATTTTGCTTACTGACGGACGACAACAACGACAACCCAATCATAACACGACCACATATTGTGTTTACTGACGGACGACAACGACAACCCAATCATAACACGACCACATATTGTGTTTACTCACGGAAGACAACGACAACCCAATCATAATACGACAACATATTGTGTTTACTGACGGACGACAACGACAACCCAATCTTAATACGACCACATATTGTGTTTACTGACGGATGAGAACGACAACCCAATCATAATACGACAACATATTGTGTTTACTGACGGACGACAACGACAACCCAATCTTAATATGACCACATATTGTGTTTACTGACGACGACAACAACTACAACCCAATCATAATACAACCACATATTGTGCTTACTGACAGATGAGAACGACAACCCAATCATAATATGACCACATATTGTGTTTACTGACAGACGACAACGACAACCCAATCATAATACGACCACATATTGTGTTTACTGACGGACAACGACAACCCAATCATAATACGACAACATATTGTGTTTACTGACGGACGACAACGACAACCCAATCATAATGCAACCACATATTGTGTTTACTGACGGAAGACAACGACAACCCAATCATAATACGACCACATATTTTGTTTACTGACGGAAGACAACAACGACAACCCAATCATAATACGACCACATATTGTGTTTACTGACGGAAGACAACGACAACCCAATCATAATACGACCACATATTGTGTTTACTGACGGAAGACAACGACAACCCAATCATAATACGACCACATATTGTGCTTACTGACGGACGACAACAACAACCCAATCATAACACGACCGCATATTGTGTTTACTGACGGACGACAACAACGACAACCCAATCATAACACGACCGCATATTGTGTTTACTGACGGACGACAACAACGACAACCCAATCATAACACGACCACATATTGTGTTTACTGACGGAAGAAAACGACAACCCAATCATAATACGACAACATATTATGTTTACTAACGGACGAGAACGACAACCCAATCTTAATACGACCACATATTGTGATTACTGACGGATGAGAACGACAACCCAATCATAATACGACCACATATTGTGTTTACTGACGGAAGACAACGACAACCCAATCATAATACGACCGCATATTGTGCTTACTGACGGACGACAACAACGACAACCCAATCATAACACGACCGGATATTGTGTTTACTGACGGACGACAACAACGACAACCCAATCATAACACGACCACATATTGTGTTTACTGACGAAGATATCAACGACAACCCAATCATAATACGATCACATATTGTGTTTACTGACGGACGACAAGAACGACAACCCAATCATAATACGACCACATATTGTGCTTACTGACGGACGACAACAACGACAACCCAATCATAATACGACCACATATTGTGTTTACTGACGGACGACAACGACAACCCAATCATAATACGACCACATATTGTGTTTACTGACGGAGGACAACAACGACAACCCAATCATAATACGACCACATATTGTGTTTACTGATGGACGACAACAACGACAACCCAATCATAATACGACCACATATTGTGTTTACTGACGGATGAGAACGACATCCCAATCATAATATGACCACATATTGTGTTTACTGACAGACGACAACAACTACAACCCAATCATAATACAACCACATATTGTGTTTACTGACGGATGAGAACGACAACCCAATCATAATATGATCACATATTGTGTTTACTGACAGACGACAACGACAACCCAATCATAATACGACCACATATTGTGTTTACTGACGGACAACGACAACCCAATCATAATACGACCACATATTGTGTTTACTGACGGAAGACAACGACAACCCAATCATAATACGACCACATTTTGTGTTTACTGACGGAAGACAACGACAACCCAATCATAATACGACCACATATTGTGTTTACTGACGGAAGACAACGACAACCCAATCATAATACGACCACATATTGTGTTTACTGACGGAAGACAACGACAACCCAATCATAATATGACCACATATTGTGTTTAGGGACCGACCATTTAACTTGAAGGGGGGGTTATGGTTTTTTGTTTCATTCAGAATTTTTTTTTCGGACAACACAAGAGTTAGAATATTTATTTTTTTTTGTCGCGCAAAATTTTGTTCCAGAATTTAAAATTAGGTTATATGACAAAAACTCTGAATCAGATTATTTTTTTCCTCCACCAAAATCTGAATATTTTTTTCAGCAACATTGGGAATGAGAATATTTTTTTAGAAAAAAACCATGACCTCCCCTTTCAAGTTAAATGGTCGTTCCCTTACTGACGGACGAAAACAACGACAACCCAATCATAATACGACCACATATTGTGTTTACTGACTGAAGACAATAAACCCAATTATAATACGACCACATATTGTGTTTACTGACGGACGACAACAACGACAACCCAATGATAATATGACCACATATTGTGCTTACTGACAGACGACAACGACAACCCAATGATAATATGACCACATATTGTGGTTACTGACAGACGACAACGACAACCCAATCATAATACGACCACATATTGTGTTTACTGACGGAAGACAACAACGACAACCCAATCATAATACGACCACATATTGTGTTTACTGACGGAAGACAACGACGACCCAATCATAATACGACCGCATATTGTGCTTACTGATGGACGACAACAACGACAACCCAATCATAACACGACCGCATATTGTGTTTACTGACAGACGACAACAACGACAACCCAATCATAACACGACCACATATTGTGTTTACTGACGGAAGACAACGACAACCCAATCATAATACGACAACATATTGTGTTTACTGACGGATGAGAACGACAACCCAATCATAATATGACCACATATTGTGTTTACTGACGGACGACAACAACTACAACCCAATCATAATACAACCACATATTGTGTTTACTGACGGATGAGAACGACAACCCAATCATAATATGACCACATATTGTGTTTACTGACAGACGACAACGACAACCCAATCATAATACGACCACATATTGTGTTTACTGACGGACAACGACAACCCAATCATAATACGACCACATATTGTGTTTACTGACGGACGACAACGACAACCCAATCATAATGCAACCACATATTGTGTTTACTGACGGAAGACAACGACAACCCAATCATAATACGACCACATATTGTGTTTACTGACGGAAGAGAACGACAACCCAATCATAATACGACCACATATTGTGTTTACTGACGGAAGACAACGACAACCCAATCATAATACGACCACATATTGTGTTTACTGACGGAAGACAACGACAACCCAATCATAATACGACCACATATTGTGTTTACTGACGGAAGACAACAACAACAACCCAATCATAATACGACCACATATTGTGTTTACTGACGGAAGACAACGACAACCCAATCATAATACGACCACATATTGTGCTTACTGACGGAAGACAACAACGACAACCCAATCATAACACGACCACATATTGTGTTTACTGACGGAAGACAACGACAACCCAATCATAATACGACCACATATTGTGTTTACTGAAGGAAGACAACGACAACCCAATCATAACACGACCACATATTGTGCTTACTGACGGACGACAACGACAACCCAATCTTAATACGACCACATATTGTTTACTGACGGAAGACAACGACGACAACCCAATCATAATACGACCACATATTGTGTTTACTGACGGACGACAACAACGACAACCCAATCATAATATGATCACATATTGTGCTTACTGACGGACAACTACAACGACAACCCAATCATAACACGACCACATATTGTGTTTAATGACGGAAGACAACGACAACCCAATCATAATACGACCACATATTGTGTTTACTGAAGGAAGACGACAACCCAATCATAATGCAACCACATATTGTGTTTACTGACGGACGACAACGACAACCCAATCTTAATACGACCACATATTGTGTTTACTGAAGGAAGACAACGACAACCCAATCATAATACGACCACATATTGTGTTTACTGACGGACGACAACGACAACCCAATCTTAATACGACCACATATTGTTTACTGACGGAAGACAACAACGACAACCCAATCATAATACGACCACATATTGTGTTTACTGACGGACGACAACAACGACAACCCAATCATAATACGATCACATATTGTGCTTACTGACGGACGACTACAGCGACAACCCAATCATAGCACGACCACATATTGTGTTTACTGACGGAAGACAACGACAACCCAATCATAATACGACCGCATATTGTGCTTACTGACGGACGACAACAACAACCCAATCATAACACGACCACATATTGTGTTTACTGACGGACGACAACAACGACAACCCAATCATAACACGACCACATATTGTGTTTACTGACGGAAGAAAACGACAACCCAATCATAATACGACAACATATTGTGTTTACTGATGGACGAGAACGACAACCCAATCTTAATACGACCACATATTGTGATTACTGACGGATGAGAACGACAACCCAATCATAATACGACCACATATTATGTTTACTGACGGAAGACAACGACAACCCAATCATAATATGACCGCATATTGTGCTTACTGACGGACGACAACAACGACAACCCAATCATAACACGACCGAATATTGTGTTTACTGACGGACGACAACAACGACAACCCAATCATAACACGACCACATATTGTGTTTACTGACGAAGATATCAACGACAACCCAATCATAATACGACCACATATTGTGTTTACTGACGGACGACAACAACGACAACCCAATCATAATACGACCACATATTGTGCTTACTGACGGACGACAACAACGACAACCCAATCATAATACGACCACATATTGTGTTTACTGACGGACGACAACGACAACCCAATCATAATACGACCACATATTGTGTTTACTGACGGAGGACAACAACGACAACCCAATCATAATACGACCACATATTGTGTTTACTGGCGGACGACAACAACGACAACCCAATCATAATACGACCACATATTGTGTTTACTGACGGAAGATAACGACAACTCAATCATAATACGACCACATATTGTGCTTACTGACGGACGACAACAACGACAACCAAATCATAATACGACCACATATTGTGCTTACTGACGGAAGACAACCACAACCCAATCATAATACGACCACATATTGTGTTTACTGACGGAAGACAACAACGACAACCCAATCATAATACGACCACATATTGTGTTTACTGACAGAAGACAACGACAACCCAATCATAATACGACCACATATTGTGCTTTCTGACGGAAGACAACAACGACAACCCAATCATAACACGACCACATATTGCGTTTACTGACGGAAGACAACGACAACCCAATCATAATACGACCACATATTGTGTTTACTGAAGGAAGACAACGACAACCCAATCATAATACGACCACATATTGTGTTTACTGACGGACGACAACGACAACCCAATCTTAATACGACCACATATTGTTTACTGACGGAAGACAACGACGACAACCCAATCATAATACGACCACATATTGTGTTTACTGACGGACGACAACAACGACAACCCAATCATAATACGATGACATATTGTGTTTACTGACGGAAGACAACGACAACCCAATCATAATACGACCACATATTGTGCTTACTGACGGACGACAACAACGACAACCCAATCATAACACGACCACATATTGTGTTTACTGACGGAACACAACGACAACCCAATCATAATACGACCACATATTGTGTTTACTGAAGGAAGACAACGACAACCCAATCATAATACGACCACATATTGTGTTTACTGACGGACGACAACGACAACCCAATCTTAATACGACCACATATTGTTTACTGACGGAAGACAACAACGAAAACCCAATCATAATACGACCACATATTGTGTTTACTGACGGAAGACAACAACGACAACCCAATCATAATACGATCACATATTGTGCTTACTGACAGACGACTACAACGACAACCAAATCATAACACGACCACATATTGTGTTTACTGACGGAAGACAACGACAACCCAATCATAATACGACCACATATTGTGTTTACTGAAGGAAGACGACAACCCAATCATAATGCGACCACATATTGTGTTTACTGACGGACGACAACGACAACCCAATCATAATACGATCACATATTGTGTTTACTGACAGAAGACAACAACGAAAACCCAATCATAATACGACCACATATTGTGTTTACTGACGGAAGACAACGACAACCCAATCATAATACGACCGCATATTTTGCTTACTGACGGACGACAACAACGACAACCCAATCATAACACGACCACATATTGTGTTTACTGACGGACGACAACGACAACCCAATCATAACACGACCACATATTGTGTTTACTCACGGAAGACAACGACAACCCAATCATAATACGACAACATATTGTGTTTACTGACGGACGACAACGACAACCCAATCTTAATACGACCACATATTGTGTTTACTGACGGATGAGAACGACAACCCAATCATAATACGACAACATATTGTGTTTACTGACGGACGACAACGACAACCCAATCTTAATATGACCACATATTGTGTTTACTGACGACGACAACAACTACAACCCAATCATAATACAACCACATATTGTGCTTACTGACAGATGAGAACGACAACCCAATCATAATATGACCACATATTGTGTTTACTGACAGACGACAACGACAACCCAATCATAATACGACCACATATTGTGTTTACTGACGGACAACGACAACCCAATCATAATACGACAACATATTGTGTTTACTGACGGACGACAACGACAACCCAATCATAATGCAACCACATATTGTGTTTACTGACGGAAGACAACGACAACCCAATCATAATACGACCACATATTTTGTTTACTGACGGAAGACAACAACGACAACCCAATCATAATACGACCACATATTGTGTTTACTGACGGAAGACAACGACAACCCAATCATAATACGACCACATATTGTGTTTACTGACGGAAGACAACGACAACCCAATCATAATACGACCACATATTGTGCTTACTGACGGACGACAACAACAACCCAATCATAACACGACCGCATATTGTGTTTACTGACGGACGACAACAACGACAACCCAATCATAACACGACCGCATATTGTGTTTACTGACGGACGACAACAACGACAACCCAATCATAACACGACCACATATTGTGTTTACTGACGGAAGAAAACGACAACCCAATCATAATACGACAACACATTATGTTTACTAACGGACGAGAACGACAACCCAATCTTAATACGACCACATATTGTGATTACTGACGGATGAGAACGACAACCCAATCATAATACGACCACATATTGTGTTTACTGACGGAAGACAACGACAACCCAATCATAATACGACCGCATATTGTGCTTACTGACGGACGACAACAACGACAACCCAATCATAACACGACCGGATATTGTGTTTACTGACGGACGACAACAACGACAACCCAATCATAACACGACCACATATTGTGTTTACTGACGAAGATATCAACGACAACCCAATCATAATACGATCACATATTGTGTTTACTGACGGACGACAAGAACGACAACCCAATCATAATACGACCACATATTGTGCTTACTGACGGACGACAACAACGACAACCCAATCATAATACGACCACATATTGTGTTTACTGACGGACGACAACGACAACCCAATCATAATACGACCACATATTGTGTTTACTGACGGAGGACAACAACGACAACCCAATCATAATACGACCACATATTGTGTTTACTGACGGACGACAACAACGACAACCCAATCATAATACGACCACATATTGTGTTTACTGACGGATGAGAACGACATCCCAATCATAATATGACCACATATTGTGTTTACTGACAGACGACAACAACTACAACCCAATCATAATACAACCACATATTGTGTTTACTGACGGATGAGAACGACAACCCAATCATAATATGACCACATATTGTGTTTACTGACAGACGACAACGACAACCCAATCATAATACGACCACATATTGTGTTTACTGACGGACAACGACAACCCAATCATAATACGACCACATATTGTGTTTACTGACGGAAGACAACGACAACCCAATCATAATACGACCACATTTTGTGTTTACTGACGGAAGACAACGACAACCCAATCATAATACGACCACATATTGTGTTTACTGACGGAAGACAACGACAACCCAATCATAATACGACCACATATTGTGTTTACTGACGGAAGACAACGACAACCCAATCATAATATGACCACATATTGTGTTTAGGGACCGACCATTTAACTTGAAGGGGGGGTTATGGTTTTTTGTTTCATTCAGAATTTTTTTTTCGGACAACACAAGAGTTAGAATATTTATTTTTTTTTGTCGCGCAAAATTTTGTTCCAGAATTTAAAATTAGGTTATATGACAAAAACTCTGAATCAGATTATTTTTTTCCTCCACCAAAATCTGAATATTTTTTTCAGCAACATTGGGAATGAGAATATTTTTTTAGAAAAAAACCATGACCTCCCCTTTCAAGTTAAATGGTCGTTCCCTTACTGACGGACGAAAACAACGACAACCCAATCATAATACGACCACATATTGTGTTTACTGACTGAAGACAATAAACCCAATTATAATACGACCACATATTGTGTTTACTGACGGACGACAACAACGACAACCCAATGATAATATGACCACATATTGTGCTTACTGACAGACGACAACGACAACCCAATGATAATATGACCACATATTGTGGTTACTGACAGACGACAACGACAACCCAATCATAATACGACCACATATTGTGTTTACTGACGGAAGACAACAACGACAACCCAATCATAATACGACCACATATTGTGTTTACTGACGGAAGACAACGACAACCCAATCATAATACGACCGCATATTGTGCTTACTGATGGACGACAACAACGACAACCCAATCATAACACGACCGCATATTGTGTTTACTGACAGACGACAACAACGACAACCCAATCATAACACGACCACATATTGTGTTTACTGACGGAAGACAACGACAACCCAATCATAATACGACAACATATTGTGTTTACTGACGGATGAGAACGACAACCCAATCATAATATGACCACATATTGTGTTTACTGACGGACGACAACAACGACAACCCAATCATAATACAACCACATATTGTGTTTACTGACGGATGAGAACGACAACCCAATCATAATATGACCACATATTGTGTTTACTGACAGACGACAACGACAACCCAATCATAATACGACCACATATTGTGTTTACTGACGGACAACGACAACCCAATCATAATACGACCACATATTGTGTTTACTGACGGACGACAACGACAACCCAATCATAATGCAACCACATATTGTGTTTACTGACGGAAGACAACGACAACCCAATCATAATACGACCACATATTGTGTTTACTGACGGAAGAGAACGACAACCCAATCATAATACGACCACATATTGTGTTTACTGACGGAAGACAACGACAACCCAATCATAATACGACCACATATTGTGTTTACTGACGGAAGACAACGACAACCCAATCATAATACGACCACATATTGTGTTTACTGACGGAAGACAACAACAACAACCCAATCATAATACGACCACATATTGTGTTTACTGACGGAAGACAACGACAACCCAATCATAATACGACCACATATTGTGCTTACTGACGGAAGACAACAACGACAACCCAATCATAACACGACCACATATTGTGTTTACTGACGGAAGACAACGACAACCCAATCATAATACGACCACATATTGTGTTTACTGAAGGAAGACAACGACAACCCAATCATAACACGACCACATATTGTGCTTACTGACGGACGACAACGACAACCCAATCTTAATACGACCACATATTGTTTACTGACGGAAGACAACGACGACAACCCAATCATAATACGACCACATATTGTGTTTACTGACGGACGACAACAACGACAACCCAATCATAATATGATCACATATTGTGCTTACTGACGGACAACTACAACGACAACCCAATCATAACACGACCACATATTGTGTTTAATGACGGAAGACAACGACAACCCAATCATAATACGACCACATATTGTGTTTACTGAAGGAAGACGACAACCCAATCATAATGCAACCACATATTGTGTTTACTGACGGACGACAACGACAACCCAATCTTAATACGACCACATATTGTGTTTACTGACGGAAGACAACAACGACAACCCAATCATAATACGACCACATATTGTGTTTACTGACGGAAGACAACGACAACCCAATCATAATACGACCGCATATTGTGCTTACTGACGGACGACAACAACGACAACCCAATCATAACACGACCGCATATTGTGTTTACTGACAGACGACAACAACGACAACCCAATCATAACACGACCACATATTGTGTTTACTGACGGAAGACAACGACAACCCAATCATAATACGACCACATATTGTGTTTACTGACGGACGACAACGACAACCCAATCTTAATACGACCACATATTGTGTTTACTGACGGATGAGAACGACAACCCAATCATAATATGACCACATATTGTGTTTACTGACGGACGACAACAACTACAACCCAATCATAATACAACCACATATTGTGTTTACTGACGGATGAGAACGACAACGCAATCATAATATGACCACATATTGTGTTTACTGACAGACGACAACGACAACCCAATCATAATACGACCACATATTGTGTTTACTGACGGACAACGACAACCCAATCATAATACGACCACATATTGTGTTTACTGACGGACGACAACGACAACCCAATCATAATGCAACCACATATTGTGTTTACTGACGGAAGACAACGACAACCCAATCATAATACGACCACGTATTGTGTTTACTGACGGAAGACAACGACAACCCAATCATAATACGACCACATATTGTGTTTACTGACGGAAGACAACGACAACCCAATCATAATACGACCACATATTGTGTTTACTGACGGAAGACAACGACAACCCAATCATAATACGACCACATATTGTGTTTAGGGACCGACCATTTAACTTGAAGGGGGGGTTATGGTTTTTTGTTTCATTCAGAATTTTTTTTTCGGACAACACAAGTGTTAGAATATTTATTTTTTTTTGTCGCGCAAAATTTTGTTATAGAATTTAACATTAGGTTATATGACAAAAACTCTGAATCAGATTATTTTTTTCCTCTACCAAAATCTGAATATTTTTTTCAGCAACATTGGGAATGAGAATATTTTTTTAGAAAAAAACCATGACCTCCCCTTTCAAGTTAAATGGTCGTTCCCTTACTGACGGACGAAAACAACGACAACCCAATCATAATACGACCACATATTGTGTTTACTGACGGAAGACAATAAACCCAATTATAATACGACCACATATTGTGTTTACTGACGGACGACAACAACGACAACCCAATGATAATATGACCACATATTGTGCTTACTGACAGACGACAACGACAACCCAATGATAATATGACCACATATTGTGCTTACTGACAGACGACAACGACAACCCAATCATAATACGACCACATATTATGTTTACTGACGGAAGACAACAACGGCAACCCAATCATAACACGAAAGCATATTGTGCTTACTGACGGACGACAACGACAACCCAATCTTAATACGACCACATATTGTTTACTGACGGAAGACAACGACGACAACCCAATCATAATACGACCACATATTGTGTTTACTGACGGACGACAACAACGACAACCCAATCATAATACGACCACATATTGTGTTTACTGACGGAAGACAACAACGACAACCCAATCATAATACGACCACATATTGTGTTTACTGACGGAAGACAACGACAACCCAATCATAATACGACCGCATATTGTGCTTACTGATGGACGACAACAACGACAACCCAATCATAACACGACCGCATATTGTGTTTACTGACAGACGACAACAACGACAACCCAATCATAACACGACCACATATTGTGTTTACTGACGGAAGACAACGACAACCCAATCATAATACGACAACATATTGTGTTTACTGACGGATGAGAACGACAACCCAATCATAATATGACCACATATTGTGTTTACTGACGGACGACAACAACGACAACCCAATCATAATACAACCACATATTGTGTTTACTGACGGATGAGAACGACAACCCAATCATAATATGACCACATATTGTGTTTACTGACAGACGACAACGACAACCCAATCATAATACGACCACATATTGTGTTTACTGACGGACAACGACAACCCAATCATAATACGACCACATATTGTGTTTACTGACGGACGACAACGACAACCCAATCATAATGCAACCACATATTGTGTTTACTGACGGAAGACAACGACAACCCAATGATAATACGACCACATATTGTGTTTACTGACGGAAGAGAACGACAACCCAATCATAATACGACCACATATTGTGTTTACTGACGGAAGACAACGACAACCCAATCATAATACGACCACATATTGTGTTTACTGACGGAAGACAACGACAACCCAATCATAATACGACCACATATTGTGTTTACTGACGGAAGACAACAACAACAACCCAATCATAATACGACCACATATTGTGTTTACTGACGGAAGACAACGACAACCCAATCATAATACGACCACATATTGTGCTTACTGACGGAAGACAACAACGACAACCCAATCATAACACGACCACATATTGTGTTTACTGACGGAAGACAACGACAACCCAATCATAATACGACCACATATTGTGTTTACTGAAGGAAGACAACGACAACCCAATCATAACACGACCACATATTGTGCTTACTGACGGACGACAACGACAACCCAATCTTAATACGACCACATATTGTTTACTGACGGAAGACAACGACGACAACCCAATCATAATACGACCACATATTGTGTTTACTGACGGACGACAACAACGACAACCCAATCATAATATGATCACATATTGTGCTTACTGACGGACAACTACAACGACAACCCAATCATAACACGACCACATATTGTGTTTAATGACGGAAGACAACGACAACCCAATCATAATACGACCACATATTGTGTTTACTGAAGGAAGACGACAACCCAATCATAATGCAACCACATATTGTGTTTACTGACGGACGACAACGACAACCCAATCTTAATACGACCACATATTGTGTTTACTGACGGAAGACAACAACGACAACCCAATCATAATACGACCACATATTGTGTTTACTGACGGAAGACAACGACAACCCAATCATAATACGACCGCATATTGTGCTTACTGACGGACGACAACAACGACAACCCAATCATAACACGACCGCATATTGTGTTTACTGACAGACGACAACAACGACAACCCAATCATAACACGACCACATATTGTGTTTACTGACGGAAGACAACGACAACCCAATCATAATACGACCACATATTGTGTTTACTGACGGACGACAACGACAACCCAATCTTAATACGACCACATATTGTGTTTACTGACGGATGAGAACGACAACCCAATCATAATATGACCACATATTGTGTTTACTGACGGACGACAACAACTACAACCCAATCATAATACAACCACATATTGTGTTTACTGACGGATGAGAACGACAACGCAATCATAATATGACCACATATTGTGTTTACTGACAGACGACAACGACAACCCAATCATAATACGACCACATATTGTGTTTACTGACGGACAACGACAACCCAATCATAATACGACCACATATTGTGTTTACTGACGGACGACAACGACAACCCAATCATAATGCAACCACATATTGTGTTTACTGACGGAAGACAACGACAACCCAATCATAATACGACCACGTATTGTGTTTACTGACGGAAGACAACGACAACCCAATCATAATACGACCACATATTGTGTTTACTGACGGAAGACAACGACAACCCAATCATAATACGACCACATATTGTGTTTACTGACGGAAGACAACGACAACCCAATCATAATACGACCACATATTGTGTTTAGGGACCGACCATTTAACTTGAAGGGGGGGTTATGGTTTTTTGTTTCATTCAGAATTTTTTTTTCGGACAACACAAGTGTTAGAATATTTATTTTTTTTTGTCGCGCAAAATTTTGTTATAGAATTTAACATTAGGTTATATGACAAAAACTCTGAATCAGATTATTTTTTTCCTCTACCAAAATCTGAATATTTTTTTCAGCAACATTGGGAATGAGAATATTTTTTTAGAAAAAAACCATGACCTCCCCTTTCAAGTTAAATGGTCGTTCCCTTACTGACGGACGAAAACAACGACAACCCAATCATAATACGACCACATATTGTGTTTACTGACGGAAGACAATAAACCCAATTATAATACGACCACATATTGTGTTTACTGACGGACGACAACAACGACAACCCAATGATAATATGACCACATATTGTGCTTACTGACAGACGACAACGACAACCCAATGATAATATGACCACATATTGTGCTTACTGACAGACGACAACGACAACCCAATCATAATACGACCACATATTATGTTTACTGACGGAAGACAACAACGGCAACCCAATCATAACACGAAAGCATATTGTGCTTACTGACGGACGACAACGACAACCCAATCTTAATACGACCACATATTGTTTACTGACGGAAGACAACGACGACAACCCAATCATAATACGACCACATATTGTGTTTACTGACGGACGACAACAACGACAACCCAATCATAATATGATCACATATTGTGCTTACTGACGGACAACTACAACGACAACCCAATCATAACACGACCACATATTGTGTTTAATGACGGACGACAACAACGACAACCCAATCATAATATGATCACATATTGTGCTTACTGACGGACAACTACAACGACAACCCAATCATAACACGACCACATATTGTGTTTACTGACGGACGACAACAACGACAACCCAATCATAATATGATCACATATTGTGCTTACTGACGGACAACTACAACGACAACCCAATCATAACACGACCACATATTGTGTTTAATGACGGAAGACAACGACAACCCAATCATAATACGACCACATATTGTGTTTACTGAAGGAAGACGACAACCCAATCATAATGCAACCACATATTGTGTTTACTGACGGACGACAACGACAACCCAATCTTAATACGACCACATATTGTGTTTACTGACGGAAGACAACAACGACAACCCAATCATAATACGACCACATATTGTGTTTACTGACGGAAGACAACGACAACCCAATCATAATACGACCGCATATTGTGCTTACTGACGGACGACAACAACGACAACCCAATCATAACACGACCGCATATTGTGTTTACTGACAGACGACAACAACGACAACCCAATCATAACACGACCACATATTGTGTTTACTGACGGAAGACAACGACAACCCAATCATAATACGACCACATATTGTGTTTACTGACGGACGACAACGACAACCCAATCTTAATACGACCACATATTGTGTTTACTGACGGATGAGAACGACAACCCAATCATAATATGACCACATATTGTGTTTACTGACGGACGACAACAACTACAACCCAATCATAATACAACCACATATTGTGTTTACTGACGGATGAGAACGACAACGCAATCATAATATGACCACATATTGTGTTTACTGACAGACGACAACGACAACCCAATCATAATACGACCACATATTGTGTTTACTGACGGACAACGACAACCCAATCATAATACGACCACATATTGTGTTTACTGACGGACGACAACGACAACCCAATCATAATGCAACCACATATTGTGTTTACTGACGGAAGACAACGACAACCCAATCATAATACGACCACGTATTGTGTTTACTGACGGAAGACAACGACAACCCAATCATAATACGACCACATATTGTGTTTACTGACGGAAGACAACGACAACCCAATCATAATACGACCACATATTGTGTTTACTGACGGAAGACAACGACAACCCAATCATAATACGACCACATATTGTGTTTAGGGACCGACCATTTAACTTGAAGGGGGGGTTATGGTTTTTTGTTTCATTCAGAATTTTTTTTTCGGACAACACAAGTGTTAGAATATTTATTTTTTTTTGTCGCGCAAAATTTTGTTATAGAATTTAACATTAGGTTATATGACAAAAACTCTGAATCAGATTATTTTTTTCCTCTACCAAAATCTGAATATTTTTTTCAGCAACATTGGGAATGAGAATATTTTTTTAGAAAAAAACCATGACCTCCCCTTTCAAGTTAAGTGGTCGTTCCCTTACTGACGGACGAAAACAACGACAACCCAATCATAATACGACCACATATTGTGTTTACTGACGGAAGACAATAAACCCAATTATAATACGACCACATATTGTGTTTACTGACGGACGACAACAACGACAACCCAATGATAATATGACCACATATTGTGCTTACTGACAGACGACAACGACAACCCAATGATAATATGACCACATATTGTGCTTACTGACAGACGACAACGACAACCCAATCATAATACGACCACATATTATGTTTACTGACGGAAGACAACAACGGCAACCCAATCATAACACGAAAGCATATTGTGTTTACTGACAGACGACAACAACGACAACCCAATCATAACACGACCACATATTGTGTTTACTGACGGAAGACAACGACAACCCAATCATAATACGACCACATATTGTGTTTACTGACGGACGACAACGACAACCCAATCTTAATACGACCACATATTGTGTTTACTGACGGATGAGAACGACAACCCAATCATAATATGACCACATATTGTGTTTATTGACGGACAACAACAACTACAACCCAATCATAATACAACCACATATTGTGTTTACTGACGGATGAGAACGACAACCCAATCATAATATGACCACATATTGTGTTTACTGACAGACGACAACGACAACCCAATCATAATACGACCACATATTGTGTTTACTGACGGACAACGACAACCCAATCATAATACGACCACATATTGTGTTTACTGACGGACGACAACGACAACCCAATCATAATGCAACCACATATTGTGTTTACTGACGGAAGACAACGACAACCCAATCATAATACGACCACATATTGTGTTTACTGACGGAGGACAACGACAACCCAATCATAATACGACCACATATTGTGTTTACTGACGGAAGACAACGACAACCCAATCATAATACGACCACATATTGTGTTTACTGACGGAAGACAACAACGACAACCCAATGATAATATGACCACATATTGTGCTTACTGACAGACGACAACCCAATGATAATATGATCACATATTGTGCTTACTGACAGACGACAACGACAACCCAATCATAATACGACCACATATTATGTTTACTGACGGAAGACAACAACGACAACCCAATCATAATACGACCACATATTGTGTTTACTGACGGAAGACAACGACAACCCAATCATAATACGACCGCATATTGTGCTTACTGACGGACGACAACAACGACAACCCAATCATAACACGAAAGCATATTGTGTTTACTGACAGACGACAACAACGACAACCCAATCATAACACGACCACATATTGTGTTTACTGACGGAAGACAACGACAACCCAATCATAATACGACCACATATTGTGTTTACTGACGGACGACAACGACAACCCAATCTTAATACGACCACATATTGTGTTTACTGACGGATGAGAACGACAACCCAATCATAATATGACCACATATTGTGTTTATTGACGGACAAACACAACTACAACCCAATCATAATACAACCACATATTGTGTTTACTGACGGATGAGAACGACAACCCAATCATAATATGACCACATATTGTGTTTACTGACAGACGACAACGACAACCCAATCATAATACGACCACATATTGTGTTTACTGACGGACAACGACAACCCAATCATAATACGACCACATATTGTGTTTACTGACGGACAACAACGACAACCCAATCATAATGCAACCACATATTGTGTTTACTGACGGAAGACAACGACAACCCAATCATAATACGACCACATATTGTGTTTACTGACGGAAGACAACGACAACCCAATCATAATACGACCACATATTGTGCTTACTGACGGAAGACAACGACAACCCAATCATAATACGACCACATATTGTGTTTACTGACGGAAGACAACGGCAACCCAATCATAATATGACCACATATTGTGTTTAGGGACCGACCATTTAACTTGAAGGGGGGGTTATGGTTTTTTGTTTCATTCAGAATTTTTTTTTCGGACAACACAAGAGTTAGAATATTTTTTTTTTTTTGTCGCGCAAAATTTTGTTATAGAATTTAACATTAGGTTATATGACAAAAACTCTGAATCAGATTATTTTTTTCCTCTACCAAAATCTGAATATTTTTTTCAGCAACATTGGGAATGAGAATATTTTTTTAGAAAAAAACCATGACCTCCCCTTTCAAGTTAAATGGTCGTTCCCTTACTGACGGACGAAAACAACGACAACCCAATCATAATACGACCACATATTGTGTTTACTGACGGAAGAAAATAAACCCAATTATAATACGACCACATATTGTGTTTACTGACGGACGACAACAACGACAACCCAATGATAATATGACCACATATTGTGCTTACTGACAGACGACAACGACAACCCAATGATAATATGACCACATATTGTGCTTACTGACAGACGACAACGACAACCCAATCATAATACGACCACATATTATGTTTACTGACGGAAGACAACAACGACAACCCAATCATAATACGACCACATATTGTGTTTACTGACGGAAGACAACGACAACCCAATCATAATACGACCGCATATTGTGCTTACTGACGGACGACAACAACGACAACCCAATCATAACACGAAAGCATATCCTGTTTACTGACAGACGACAACAACGACAACCCAATCATAACACGACCACATATTGTGTTTACTGACGGAAGACAACGACAACCCAATCATATTACGACCACATATTGTGTTTACTGACGGACGACGACGACAACCCAATCTTAATACGACCACATATTGTGTTTACTGACGGATGAGAACGACAACCCAATCATAATATGACCACATATTGTGTTTATTGACGGACAACAACAACTACAACCCAATCATAATACAACCACATATTGTGTTTACTGACGGATGAGAACGACAACCCGATCATAATATGACCACATATTGTGTTTACTGACAGACGACAACGACAACCCAATCATAATACGACCACATATTGTGTTTACTGACGGACAACGACAACCCAATCATAATACGACCACATATTGTGTTTACTGACGGACGACAACGACAACCCAATCATAATGCAACCACATATTGTGTTTACTGACGGAAGACAACGACAACCCAATCATAATACGACCACATATTGTGTTTACTGACGGAAGACAACGACAACCCAATCATAATACGACCACATATTGTGTTTACTGACGGAAGACAACGACAACCCAATCATAATACGACCACATATTGTGTTTACTGACGGAAGACAACGACAACCCAATCATAATATGACCACATATTGTGTTTAGGGACCGACCATTTAACTTGAAGGGGGGGTTATGGTTTTTTGTTTCATTCAGAATTTTTTTTTCGGACAACACAAGAGTTAGAATATTTATTTTTTTTTGTCGCGCAAAATTTTGTTCCAGAATTTAACATTAGGTTATATGACAAAAACTCTGAATCAGATTATTTTTTTCCTCTACCAAAATCTGAATATTTTTTTCAGCAACATTGGGAATGAGAATATTTTTTTAGAAAAAAACCATGACCTCCCCTTTCAAGTTAAATGGTCGTTCCCTTACTGACGGACGAAAACAACGACAACCCAATCATAATACGACCACATATTGTGTTTACTGACGGAAGACAATAAACCCAATTATAATACGACCACATATTGTGTTTACTGACGGACGACAACAACGACAACCCAATGATAATATGACCACATATTGTGCTTACTGACAGACGACAACGACAACCCAATGATAATATGACCACATATTGTGGTTACTGACAGACGACAACGACAACCCAATCATAATACGACCACATATTGTGTTTACTGACGGAAGACAACAACGACAACCCAATCATAATACGACCACATATTGTGTTTACTGACGGAAGACAACGACAACCCAATCATAATATGACCGCATATTGTGCTTACTGATGGACGACAACAACGACAACCCAATCATAACACGACCGCATATTGTGTTTACTGACAGACGACAACAACGACAACCCAATCATAACACGACCACATATTGTGTTTACTGACGGAAGACAACGACAACCCAATCATAATACGACAACATATTGTGTTTACTGACGGATGAGAACGACAACCCAATCATAATATGACCACATATTGTGTTTACTGACGGACGACAACAACTACAACCCAATCATAATACAACCACATATTGTGTTTACTGACGGATGAGAACGACAACCCAATCATAATATGACCACATATTGTGTTTACTGACAGACGACAACGACAACCCAATCATAATACGACCACATATTGTGTTTACTGACGGACAACGACAACCCAATCATAATACGACCACATATTGTGTTTACTGACGTACGACAACGACAACCCAATCATAATGCAACCACATATTGTGTTTACTGACGGAAGACAACGACAACCCAATCATAATACGACCACATATTGTGTTTACTGACGGAAGAGAACGACAACCCAATCATAATACGACCACATATTGTGTTTACTGACGGAAGACAACGACAACCCAATCATAATACGACCACATATTGTGTTTACTGACGGAAGACAACGACAACCCAATCATAATACGACCACATATTGTGTTTACTGACGGAAGACAACAACAACAACCCAATCATAATACGACCACATATTGTGTTTACTGACGGAAGACAACGACAACCCAATCATAATACGACCACATATTGTGCTTACTGACGGAAGACAACAACGACAACCCAATCATAACACGACCACATATTGTGTTTACTGACGGAAGACAACGACAACCCAATCATAATACGACCACATATTGTGTTTACTGAAGGAAGACAACGACAACCCAATCATAACAAGACCACATATTGTGCTTACTGACGGACGACAACGACAACCCAATCTTAATACGACCACATATTGTTTACTGACGGAAGACAACGACGACAACCCAATCATAATACGACCACATATTGTGTTTACTGACGGACGACAACAACGACAACCCAATCATAATATGATCACATATTGTGCTTACTGACGGACAACTACAACGACAACCCAATCATAACACGACCACATATTGTGTTTAATGACGGAAGACAACGACAACCCAATCATAATACGACCACATATTGTGTTTACTGAAGGAAGACGACAACCCAATCATAATGCAACCACATATTGTGTTTACTGACGGACGACAACGACAACCCAATCTTAATACGACCACATATTGTGTTTACTGACGGAAGACAACAACGACAACCCAATCATAATACGACCACATATTGTGTTTACTGACGGAAGACAACGACAACCCAATCATAATACGACCGCATATTGTGCTTACTGACGGACGACAACAACGACAACCCAATCATAACACGACCGCATATTGTGTTTACTGACAGACGACAACAACGACAACCCAATCATAACACGACCACATATTGTGTTTACTGACGGAAGACAACGACAACCCAATCATAATACGACCACATATTGTGTTTACTGACGGACGACAACGACAACCCAATCTTAATACGACCACATATTGTGTTTACTGACGGATGAGAACGACAACCCAATCATAATATGACCACATATTGTGTTTACTGACGGACGACAACAACTACAACCCAATCATAATACAACCACATATTGTGTTTACTGACGGATGAGAACGACAACGCAATCATAATATGACCACATATTGTGTTTACTGACAGACGACAACGACAACCCAATCATAATACGACCACATATTGTGTTTACTGACGGACAACGACAACCCAATCATAATACGACCACATATTGTGTTTACTGACGGACGACAACGACAACCCAATCATAATGCAACCACATATTGTGTTTACTGACGGAAGACAACGACAACCCAATCATAATACGACCACGTATTGTGTTTACTGACGGAAGACAACGACAACCCAATCATAATACGACCACATATTGTGTTTACTGACGGAAGACAACGACAACCCAATCATAATACGACCACATATTGTGTTTACTGACGGAAGACAACGACAACCCAATCATAATACGACCACATATTGTGTTTAGGGACCGACCATTTAACTTGAAGGGGGGGTTATGGTTTTTTGTTTCATTCAGAATTTTTTTTTCGGACAACACAAGTGTTAGAATATTTATTTTTTTTTGTCGCGCAAAATTTTGTTATAGAATTTAACATTAGGTTATATGACAAAAACTCTGAATCAGATTATTTTTTTCCTCTACCAAAATCTGAATATTTTTTTCAGCAACATTGGGAATGAGAATATTTTTTTAGAAAAAAACCATGACCTCCCCTTTCAAGTTAAATGGTCGTTCCCTTACTGACGGACGAAAACAACGACAACCCAATCATAATACGACCACATATTGTGTTTACTGACGGAAGACAATAAACCCAATTATAATACGACCACATATTGTGTTTACTGACGGACGACAACAACGACAACCCAATGATAATATGACCACATATTGTGCTTACTGACAGACGACAACGACAACCCAATGATAATATGACCACATATTGTGCTTACTGACAGACGACAACGACAACCCAATCATAATACGACCACATATTATGTTTACTGACGGAAGACAACAACGGCAACCCAATCATAATACGACCACATATTGTGTTTACTGACGGAAGACAACGACAACCCAATCATAATACGACCGCATATTGTGCTTACTGACGGACGACAACAACGACAACCCAATCATAACACGAAAGCATATTGTGTTTACTGACAGACGACAACAACGACAACCCAATCATAACACGACCACATATTGTGTTTACTGACGGAAGACAACGACAACCCAATCATAATACGACCACATATTGTGTTTACTGACGGACGACAACGACAACCCAATCTTAATACGACCACATATTGTGTTTACTGACGGATGAGAACGACAACCCAATCATAATATGACCACATATTGTGTTTATTGACGGACAACAACAACTACAACCCAATCATAATACAACCACATATTGTGTTTACTGACGGATGAGAACGACAACCCAATCATAATATGACCACATATTGTGTTTACTGACAGACGACAACGACAACCCAATCATAATACGACCACATATTGTGTTTACTGACGGACAACGACAACCCAATCATAATACGACCACATATTGTGTTTACTGACGGACGACAACGACAACCCAATCATAATGCAACCACATATTGTGTTTACTGACGGAAGACAACGACAACCCAATCATAATACGACCACATATTGTGTTTACTGACGGAGGACAACGACAACCCAATCATAATACGACCACATATTGTGTTTACTGACGGAAGACAACGACAACCCAATCATAATACGACCACATATTGTGTTTACTGACGGAAGACAACAACGACAACCCAATGATAATATGACCACATATTGTGCTTACTGACAGACGACAACCCAATGATAATATGATCACATATTGTGCTTACTGACAGACGACAACGACAACCCAATCATAATACGACCACATATTATGTTTACTGACGGAAGACAACAACGACAACCCAATCATAATACGACCACATATTGTGTTTACTGACGGAAGACAACGACAACCCAATCATAATACGACCGCATATTGTGCTTACTGACGGACGACAACAACGACAACCCAATCATAACACGAAAGCATATCGTGTTTACTGACAGACGACAACAACGACAACCCAATCATAACACGACCACATATTGTGTTTACTGACGGAAGACAACGACAACCCAATCATATTACGACCACATATTGTGTTTACTGACGGACGACGACGACAACCCAATCTTAATACGACCACATATTGTGTTTACTGACGGATGAGAACGACAACCCAATCATAATATGACCACATATTGTGTTTATTGACGGACAACAACAACTACAACCCAATCATAATACAACCACATATTGTGTTTACTGACGGATGAGAACGACAACCCAATCATAATATGACCACATATTGTGTTTACTGACAGACGACAACGACAACCCAATCATAATACGACCACATATTCTGTTTACTGACGGACAACGACAACCCAATCATAATACGACCACATATTGTGTTTACTGACGGACGACAACGACAACCCAATCATAATGCAACCACATATTGTGTTTACTGACGGAAGACAACGACAACCCAATCATAATACGACCACATATTGTGTTTACTGACGGAAGACAACGACAACCCAATCATAATACGACCACATATTGTGTTTACTGACGGAAGACAACGACAACCCAATCATAATACGACCACATATTGTGTTTACTGACGGAAGACAACGACAACCCAATCATAATATGACCACATATTGTGTTTAGGGACCGACCATTTAACTTGAAGGGGGGGTTATGGTTTTTTGTTTCATTCAGAATTTTTTTTTCGGACAACACAAGAGTTAGAATATTTATTTTTTTTTGTCGCGCAAAATTTTGTTCCAGAATTTAACATTAGGTTATATGACAAAAACTCTGAATCAGATTATTTTTTTCCTCTACCAAAATCTGAATATTTTTTTCAGCAACATTGGGAATGAGAATATTTTTTTAGAAAAAAACCATGACCTCCCCTTTCAAGTTAAATGGTCGTTCCCTTACTGACGGACGAAAACAACGACAACCCAATCATAATACGACCACATATTGTGTTTACTGACGGAAGACAATAAACCCAATTATAATACGACCACATATTGTGTTTACTGACGGACGACAACAACGACAACCCAATGATAATATGACCACATATTGTGCTTACTGACAGACGACAACGACAACCCAATGATAATATGACCACATATTGTGGTTACTGACAGACGACAACGACAACCCAATCATAATACGACCACATATTGTGTTTACTGACGGAAGACAACAACGACAACCCAATCATAATACGACCACATATTGTGTTTACTGACGGAAGACAACGACAACCCAATCATAATATGACCGCATATTGTGCTTACTGATGGACGACAACAACGACAACCCAATCATAACACGACCGCATATTGTGTTTACTGACAGACGACAACAACGACAACCCAATCATAACACGACCACATATTGTGTTTACTGACGGAAGACAACGACAACCCAATCATAATACGACAACATATTGTGTTTACTGACGGATGAGAACGACAACCCAATCATAATATGACCACATATTGTGTTTACTGACGGACGACAACAACTACAACCCAATCATAATACAACCAAATATTGTGTTTACTGACGGATGAGAACGACAACCCAATCATAATATGACCACATATTGTGTTTACTGACAGACGACAACGACAACCCAATCATAATACGACCACATATTGTGTTTACTGACGGACAACGACAACCCAATCATAATACGACCACATATTGTGTTTACTGACGTACGACAACGACAACCCAATCATAATGCAACC
This sequence comes from Bathymodiolus septemdierum, assembly GCA_963383655.1. Taxonomy (NCBI): domain Eukaryota; kingdom Metazoa; phylum Mollusca; class Bivalvia; order Mytilida; family Modiolidae; genus Bathymodiolus; species Bathymodiolus septemdierum. The sequence continues at coordinate 70,075,702 of OY726525.1, forward strand.
ACATATTGTGTTTACTGACGGAAGACAACGACAACCCAATCATAATACGACCACATATTGTGTTTACTGACGGAAGAGAACGACAACCCAATCATAATACGACCACATATTGTGTTTACTGACGGAAGACAACGACAACCCAATCATAATACGACCACATATTGTGTTTACTGACGGAAGACAACGACAACCCAATCATAATACGACCACATATTGTGTTTACTGACGGAAGACAACAACAACAACCCAATCATAATACGACCACATATTGTGTTTACTGACGGAAGACAACGACAACCCAATCATAATACGACCACATATTGTGCTTACTGACGGAAGACAACAACGACAACCCAATCATAACACGACCACATATTGTGTTTACTGACGGAAGACAACGACAACCCAATCATAATACGACCACATATTGTGTTTACTGAAGGAAGACAACGACAACCCAATCATAACAAGACCACATATTGTGCTTACTGACGGACGACAACGACAACCCAATCTTAATACGACCACATATTGTTTACTGACGGAAGACAACGACGACAACCCAATCATAATACGACCACATATTGTGTTTACTGACGGACGACAACAACGACAACCCAATCATAATATGATCACATATTGTGCTTACTGACGGACAACTACAACGACAACCCAATCATAACACGACCACATATTGTGTTTAATGACGGAAGACAACGACAACCCAATCATAATACGACCACATATTGTGTTTACTGAAGGAAGACGACAACCCAATCATAATGCAACCACATATTGTGTTTACTGACGGACGACAACGACAACCCAATCTTAATACGACCACATATTGTGTTTACTGACGGAAGACAACAACGACAACCCAATCATAATACGACCACATATTGTGTTTACTGACGGAAGACAACGACAACCCAATCATAATACGACCGCATATTGTGCTTACTGACGGACGACAACAACGACAACCCAATCATAACACGACCGCATATTGTGTTTACTGACAGACGACAACAACGACAACCCAATCATAACACGACCACATATTGTGTTTACTGACGGAAGACAACGACAACCCAATCATAATACGACCACATATTGTGTTTACTGACGGACGACAACGACAACCCAATCTTAATACGACCACATATTGTGTTTACTGACGGAAGACAATAAACCCAATTATAATACGACCACATATTGTGTTTACTGACGGACGACAACAACGACAACCCAATGATAATATGACCACATATTGTGCTTACTGACAGACGACAACGACAACCCAATGATAATATGACCACATATTGTGGTTACTGACAGACGACAACGACAACCCAATCATAATACGACCACATATTGTGTTTACTGACGGAAGACAACAACGACAACCCAATCATAATACGACCACATATTGTGTTTACTGACGGAAGACAACGACAACCCAATCATAATATGACCGCATATTGTGCTTACTGATGGACGACAACAACGACAACCCAATCATAACACGACCGCATATTGTGTTTACTGACAGACGACAACAACGACAACCCAATCATAACACGACCACATATTGTGTTTACTGACGGAAGACAACGACAACCCAATCATAATACGACAACATATTGTGTTTACTGACGGATGAGAACGACAACCCAATCATAATATGACCACATATTGTGTTTACTGACGGACGACAACAACTACAACCCAATCATAATACAACCACATATTGTGTTTACTGACGGATGAGAACGACAACCCAATCATAATATGACCACATATTGTGTTTACTGACAGACGACAACGACAACCCAATCATAATACGACCACATATTGTGTTTACTGACGGACAACGACAACCCAATCATAATACGACCACATATTGTGTTTACTGACGTACGACAACGACAACCCAATCATAATGCAACCACATATTGTGTTTACTGACGGAAGACAACGACAACCCAATCATAATACGACCACATATTGTGTTTACTGACGGAAGAGAACGACAACCCAATCATAATACGACCACATATTGTGTTTACTGACGGAAGACAACGACAACCCAATCATAATACGACCACATATTGTGTTTACTGACGGAAGACAACGACAACCCAATCATAATACGACCACATATTGTGTTTACTGACGGAAGACAACAACAACAACCCAATCATAATACGACCACATATTGTGTTTACTGACGGAAGACAACGACAACCCAATCATAATACGACCACATATTGTGCTTACTGACGGAAGACAACAACGACAACCCAATCATAACACGACCACATATTGTGTTTACTGACGGAAGACAACGACAACCCAATCATAATACGACCACATATTGTGTTTACTGAAGGAAGACAACGACAACCCAATCATAACAAGACCACCTATAGTGCTTACTGACGGACGACAACGACAACCCAATCTTAATACGACCACATATTGTTTACTGACGGAAGACAACGACGACAACCCAATCATAATACGACCACATATTGTGTTTACTGACGGACGACAACAACGACAACCCAATCATAATATGATCACATATTGTGCTTACTGACGGACAACTACAACGACAACCCAATCATAACACGACCACATATTGTGTTTAATGACGGAAGACAACGACAACCCAATCATAATACGACCACATATTGTGTTTACTGAAGGAAGACGACAACCCAATCATAATGCAACCACATATTGTGTTTACTGACGGACGACAACGACAACCCAATCTTAATACGACCACATATTGTGTTTACTGACGGAAGACAACAACGACAACCCAATCATAATACGACCACATATTGTGTTTACTGACGGAAGACAACGACAACCCAATCATAATACGACCGCATATTGTGCTTACTGACGGACGACAACAACGACAACCCAATCATAACACGACCGCATATTGTGTTTACTGACAGACGACAACAACGACAACCCAATCATAACACGACCACATATTGTGTTTACTGACGGAAGACAACGACAACCCAATCATAATACGACCACATATTGTGTTTACTGACGGACGACAACGACAACCCAATCTTAATACGACCACATATTGTGTTTACTGACGGATGAGAACGACAACCCAATCATAATATGACCACATATTGTGTTTACTGACGGACGACAACAACTACAACCCAATCATAATACAACCACATATTGTGTTTACTGACGGATGAGAACGACAACGCAATCATAATATGACCACATATTGTGTTTACTGACAGACGACAACGACAACCCAATCATAATACGACCACATATTGTGTTTACTGACGGACAACGACAACCCAATCATAATACGACCACATATTGTGTTTACTGACGGACGACAACGACAACCCAATCATAATGCAACCACATATTGTGTTTACTGACGGAAGACAACGACAACCCAATCATAATACGACCACGTATTGTGTTTACTGACGGAAGACAACGACAACCCAATCATAATACGACCACATATTGTGTTTACTGACGGAAGACAACGACAACCCAATCATAATACGACCACATATTGTGTTTAGGGACCGACCATTTAACTTGAAGGGGGGGTTATGGTTTTTTGTTTCATTCAGAATTTTTTTTTCGGACAACACAAGTGTTAGAATATTTATTTTTTTTTGTCGCGCAAAATTTTGTTATAGAATTTAACATTAGGTTATATGACAAAAACTCTGAATCAGATTATTTTTTTCCTCTACCAAAATCTGAATATTTTTTTCAGCAACATTGGGAATGAGAATATTTTTTTAGAAAAAAACCATGACCTCCCCTTTCAAGTTAAATGGTCGTTCCCTTACTGACGGACGAAAACAACGACAACCCAATCATAATACGACCACATATTGTGTTTACTGACGGAAGACAATAAACCCAATTATAATACGACCACATATTGTGTTTACTGACGGACGACAACAACGACAACCCAATGATAATATGACCACATATTGTGCTTACTGACAGACGACAACGACAACCCAATGATAATATGACCACATATTGTGCTTACTGACAGACGACAACGACAACCCAATCATAATACGACCACATATTATGTTTACTGACGGAAGACAACAACGGCAACCCAATCATAATACGACCACATATTGTGTTTACTGACGGAAGACAACGACAACCCAATCATAATACGACCGCATATTGTGCTTACTGACGGACGACAACAACGACAACCCAATCATAACACGAAAGCATATTGTGTTTACTGACAGACGACAACAACGACAACCCAATCATAACACGACCACATATTGTGTTTACTGACGGAAGACAACGACAACCCAATCATAATACGACCACATATTGTGTTTACTGACGGACGACAACGACAACCCAATCTTAATACGACCACATATTGTGTTTACTGACGGATGAGAACGACAACCCAATCATAATATGACCACATATTGTGTTTATTGACGGACAACAACAACTACAACCCAATCATAATACAACCACATATTGTGTTTACTGACGGATGAGAACGACAACCCAATCATAATATGACCACATATTGTGTTTACTGACAGACGACAACGACAACCCAATCATAATACGACCACATATTGTGTTTACTGACGGACAACGACAACCCAATCATAATACGACCACATATTGTGTTTACTGACGGACGACAACGACAACCCAATCATAATGCAACCACATATTGTGTTTACTGACGGAAGACAACGACAACCCAATCATAATACGACCACATATTGTGTTTACTGACGGAGGACAACGACAACCCAATCATAATACGACCACATATTGTGTTTACTGACGGAAGACAACGACAACCCAATCATAATACGACCACATATTGTGTTTACTGACGGAAGACAACAACGACAACCCAATGATAATATGACCACATATTGTGCTTACTGACAGACGACAACCCAATGATAATATGATCACATATTGTGCTTACTGACAGACGACAACGACAACCCAATCATAATACGACCACATATTATGTTTACTGACGGAAGACAACAACGACAACCCAATCATAATACGACCACATATTGTGTTTACTGACGGAAGACAACGACAACCCAATCATAATACGACCGCATATTGTGCTTACTGACGGACGACAACAACGACAACCCAATCATAACACGAAAGCATATCGTGTTTACTGACAGACGACAACAACGACAACCCAATCATAACACGACCACATATTGTGTTTACTGACGGAAGACAACGACAACCCAATCATATTACGACCACATATTGTGTTTACTGACGGACGACGACGACAACCCAATCTTAATACGACCACATATTGTGTTTACTGACGGATGAGAACGACAACCCAATCATAATATGACCACATATTGTGTTTATTGACGGACAACAACAACTACAACCCAATCATAATACAACCACATATTGTGTTTACTGACGGATGAGAACGACAACCCAATCATAATATGACCACATATTGTGTTTACTGACAGACGACAACGACAACCCAATCATAATACGACCACATATTCTGTTTACTGACGGACAACGACAACCCAATCATAATACGACCACATATTGTGTTTACTGACGGACGACAACGACAACCCAATCATAATGCAACCACATATTGTGTTTACTGACGGAAGACAACGACAACCCAATCATAATACGACCACATATTGTGTTTACTGACGGAAGACAACGACAACCCAATCATAATACGACCACATATTGTGTTTACTGACGGAAGACAACGACAACCCAATCATAATACGACCACATATTGTGTTTACTGACGGAAGACAACGACAACCCAATCATAATATGACCACATATTGTGTTTAGGGACCGACCATTTAACTTGAAGGGGGGGTTATGGTTTTTTGTTTCATTCAGAATTTTTTTTTCGGACAACACAAGAGTTAGAATATTTATTTTTTTTTGTCGCGCAAAATTTTTTTCCAGAATTTAACATTAGGTTATATGACAAAAACTCTGAATCAGATTATTTTTTTCCTCTACCAAAATCTGAATATTTTTTTCAGCAACATTGGGAATGAGAATATTTTTTTAGAAAAAAACCATGACCTCCCCTTTCAAGTTAAATGGTCGTTCCCTTACTGACGGACGAAAACAACGACAACCCAATCATAATACGACCACATATTGTGTTTACTGACGGAAGACAATAAACCCAATTATAATACGACCACATATTGTGTTTACTGACGGACGACAACAACGACAACCCAATGATAATATGACCACATATTGTGCTTACTGACAGACGACAACGACAACCCAATGATAATATGACCACATATTGTGCTTACTGACGGACGACAACGACAACCCAATCATAATACGACCACATATTATGTTTACTGATGGAAGACAACAACGACAACCCAATCATAATACGACCACATATTGTGTTTACTGACGGAAGACAACGACAACCCAATCATAATACGACCGCATATTGTGCTTACTGACGGACGACAACAACGACAACCCAATCATAACACGAAAGCATATTGTGTTTACTGACAGACGACAACAACGACAACCCAATCATAACACGACCACATATTGTGTTTACTGACGGAAGACAACGACAACCCAATCATAATACGACCACATATTGTGTTTACTGACGGACGACAACGACAACCCAATCTTAATACGACCACATATTGTGTTTACTGACGGATGAGAACGACAACCCAATCATAATATGACCACATATTGTGTTTATTGACGGACAACAACAACTACAACCCAATCATAATACAACCACATATTGTGTTTACTGACGGATGAGAACGACAACCCAATCATAATATGACCACATATTGTGTTTACTGACAGACGACAACGACAACCCAATCATAATACGACCACATATTGTGTTTACTGACGGACAACGACAACCCAATCATAATACGACCACATATTGTGTTTACTGACGGACAACAACGACAACCCAATCATAATGCAACCACATATTGTGTTTACTGACGGAAGACAACGACAACCCAATCATAATACGACCACATATTGTGTTTACTGACGGAAGACAACGACAACCCAATCATAATACGACCACATATTGTGTTTACTGACGGAAGACAACGACAACCCAATCATAATACGACCACATATTGTGTTTACTGACGGAAGACAACGACAACCCAATCATAATATGACCACATATTGTGTTTAGGGACCGACCATTTAACTTGAAGGGGGGGTTATGGTTTTTTGTTTCATTCAGAATTTTTTTTTCGGACAACACAAGAGTTAGAATATTTATTTTTTTTTGTCGCGCAAAATTTTGTTCCAGAATTTAACATTAGGTTATATGACAAAAACTCTGAATCAGATTATTTTTTTCCTCTACCAAAATCTGAATATTTTTTTCAGCAACATTGGGAATGAGAATATTTTTTTAGAAAAAAACCATGACCTCCCCTTTCAAGTTAAATGGTCGTTCCCTTACTGACGGACGAAAACAACGACAACCCAATCATAATACGACCACATATTGTGTTTACTGACGGAAGACAATAAACCCAATTATAATACGACCACATATTGTGTTTACTGACGGACGACAACAACGACAACCCAATGATAATATGACCACATATTGTGCTTACTGACAGACGACAACGACAACCCAATGATAATATGACCACATATTGTGCTTACTGACAGACGACAACGACAACCCAATCATAATACGACCACATATTGTGTTTACTGACGGACAACGACAACCCAATCATAATACGACCACATATTGTGCTTACTGACGGACGACAACGACAACCCAATCATAATACGACCACATATTGTGTTTACTGACGGACGACAACGACAACCCAATCATAATGCAACCACATATTGTGTTTACTGACGGAAGACAACGACAACCCAATCATAATACGACCACATATTGTGTTTACTGACGGACAACGACAACCCAATCATAATACGACCACATATTGTGTTTACTGACGGACGACAACGACAACCCAATCATAATGCAACCACATATTGTGTTTACTGACGGAAGACAACGACAACCCAATCATAATACGACCACATATTGTGTTTACTGACGGAAGACAACGACAACCCAATCATAATACGACCACATATTGTGTTTACTGACGGACAACGACAACCCAATCATAATACGACCACATATTGTGTTTACTGACGGACGACAACGACAACCCAATCTTAATACGACCACATATTGTGTTTACTGACGAATGAGAACGACAACCCAATCATAATATGACCACATATTGTGTTTACTGACGGACGACAACAACTACAACCCAATCATAATACAACCACATATTGTGTTTACTGACGGATGAGAACGACAACCCAATCATAATATGACCACATATTGTGTTTACTGACAGACGACAACGACAACCCAATCATAATACGACCACATATTGTGTTTACTGACGGACGACAACCCAATCATAATGCAACCACATATTGTGTTTACTGACGGAAGACAACGACAACCCAATCATAATACGACCACATATTGTGTTTACTGACGGAAGACAACGACAACCCAATCATAATACGACCACATATTGTGTTTACTGACGGAAGACAACGACAACCCAATCATAATATGACCACATATTGTGTTTAGGGACCGACCATTTAACTTGAAGGGGGGTTATGGTTTTTTGTTTCATTCAGAATTTTTTTTTCGGACAACACAAGAGTTAGAATATTTATTTATTTTTGTCGCGCAAAATTTTGTTCCAGAATTTAACATTAGGTTATATGACAAAAACTCTGAATCAGATTATTTTTTTCCTCTACCAAAATCTGAATATTTTTTTCAGCAACATTGGGAATGAGAATATTTTTTTAGAAAAAAACCATCACCTCCCCTTTCAAGTTAAATGGTCGTTCCCTTACTGACGGACGAAAACAACGACAACCCAATCATAATACGACCACATATTGTGTTTACTGACGGAAGACAATAAACCCATTTATAATACGACCACATATTGTGTTTACTGACGGACGACAACAACGACAACCCAATCATAATATGACCACATATTGTGCTTACTGACAGACGACAACGACAACCCAATGATAATATGACCACATATTGTGCTTACTGACGGACGACAACGACAACCCAATCATAATACGACCACATATTATGTTTACTGACGGAAGACAACAACGACAACCCAATCATAATACGACCACATATTGTGTTTACTGACGGAAGACAACGACAACCCAATCATAATACGACCGCATATTGTGCTTACTGACGGACGACAACAACGACAACCCAATCATAACACGAAAGCATATTGTGTTTACTGACAGACGACAACAACGACAACCCAATCATAACACGACCACATATTGTGTTTACTGACGGAAGACAACGACAACCCAATCATAATACGACCACATATTGTGTTTACTGACGGACGACAACGACAACCCAATCTTAATACGACCACATATTGTGTTTACTGACGGATGAGAACGACAACCCAATCATAATATGACCACATATTGTGTTTATTGACGGACAACAACAACTACAACCCAATCATAATACAACCACATATTGTGTTTACTGACGGATGAGAACGACAACCCAATCATAATATGACCACATATTGTGTTTACTGACAGACGACAACGACAACCCAATCATAATACGACCACATATTGTGTTTACTGACGGACAACGACAACCCAATCATAATACGACCACATATTGTGCTTACTGACGGACGACAACGACAACCCAATCATAATGCAACCACATATTGTGTTTACTGACGGAAGACAACGACAACCCAATCATAATACGACCACATATTGTGTTTACTGACGGACAACGACAACCCAATCATAATACGACCACATATTGTGATTACTGATGGACGACAACGACAACCCAATCATAATGCAACCACATATTGTGTTTACTGACGGAACACAACGACAACCCAATCATAATACGACCACATATTGTATTTACTGACGGAAGACAACGACAACCCAATCATAATACGACCACATATTGTGTTTACTGACGGACAACGACAACCCAATCATAATACGACCACATATTGTGTTTACTGACGGACGACAACGACAACCCAATCTTAATACGACCACATATTGTGTTTACTGACGAATGAGAACGACAACCCAATCATAATATGACCACATATTGTGTTTACTGACGGACGACAACAACTACAACCCAATCATAATACAACCACATATTGTGTTTACTGACGGATGAGAACGACAACCCAATCATAATATGACCACATATTGTGTTTACTGACAGACGACAACGACAACCCAATCATAATACGACCACATATTGTGTTTATTGACGGACAACGACAACCCAATCATAATACGACCACATATTGTGTTTACTGACGGACGACAAGGACAACCCAATCATAATGCAACCACATATTGTGTTTACTGACGGAAGACAATAAACCCAATTATAATACGACCACATATTGTGTTTACTGACGGACAACAACAACGACAACCCAATGATAATATGACCACATATTGTGCTTACTGACAGACGACAACGACAACCCAATGATAATATGACCACATATTGTGCTTACTGACAGACGACAACGACAACCCAATCATAATACGACCACATATTGTGTTTACTGACGGAAGACAACAACGACAACCCAATCATAATACGACCACATATTGTGTTTACTGACGGAAGACAACGACAACCCAATCATAATACGACCGCATATTTTGCTTACTGACGGACGACAACAACGACAACCCAATCATAACACGACTGCATATTGTGTTTACTGACAGACGACAACAACGACAACCCAATCATAACACGACCACATATTGTGTTTACTGACGGAAGACGACAACCCAATCATAATACGACAACATATTGTGTTTACTGACGGACGACAACGACAACCCAATAATAATATGACCACATATTGTGTTTACTGACGGACGACAACAACTACAACCCAATCATAATACAACCACATATCGTGTTTACTGACGGATGAGAACGACAACCCAATCATAATATGACCACATATTGTGTTTACTGACAGACGACAACGACAACCCAATCATAATACGACCACATATTGTGTTTACTGACGGACAACGACAACCCAATCATAATACAACCACATATTGTGTTTACTGACGGACGACAACGACAACCCAATCATAATGCAACCACATATTGTGTTTACTGACGGAAGACAACGACAACCCAATCATAATACGACCACATATTGTGTTTACTGACGGAAGACGACGACAACCCAATCATAATACGACCACATATTGTGTTTACTGACGGAAGACAACGACAACCCAATCATAATACGACCACATATTGTGTTTACTGACGGAAGACAACGACAACCCAATCGTAATATGACCACATATTGTGCTTACTGACAGACGACAACGACAACCCAATGATAATATGACCACATATTGTGCTTACTGACAGACGACAACGACAACCCAATCATAATACGACCACATATTATGTTTACTGACGGAAGACAACAACGACAACCCAATCATAATACGACCACATATTGTGTTTACTGACGGAAGACAACGACAACCCAATCATAATACGACCGCATATTGTGCTTACTGACGGACGACAACAACGACAACCCAATCATAACACGAAAGCATATTGTGTTTACTGACAGACGACAACAACGACAACCCAATCATAACACGACCACATATTGTGTTTACTGACGGAAGACAACGACAACCCAATCATAATACGACCACATATTGTGTTTACTGACGGACGACAACGACAACCCAATCTTAATGCGACCACATATTGTGTTTACTGACGGATGAGAACGACAACCCAATCATAATATGACCACATATTGTGTTTATTGACGGACAACAACAACTACAACCCAATCATAATTCAACCACATATTGTGTTTACTGACGGATGAGAACGACAACCCAATCATAATACGACCACATATTGTGTTTACTGACGGACAACGACAACCCAATCATAATACGACCACATATTGTGTTTACTGACGGACAACAACGACAACCCAATCATAATGCAACCACATATTGTGTTTACTGACGGAAGACAACGACAACCCAATCATAATACGACCACATATTGTGTTTACTGACGGAAGACAACGACAACCCAATCATAATACGACCACATATTGTGTTTACTGACGGAAGACAACGACAACCCAATCATAATACGACCACATATTGTGTTTACTGACGGAAGACAACGACAACCCAATCATAATATGACCACATATTGTGTTTAGTGACCGACCATTTAACTTGAAGGGGGGGTTATGGTTTTTTGTTTCATTCAGAATTTTTTTTTCGTACAACACAAGAGTTAGAATATTTATTTTTTTTTGTCGCGCAAAATTTTGTTCCAGAATTTAACATTAGGTTATATGACAAAAACTCTGAATCAGACTATTTTTTTCCTCTACCAAAATCTGAATATTTTTTTCAGCAACATTGGGAATGAGAATACTTTTTTAGAAAAAAACCATGACCTCTCCTTTCAAGTTAAATGGTCGTTCCCTTACTGACGGACGAAAACAACGACAACCCAATCATAATACGACCACATATTGTGTTTACTGACGGAAGACAATAAACCCAATTATAATACGACCACATATTGTGTTTACTGACGGACGACAACAACGACAACCCAATGATAATATGACCACATATTGTGCTTACTGACAGACGACAACGACAACCCAATGATAATATGACCACATATTGTGCTTACTGACAGACGACAACGACAACCCAATCATAATACGACCACATATTGTGTTTACTGACGGACAACGACAACCCAATCATAATACGACCACATATTGTGCTTACTGACGGACGACAACGACAACCCAATCATAATACGACCACATATTGTGTTTACTGACTGAAGACAATAAACCCAATTATAATACGACCACATATTGTGTTTACTGACGGACGACAACAACGACAACCCAATGATAATATGACCACATATTGTGCTTACTGACAGACGACAACGACAACCCAATGATAATATGACCACATATTGTGGTTACTGACAGACGACAACGACAACCCAATCATAATACGACCACATATTGTGTTTACTGACGGAAGACAACAACGACAACCCAATCATAATACGACCACATATTGTGTTTACTGACGGAAGACAACGACAACCCAATCATAATACGACCGCATATTGTGCTTACTGATGGACGACAACAACGACAACCCAATCATAACACGACCGCATATTGTGTTTACTGACAGACGACAACAACGACAACCCAATCATAACACGACCACATATTGTGTTTACTGACGGAAGACAACGACAACCCAATCATAATACGACAACATATTGTGTTTACTGACGGATGAGAACGACAACCCAATCATAATATGACCACATATTGTGTTTACTGACGGACGACAACAACTACAACCCAATCATAATACAACCACATATTGTGTTTACTGACGGATGAGAACGACAACCCAATCATAATATGACCACATATTGTGTTTACTGACAGACGACAACGACAACCCAATCATAATACGACCACATATTGTGTTTACTGACGGACAACGACAACCCAATCATAATACGACCACATATTGTGTTTACTGACGGACGACAACGACAACCCAATCATAATGCAACCACATATTGTGTTTACTGACGGAAGACAACGACAACCCAATCATAATACGACCACATATTGTGTTTACTGACGGAAGAGAACGACAACCCAATCATAATACGACCACATATTGTGTTTACTGACGGAAGAAAACGACAACCCAATCATAATACGACCACATATTGTGTTTACTGACGGAAGACAACGACAACCCAATCATAATACGACCACATATTGTGTTTACTGACGGAAGACAACAACAACAACCCAATCATAATACGACCACATATTGTATTTACTGACGGAAGACAACGACAACCCAATCATAATACGACCACATATTGTGCTTACTGACGGAAGACAACAACGACAACCCAATCATAACACGACCACATATTGTGTTTACTGACGGAAGACAACGACAACCCAATCATAATACGACCACATATTGTGTTTACTGAAGGAAGACAACGACAACCCAATCATAACACGACCACATATTGTGCTTACTGACGGACGACAACGACAACCCAATCTTAATACGACCACATATTGTTTACTGACGGAAGACAACGACGACAACCCAATCATAATACGACCACATATTGTGTTTACTGACGGACGACAACAACGACAACCCAATCATAATATGATCACATATTGTGCTTACTGACGGACAACTACAACGACAACCCAATCATAACACGACCACATATTGTGTTTAATGACGGAAGACAACGACAACCCAATCATAATACGACCACATATTGTGTTTACTGAAGGAAGACGACAACCCAATCATAATGCAACCACATATTGTGTTTACTGACGGACGACAACGACAACCCAATCTTAATACGACCACATATTGTGTTTACTGACGGAAGAAAACAACGACAACCCAATCATAATACGACCACATATTGTGTTTACTGACGGAAGACAACGACAACCCAATCATAATACGACCGCATATTGTGCTTACTGACGGACGACAACAACGACAACCCAATCATAACACGACCGCATATTGTGTTTACTGACAGACGACAACAACGACAACCCAATCATAACACGACCACATATTGTGTTTACTGACGGAAGACAACGACAACCCAATCATAATACGACCACATATTGTGTTTACTGACGGACGACAACGACAACCCAATCTTAATACGACCACATATTGTGTTTACTGACGGATGAGAACGACAACCCAATCATAATATGACCACATATTGTGTTTACTGACGGACGACAACAACTACAACCCAATCATAATACAACCACATATTGTGTTTACTGACGGATGAGAACGACAACCCAATCATAATATGACCACATATTGTGTTTACTGACAGACGACAACGACAACCCAATCATAATACGACCACATATTGTGTTTACTGACGGACAACGACAACCCAATCATAATACGACCACATATTGTGTTTACTAACGGAAGACAACGACAACCCAATCATAATACGACCACGTATTGTGTTTACTGACGGAAGACAACGACAACCCAATCATAATACGACCACATATTGTGTTTACTGACGGAAGACAACGACAACCCAATCATAATACGACCACATATTGTGTTTACTGACGGAAGACAACGACAACCCAATCATAATACGACCACATATTGTGTTTAGGGACCGACCATTTAACTTGAAGGGGGGGTTATGGTTTTTTGTTTCATTCAGAATTTTTTTTTCGGACAACACAAGTGTTAGAATATTTATTTTTTTTTGTCGCGCAAAATTTTGTTATAGAATTTAACATTAGGTTATATGACAAAAACTCTGAATCAGATTATTTTTTTCCTCTACCAAAATCTGAATATTTTTTTCAGCAACATTGGGAATGAGAATATTTTTTTAGAAAAAAACCATGACCTCCCCTTTCAAGTTAAATGGTCGTTCCCTTACTGACGGACGAAAACAACGACAACCCAATCATAATACGACCACATATTGTGTTTACTGACGGAAGACAATAAACCCAATTATAATACGACCACATATTGTGTTTACTGACGGACGACAACAACGACAACCCAATCATAATATGACCACATATTGTGCTTACTGACAGACGACAACGACAACCCAATGATAATATGACCACATATTGTGCTTACTGACAGACGACAACGACAACCCAATCATAATACGACCACATATTATGTTTACTGACGGAAGACAACAACGGCAACCCAATCATAATACGACCACATATTGTGTTTACTGACGGAAGACAACGACAACCCAATCATAATACGACCGCATATTGTGCTTACTGACGGACGACAACAACGACAACCCAATCATAACACGAAAGCATATTGTGTTTACTGACAGACGACAACAACGACAACCCAATCATAACACGACCACATATTGTGTTTACTGACGGAAGACAACGACAACCCAATCATAATACGACCACATATTGTGTTTACTGACGGACGACAACGACAACCCAATCTTAATACGACCACATATTGTGCTTACTGACGGATGAGAACGACAACCCAATCATAATATGACCACATATTGTGTTTATTGACGGACAACAACAACTACAACCCAATCATAATACAACCACATATTGTGTTTACTGACGGATGAGAACGACAACCCAATCATAATATGACCACATATTGTGTTTACTGACAGACGACAACGACAACCCAATCATAATACGACCACATATTGTGTTTACTGACGGACAACGACAACCCAATCATAATACGACCACATATTGTGTTTACTGACGGACGACAACGACAACCCAATCATAATGCAACCACATATTGTGTTTACTGACGGAAGACAACGACAACCCAATCATAATACGACCACATATTGTGTTTACTGACGGAGGACAACGACAACCCAATCATAATACGACCACATATTGTGTTTACTGACGGAAGACAACGACAACCCAATCATAATACGACCACATATTGTGTTTACTGACGGAAGACAACAACGACAACCCAATGATAATATGACCACATATTGTGCTTACTGACAGACGACAACCCAATGATAATATGATCACATATTGTGCTTACTGACAGACGACAACGACAACCCAATCATAATACGACCACATATTATGTTTACTGACGGAAGACAACAACGACAACCCAATCATAATACGACCACATATTGTGTTTACTGACGGAAGACAACGACAACCCAATCATAATACGACCGCATATTGTGCTTACTGACGGACGACAACAACGACAACCCAATCATAACACGAAAGCATATTGTGTTTACTGACAGACGACAACAACGACAACCCAATCATAACACGACCACATATTGTGTTTACTGACGGAAGACAACGACAACCCAATCATAATACGACCACATATTGTGTTTACTGACGGACGACAACGACAACCCAATCTTAATACGACCACATATTGTGTTTACTGACGGATGAGAACGACAACCCAATCATAATATGACCACATATTGTGTTTATTGACGGACAAACACAACTACAACCCAATCATAATACAACCACATATTGTGTTTACTGACGGAAGAGAACGACAACCCAATCATAATATGACCACATATTGTGTTTACTGACAGACGACAACGACAACCCAATCATAATACGACCACATATTGTGTTTACTGACGGACAACGACAACCCAATCATAATACGACCACATATTGTGTTTACTGACGGACAACAACGACAACCCAATCATAATGCAACCACATATTGTGTTTACTGACGGAAGACAACGACAACCCAATCATAATACGACCACATATTGTGTTTACTGACGGAAGACAACGACAACCCAATCATAATACGACCACATATTGTGTTTACTGACGGAAGACAACGACAACCCAATCATAATACGACCACATATTGTGTTTACTGACGGAAGACAACGACAACCCAATCATAATATGACCACATATTGTGTTTAGGGACCGACCATTTAACTTGAAGGGGGGGTTATGGTTTTTTGTTTCATTCAGAATTTTTTTTTCGGACAACACAAGAGTTAGAATATTTTTTTTTTTTTGTCGCGCAAAATTTTGTTATAGAATTTAACATTAGGTTATATGACAAAAACTCTGAATCAGATTATTTTTTTCCTCTACCAAAATCTGAATATTTTTTTCAGCAACATTGGGAATGAGAATATTTTTTTAGAAAAAAACCATGACCTCCCCTTTCAAGTTAAATGGTCGTTCCCTTACTGACGGACGAAAACAACGACAACCCAATCATAATACGACCACATATTGTGTTTACTGACGGAAGACAATAAACCCAATTATAATACGACCACATATTGTGTTTACTGACGGACGACAACAACGACAACCCAATGATAATATGACCACATATTGTGCTTACTGACAGACGACAACGACAACCCAATGATAATATGACCACATATTGTGCTTACTGACAGACGACAACGACAACCCAATCATAATACGACCACATATTATGTTTACTGACGGAAGACAACAACGACAACCCAATCATAATACGACCACATATTGTGCTTACTGACGGACGACAACGACAACCCAATCATAATACGACCACATATTGTGTTTACTGACGGACGACAACGACAACCCAATCATAATGCAACCACATATTGTGTTTACTGACGGAAGACAACGACAACCCAATCATAATACGACCACATATTGTGTTTACTGACGGACAACGACAACCCAATCATAATACGACCACATATTGTGTTTACTGACGGACGACAACGACAACCCAATCATAATGCAACCACATATTGTGTTTACTGACGGAAGACAACGACAACCCAATCATAATACGACCACATATTGTGTTTACTGACGGAAGACAACGACAACCCAATCATAATACGACCACATATTGTGTTTACTGACGGACAACGACAACCCAATCATAATACGACCACATATTGTGTTTACTGACGGACGACAACGACAACCCAATCTTAATACGACCACATATTGTGTTTACTGACGAATGAGAACGACAACCCAATCATAATATGACCACATATTGTGTTTACTGACGGACGACAACAACTACAACCCAATCATAATACAACCACATATTGTGTTTACTGACGGATGAGAACGACAACCCAATCATAATATGACCACATATTGTGTTTACTGACAGACGACAACGACAACCCAATCATAATACGACCACATATTGTGTTTACTGACGGACGACAACCCAATCATAATGCAACCACATATTGTGTTTACTGACGGAAGACAACGACAACCCAATCATAATACGACCACATATTGTGTTTACTGACGGAAGACAACGACAACCCAATCATAATACGACCACATATTGTGTTTACTGACGGAAGACAACGACAACCCAATCATAATATGACCACATATTGTGTTTAGGGACCGACCATTTAACTTGAAGGGGGGTTATGGTTTTTTGTTTCATTCAGAATTTTTTTTTCGGACAACACAAGAGTTAGAATATTTATTTATTTTTGTCGCGCAAAATTTTGTTCCAGAATTTAACATTAGGTTATATGACAAAAACTCTGAATCAGATTATTTTTTTCCTCTACCAAAATCTGAATATTTTTTTCAGCAACATTGGGAATGAGAATATTTTTTTAGAAAAAAACCATCACCTCCCCTTTCAAGTTAAATGGTCGTTCCCTTACTGACGGACGAAAACAACGACAACCCAATCATAATACGACCACATATTGTGTTTACTGACGGAAGACAATAAACCCATTTATAATACGACCACATATTGTGTTTACTGACGGACGACAACAACGACAACCCAATCATAATATGACCACATATTGTGCTTACTGACAGACGACAACGACAACCCAATGATAATATGACCACATATTGTGCTTACTGACGGACGACAACGACAACCCAATCATAATACGACCACATATTATGTTTACTGACGGAAGACAACAACGACAACCCAATCATAATACGACCACATATTGTGTTTACTGACGGAAGACAACGACAACCCAATCATAATACGACCGCATATTGTGCTTACTGACGGACGACAACAACGACAACCCAATCATAACACGAAAGCATATTGTGTTTACTGACAGACGACAACAACGACAACCCAATCATAACACGACCACATATTGTGTTTACTGACGGAAGACAACGACAACCCAATCATAATACGACCACATATTGTGTTTACTGACGGACGACAACGACAACCCAATCTTAATACGACCACATATTGTGTTTACTGACGGATGAGAACGACAACCCAATCATAATATGACCACATATTGTGTTTATTGACGGACAACAACAACTACAACCCAATCATAATACAACCACATATTGTGTTTACTGACGGATGAGAACGACAACCCAATCATAATATGACCACATATTGTGTTTACTGACAGACGACAACGACAACCCAATCATAATACGACCACATATTGTGTTTACTGACGGACAACGACAACCCAATCATAATACGACCACATATTGTGCTTACTGACGGACGACAACGACAACCCAATCATAATACGACCACATATTGTGTTTACTGACGGACAACGACAACCCAATCATAATACGACCACATATTGTGATTACTGATGGACGACAACGACAACCCAATCATAATGCAACCACATATTGTGTTTACTGACGGAACACAACGACAACCCAATCATAATACGACCACATATTGTATTTACTGACGGAAGACAACGACAACCCAATCATAATACGACCACATATTGTGTTTACTGACGGACAACGACAACCCAATCATAATACGACCACATATTGTGTTTACTGACGGACGACAACGACAACCCAATCTTAATACGACCACATATTGTGTTTACTGACGAATGAGAACGACAACCCAATCATAATATGACCACATATTGTGTTTACTGACGGACGACAACAACTACAACCCAATCATAATACAACCACATATTGTGTTTACTGACGGATGAGAACGACAACCCAATCATAATATGACCACATATTGTGTTTACTGACAGACGACAACGACAACCCAATCATAATACGACCACATATTGTGTTTATTGACGGACAACGACAACCCAATCATAATACGACCACATATTGTGTTTACTGACGGACGACAAGGACAACCCAATCATAATGCAACCACATATTGTGTTTACTGACGGAAGACAATAAACCCAATTATAATACGACCACATATTGTGTTTACTGACGGACAACAACAACGACAACCCAATGATAATATGACCACATATTGTGCTTACTGACAGACGACAACGACAACCCAATGATAATATGACCACATATTGTGCTTACTGACAGACGACAACGACAACCCAATCATAATACGACCACATATTGTGTTTACTGACGGAAGACAACAACGACAACCCAATCATAATACGACCACATATTGTGTTTACTGACGGAAGACAACGACAACCCAATCATAATACGACCGCATATTTTGCTTACTGACGGACGACAACAACGACAACCCAATCATAACACGACTGCATATTGTGTTTACTGACAGACGACAACAACGACAACCCAATCATAACACGACCACATATTGTGTTTACTGACGGAAGACGACAACCCAATCATAATACGACAACATATTGTGTTTACTGACGGACGACAACGACAACCCAATAATAATATGACCACATATTGTGTTTACTGACGGACGACAACAACTACAACCCAATCATAATACAACCACATATCGTGTTTACTGACGGATGAGAACGACAACCCAATCATAATATGACCACATATTGTGTTTACTGACAGACGACAACGACAACCCAATCATAATACGACCACATATTGTGTTTACTGACGGACAACGACAACCCAATCATAATACAACCACATATTGTGTTTACTGACGGACGACAACGACAACCCAATCATAATGCAACCACATATTGTGTTTACTGACGGAAGACAACGACAACCCAATCATAATACGACCACATATTGTGTTTACTGACGGAAGACGACGACAACCCAATCATAATACGACCACATATTGTGTTTACTGACGGAAGACAACGACAACCCAATCATAATACGACCACATATTGTGTTTACTGACGGAAGACAACGACAACCCAATCGTAATATGACCACATATTGTGCTTACTGACAGACGACAACGACAACCCAATGATAATATGACCACATATTGTGCTTACTGACAGACGACAACGACAACCCAATCATAATACGACCACATATTATGTTTACTGACGGAAGACAACAACGACAACCCAATCATAATACGACCACATATTGTGTTTACTGACGGAAGACAACGACAACCCAATCATAATACGACCGCATATTGTGCTTACTGACGGACGACAACAACGACAACCCAATCATAACACGAAAGCATATTGTGTTTACTGACAGACGACAACAACGACAACCCAATCATAACACGACCACATATTGTGTTTACTGACGGAAGACAACGACAACCCAATCATAATACGACCACATATTGTGTTTACTGACGGACGACAACGACAACCCAATCTTAATGCGACCACATATTGTGTTTACTGACGGATGAGAACGACAACCCAATCATAATATGACCACATATTGTGTTTATTGACGGACAACAACAACTACAACCCAATCATAATTCAACCACATATTGTGTTTACTGACGGATGAGAACGACAACCCAATCATAATACGACCACATATTGTGTTTACTGACGGACAACGACAACCCAATCATAATACGACCACATATTGTGTTTACTGACGGACAACAACGACAACCCAATCATAATGCAACCACATATTGTGTTTACTGACGGAAGACAACGACAACCCAATCATAATACGACCACATATTGTGTTTACTGACGGAAGACAACGACAACCCAATCATAATACGACCACATATTGTGTTTACTGACGGAAGACAACGACAACCCAATCATAATACGACCACATATTGTGTTTACTGACGGAAGACAACGACAACCCAATCATAATATGACCACATATTGTGTTTAGTGACCGACCATTTAACTTGAAGGGGGGGTTATGGTTTTTTGTTTCATTCAGAATTTTTTTTTCGTACAACACAAGAGTTAGAATATTTATTTTTTTTTGTCGCGCAAAATTTTGTTCCAGAATTTAACATTAGGTTATATGACAAAAACTCTGAATCAGACTATTTTTTTCCTCTACCAAAATCTGAATATTTTTTTCAGCAACATTGGGAATGAGAATACTTTTTTAGAAAAAAACCATGACCTCTCCTTTCAAGTTAAATGGTCGTTCCCTTACTGACGGACGAAAACAACGACAACCCAATCATAATACGACCACATATTGTGTTTACTGACGGAAGACAATAAACCCAATTATAATACGACCACATATTGTGTTTACTGACGGACGACAACAACGACAACCCAATGATAATATGACCACATATTGTGCTTACTGACAGACGACAACGACAACCCAATGATAATATGACCACATATTGTGCTTACTGACAGACGACAACGACAACCCAATCATAATACGACCACATATTGTGTTTACTGACGGACAACGACAACCCAATCATAATACGACCACATATTGTGCTTACTGACGGACGACAACGACAACCCAATCATAATACGACCACATATTGTGTTTACTGACTGAAGACAATAAACCCAATTATAATACGACCACATATTGTGTTTACTGACGGACGACAACAACGACAACCCAATGATAATATGACCACATATTGTGCTTACTGACAGACGACAACGACAACCCAATGATAATATGACCACATATTGTGGTTACTGACAGACGACAACGACAACCCAATCATAATACGACCACATATTGTGTTTACTGACGGAAGACAACAACGACAACCCAATCATAATACGACCACATATTGTGTTTACTGACGGAAGACAACGACAACCCAATCATAATACGACCGCATATTGTGCTTACTGATGGACGACAACAACGACAACCCAATCATAACACGACCGCATATTGTGTTTACTGACAGACGACAACAACGACAACCCAATCATAACACGACCACATATTGTGTTTACTGACGGAAGACAACGACAACCCAATCATAATACGACAACATATTGTGTTTACTGACGGATGAGAACGACAACCCAATCATAATATGACCACATATTGTGTTTACTGACGGACGACAACAACTACAACCCAATCATAATACAACCACATATTGTGTTTACTGACGGATGAGAACGACAACCCAATCATAATATGACCACATATTGTGTTTACTGACAGACGACAACGACAACCCAATCATAATACGACCACATATTGTGTTTACTGACGGACAACGACAACCCAATCATAATACGACCACATATTGTGTTTACTGACGGACGACAACGACAACCCAATCATAATGCAACCACATATTGTGTTTACTGACGGAAGACAACGACAACCCAATCATAATACGACCACATATTGTGTTTACTGACGGAAGAGAACGACAACCCAATCATAATACGACCACATATTGTGTTTACTGACGGAAGAAAACGACAACCCAATCATAATACGACCACATATTGTGTTTACTGACGGAAGACAACGACAACCCAATCATAATACGACCACATATTGTGTTTACTGACGGAAGACAACAACAACAACCCAATCATAATACGACCACATATTGTATTTACTGACGGAAGACAACGACAACCCAATCATAATACGACCACATATTGTGCTTACTGACGGAAGACAACAACGACAACCCAATCATAACACGACCACATATTGTGTTTACTGACGGAAGACAACGACAACCCAATCATAATACGACCACATATTGTGTTTACTGAAGGAAGACAACGACAACCCAATCATAACACGACCACATATTGTGCTTACTGACGGACGACAACGACAACCCAATCTTAATACGACCACATATTGTTTACTGACGGAAGACAACGACGACAACCCAATCATAATACGACCACATATTGTGTTTACTGACGGACGACAACAACGACAACCCAATCATAATATGATCACATATTGTGCTTACTGACGGACAACTACAACGACAACCCAATCATAACACGACCACATATTGTGTTTAATGACGGAAGACAACGACAACCCAATCATAATACGACCACATATTGTGTTTACTGAAGGAAGACGACAACCCAATCATAATGCAACCACATATTGTGTTTACTGACGGACGACAACGACAACCCAATCTTAATACGACCACATATTGTGTTTACTGACGGAAGAAAACAACGACAACCCAATCATAATACGACCACATATTGTGTTTACTGACGGAAGACAACGACAACCCAATCATAATACGACCGCATATTGTGCTTACTGACGGACGACAACAACGACAACCCAATCATAACACGACCGCATATTGTGTTTACTGACAGACGACAACAACGACAACCCAATCATAACACGACCACATATTGTGTTTACTGACGGAAGACAACGACAACCCAATCATAATACGACCACATATTGTGTTTACTGACGGACGACAACGACAACCCAATCTTAATACGACCACATATTGTGTTTACTGACGGATGAGAACGACAACCCAATCATAATATGACCACATATTGTGTTTACTGACGGACGACAACAACTACAACCCAATCATAATACAACCACATATTGTGTTTACTGACGGATGAGAACGACAACCCAATCATAATATGACCACATATTGTGTTTACTGACAGACGACAACGACAACCCAATCATAATACGACCACATATTGTGTTTACTGACGGACAACGACAACCCAATCATAATACGACCACATATTGTGTTTACTAACGGAAGACAACGACAACCCAATCATAATACGACCACGTATTGTGTTTACTGACGGAAGACAACGACAACCCAATCATAATACGACCACATATTGTGTTTACTGACGGAAGACAACGACAACCCAATCATAATACGACCACATATTGTGTTTACTGACGGAAGACAACGACAACCCAATCATAATACGACCACATATTGTGTTTAGGGACCGACCATTTAACTTGAAGGGGGGGTTATGGTTTTTTGTTTCATTCAGAATTTTTTTTTCGGACAACACAAGTGTTAGAATATTTATTTTTTTTTGTCGCGCAAAATTTTGTTATAGAATTTAACATTAGGTTATATGACAAAAACTCTGAATCAGATTATTTTTTTCCTCTACCAAAATCTGAATATTTTTTTCAGCAACATTGGGAATGAGAATATTTTTTTAGAAAAAAACCATGACCTCCCCTTTCAAGTTAAATGGTCGTTCCCTTACTGACGGACGAAAACAACGACAACCCAATCATAATACGACCACATATTGTGTTTACTGACGGAAGACAATAAACCCAATTATAATACGACCACATATTGTGTTTACTGACGGACGACAACAACGACAACCCAATCATAATATGACCACATATTGTGCTTACTGACAGACGACAACGACAACCCAATGATAATATGACCACATATTGTGCTTACTGACAGACGACAACGACAACCCAATCATAATACGACCACATATTATGTTTACTGACGGAAGACAACAACGGCAACCCAATCATAATACGACCACATATTGTGTTTACTGACGGAAGACAACGACAACCCAATCATAATACGACCGCATATTGTGCTTACTGACGGACGACAACAACGACAACCCAATCATAACACGAAAGCATATTGTGTTTACTGACAGACGACAACAACGACAACCCAATCATAACACGACCACATATTGTGTTTACTGACGGAAGACAACGACAACCCAATCATAATACGACCACATATTGTGTTTACTGACGGACGACAACGACAACCCAATCTTAATACGACCACATATTGTGCTTACTGACGGATGAGAACGACAACCCAATCATAATATGACCACATATTGTGTTTATTGACGGACAACAACAACTACAACCCAATCATAATACAACCACATATTGTGTTTACTGACGGATGAGAACGACAACCCAATCATAATATGACCACATATTGTGTTTACTGACAGACGACAACGACAACCCAATCATAATACGACCACATATTGTGTTTACTGACGGACAACGACAACCCAATCATAATACGACCACATATTGTGTTTACTGACGGACGACAACGACAACCCAATCATAATGCAACCACATATTGTGTTTACTGACGGAAGACAACGACAACCCAATCATAATACGACCACATATTGTGTTTACTGACGGAGGACAACGACAACCCAATCATAATACGACCACATATTGTGTTTACTGACGGAAGACAACGACAACCCAATCATAATACGACCACATATTGTGTTTACTGACGGAAGACAACAACGACAACCCAATGATAATATGACCACATATTGTGCTTACTGACAGACGACAACCCAATGATAATATGATCACATATTGTGCTTACTGACAGACGACAACGACAACCCAATCATAATACGACCACATATTATGTTTACTGACGGAAGACAACAACGACAACCCAATCATAATACGACCACATATTGTGTTTACTGACGGAAGACAACGACAACCCAATCATAATACGACCGCATATTGTGCTTACTGACGGACGACAACAACGACAACCCAATCATAACACGAAAGCATATTGTGTTTACTGACAGACGACAACAACGACAACCCAATCATAACACGACCACATATTGTGTTTACTGACGGAAGACAACGACAACCCAATCATAATACGACCACATATTGTGTTTACTGACGGACGACAACGACAACCCAATCTTAATACGACCACATATTGTGTTTACTGACGGATGAGAACGACAACCCAATCATAATATGACCACATATTGTGTTTATTGACGGACAAACACAACTACAACCCAATCATAATACAACCACATATTGTGTTTACTGACGGAAGAGAACGACAACCCAATCATAATATGACCACATATTGTGTTTACTGACAGACGACAACGACAACCCAATCATAATACGACCACATATTGTGTTTACTGACGGACAACGACAACCCAATCATAATACGACCACATATTGTGTTTACTGACGGACAACAACGACAACCCAATCATAATGCAACCACATATTGTGTTTACTGACGGAAGACAACGACAACCCAATCATAATACGACCACATATTGTGTTTACTGACGGAAGACAACGACAACCCAATCATAATACGACCACATATTGTGTTTACTGACGGAAGACAACGACAACCCAATCATAATACGACCACATATTGTGTTTACTGACGGAAGACAACGACAACCCAATCATAATATGACCACATATTGTGTTTAGGGACCGACCATTTAACTTGAAGGGGGGGTTATGGTTTTTTGTTTCATTCAGAATTTTTTTTTCGGACAACACAAGAGTTAGAATATTTTTTTTTTTTTGTCGCGCAAAATTTTGTTATAGAATTTAACATTAGGTTATATGACAAAAACTCTGAATCAGATTATTTTTTTCCTCTACCAAAATCTGAATATTTTTTTCAGCAACATTGGGAATGAGAATATTTTTTTAGAAAAAAACCATGACCTCCCCTTTCAAGTTAAATGGTCGTTCCCTTACTGACGGACGAAAACAACGACAACCCAATCATAATACGACCACATATTGTGTTTACTGACGGAAGACAATAAACCCAATTATAATACGACCACATATTGTGTTTACTGACGGACGACAACAACGACAACCCAATGATAATATGACCACATATTGTGCTTACTGACAGACGACAACGACAACCCAATGATAATATGACCACATATTGTGCTTACTGACAGACGACAACGACAACCCAATCATAATACGACCACATATTATGTTTACTGACGGAAGACAACAACGACAACCCAATCATAATACGACCACATATTGTGTTTACTGACGGAAGACAACGACAACCCAATCATAATACGACCGCATATTGTGCTTACTGACGGACGACAACAACGACAACCCAATCATAACACGAAAGCATATCGTGTTTACTGACAGACGACAACAACGACAACCCAATCATAACACGACCACATATTGTGTTTACTGACGGAAGACAACGACAACCCAATCATATTACGACCACATATTGTGTTTACTGACGGACGACGACGACAACCCAATCTTAATACGACCACATATTGTGTTTACTGACGGATGAGAACGACAACCCAATCATAATATGACCACATATTGTGTTTATTGACGGACAACAACAACTACAACCCAATCATAATACGACCACATATTGTGTTTACTGACGGAAGACAACGACAACCCAATCATATTACGACCACATATTGTGTTTACTGACGGACGACGACGACAACCCAATCTTAATACGACCACATATTGTGTTTACTGACGGATGAGAACGACAACCCAATCATAATATGACCACATATTGTGTTTACTGACAGACGACAACGACAACCCAATCATAATACGACCACATATTGTGTTTACTGACGGACAACGACAACCCAATCATAATACGACCACATATTGTGTTTACTGACGGACGACAACGACAACCCAATCATAATGCAACCACATATTGTGTTTACTGACGGAAGACAACGACAACCCAATCATAATACGACCACATATTGTGTTTACTGACGGAAGACAACGACAACCCAATCATAATACGACCACATATTGTGTTTACTGACGGAAGACAACGACAACCCAATCATAATACGACCACATATTGTGTTTACTGACGGAAGACAACGACAACCCAATCATAATATGACCACATATTGTGTTTAGGGACCGACCATTTAACTTGAAGGGGGGGTTATGGTTTTTTGTTTCATTCAGAATTTTTTTTTCGGACAACACAAGAGTTAGAATATTTATTTTTTTTTGTCGCGCAAAATTTTGTTCCAGAATTTAACATTAGGTTATATGACAAAAACTCTGAATCAGATTATTTTTTTCCTCTACCAAAATCTGAATATTTTTTTCAGCAACATTGGGAATGAGAATATTTTTTTAGAAAAAAACCATGACCTCCCCTTTCAAGTTAAATGGTCGTTCCCTTACTGACGGACGAAAACAACGACAACCCAATCATAATACGACCACATATTGTGTTTACTGACGGAAGAAAATAAACCCAATTATAATACGACCACATATTGTGTTTACTGACGGACGACGACGACAACCCAATCTTAATACGACCACATATTGTGTTTACTGACGGATGAGAACGACAACCCAATCATAATATGACCACATATTGTGTTTATTGACGGACAACAACAACTACAACCCAATCATAATACAACCACATATTGTGTTTACTGACGGATGAGAACGACAACCCAATCATAATATGACCACATATTGTGTTTACTGACAGACGACAACGACAACCCAATCATAATACGACCACATATTGTGTTTACTGACGGACAACGACAACCCAATCATAATACGACCACATATTGTGTTTACTGACGGACGACAACGACAACCCAATCATAATGCAACCACATATTGTGTTTACTGACGGAAGACAACGACAACCCAATCATAATACGACCACATATTGTGTTTACTGACGGAAGACAACGACAACCCAATCATAATACGACCACATATTGTGTTTACTGACGGAAGACAACGACAACCCAATCATAATACGACCACATATTGTGTTTACTGACGGAAGACAACGACAACCCAATCATAATACGACCACATATTGTGTTTACTGACGGAAGACAACGACAACCCAATCATAATACGACCACATATTGTGTTTACTGACGGAAGACAACGACAACCCAATCATAATACGACCACATATTGTGTTTACTGACGGAAGACAACGACAACCCAATCATAATATGACCACATATTGTGTTTAGGGACCGACCATTTAACTTGAAGGGGGGGTTATGGTTTTTTGTTTCATTCAGAATTTTTTTTTCGGACAACACAAGAGTTAGAATATTTATTTTTTTTTGTCGCGCAAAATTTTGTTCCAGAATTTAACATTAGGTTATATGACAAAACTCTGAATCAGATTATTTTTTTCCTCTACCAAAATCTGAATATTTTTTTCAGCAACATTGGGAATGAGAATATTTTTTTAGAAAAAAACCATGACCTCCCCTTTCAAGTTAAATGGTCGTTCCCTTACTGACGGACGAAAACAACGACAACCCAATCATAATACGACCACATATTGTGTTTACTGACGGAAGAAAATAAACCCAATTATAATACGACCACATATTGTGTTTACTGACGGACGACAACAACGACAACCCAATCATAATATGACCACATATTGTGCTTACTGACAGACGACAACGACAACCCAATGATAATATGACCACATATTGTGCTTACTGACGGACGACAACGACAACCCAATCATAATACGACCACATATTATGTTTACTGACGGAAGACAACAACGACAACCCAATCATAATACGACCACATATTGTGTTTACTGACGGAAGACAACGACAACTCAATCATAATACGACCGCATATTGTGCTTACTGACGGACGACAACAACGACAACCCAATCATAACACGAAAGCATGTTGTGTTTACTGACAGACGACAACAACGACAACCCAATCATAACACGACCACATATTGTGTTTACTGACGGAAGACAACGACAACCCAATCATAATACGACCACATATTGTGTTTACTGACGGACGACAACGACAACCCAATCTTAATACGACCACATATTGTGCTTACTGACGGATGAGAACGACAACCCAATCATAATATGACCACATATTGTGTTTATTGACGGACAACAACAACTACAACCCAATCATAATACAACCACATATTGTGTTTACTGACGGATGAGAACGACAACCCAATCATAATATGACCACATATTGTGTTTACTGACAGACGACAACGACAACCCAATCATAATACGACCACATATTGTGTTTACTGACGGACAAGACAACCCAATCATAATACGACCACATATTGTGTTTACTGACGGACAACAACGACAACCCAATCATAATGCAACCACATATTGTGTTTACTGACGGAAGACAACGACAACCCAATCATAATACGACCACATATTGTGTTTACTGACGGAAGACAACGACAACCCAATCATAATACGACCACATATTGTGTTTACTGACGGAAGACAACGACAACCCAATCATAATACGACCACATATTGTGTTTACTGACGGAAGACAACGACAACCCAATCATAATATGACCACATATTGTGTTTAGGGACCGACCATTTAACTTGAAGGGGGGGTTATGGTTTTTTGTTTCATTCAGAATTTTTTTTTCGGACAACACAAGAGTTAGAATATTTATTTTTTTTTGTCGCGCAAAATTTTGTTCCAGAATTTAACATTAGGTTATATGACAAAAACTCTGAATCAGATTATTTTTTTCCTCTACCAAAATCTGAATATTTTTTTCAGCAACATTGGGAATGAGAATATTTTTTTAGAAAAAAACCATGACCTCCCCTTTCAAGTTAAATGGTCGTTCCCTTACTGACGGACGAAAACAACGACAACCCAATCATAATACGACCACATATTGTGTTTACTGACGGAAGACAATAAACCCAATTATAATACGACCACATATTGTGTTTACTGACGGACGACAACAACGACAACCCAATGATAATATGACCACATATTGTGCTTACTGACAGACGACAACGACAACCCAATGATAATATGACCACATATTGTGCTTACTGACAGACGACAACGACAACCCAATCATAATACGACCACATATTGTGTTTACTGACGGACAACGACAACCCAATCATAATACGACCACATATTGTGCTTACTGACGGACGACAACGACAACCCAATCATAATACGACCACATATTGTGTTTACTGACGGACGACAACGACAACCCAATCATAATGCAACCACATATTGTGTTTACTGACGGAAGACAACGACAACCCAATCATAATACGACCACATATTGTGTTTACTGACGGACAACGACAACCCAATCATAATACGACCACATATTGTGTTTACTGACGGACGACAACGACAACCCAATCATAATGCAACCACATATTGTGTTTACTGACGGAAGACAACGACAACCCAATCATAATACGACCACATATTGTGTTTACTGACGGAAGACAATGACAACCCAATCATAATACGACCACATATTGTGTTTACTGACGGACAACGACAACTCAATCATAATACGACCACATATTGTGTTTACTGACGGACGATAACGACAACCCAATCTTAATACGACCACATATTGTGTTTACTGACGAATGAGAACGACAACCCAATCATAATATGACCACATATTGTGTTTACTGACGGACGACAACAACTACAACCCAATCATAATACAACCACATATTGTGTTTACTGACGGATGAGAACGACAACCCAATCATAATATGACCACATATTGTGTTTACTGACAGACGACAACGACAACCCAATCATAATACGACCACATATTGTGTTTACTGACGGACGACAACGACAACCCAATCATAATGCAACCACATATTGTGTTTACTGACGGAAGACAACGACAACCCAATCATAATACGACCACATATTGTGTTTACTGACGGAAGACAACGACAACCCAATCATAATACGACCACATATTGTGTTTACTGACGGAAGACAACGACAACCCAATCATAATATGACCACATATTGTGTTTAGGGACCGACCATTTAACTTGAAGGGGGGGTTATGGTTTTTTGTTTCAGTCAGAATTTTTTTTTCGGACAACACAAGAGTTCGAATATTTATTTATTTTTGTCGCGCAAAATTTTGTTCCAGAATTTAACATTAGGTTATATGACAAAAACTCTGAATCAGATTATTTTTTTCCTCTACCAAAATCTGAATATTTTTTTCAGCAACATTGGGAATGAGAATATTTTTTTAGAAAAAAACCATGACCTCCCCTTTCAAGTTAAATGGTCGTTCCCTTACTGACGGACGAAAACAACGACAACCCAATCATAATACGACCACATATTGTGTTTACTGACGGAAGACAATAAACCCAATTATAATACGACCACATATTGTGTTTACTGACGGACGACAACAACGACAACCCAATGATAATATGACCACATATTGTGCTTACTGACAGACGACAACGACAACCCAATGATAATATGACCACATATTGTGCTTACTGACGGACGACAACGACAACCCAATCATAATACGACCACATATTATGTTTACTGACGGAAGACAACAACGACAACCCAATCATAATACAACCACATATTGTGTTTACTGACGGAAGACAACGACAACCCAATCATAATACGACCGCATATTGTGCTTACTGACGGACGACAACAACGACAACCCAATCATAACACGAAAGCATATTGTGTTTACTGACAGACGACAACAACGACAACCCAATCATAACACGACCACATATTGTGTTTACTGACGGAAGACAACGACAACCCAATCATAATACGACCACATATTGTGTTTACTGACGGACGACAACGACAACCCAATCTTAATACGACCACATATTGTGTTTACTGACGGATGAGAACGACAACCCAATCATAATATGACCACATATTGTGTTTATTGACGGACAACAACAACTACAACCCAATCATAATACAACCACATATTGTGTTTACTGACGGATGAGAACGACAACCCAATCATAATATGACCACATATTGTGTTTACTGACAGACGACAACGACAACCCAATCATAATACGACCACATATTGTGTTTACTGACGGACAACGACAACCCAATCATAATACGACCACATATTGTGCTTACTGACGGACGACAACGACAACCCAATCATAATGCAACCACATATTGTGTTTACTGACGGAAGACAACGACAACCCAATCATAATACGACCACATATTGTGTTTACTGACGGACAACGACAACCCAATCATAATACGACCACATATTGTGCTTACTGATGGACGACAACGACAACCCAATCATAATGCAACCACATATTGTGTTTACTGACGGAAGACAACGACAACCCAATCATAATACGACCACATATTGTATTTACTGACGGAAGACAACGACAACCCAATCATAATACGACCACATATTGTGTTTACTGACGGACAACGACAACCCAATCATAATACGACCACATATTGTGTTTACTGACGGACGACAACGACAACCCAATCTTAATACGACCACATATTGTGTTTACTGACGAATGAGAACGACAACCCAATCATAATATGACCACATATTGTGTTTACTGACGGAAGACAACAACTACAACCCAATCATAATACAACCACATATTGTGTTTACTGACGGATGAGAACGACAACCCAATCATAATATGACCACATATTGTGTTTACTGACAGACGACAACGACAACCCAATCATAATACGACCACATATTGTGTTTATTGACGGACAACGACAACCCAATCATAATACGACCACATATTGTGTTTACTGACGGACGACAAGGACAACCCAATCATAATGCAACCACATATTGTGTTTACTGACGGAAGACAATAAACCCAATTATAATACGACCACATATTGTGTTTACTGACGGACAACAACAACGACAACCCAATGATAATATGACCACATATTGTGCTTACTGACAGACGACAACGACAACCCAATGATAATATGACCACATATTGTGCTTACTGACAGACGACAACGACAACCCAATCATAATACGACCACATATTGTGTTTACTGACGGACAACGACAACCCAATCATAATACGACCACATATTGTGCTTACTGACGGACGACAACGACAACCCAATCATAATACGACCACATATTGTGTTTACTGACGGACGACAACGACAACCCAATCATAATGCAACCACATATTGTGTTTACTGACGGAAGACAACGACAACCCAATCATAATACGACCACATATTGTGTTTACTGACGGACAACGACAACCCAATCATAATACGACCACATATTGTGTTTACTGACGGACGACAACGACAACCCAATCATAATGCAACCACATATTGTGTTTACTGACGGAAGACAACGACAACCCAATCATAATACGACCACATATTGTGTTTACTGACGGAAGACAATGACAACCCAATCATAATACGACCACATATTGTGTTTACTGACGGACAACGACAACCCAATCATAATACGACCACATATATTGTGTTTACTGACGGACGATAACGACAACCCAATCTTAATACGACCACATATTGTGTTTACTGACGAATGAGAACGACAACCCAATCATAATATGACCACATATTGTGTTTACTGACGGACGACAACAACTACAACCCAATCATAATACAACCACATATTGTGTTTACTGACGGATGAGAACGACAACCCAATCATAATATGACCACATATTGTGTTTACTGACAGACGACAACGACAACCCAATCATAATACGACCACATATTGTGTTTACTGACGGACGACAACGACAACCCAATCATAATGCAACCACATATTGTGTTTACTGACGGAAGACAACGACAACCCAATCATAATACGACCACATATTGTGTTTACTGACGGAAGACAACGACAACCCAATCATAATACGACCACATATTGTGTTTACTGACGGAAGACAACGACAACCCAATCATAATATGACCACATATTGTGTTTAGGGACCGACCATTTAACTTGAAGGGGGGGTTATGGTTTTTTGTTTCAGTCAGAATTTTTTTTTCGGACAACACAAGAGTTAGAATATTTATTTATTTTTGTCGCGCAAAATTTTGTTCCAGAATTTAACATTAGGTTATATGACAAAAACTCTGAATCAGATTATTTTTTTCCTCTACCAAAATCTGAATATTTTTTTCAGCAACATTGGGAATGAGAATATTTTTTTAGAAAAAAACCATGACCTCCCCTTTCAAGTTAAATGGTCGTTCCCTTACTGACGGACGAAAACAACGACAACCCAATCATAATACGACCACATATTGTGTTTACTGACGGAAGACAATAAACCCAATTATAATACGACCACATATTGTGTTTACTGACAGACGACAACGACAACCCAATGATAATATGACCACATATTGTGCTTACTGACAGACGACAACGACAACCCAATCATAATACGACCACATATTGTGTTTACTGACGGACAACGACAACCCAATCATAATACGACCACATATTGTGCTTACTGACGGACGACAACGACAACCCAATCATAATGCAACCACATATTGTGTTTACTGACGGAAGACAACGACAACCCAATCATAATACGACCACATATTGTGTTTACTGACGGAAGACAACGACAACCCAATCATAATACGACCACATATTGTGTTTACTGACGGACAACGACAACCCAATCATAATACGACCACATATTGTGTTTACTGACGGACGACAACGACAACCCAATCTTAATACGACCACATATTGTGTTTACTGACGAATGAGAACGACAACCCAATCATAATATGACCACATATTGTGTTTACTGACGGACGACAACAACTACAACCCAATCATAATACAACCACATATTGTGTTTACTGACGGATGAGAACGACAACCCAATCATAATATGACCACATATTGTGTTTACTGACAGACGACAACGACAACCCAATCATAATACGACCACATATTGTGTTTATTGACGGACAACGACAACCCAATCATAATACGACCACATATTGTGTTTACTGACGGACGACAAGGACAACCCAATCATAATGCAACCACATATTGTGTTTACTGACGGAAGACAATAAACCCAATTATAATACGACCACATATTGTGTTTACTGACGGACAACAACAACGACAACCCAATGATAATATGACCACATATTGTGCTTACTGACAGACGACAACGACAACCCAATGATAATATGACCACATATTGTGCTTACTGACAGACGACAACGACAACCCAATCATAATACGACCACATATTGTGTTTACTGACGGAAGACAACAACGACAACCCAATCATAATACGACCACATATTGTGTTTACTGACGGAAGACAACGACAACCCAATCATAATACGACCGCATATTGTGCTTACTGACGGACGACAACAACGACAACCCAATCATAACACGACTGCATATTGTGTTTACTGACAGACGACAACAACGACAACCCAATCATAACACGACCACATATTGTGTTTACTGACGGAAGACGACAACCCAATCATAATACGACAACATATTGTGTTTACTGACGGACGACAACGACAACCCAATCATAATATGACCACATATTGTGTTTACTGACGGACGACAACAACTACAACCCAATCATAATACAACCACATATCGTGTTTACTGACGGATGAGAACGACAACCCAATCATAATATGACCACATATTGTGTTTACTGACAGACGACAACGACAACCCAATCATAATACGACCACATATTGTGTTTACTGACGGACAACGACAACCCAATCATAATACAACCACATATTGTGTTTACTGACGGACGACAACGACAACCCAATCATAATGCAACCACATATTGTGTTTACTGACGGAAGACAACGACAACCCAATCATAATACGACCACATATTGTGTTTACTGACGGAAGACGACGACAACCCAATCATAATACGACCACATATTGTGTTTACTGACGGAAGACAACGACAACCCAATCATAATACGACCACATATTGTGTTTACTGACGGAAGACAACGACAACCCAATCATAATATGACCACATATTGTGTTTAGGGACCGACCATTTAACTTGAAGGTGGGGTTATGGTTTTTTGTTTCATTCAGAATTTTTTTTTCGGGCAACACCAGTTAGAATATTTTTTTTTTTTGTCGCGCAAAATTTTGTTCCAGAATTTAACATTAGGTTATATGACAAAAACTCTGAATCAGATTATTTTTTTCCTCCACCAAAATCTGAATATTTTTTACAGCAACATTGGGAATGAGAATATTTTTTTAGAAAAAAACCATGACCTCCCCTTTCAAGTTAAATGGTCGTTCCCTTACTGACGGACGAAAACAACGACAACCCAATCATAATACGACCACATATTGTGTTTACTGACGGAAGACAATAAACCCAATTATAATACGACCACATATTGTGTTTACTGACGGACGACAACAACGACAACCCAATGATAATATGACCACATATTGTGCTTACTGACAGACGACAACGACAACCCAATGATAATATGACCACATATTGTGCTTACTGACAGACGACAACGACAACCCAATCATAATACGACCACATATTGTGTTTACTGACGGACAACGACAACCCAATCATAATACGACCACATATTGTGCTTACTGACGGACGACAACGACAACCCAATCATAATGCAACCACATATTGTGTTTACTGACGGAAGACAACGACAACCCAATCATAATACGACCACATATTGTGTTTACTGACGGACAACGACAACCCAATCATAATACGACCACATATTGTGCTTACTGATGGACGACAACGACAACCCAATCATAATGCAACCACATATTGTGTTTACTGACGGAAGACAACGACAACCCAATCATAATACGACCACATATTGTGTTTACTGACGGAAGACAATGACAACCCAATCATAATACGACCACATATTGTGTTTACTGACGGACAACGACAACCCAATCATAATACGACCACATATTGTGTTTACTGACGAATGAGAACGACAACCCAATCATAATATGACCACATATTGTGTTTACTGACGGACGACAACAACTACAACCCAATCATAATACAACCACATATTGTGTTTACTGACGGATGAGAACGACAACCCAATCATAATATGACCACATATTGTGTTTACTGACAGACGACAACGACAACCCAATCATAATACGACCACATATTGTGTTTACTGACGGACGACAACGACAACCCAATCATAATGCAACCACATATTGTGTTTACTGACGGAAGACAACGACAACCCAATCATAATACGACCACATATTGTGTTTACTGACGGAAGACAACGACAACCCAATCATAATACGACCACATATTGTGTTTACTGACGGAAGACAACGACAACCCAATCATAATATGACCACATATTGTGTTTAGGGACCGACCATTTAACTTGAAGGGGGGGTTATGGTTTTTTGTTTCAGTCAGAATTTTTTTTTCGGACAACACAAGAGTTACAATATTTATTTATTTTTGTCGCGCAAAATTTTGTTCCAGAATTTAACATTAGGTTATATGACAAAAACTCTGAATCAGATTATTTTTTTCCTCTACCAAAATCTGAATATTTTTTTCAGCAACATTGGGAATGAGAATATTTTTTTAGAAAAAAACCATGACCTCCCCTTTCAAGTTAAATGGTCGTTCCCTTACTGACGGACGAAAACAACGACAACCCAATCATAATACGACCACATATTGTGTTTACTGACGGAAGACAATAAACCCAATTATAATACGACCACATATTGTGTTTACTGACAGACGACAACGACAACCCAATGATAATATGACCACATATTGTGCTTACTGACAGACGACAACGACAACCCAATCATAATACGACCACATATTGTGTTTACTGACGGACAACGACAACCCAATCATAATACGACCACATATTGTGCTTACTGACGGACGACAACGACAACCCAATCATAATACGACCACATATTGTGATTACTGACGGACAACAACGACAACCCAATCATAATGCAACCACATATTGTGTTTACTGACGGACGAAAACGACAACCCAATCATAATGCAACCACATATTGTGTTTACTGACGGAAGACAACGAAAACCCAATCATAATACGACCACATATTGTGTTTACTGACGGACAACGACAACCCAATCATAATACGACCACATATTGTGCTTACTGATGGACGACAACGACAACCCAATCATAATGCAACCACATATTGTGTTTACTGACGGAAGACAACGACAACCCAATCATAATACGACCACATATTGTGTTTATTGACGGAAGACAACGACAACCCAATCATAATACGACCACATATTGTGTTTACTGACGGACAACGACAACCCAATCATAATACGACCACATATTGTGTTTACTGACGGACGACAACGACAACCCAATCTTAATACGACCACATATTGTGTTTACTGACGAATGAGAACGACAACCCAATCATAATATGACCACATATTGTGTTTACTGACGGACGACAACAACTACAACCCAATCATAATACAACCACATATTGTGTTTACTGACGGATGAGAACGACAACCCAATCATAATATGACCACATATTGTGTTTACTGACAGACGACAACGACAACCCAATCATAATACGACCACATATTGTGTTTATTGACGGACAACGACAACCCAATCATAATACGACCACATATTGTGTTTACTGACGGACGACAAGGACAACCCAATCATAATGCAACCACATATTGTGTTTACTGACGGAAGACAATAAACCCAATTATAATACGACCACATATTGTGTTTACTGACGGACAACAACAACGACAACCCAATGATAATATGACCACATATTGTGCTTACTGACAGACGACAACGACAACCCAATGATAATATGACCACATATTGTGCTTACTGACAGACGACAACGACAACCCAATCATAATACGACCACATATTGTGTTTACTGACGGAAGACAACAACGACAACCCAATCATAATACGACCACATATTGTGTTTACTGACGGAAGACAACGACAACCCAATCATAATACGACCGCATATTGTGCTTACTGACGGACGACAACAACGACAACCCAATCATAACACGACTGCATATTGTGTTTACTGACAGACGACAACAACGACAACCCAATCATAACACGACCACATATTGTGTTTACTGACGGAAGACGACAACCCAATCATAATACGACAACATATTGTGTTTACTGACGGACGACAACGACAACCCAATCATAATATGACCACATATTGTGTTTACTGACGGACGACAACAACTACAACCCAATCATAATACAACCACATATCGTGTTTACTGACGGATGAGAACGACAACCCAATCATAATATGACCACATATTGTGTTTACTGACAGACGACAACGACAACCCAATCATAATACGACCACATATTGTGTTTACTGACGGACAACGACAACCCAATCATAATACAACCACATATTGTGTTTACTGACGGACGACAACGACAACCCAATCATAATGCAACCACATATTGTGTTTACTGACGGAAGACAACGACAACCCAATCATAATACGACCACATATTGTGTTTACTGACGGAAGACGACGACAACCCAATCATAATACGACCACATATTGTGTTTACTGACGGAAGACGACAACCCAATCATAATATGACCACATATTGTGTTTAGGGACCGACCATTTAACTTGAAGGGGGGGTTATGGTTTTTTGTTTCATTCAGAATTTTTTTTTCGGACAACACCAGAGTTAGAATATTATTTTTTTTTGTCGCGCAAAATTTTGTTCCAGAATTTAACATTAGGTTATATGACAAAAACTCTGAATCAGATTATTTTTTTCCTCCACCAAAATCTGAATATTTTTTACAGCAACATTGGGAATGAGAATATTTTTTTAGAAAAAAACCATGACCTCCCCTTTCAAGTTAAATGGTCGTTCCCTTACTGACGGACGAAAACAACGACAACCCAATCATAATACGACCACATATTGTGTTTACTGACGGAAGACAATAAACCCAATTATAATATGACCACATATTGTGTTTACTGACGGACGACAACAACGACAACCCAATGATAATACAACCACATATTGTGTTTACTGACGGATGAGAACGACAACCCAATCATAATATGACCACATATTGTGTTTACTGACAGACGACAACGACAACCCAATCATAATACGACCACATATTGTGTTTATTGACGGACAACGACAACCCAATCATAATACGACCACATATTGTGTTTACTGACGGACGACAAGGACAACCCAATCATAATGCAACCACATATTGTGTTTACTGACGGAAGACAATAAACCCAATTATAATACGACCACATATTGTGTTTACTGACGGATGACAACGACAACCCAATGATAATATGACCACATATTGTGCTTACTGACAGACGACAACGACAACCCAATGATAATATGACCACATATTGTGCTTACTGACAGACGACAACGACAACCCAATCATAATACGACCACATATTGTGTTTACTGACGAACAACGACAACCCAATCATAACACGACTGCATATTGTGTTTACTGACGGAAGACAACGACAACCCAATCATAATACGACCACATATTGTGTTTACTGACGAACAACAACGACAACCCAATCATAACACGAACACATATTGTGTTTACTGACGGAAGACAACGACAACCCAATCATAACACGACCACATATTGTGTTTACTGACGGACGACAACGACAACCCAATCATAATATGACCACATATTGTGTTTACTGACGGAAGACAATGACAACCCAATCGTAACACGACCGGATATTGTGTTTACTGACGGAAGACGACAACCCAATCATATCACGACCAGATATTGTGTTTACTGACGGAAGACAACAACAACCCAATCATAACACGACCACATATTGTGTTTACTGACGGAAGACGACAACAACAACCCAATCATAACACAACCACATGTTGCGGTCATATGAAACACGATGCAAAGAAACATTCCTACAATTACCAATTTCATGTCATGTTATTTTGAAGTTTGTTTTTACATGTCAGCCAATGAGAATCATATTTGAGTTTAGATTCA
The DNA here is from genome assembly GCA_963383655.1 of Bathymodiolus septemdierum. NCBI lineage: Eukaryota > Metazoa > Mollusca > Bivalvia > Mytilida > Modiolidae > Bathymodiolus > Bathymodiolus septemdierum. The sequence continues at coordinate 70,119,727 of OY726525.1, forward strand.
TAGCAAATCAGATAATTGAAAATTATTCCTGCCAAGTTTGATTCAATCTGTGTCAACGATTCAGATTAGAAGATTAAATATGAAACGGGTGCATGTGACAACGACAGATGATTACAAACGACAACATCCATGACACTCTTAGATTAGGTTGTCTAGGACGATCATGACAAAGAGACGGACGACAGATGCCAAGTGATTGTGTGCATCAATTTGTAAAAAACATATGCCTACCCTTCCAGAGTACCTGGGATCACCTCCGGTTTTTAATCAGGTTCATTTTAAACTGTGTAATGTTTCGTAGTTCATGTTTGTCCTTTTGTTCATTTTCTTTTGGTATTTTTCTGTCCTTCATTTTACGGCTAATGGCATCTTTATTTAAAAAAAATAATATGTATAATGTTCAAGAATATATCATTCTTTATAATAACGATGGTTCCGCGTTGTAGGGTCCCAGGTGGCTCAATGAGTTAGGTCGTTGGATCCAACAGCTAATACAAGCCTATCAACAATACGGCGTGGGTTCGTGCCCCGATTTGTAAATTACAAAAAAGGGTGCACTCGACTCACAAGTGATAAAGTTTACCAGTTGCTTGCCAATGGTTGGTGGTTCTCTCCGGCTTCTTCAACCACTAAAACTGGTCGCCATGAAATAGCTGAAATATTGCTGAAAGTGGCGTTAAACACCAAAAATAAAAATAAAAATCAATGGAGAATTTGTACAGATTATACTTTTTATTTAAGTTTTATATACAATATATTCTTAGTAGATTTTCACAACTAAAATAAGAAAAGAATGTACACAATATAAATAAGATTGTTAAAACATAAATAGTTGACACAAATGTTAAAAATAATGCAAATGTTCTAAATAACCCAAATGTTTTAAATAACCCAAATGTTTTAAATAACCCAAATGTTTTAAATAATGCAAATGTTCTAAATAATCCAAATGTTCTAAATAACTAAAATGCTCTAAATATTCCAAATGTTTTAAATAACCCAAATGTTCTTAATAATCGAAATGTTCGAAATACATTTAATCCAAATACTATAGATAATCGAAATGTTGTAGATAATCCCAATGTCCTAAATGATGAAATGTTCTAAATAATCCAAATATACTAAATGATCAATTGTTCTAAATAATCCAAAGGCTCTAAATGATCAAATGTTTTAAATAATTCCAAATGTGTCAATTCTAAGATATAATGTTAGAAATAATCCATTGATTATTATACTGTATATTCCAATAGTCAAAAACAAATAATTATCCAGTAAAATTCAGTAGATCTAATGTCAATAATTTATCTACTTTACATACCAATAATAAAAGGTTTTTTTTCATGGAAATAAATAATAGTCTTAGTTCTACCTACAATGAACAGTTTTATAAAGTTATTGTTAAATGTTATACCATGTGATTTGTTAATACCACCATTTTCACAAAATATAAAAATCCTTTCATTTATAAAATATAAAAACCCTTCATCTATAAAATATAAAAATCCTTCATTTATAAAATATAAAAATCCTTCATTTATAAAATATAAAAATCCATTCATTTATAAAATATAAAAACCCTTCATCTATAAAATATAAAAACCCTTTATCTATAAAATATAAAAATCCTTCATCTATAAAATATAAAAACCCTTCATCTATAAAATATAAAAATCCTTCATTTACAAAATATAAAAACCCTTCATTTATAAAATATAAAAACCCTTCATCTATAAAATATAAAAATCCTTCATTTATAAAATATAAAAATCATTCATCTATAAAATATAAAAATCCTTCATTTATAAAATATAAAAATCCTTCATTTATAAAATATAAAAATCCTTCATTTACAAAATATAAAAATCCTTCATTTATAAAATATAAAAATCATTCATCTATAAAATATAAAAATCCTTCATTTACAAAATATAAAAATCATTCATCTATAAAATATAAAAACCCTTCATCCATAAAATATAAAAATCATTTACAACTATAAACTAATACAGTCTTACCTCCATAAAGGTCTCTATTTATAATGAACAGTTTTGTAAAGTCATTGTTAAATGTTATACTCCATGGTCCGTGAACACCATCATGTTTACTTAATACTATATCACGGAATGTTCCATCTGGTGACAACCTGTGTATGTCGTCTGAATCACGTCCACCTATGTATACATGACCTTGTTGATCCACAGCCAGTCCCTGGTATCCTGATATGTCGTATCTATATATAACGTGGCCATCTAAATTGATACAACACAATCTCCCCTCCTGTCTTAACAACAACTGATCATTCCTTTCATTATACAATAAGTTGTAATTATAACCACCATCAGTTGTTATCTCTCTTACACGAGATCCATCTGTATTTAATATTATAACTTTATCTTCTCCACCGATGTAAATTTTGTCCTTTCCAGCAGTGACACCTTGACACCATTCTCCTATCTTTATCTTGTTGTCCTTTGTATTGTTAGTAGTGTTGATAAATTGTATGGATTCCTCCTGTGGAAGAGTAACTACTGCTTTATCTGTACATGGTACTACAGTAATACAACAAGGTAGACTGGTCAACGATATTTCATCTTCATAGGTTTTGTAATCCTTGTATATATATACCTTCTTATCAGAATAATTACAAAGTAGTAATTTGTTGTCAGAAGTGACAGCCATGTCTGTTAAATCGTATCGCACGCCACGTTTCAAATTCATTTGACCTTCATTGATGAATTCGGTCAGTGTTTGACTTCTATCGACTTCTACCTGTTGATGTTGTGCTTTCATTGATTTATATTTAATAGGACAAGGTCGGGTAATTTGTGACAATGATCCGATTGTTTCAATGTTGACATTCTTAATTTCTTTAAACTCCATGTCGATTTCATTAATAGCAGACGACATGTCACGAATCTTCTTGTCTGTTTTCTGGAGGATTGTTATTTGTTTTCGTAAAGTTAAAAATAGCTGATTATTAGAGCCGTGGTCTTTTACGAATTCTAGTTCTTGTTTATTGTCTTTTAAAATCGATGTTAATCGACAAATGTCATGTTTTTCCTTGTTTATTTTCTCCTCATTTTTTTCCTGTACAGACTCTACTTCAGTAATTAATCTCTCTTCTGTCTCATCTAGATATTTTAGAACTTTTGATTTAGCTGCACTGATTTGTTTTATTATCGATGACTTCTTCTGTTTCAGTAATTTTAGATTCTCGTCTCTATTTCCTTCTATTTTCTGCAATGTTTCAGTCATATAATCTTGTTCTTCTAACGTATCGGAAAGTAAAGATGAATTTTTGACGTCCTTTGAAGCAGAGTCTAAAGGTAAAACAGACTCACAAGACCTATGACTCTCCGAGAGACAAGCTCTACAGCATACAACATCATGTTGACTACAGAAATAATCAATCTGGACGTCTGTGTGTATTTCACAGTTTATTTTAGAAGATGGTGGTATTCTTGATCCCACCGACGACAAATCAATTACATGATGAGTTTTAAATGCCTTACACCGTAGATGCCATTGAGCACATTTTGTGCATAACTTTTCTTCACAGTTCGAACAATATTTCTCAGCAATACGAGTTTTGTTTTTTTCTGAGCATGGATCACAAATTGTTTCCATGATTGATCTACAAGTAGAAATATTATGACATTGAGTAAACAACATTATTAATTATTTATAAAAAAAAATCTTAACATTTTTAATAAAAAAATCAACATTATAATCTTGAAATATCGTCTTCTTAGATCTCTAATAGCTCGACTGCTATACGTCCAATCCGATGTTTTCTGTGCATTATGCATATGCAGTGGAGTAGCAAAGGGCTACGGATGCGAAGATTAAGCTTTGGAAATGAATCGGAAGGTGTGTGTGTGTGTGTGACACGAGGGGTGAAAGCTTGCAAAAATAACACGTAAATAAATAAAAACAAAAACAGAGGCTGGCAACTTAACATTTTTTTTTTGCTTTCATGCTGAAAATCCAGTTGCTAATTAAATTTCTGCCATAACAAGTGAAGTAGCCCCCTCCCCCTTTTTCCTCACCCACTTACCAAAGTGCTGGGGATGCCCTACTATGCCCATGATTTAAATGCAGAGCACTAAGCAAATCTAGCGAGGTGTGAAATGGGCTTCGGGGTCTCAAATGGGTTCAAACTTGTATTGCTTGGGATTGTGAGGTTTGGTGTGTAGTCCTGGGGTTGAAGCTAATGAAAATGTGCAATAAAAAGCAATACATATATTTTATCTGCACGTTTATGGGTATGTTTTATAGATCGTTGTTTGTCCTTTTTCTTTTGGCCATTGTGTTGTCTGTTCTTCTTCAATATACTGATTCTGATTACCCCTTTGGTATCTTCAAACTCTGCTTTGAACAGTAACGTATAAATGCTATGAACTGTACGCGCATCGGGAAAAAAATGTGCAACTGCTCGTGTTTTGAGATCGATCAAGAAATGGACGCCATCTTATTAATTATCGACATTGTTTACGGAGTTTGCCGTATCGTCATTAAATCAATACAACAATGCACTTATTTCTTATTTTCTGTGAATCTGCTTTTAGTCGGCGTTAATTACGGACAAAGAGCAATGCAAGTTTGCAGTTAATAAGCGACAAAATACAAATTATTCGTTTTTACCTGTCACTAGTAAAGTCAGTTAACGTTGCATACGGAGAAAGCGAGTTCAAATTAATTGCTTGCAAGGAAATAACAAATCGATGGTAATTTTCGTCCTCAAAAGAAAAAAAGTGGTACGATAAGTTGTTTAATGTGAAATATTTACCTTTATTTCATCATTTTAAAGCTATTTACCAATTTCCAAAACATATAATTTCTTTGGTCAAAATCGTAGCTAATGCCTCTTTAAATTGTCGTCCTCTACACCTCATTACAATCCGTCAAAATTCAGTATGGACAATGCATGGACGAGTAAACCGACCTGCGCATACATGTATGACCATGGAAATTCCCATTTCAAAACAAACATCGTACGTCACGATGAAAAAACCAATCGGGCGATAGCAATTGACCACGTCACACTGAACATGTACAAACATCCAATCAAATCATGTTTAACACGCACACCTCCCGAGTTCAATGAGTGGACTAAGAAATAGTAAACAATAATACGTGTACGAAATTAAACAAACAAAAATCGATATTAAATGCTTTATCTAATATCCAGATGTAATTGTGAACAAAAATAAAAATAAAACATAATTTCATGCAGGGACAGTAAATAAATCATCACTATTAAAAAGCGTCCTTCGCTTAATAAAACAAATCATCACTATTAAAAAGCGTCTGACGTACGATGTTTGGTTTGAAGTGGGAATTTCCAAGGTCATGTTTGCGCAGGTCGGTTTACTCGTCCATGCATTGTCCATACTGAATTTTGACGGATTGTAATGACATTATAAACATTTCTTAGACTTCAAACTTAATACTTTGATGTAAAGCAAAAATAAATTACTTGTAACGGAAAGTCAATATTGCTTTTTACACGATATATACAAACAACACAGTCATCTGTCAAAAGTATTCGGAAATGTAAAAAAAAATCCCTATATAATCAACCAAAACCATATTTTTTCCAAAAATTATTATGAAGTCATTTCTGGATAGATTTTAACAAATGTTACACCAAAACATTCGGAATTGTCAATATTTTGATTGTTTATTTACTCATTATGTAGTTATGAGTGATTTTTATTTGTACATAATTTAAACACAATTAAAAAAATTGACTTTGATTTTCCTATATATTTCAATTTAAAATAAATCCTAAAAATAAAAAATCATGGAAAAATTATGTACAAATAAAAACCACTCATATAAACATAATGAGCAAATAAACAAACAAAATATAGACAATTCCGAATGTTTTGGTGTAACATATGTTAAAATTTATCCAGAAATGACTTCACAATAAAAAAAAATTAAAAATATGGTTTTGGTTGATGATATTGGGATTTTTTTTTACATTTCCGAATACTTTTGACAGATGACTGTTTGTGTATATAACTTTATTCTCTAAACCAATAAATGTTACAAAGGTTACAGAGTGTTCGTGTTCAAATCAATACAAAGTAAATACATATCATTACATTAATTATCAAGATTATGTGTGTATTTGCTCCCGGCCTTTTCGTAATAATCATTGATAGTAGGGTTAAAATTATTGATAACGAAAGTCCGGGAGCAAATCCCTGTGATCCACGTGGACGTTTGCATGCGAACAACACAAAGTCAATAGTCCTATATAACATACGACTTCACATTCCACGTTCATATTTTACGTTTTCATTGAGATTTTTTCATTTTTTATTACTCGCAGTCGCAAGTGATAAAGCTTACCAGTTGCTTGCCCATGGTCGGTGGTTCTCTCCGGCTTCTTCCACCACTAAAACTGATCGCCATGATATAGCTGAAATATTGCTGAAGGTGGCGTTAAGCACCAAAAATCAAATCAATCAATCATTTTTTATTTCATGCGGACGCAGCAAATAGAAAATAAACAGTAAATATCGGCACCCGCGGTACTATGTGATAGGACTACACAAGTCAAATGATGTCTTGTTTCATAAAATGTTGTCATCTTCCAATCAATGTAATCAATCCATAATCATTGTATTAAATTCTTTGTTAATTGTTCTGCCCGAAAGGGCTCCTTAATTGGAAATAAAATATCTGTATTGTATTGTATTATTGTGTTCCAGAGAGATAAATTCGTATAAAATACATTGCACAAACACGCAACAATGTTATTCTTAACTGTTTTCAGCAAAATGTCGTTAATTGCATATAAAATGAAGAAAATATAACAAAATTTTACCAATTTAAATTTCACGTCTGCTTCTGCCAAGTTCTGGTTAATGGAAATTTGAAAAATGAAGCGTTAATCGGTAATTGCAGACGTCACGTCTCAGACGTGTGCACAAGTGATTTTGGTCACGTAGGCCATGCATTAATGTTGATGGGGCGTCTTTTATCCATAGATTTTTTTTGGATTTTTTAAAGTAAACTTCCTTGTAATATGCCCTTCCAAGATCAAAATTTTAATTTGAAAATTGAAGGGAAAATGGCATTTTGGGGCAACATTTATACACAACGAAGGAAAAAATGTTATTGGATGCATTTATCTGATGAACATCACAGGCGCTCGTGACACGGACCACCCCCCTTTTTCTAACTTTCTGTTTACAAATTTATTTTCAGTAAAATTTCTTTATTTCTTTATTATTTCATCTCTTTTTCCTTATTTTAACTTGTTCGTGTCAATATTCATACAATCTTATGTTAACATCAAATTGCATGTGTCGACCCTATTAGAAATTTTATTGAAAATAAATTTGTAAACAGAAAGTTAGAAAAAGGGGGGTGGTCCGTGCCACGAGCGCCTGTGATGAACATATCAATTTCTAATCCATAGAATTTTCTGATTTTTTTGTAATGGACGTTACGCGCGCTATAGGTGATACTTTGACTAAATAGAACATGAAATAAGTAAAATGAATGTAGATTGTTTTTAGATTGATGGATTTTTATTTCCGATCCATGCTTGTATAGGGAATTATACGAATATTTGTTTTATTAGGTTTATTTTTGCTTTTGAAAACGAATTTATTGGAAGAAAACGTCATTAACACAGAATTTTCTCATGTAACGCGTTACAAAATATCCGTATGTCTTTTACATTTTTCTCAGTAAAAAACTAAAAATACGTTTTTCGGACCATTTCTTTTGTGGGACCGGAAGCAGAGTCAGCGTGTTCTATGACCCCATTAACGATTTCTGATTAAAGCAATGCTTGAAGGAAAAAAATCGGTAAGTTTATGGAAAGAAAAGAATGTAACGCTGAAGGAAAAACATCTGCATGCCAAATACCATGCTTTATTTCAGCTATGTTTTACAAAATTTTCACAAATAAAAGTATACATATCAAATGTTATTATCTTCAAAAACAAAATGTCCAGTTGCAACTTGACGTAAAAAAAACACGAAATATAAAACTTTACACATTCGAAACTATATTTTTCGCTCATATTTCGTGCTAATTCCAGATAACGAAAAATGTTCATTTTCAGTGGCAGAGAATGAATTTAACAAACTTGATTTTTGATTAAAATTACGATTTCTACGTAAAATTATAGAAGATTACTCAATTTGTCCAGTAAACGTTTTTTCTTATCGACGGCAAAATAACGTCGCGCTACTTCTATATTTTTCTATAGTTTTCTATTAAAATTGAAACAAATAAACAACAACTAAAAAAAGCGAAGCTAATAACAAACAAACGATATATCAAAACTTGAAAAACAACAAACAAAAGAGCGAAAACAAAATACAAAAATATACCACCCCTGAAAAAATAACGATGTGTTTCTGCTTACTCAAGCGACCCTAATTAAAAATGAATTCATGACCTTAATTTTTGTGTGCAGGGGCGGATTCATGAGGGGGAGCGCACCCGTCGCGCGCCCCCCTAAAATTGGAAAAAATGTGATATTTTTGCGTAAAATCGTGATTTTTCACACGAAATACCCCAAACATTTTCGCGCCTCCCTCCGTTCGGCGCAAATTTTTTAAATATCCTCCCCCCCCCCCCCCAACTTGAAATCCTGGATCCGCCCCTGGTGTGTGTCATTTTTGAACAAGCATTGCAAAAAAGAATGTGGGCATTGTAGAAACTATAATTATATCATAATTAAAAAAAAAAATCGCGAAATATATATATATGAAAATTAAAAATGTGAACTGAATTATTTTAATTATAATTTCACTAGATTATACATAAGATATTACGAGAAATTTTCAAGAATACAACGTATACAGATAATCTCGTTTTAGAGCAAGATATACTTTCAAAGAAAAAATGATAAAGTACAGTCACATAACATAAACAATAAATAAATACTAAAAGGGAATACAAACGAAATAAATAAGCAAACAAACAAACATTGAAATAAACACCTAAAGGAAAACACCAACACCACAAATATATACAAGACAAACCAAAATAAAATAAAAATCTATAAAAACAAAAAGTGAAATTCCGAAATAAAGAACAATACATCAAAACACACCTACACCACCTCCATCCTAACCAAACCCACGGTATGTAAACACAAATAAGGAAGAAGAAGAAATGAAAAAGAAGACGCGAAACGTTCTTTTCAATGTTAATTATGAGTAACGTCAAGTGTCACCAACATCGCGCCTAACGTCAATGGAGAACATTCAGCCATTTTCCCCCCAGGTGGCGTCGCTGTACCAACGGTGGTTAGGAAAACGTTTGTTTTCCGATAAACGCTTGTAACCAATGTAATCAAATGGCAATATCATTACCTTCGTGGTGTCCTTCATCTGAAACGTTGCGTAATATGACGGTAGGCACAGCCTATAGAGAGGACGGAAGTGAACATAATAGATATTAATTTGATATTTCCAATACTTTTTTTTCTAGTTTATTTCACAGTGACCGGACACAACCATAGCCTATAGGGCCCAATGTCTGCCATAGCAATGTAAAATTGCATGTACGTGGTTTTTTTTAACTTCATTTGGTGTCTAATGACGTAAAATTGCACACGAGTTTTTTTTTAACTTCATTTGTTGTCTAATGACATAAAATTGCACACGAGTTTTCAGACTAAATTGAACCTGATTGAAAATTGTACACGTATTTTTTTTTCACTGTATAGGGTCTAACCATGTAAATGTGCGTACTCGCTTTTGCTTCAAAAACAATGCAAGAAGAGTTTTAAGATCTCCAAGCGCAAGGGCAGGCAATACAATGGCCAAAAGAAAAAGAACAATCACTGATCTACAAAACATTTCCCCCACAGCAATATATTTTTTCACAGGAAACAAAAATCTGATTTTTATTCTTTGGACATAAAAAAAAATCAGTAATTTCCCTTCAAATTGTTATCATAAATTTTTCGTTGAAAACTGTAGGGCCGGATTAATGGTATTTTTGCATCTTTCGTCGTGTAAATTTATTTTGTTTCTTTAAAATTTCACCACATAATTAATAAAAAAAAATTTCAGAAAAAAAACATCCTAAAAGTTAGATGGTCGTCCCCTTAATGACATGAATGTGTGTCTCGTCCGCGTCCATGCAGCTTCGTATAATGCGAACCGCATCGGCGGCGTAATGGTTAGAGTGCTCGCCTTGATTGCGGTAGATCGTGGGTTCGAGTCCCGATCGGGTCATACCAAAGACTATACAAATTGATATTTGTTGCTTCTCTGGTAAGCACGCAGCATTAAGGAGAAAGAGCAAATACTGGTCGACTCGGAATCAGGATAATGTGTTCGAGTTGGGCGACATGTCTATCCACGGACTGTTGTTTTAGTGATCTAACACTATACAAATCCAACTCAGCGTGTTGTTCTAGTACAAAGCGGACCCCATCATCATCTCATTGAAAATTAACTTGTTCTCGCCATGATATAGCTGAAAAATTGCTGAATTGGCGTTAAACAACAACAATCACTCGTATAATACGTGTCCGGATTTCAAGAACCTATGTTATGCAAGAAAGTTCAACAGTTTAATTATTGTTTCTGATTCTCGGATTTGTCCCGATAAGATTGATTCCTTAAAACGTAAACCTTCAAAGAGATAAGTTGCATTTTAATGCTTGGTGCTTTAACAATTCATATGATTTTCTTCTATCATCATATGTAGCACTATCATGTAATTTAATCAACACCGCCCAAATATATTTTGTATTTAGTGTAGAGGTTGTTAAATAGCTTGTATTACCGTTGAAATGAAACAGTACACTTCTTGTTTCGTGACGGTCAGTTTTATTCGGCCCGTGGTGGAGGAAACCGGAGTTCCCTGAAAAAACCACCGACCTATCGCAAGTCACTGACAAACTTTATCACATAGAAATCACATTAGTATTATTACCAATTAATAATAGTCAAGCGACTGTTGATGAAAAATAAAATCCACACATGACTGTTGTTGAAAATAAAATGGGATAATATGAAACATTATCTATAATACGACCCAACAAAAAAATGCATTTCAAGAGGAATAATTTCATCCCCCCTTTTTTCTATTTTTAGCTTGGCGGCCATCTTGGTTGGAAGTCGGGATCACCGGACACAATTTTGGATCATTCCACAAAAGTTTGATTGCAATTGGCTCAGTGGTATCTGAGGAGAAGATTTTTATGTGAATTTCCCATAGGGTCCTATGTTAAGCTAAGTTCGGCTGTGGGGGCCATCTTGATCGAAGGGCCGAACCGTCGGACACAGACCTGCTTACCCCAATTGACACTAAAAGAGTAGTATTTGCTCCAGTTCAGTGTAGCTTGGCAATGTTGAGAGTAGTTTTCGGAAATTAAAAACAATGGTTTCCGATTCATGAGCTGGTGCCATAATGGCATATACACACAGTATATACATACCAAATATCTACCTTAGTTACATGTATCTACTGAAGATGGTGGCTCAATGAGTTAGGTCATACAGTACAGAAAGGGACATACCGTGATCAATCACCGTGATAGTGGTCATGTTTAGGAGAGTGATGGGGATTACAATTTTAAATTCATGTCGGTGATCATGGGGCAATAAAACGCCAGGTGTTAATCTTGTAATCAAGTGCGTCGTTTTACAGGTAAACTAGTCGGATAAGATGTACAGGTGAAATTACGTTTTTATATCGTCTATTTTTTTTTTCAGGTACTGTCTCCGATTCCCTTCAGAATTAAAAAAAAACATTTTTATTTCTTTCCTCAAAACGTAAAACATCCTTGAACGTAATCCCGGGAATGAAATCCCGAGATCGAGAAAATAGCACGAGAACGGAGAGTTCATTTGAATTGATGAATAAAATGTAAATAATAAATGATTATTCAACTTCAATTCAGTGAAATCATGGGTTGTGTATATATATCTTTTATTCTCAATAAACCATCATAATTTGACAAGGTATAGAGAAATACATATGTACAATATATACAATATACAATAGCATGTTATACTAAGTACGCAAGTAATGAAGAAATGTACAGAGATGAACAATTCAGTAGGTTAAGCCGGAGTACATACAGTTTTATTTATGTGATTAATGAATTTACTTAGTTTTATCAGTTCTGATTTCTTTTTGGAAGATAACAGTAATTTATATTTTAAAACATTTGGCCTACTGTAGTAATACTTTGGTATATAGATGTTTCGATCTTGTTCAAAGAATGGGCAATCTAAAATATAGTGAAATTCATCACAGAGTTCATTTTTATTACAGTGCGTACAAATTCTGTTATTTCTATTGGTGTTACTCCATCTTCCAATTTCAATAGGTAATTTATGATTTGCTGTTCTAAATCTGCATAACTCTATAACATTTTTGTTATTTAAAATATCAAAGTATACTTCCATGCCAAAATAATCTTTAAACAATCTGTAATTTATAGCTCTTGATGCATTATCTAATAAAGAATGCCAATATTGTTCAAATTGATCTTGTAGATTTCTAATAATTGTAAGTCGAAGCCAGTTTGGATCAACAAAGGTTTGTGTGTTCCAAATATACGCGAATCCACATTCATTTAGAATTTTTTTAACATTATCTAGCCACGTAAAATGTTCCACGTTTTTGATTGACATACAATAACATAAATTATAAATTATTTTTGACAATTTTAACTCTTTTCCAGATAGCAATTTAGCCCAGAATTATATAATTCTACTTTTTATGTCTATTTCCAAAGGATATCTCCCAAGTTCACCATATATCATATATGATGGTGTAGAAGATTTTAAATGAAGTAGTAATTTACAGAATTTTAAATGTACCTTTTCAATTATATCGTTATTACTGAAACCCCACACCTCGCATCCATAGAGTAAAATTGGCTTAACCATCTTATCAAATAGATCAAGTTGAATCTTTACTGAAAGACCATGTTTTCTGCCCATTTTTAATACTTCGTAAAACGCAACAGTAGCCTTGCCAGCTATAGATTGCTTTGCTCTTTTAAAGTTACCAGTCCTGGATAATTCTATTCCTAAATAATTAAGACTTGACTATTTCTAGTTTTTCTCCATTTAATGAAAAATTGAGATTCCTTGGGAGTTTACCTCTGGAAAAAACCATAACTTTACTTTTATCTGTATTCACTTTAAGCTTCCAGATAGAACAATAATCTTGGAATGAATTTAGTTGATTTTGAAGATCAGCTGATGATTCTGCCATGAGTACAGTATCATCAGCATATAAAATTACAAAAAGTTTCAGATATATACCAAGTTGGGTTTCAATTTCATTAGAAATCGTTTGTAATCCATTTAAATTGCAGTTTGTCAAGTATGATTCAAGGTCATTCATGAACACGGCAAAAAGAAAGGGATATAAATTTTCCCCTTGACGTACTCCATTGTTACATGGAAAAAATTCTGACTTACAATCATTATAAGAAATACAAGATTTTGTACCACTATACATATTTACAATTATATTATACATATTACCATTCTTGTTATTTAAGAGTAACTTGTACCAAAGACCATCTCTCCAAACTTTGTCGAATGCTTTCTCAAAATCAATAAAGGCACAAAACATTTTGTTCTTCTTGTTTTTGAGAATTTCAAAAAAGTTAAAAAGTACAAACAAGTTATCAAGCGTAGAGTAACCCTTCCGAAATCCACATTGGTTTTCATTTAGAATAAAAAAATCATCGGAATATTTTGCAAGACGTTCACTCAGGACTGCGGTAAAAAGTTTTCCGAGACAGCTAAGTATTGTAATTGGCCTATAATTTTTTGGATCCATTTTATCACCTTTGTTTTTGTAGATGGGTTTTATATTACCCATAAGCCAGTTATCAGGAACAATGCCCGTTTCGAAAATAATATTAAATAATTGCTCATAAATGTCTATAAATGTATTTGTTGTTGATTTGATATATTCATTTATTACTAAATCTTCCCCACAGGCTTTATTGTTTTTTAATTTTTTAATACATTTAAGTATTTCTTCTTTTGAAATTTTCATGTTTATGTTTTCATTTAGTTCATTTACATTACCCGGGTCTAATAAAGGAATATTTATGGGGTCTGCATCTGGTTTTTCGTCTAACGTTTTGTGCAAATTTGTTTCAAATATTTTTAACCTTGGCTGTGAATTGCGTATCTACACCTAGTATTTTATTGACACGCGTACACGTGACCTGGCATGTGCACAAATGAAGTTTCATAAACACATGCGCGATATGCGTGATTTGTTACGTTTTAAAGCGTATTTCCAGTTCAATGTTACATTTTAGTTCAATAATATTTTTTATACGTTCAGTATTTTTTTTTATTTTAATCTTCATAGAAAACCCAGTTAAAACCCTTTTCGTTGTAGAAATACGTACTAAATAATTTGATTAAAAATCAACGAAACAAATATTTATAAACAGATCGTTCAAAGAAATACTACATGTCCAAAAGTCACTAAATTTACGGATATATTTTGGAAATTAGCGGCTAATCTGCAGAAAGTTTAGAAATGTGAAAAGAAATAAGGAATTAACCTTTATCATGATTGTATGACCAAAATCAAATGTCACCAGTTTATTTATTTATTTATTTATTTATTTATTTATTTATTCAAATTCAAATCTTAATTGGCTTTCAACCCAATAGATTTGTGACAAAATACAGCAAAAAAAAGTTTATGGAACAAATTAAAAGCATGCTCTTCGTTTTCCGCTTTTTGTTCATTTTGTAGCCATTAACCTACGTAAATTTGGATTGTTATAGGTTTTTGTTTGCAATTTTAAAGAAAATTATTTTCATCTATAGTGGAATTACGTAACAAGAGGTAAAAGTCCAAAACACAAAATAAACCAATAATCAATTTTAAGTCTGCTCTTTACCAACTATTAAACACTACAAAACCCGCGCTTGCAAAGTCCGTGCTTCAAAAACCCGCGCCTGCGGTTTAACGGTGACCGCTCGATAGTCCGAAGGTCCATTACTCCGAAGGTTCATTAGTCCGAAGGTCCATTAGTCCGAAGGTTCATTAATCCGAAGGTCCGTTAGTCCGAACGTTCTAAGGTCCGTTAGTCTTGTTTTTCGACCAAAGGATATGTATCGAACAGTGTTGAATTGATTTAATATTCAGTCCTTTATCAAATTAAGTAAGAGAAGCAAGATACTCATATTCACATCCTGACTAAGCAGTGGTTTATCCAGGTGGGCTGTAGGCTGTGCGCCCAGCTTTTGCTAGCCAAAAAAAAAAATGTGTAATCGGCAAATATAGGTAAAACTTTTTGTAGAAAACACGCCAAAAATTGCATCAATCCCCTGTTTTGTAGTTATGGATCCAAGCGTGCTAAGTCTAAAAAAAAGAGAGAAAAAAACCGCGTCGTCTCTGAAATATATGGAAATCATTCCAATGAAGTAAACCCTCCACTAAAACTCTGATCTTAACCAAATATGCTTAAGCTTAAAACTTAAAAGATATTTATCTATTAAAATTTAAAAGATATCTAAATATTAGATTATTTATAAGACCCGTTGTTGATCCAATTAACAACTGGGATTTTTTTGCTTAACAAACACTTCAGAATAATAATAATTTTATTCAATGCACAATTTTACCCCGAAGGGTTGAAGGCATATACAACTTTACAAGGAATATATACAAATTAAACAACGTACACAAGTCAAATAGACAAAGACATAGTAACAACATACAAATAAAATGAAAACACATTCAGACTTGTCATTTACTCTTTACGAAATACTGAAAGAGTCCCTTTTGGTACGACACAAAAAAGACGATCTCTGAGAAAGGGTTTAGAAAACATAAAAGCACATCTGAAATTAAGTTTTGTGAGGGACAAGTACATTCCATTAAAAAGGGAATACATAAAATCATTAAACGGACGTTCTAATGTACAACTGATGGTAGCAAACTACGGAGTGTAACCTCAAATATATACCAATTATTATTGAATATTGAAAACTCCAATCAACTACCGCAACAACTTAAGCATATGTGTACCAAATTCTACATCTATGTAATTCCAGATTACCGTGTTCCATGGCTCGACATATACAAGTACCCTTTACCAAATACGTGTACCAGATCTCCGGTCTTAGATATTTAAACCAAGTGGTATACTGTAGAGGAATAAACAGTCTGTTGTTAGTGTAGAAATTCCAAAGATTGGTACTTGCACAATGTAGGTATACACGCATCAGAAACCAAAAAATAATATAATATCATAAAAGATCATCAAACAAAGGTTTTATGCATATTACATGTAGGAAAAAACGTACGGGTTAAACTAGAAAAAAAAATCATTATTTCCTGCAATTTCGGTACTTTGTTGTTTTATACCTTAATTTCTAGTAACACTACTTTAAGATGCATGTTTGCACCAGGACGGAAGGACGGATGGACGAACGCAGACCATTACTATGTCACTCCGTCGCTTCGCGGAGGGGACAAAAAAGGTATACGGGTTGAATATATACGTTTATTCAAACAAGAAATAACAGAGTTCAAACGTATGGGTGGCCGACATTAGGACAAACGGACCTTCGGACTAATAGACCTTCGGACTAACGAACCTTCGGACCAATGGACCTTCGGACTAAGCCACGGAACCCGGTTTAACTTGTAAACAAAAAATACATTTATGAAGTAGCCCGTATTTACGAATAATTCAATGCATACTGAATTCAATCCAACAGAAGAAAAAAAATGAGAAATTAAAATTAAACAAGAGATAGTTCAGTTGCGGTTTCAACAAAATTCTTGATATAGAACTCGAGGTCATAAAGTAGAACTTTCTAAAACAAACGAAAACGAGACACACATTCTTTGGCAATGAAAAGAAACAAACAGTCAAATATTAACAGCAAGAGGATACAAAATGAATTGTCAAAAATACATCCTTGAGTAGCAATAATTACGGCTTACGATTATTAAAAGTCAACAGGTAGAACAGGTAACGCAAATCTCTTAATTGGCGGTAAAATATCAATCGGCGCACAGGTGACCGAGAGCCATAAAATTTAATCCCCACCACCTTGTTTTATGGTCCTTTTTAGGTCTATCACAGTGGGTTTATGTCCGTGATGATATGTCTAAAGGATTAAAAATTATGTCTCTCGGAGTGATCAATCACGGTATGTCCCTTTCTGTACAAACGAATTTTGAAAAAAAACGATGTTTGTTCAAGCGTAGAATAGTCAGGTTCAAACGTAGGGCGTAATTTACTGTAAAAAAAAGCGGAGTAAAAACGGCGAAAACGTAGTAGTAAACAGGTCTGCGGACACATTTTTGGAAGAGAACCATCCAATGACTATTTCATCAAAAAAAATTTCTTACTGAGCAAATGGTTTCAGACGAGAAGATTTTTATGGGAATTTCCCATAGGGTCCTATGTTAAATTAAGTTCGGCTGTGGCGGCCATCTCGGTCGGAGGTCTGAAATGCCAGACATAATTTTGGAAGGGGACCACCCAAGGACCATTTCAGTAAAATTTGGTTGAGATTGGCTCAGTTGTTTCAAAGAAGATTTTTTTTTAATTTCATCCCCCCTTTTTCTATTTTTAGCTTGGCGGCCATCTTGGTTGGAAGTCGGGATCACCGGACACAAATTTGGAACATTCCACAAAAGTTTGATTGCAATTGGCCTAGTGGTTTCTGAGGAGAAGATTTTTATGTGAATTTCCCATAGGGTCCTATATTAAGCTAAGTTCGGCTGTGGGGGCCATCTTGATCGAAGGGCCGAACCGCCGGACACATTTTTGGAAGAGAACCATCCAATGACTATTTCATCAAAATTTTGTTCTTTTTGAGCAAATGGTTTCAGACAAGAAGATTTTTATGGGAATTTCCCATAGGGTCCTATGTTAAATTAAGTTCGGCTGTGGCGGCCATCTTGGTCGGTGTTCTGAAATGTCGGATACAATTTTGGAAGAGGACCACCCAAGAATCATTTCAGCAAAGTTTGGTTGAGATTGGCTCAGTATTTTCAGAGGAGAAGATATTTTTTTAATTTCATCCCCCCTTTTTCTAATTTGCATAATCGGTCAAAATAGGCAAAAGTTCAAAGTTCATAAAAAATCCCCCAATATATGTTAAAAAGCTCATCATTATGCTTATACAGTTCAAATTTGGGCACTTTCTGGCTTAAAATAGAGCAGTTTTGGCCATTTGAAAAAAAAAAAATCTATTTTTTGTAATGGCAGCCATCTTGGATACAGGATGGCGCTGATGGACACAATTTTGAAAGGGGACCACCCAAGGATCATTTCAGCAAAGTTTGGTTGAGATTGGCTCAGTAGTTTCGGAGGAGAAGATTTTTTTTTAATTTCATTCCCCCTTTTTTCTAATTTGCATAATCGGTCAAAATAGACAAAAGTTCAAAGTTCATAAAAATCCCGTAATATATGTTAAAAAGCTCATCATTATGCTTATACAGTTCAAATTTGGGCACTTTCTGGCTTAAAATAGAGCAGTTTTGGCCATTTGAAGAAATTTCTATTTTTAGTAATGGTGGCCATCTTGGATACAGAACGGCGCTGACAGACACATTTTTGAAAGGGGACCACCTAAGGATCATTTCAGCAAAGTTTGGTTGAGATTGGCTCAGTAGTTTCAGAGAAGATTTGTTTTTAAATTTCATCCCCCCTTTTTTCTAATTTGCATAATCGGTCAAAATGGGTAATGGGATTTACTTCTAAATTGTAGGGTAGGTAGATCTTGACATGCTGCACATTTTTGCAATTTAAACTTAACATCTATCTCTAAATAGTTTTTGAAATATAAGACGAAAAGTTTTAAAATTAAAAACAAAATTGATGAAAAAAGGGCAATAACTCCAAGATGGGTAATCAAATTTACTTCAAAATTGCAGGGTAGGTAGATCTTGACATGCTGAACATGTTTGCAGTTTCAACTTACCATCTGTCTCTTATAGTTTTTGAAATAAAGGACCAAAAGTATTAAAATTTTGAAAATTTGATGAAAAAGGGTAATAACTCCAAAATGGGCAATAGGTAATAGGGTACCCAAAACCTGCAATTTTACCATATGTTCTAATTTTAGTAACAGCGGCCATGTTGGTTGGTGCACGGCATCACCGGACACAATTTTGCAACTAGACACCCTAGTGATGATTCAGACCAAGTTTGGTTTCCATTGGTCTAGTACTTTCAGAGGAGAAGATTTTTGAAAAAGTTTACGACGTACAACAATGACGGACGCCAAGTGATGGCAATAGCTCACCTGTCCCTTTGGGTCAGGTGAGCTAAAAAAGGACATAGCTTAAGGTTTTTATATTTCTAAAAATATAAATATAATTATTATTATTTAGTGGATCATATTCTGGTTTGTCCCCTATATCTCAGATCCAGTGTGAAACTTTACATATGTTGCATATTCCTTAACAAGTAGTAAAACTGCTAAAAACACCAAGGGATGGTGCTTCTGACACACCCTATCTGATAATTGCATTTTCTCACAATTATATAGTAAATAATTATATATAATATTAAATACTTATCACATACTACATATAAATAAAAAAAAATAGATAATTATTATATCTATAGTATTATTATTATTGTTATCCATTCGGATGTGTCACCTGTGCTTAGAGCAGGAGAATTAGTTGGAGGAAATATGTCATCATGTTATTGCTCAATTACAGGGTGCACCAAGCGACAGTGAAAGGCATGTTAAAATGAATCAAGAAGAAATTCAGATCAAACCCAGTAATATGTGTTTTTCTTTAAATTTATTCTATTTATTTAGAAATATTATCAATTTATATTATATTTCTCCTTTCTAAACATGCCAGCCTGTGCACAGTGTAAAAGAGCAATTATTTAATTATATTGTGCTTTGTTTTATCAAATTACAAATACTGGCTAGAATTTCCTCATTTTCATTATTAAGAAGCCAATATAATTTCTGTTCTGGATTGAGGACATGAAAGTTTTGACAGATATTATTAATCCCGCTGAACATTTCTGTTCTTATTACAGGACATGTAGAACATGGTATTAGAAAATGTTTCTCATCATCTATCTCACCAGATGTGCAACGGAGGCAAAGTCTCTCTTGTCGGAGAGCACCCTGATATCGCCCCCTCTCAATTTATAATCTGTGTGATGAAACCTAGTAAAATTTCTCCTCTGCTCAAAGGATTTCAATATACATAAATATTTTTCAAGTCCAAAGTATGTTTTGAATTTACTGTAGCTACATAGTTTACCTTCTGAATGTTTTAACATTTGTTTTCCCCAATTCTCTTTATAGATTTGATATATGACATCTTTATAAGAAGATTTGAATTTATGTTTGGACACATTAGATAATTCTTTTAGTCCTGTAATATTTTTAATAAGTAATGTTATTGAACCATACCAAGAGGGGATTTTGTTTTCAAATAATATTTTTTATTCTTCATATGCATCTTTTAACAAGGTAAAGTTAAAATCTAAGTTTTCTAATTTATACCAATAAGGGAACGACCATTTAACTTGAAGGGGGGGTTATGGTTTTTTTCTAAAAAAATATTCTGATTTTGGTGGAGGAAAAAAATAAATAATCTGATAGAGTTTTTACATATAACTTTAATGTTAAATTAAGGAAAAAAATTTCGCGCTTTGAGCGACAAAAAAAAATCAATATTCTACCTCGTGTTGTCCGAAAAATTAGTTTTGATCGAAACAAAAAACCATAACCCCCCCCCCCCCCCCCTCAAGTTAAATGGTCAGTCCCTAACGAATCATTGAATTGATAATATAAAATGAAGTGGGAATCGACCTAACTCTGAAAGTGTTGCAAAATTTGTTGCTCGTTTATTAACCCCCAATAATAAATAAGAACTTCTGCTTAAAGTGTCTGCCTGCCTTGTTGAACACCAGAACCTTTGTTTTAGTGACATTTATATTAAGACACCAATCGTTACAGTATACATTGTTTATTTAATTTATTCTAGAGTCCTTGTGATGTAGACGACAGTAAAATTACATCGTCGGCATAAAGTAGGCAATGAACAGATCGTTTATTAATAAAGATGGGGTCGGTAGTATTCATCATAGTCTGGTAGGTCATTGATAAAGATTTTGAATAAGTTAGGGCTTAAATTATCCCCTTGCTTCACTCCAACATAGTTCCCAAAAAAATCTGTGAGTGTATTATTTAGTCTTACACATGACTTACTTTGAGAGTACATACTCTTGATAATATTATAACCAGAGGCTCTCAAGAGCCTGTATCGTTCACCTGGTAATAAAAAAAACCAATTGGTCCTATGTAAAAACTATGTCCTGCAGTGGTAGTCATCTTGGAATTACGATCAACATAAAAAACACAAAGTTTGTAAAGGACCTTCCAATGATTGATGCACAGTTTAGGTTCAATCAATGCAATAGCTTCAGAGAAGAATATAATTCTGTATTTTCCCCATATGGTTCTGTGTTAATACTATGACCTGTGGTGGCAGCCATCTTGGATTTCCGATCGGCATAAAAAACAGAGGACCTTCCAATGATCATTCATGGGCAGTTTGGTTTCAACTGTCCAAGTGGTTTCAGAGAAGAAGCATTTTGAAACATTTTTCCCATAGGGTCCCATGTTAAACTAAGTCCTGCCATAGCTGCCATTTTGAATTTCATATCAGAACAAAAAACGTACAGTTTGTAGAGGACCATCCAATGAACATTCATGTACAGTTTGTCTTTAATCATATTTGTAGTTTCTGAGAAGAAGGCATTTGAACATTTTCCCATAGGGTCCAATGTTAATCTATGTCCTGCGGTGATGGCCATCTTGGATTTCCGATCAGCATAAAAAACACACACCTTGTAGAGGACCTTCCAATGATCATTCCTGGGCAGTTTGGTTTCAATTATCCAAGTGGTTTCAGAGAAGAAGCATTTTGAAACATTTTTCCCATAGGGTCCCATGTTAAACTAAGTCCTGCCATAGCCGCCATTTTGAATTTCATATCAGAACAAAAAACGTACAGTTTGTAGAGGACCATCCAATGAACATTCATGTACAGTTTGTCTTTAATCATATTTGTAGTTTCTGAGAAGAAGGCATTTGAACATTTTCCCATAGGGTCCAATGTTAATCTATGTCCTGCGGTGATGGCCATCTTGGATTTCCGATCAGCATAAAAAACACACACCTTGTAGAGGACCTTCCAATGATCATTCCTGGGCAGTTTGGTTTCAATTATCCAAGTGGTTTCAGAGAAGAAGCGTTTTGAAACATTTTTCCCATAGGGTCCAATGTTAAACTAAGTCCTGCCGTAGCCGCCATTTTGAATTTCATACCGAAAAAAAAAACGTAGTTTGTAGAGGACCATCTAATGAACATTCTTGTACAGTTTGGCTTTAATCATATTTGTAGTTTCTGAGAAGAAGGCATTTGAATATTTTCTCATAGGGTCCAATGTTAATCTATGTCCTGCGGTGGTGGCCATCTTGGATTTCCGATCGGCATAAAAAACAGAAACTTTGTAGAGGACCTTCCAATGATCATTCCTGGGCAGTTTGGTTTCAACTGTCCAAGTGGTTTCAGAGAAGAAGCATTTTGAAACACTTTTCCCATAGGGTCCAATGTTAAACTAAGTCCTGCCGTAGCCGCGATTTTGAATTTCATATCGGAACAAAAAACCTTAAGGTTGTAGAGGACCATCCAATGAACATTCATGTACAGTTTGGCTTTAATCATATTTGTAGTTTCTGAGAAGAAGGCATTTGAACATTTTCCCATAGGGTCCAATGTTAATCTATGTCCTGCGGTGGCGGCCATCTTGAATTTTCGATCGGCATAAAAAAACAGAAACTTTGTAGAGAACCTTCCAATGATCATTCCTGGGCAGTTTGGTTTCAATTATCCAAGTGGTTTCAGAGAAGCGTTTTGAAACATTTTTCCCATAGGGTCCAATGTTAAACTAAGTCCTGCCGTAGCCGCCATTTTGAATTTCTTATCGGAACAAAAAACGTAAAGTTTGTAGTGGACCATCCAATGAACATTCATGTACAGTTTGGCTTTAATAATATTTGAAGTTTCTGAGAAGAAGGCATTTGAACATTTTCCCATAGGGTCCAATGTTAATCTATGTATTGCGGTGGCGGCCATCTTGGATTTCCGATCGGCATAAAAAACATAAAATTTGTAGAGGACCTTCCAATGATCATTCCTGGGCAGTTTGGTTTCAACTGTCCAAGTGGTTTCAGAGAAGAAGCGTTTTGAAACATTTTCCCCAATAGGGTCCAATGTTAAACTAAGTCCTGCCATAGCCGCCATTTTGAATTTCATATCGAAACAAAAAACGTACAGTTTGTAGAGGACCATCCAATGAACATTCATGTACAGTTTGGCTTTAATCATATTTGCAGTTTCTGAGAAGAAGGCATTTGAACATTTTCCCATAGGGTCCAATGTTAATCTATGTCCTGCGGTGGTGGCCATCTTGGATTTCCGATCGGCATAAAAAACACACATCTTGTAGAGGACCTTCCAATGATCATTCCTGGGCAGTTTGGTTTCAATTATCCAAGTGGTTTCAGAGAAGAAGCGTTTTGAAACATTTTTCCCATAGGGTCCAATTTTTAAACTAAGTCCTGCCGTAGCCGCCATTTTGAATTTCATACCGGAACAAAAGACATAAAGTTTGTAGAGGACCATCTAATGAACATTCTTGTACAGTTTGACTTTAATCATATTTGTAGTTTCTGAGAAGAAGGCATTTGAATATTTTCCCATAGGGTCCAATGTTAATCTATGTCCTGCGGTGGCGGCCATCTTGGATTTCCGATCGGCATAAAAAACAGAAACTTTGTAGAGGACCTTCCAATGATCATTCCTGGGCAGTTTGGTTTCAACTGTCCAAGTGGTTTCAGAGAAGAAGCATTTTGAAACATTTTTTCCATAGGGTCCAATGTTAAACTAAGTCCTGCCGTAGCCGCCATTTTGAATTTCATATCGGAACAAAAAACCTCAAGATTGTAGAGGACCATCCAATGAACATTCATGTACAGTTTGGCTTTAATCATATTTGTAGTTTCTGAGAAGAAGGCATTTGAACATTTTCCCATAGGGTCCAATGTTAATCTATGTCCTGCGATGGTGGCCATCTTGGATTTCCGATCAGCATAAAAAACAGTAACTTGGTAAAGGACATTCCAATGATCATTCATTTACAGTTTGGGTTCAGTCAGTTCATTAGTTTCAGAGAAGAAGATCTTTGAAATTTCAGCCAATCAGAGCATATTATTGGCCCTGGCAGCCATATTGAATATCCGACTGGAACGAAAAACAGTAACTTTGTAGAGGACCATCCAAGGAACATTCCTGCTAAGTTCGGTTCCAATCGGCCAAATGTTTCGGAGAAGAAGCTTGAAATGTGAAAAGTTTACAGACGACAGACGACGGACCCCAAGTGATGGCAATAGTTCACCTGGACCTTTGGTCCAGGTGAACTAAAAATGGTGTCCAATGCCGTTTTCTAAAAGTTTTATTTTGATTCCTGTATGTATAACCGTGTCAAAGGCTTTTTGGAAGTCAACAAAGCAGGCGAACACCTTGCCATCTTTATTATTGCAGTATTTATCAATTATGGTCTTCAGGATAAACATGTGGTCAGATGTCCTAGCTTTTTTTGTAAACCCCATTTGGCTATCATTGATCACATGGTGTTTATCAAGGAACTTAGTCAATCAGTTGTCAAGAATTCTATTAAATAATTTACAGAGGGAATTTGTTATCGTTATACCCCTATAATTATTCGGATCTGATGGATTGGAGTAATATATCCATGTATCCAATTTTCAGGGTAATGGTAATAACCCATTGTAAAACAGTTATTAAAAAGATTATGAAGGCATGGAATTAAAAAAGACTGTCCACTTTTAAGCATTTCATTACTTATATTGCCTAGTCCTGTTGATTAGTTACTTTTCATCTCTTTAATGGCTGAATTAATCTCAGCTTCAGTAATTTTACCATCAATATCTGTAAAACATTTTATCTTTTCAAGTTGGCTAAGTTTATCCTCTAACCACTTAATGCGATTCCTGTAAATATCTTTTGGGTTATTCAGATTTTGAAAGTGAGATTACCAAGTAGAAGTAGATATTGAAGATGTTGTATCTATTTTCTCTGTATCTTTTAATTCCTCAATCAGTTTCCAATACTGTTTGGGATCCTTATCATGAAGCATTTCAATCTGATGTAATAATGATTTGTTATACAGTCTATATTTAGATTTTCTAACTTTATTATATTCTCTTAACAATTTATAATAATGACCCCTAATTCTAGGATCACATGGATATTTCAAAAAATATTTCCCATAATTAGTGAGATTTTTTTCTTAATATTTGTAAATCTGTATCAAAATATTTCTTATTTTTGTTCTTTTTCTTATTCTTGGTGAAGTTGCGTCTTTTCAAAGATTTATTTGCAGCTGAAATAATAATGTTTGCTAATTCAGTTGCTGCATTATTTATTTAATTTTCAATACTTCTGCAGTCCATTTGTATAAAGTTATCTAGCCGTTGTTTCAATTCGGGTGAAGATAAAGCTTCCTGAAAGAGAAATGAGGATTCATCTGACCACTTGTACCCTGGCGACGTCTCAATAGTGTTACAATTCTCAATGTGTACATGTTCATTACTATATTTTGCACTTATAGACCATTGTATTAAACAATGACAATCTGAGAGACAAGGTACAAAATCATTAACCTTAAGATAAATATATGGTCTAGGATGCCCTCCGACACCAGAACATAATCCACTGTACTTGCCCCATGGGTTGTGTAACATGTAAAGTTACCAAATGTGTCACCAAGAACTCGACCATTAACAAATCTCAATTGGCTACTGATAAAAAGATCTATGAGATCTTTACCCCTTGAATCCAATCTTTTATCTTTATTGTAACTTTTAAGAATCTGTTTGTCAGAATTATATGATTTAAACAAGGGAAGAAAATTATTACTATTTTGATATATGAAATCATTCTCAGAGCCAACTCTGGCGTTAAAGTCACTGCACAATAAAACATTCCCTCGCTTCTGAAAATGTTCGATTTCTTTTTCTACGTGTCTCAAGATTTCATGGTCGAGTTCTTTAGAATAAGATGAATTTGAAGGTGGATCATATACACAACATATAAATAAGTCTGTCTTAAATCCAAAGCAGTCTTTTTCTAATTTCACCCACTGGTAATTTGGATTGCTATTTTTTTTTAATTTTAATGTGGGGTTTGATTGATTGCTTGCATAAAATTGCTAGGCCTCCGAAATATCGATTGTTAGCTTTTGTCTTTGGTCTGCAAATGAGATTACAGTAGTAGGACCCAATTTTTGAAATATTGTGGTCAGGCCCTAAATGAGTCTCAACCAAAAATAATAAATCAAAATTATAATTTTTTCTTAGGAATTCAGGGTCTGTTGTTTTATTAAACTGTTTGCTGATTAGGTCTCCTACATTCCAAAGTCCCATTTTAAGGGTGAAACAAGTTTTCTTTATCATTTCAAATTGGAGTATCACTTACAAAAAATGATAATTTAAGTGATTGTAACAAGTGGATTTTATTGTTGAATCCAACTAGCTTAAAAAGATATAAAAATGTTTACAGCAGTTGCATATATACAGTGCATTGAAACCAAGTGTCAAGTAGATGTACCTGTAGTGTATATGACCCATATTCAGTCATTAATACAATTGAATTTTAATTTATAATAAGTATATAAACATACAATGTATATGTGTATAGACTAAGTGATTCTTATGTCAAAATCATTATGAAATTCAATCATAATGACAGATAATTATGTAATATGAACAGCCAATAATTGCCATAATATTTGTTTAATTCCCAATTATATTAGGGTTGGTACATGTATATGACCCATATTCAGTCATTAATATAATTTAATTTTCACAAATAATAAGTACATTAACAAATATAAACATACAATGTATATGTGTATAAACTAAGTGACTCTTATGTCAAAATCATTATGAAATTCAATCATAATGACAGATAATTATACACTATGAACATCAAATAATTGTCATAAAGTTTGTTTAATTCCCAATTATATTAGAAATGGTACATGTATGAATTGAGACGGTTATGGGGGGAGGTGGGAGGGGGGTTAGAAAAAAAAATAAAAAAATTGAGAAATATTTTAACCTCTACTCTCAAGTTCATCAACACATTACATGCCAACTAACAAAAACACAACTATCAAATTCAAACTGTATGGTACTTGTAACTTATAATATAGGTCAGGTGAATGTAGAATTTTTTTACATACTACCCCCTTTACCTCTACCTGCTCTCAGGCCCCTCGAACGAGATCTATTTTTTTATTATGTACATGTAGGGGCAGCCCTAGTGTGCTATGTATTGCTTTCTTCAAATTGGAAGCAAAAAATGACAGGCCATAAGAGGATAGGTGGTATTTATCTTCAGTTAACATGTCCTCACATGGATTACCATTAATGAGCAGGTTGGAGTGATCACAGAAGGAAATCTTTGTGGGGTTGCTTATAATTTTTTCCTTTATCAGGGCATTTATTATTTGTCCATTTGTATGGAACTTCAAATTGTCCTTTCTTGAGGTAGCTAGAGAGACAATGATTTCAGTGTTTGGCCATTTGTGTTGAATATCAACAATGAGGGTTTCAAGACTTTGAACACAATTTTGTGTGGTCATAGTTTTTAGGTCATTTGTAAAAGGGTGGATTACAACAAGGTCAGGCCTGGGGGGTTCATTATAATCTTTCACAAAGTCTTTAGTTTCATCAATTGTGTATTTAACAAACTTTTTGATATTCAAAGAAGCAGACAGCCTTGTTTCATGTACACCCTTGACATTTGAATTACCAATAAGAAGCACATTAGGTTTGTTCGATTCTTGAAATTGGACTGGTTTCTTTTCTGTGCTGGTGAATGTTTCGGTGTTAGACACTGATATGCTAGATATATGCATCTTAAGCTGTATAACTTCATCTTGAGATTCATCTAACCGCTCTCTTAAACCAGACACCTCGCTGTGATGCAATTCTATCTCTCGGTTTTTTTCATCCAATTTTGTAGACTGAATATCAGGTTCCTTTCTTGAAATCGTCAGAGATTGATCAAATTGTTCTCTTGTTAGATCAAGTATTGACTGTGTTCTCTTCACTGATTCTTCCAACTGAGATTTTTCTAATAAAGGTTGATGCTCTTTGATTTTGAGTTGTGATTCAAGTATTTGGATTTTCTCTTTAAGCGCAAGCACCTCTTGTATTTTTGTTGTGTCTTTCCTGTTTGTTGAGATCTGATTCAATGTTGTAGAAAGGTTTCCAATCGCCAACAATATTTCTTGGGTGTTTTCTTTCTGAAGATTGTTGATCCCAACAATACTTTTGGTCAGAGTTGATTCTAGCCTAGAGAATTGTTCATGATTGTGAAACTCTACCATGTCTACTACTGGTACTTTATCTGTGTTTTTTTTGTTGATCCATTGTAATAATTGATTTTACTGATGTCAGTGATGTATCTTCAGCCTCATCGTCCACATCTAATGCACTTGCTTGTAAAAATGTGAGTGTATCTCGAGTATCCAAGTGTACGAGTTCATCAGCATGTTCATTATTATTAGTGTCAGCATGTTCATTATCATTAGTGTCCATGCCTGCTGAATTTTTTTCTGATATGCTCTTTTAGTGTAGAAAAGTGGGTATTTGTGAAAGTCATGTACTCGGTACCTTGGACCATGATAGTACCTGTAGTGACAAAAAATGTATCATCTGTGCGTTTGAAAATTCCCCCTCAATTCCAAGCTTCTTGGTGACAAAGATTGTTTACATTGGATATGGCCAGTTAAAAAAATGACTCCTTTTCCTTTTACCTTTCCATAGCTGTGCTCCTTGCAGGGCCGAAGTCGCTCTCCCTCGACTACAAAGCGAAATTAAAGTCGCCTGGTTTCTTTTTGCAAGTCACTCTTTTCTTGCAAATAATCTTTGTTTTATGGTAAAGCTGATCGTCAAAACAATTGTAATCAATGGGAAGATACATAAGAATAAGAGGAAAAGGTTTTATTCAAGCAATAAAGAAGGTTTAATTTGGGGTACCCTTTAATTTGTTGATGCAAAGGTATCACGGCAAAGAGGGAGAGGCGTTAAGGTGCAAAATTGGCCCCACATTTTATCAAAAAATAATGCTTCACATAGAATAAAAACAATTTACTAATTTAATTGTTATATTTACAAATTTTCAAAAAATATATCTTTCTGTGAGATTGGGTGCACTATGACGTCATAATGACATCATGATTAGACGGATAATGCTAAAAATGGACTATAAACGACATATTCAATGTACATTTTAGCTATTTTATATACCTCCACAGTCTTCCACCAACACCAAATTGAGCAGTTGTTTTGAGTATAGAGGGTTAATGATTGTATCAAAATATTTTGTTGGTGGAGGATTGTGGAGGATTGTGGAGGCTGTTAAATATTAATTTATTTATAACCTCGACCCTTAAAATCAATATTTTCACTCTTCTGATTGTATATACGATACCATTATGTATATATACACAATCTCTGTACATTTCAAGTAATGAAATTCATCAGTAAATAACTTGTTTCTGTAAATAATTGTATTTATTTTAAATACAGTTTGTATACATTGAAACCAGGAGAAAAGCTCAGTGCATGCAGTCCGGCTTCAACGCGATAAAAAGAACTGGGGACTATAAGTTCCATATATGGCCCCATATTTAATGAATCATTATCTTAGAAAATACTTGTTTAAAATTTGATGAGTTTTATTTTATAGACGACATCATACTTTTGATGTTAAAGCTTGTTTCCAACAAAATCGATACGTATTTGACGTCATGAGCGTTATTTGTTTTCTGTATTTCGTGGAATTTTGCCCACGATATTTCGACGGTTTTCGGAGAAATTAAGCACCTCCGTAGTCGTGCACCAGACAATATTTTACCAGATTATTAAAATAAATAAAACACAACTACTGTTAAAGTATTTTTTTGGTGCAGGAGGTGTTAAATTTCTTGAAAAACGACGGGAAAATGTTCAAATATTACAAACGCTTAGATGACGTTTTGATGTTTGAGAAGCAATAGTTGCCGTAAAAAACGATGGTATGTCGGCACGTAACAGTTATATAACATAAAAATAAAATAAACACCACTTCATCCAAAATAGTTTTTTTTCATAAGCCCCCAATTATTGATTATATATTTTCTTCCGGGATACTGAAATAGTTATTACTACCGGGATACTGAGGTAGGTTTAATGGTCTATCGATGCTACTTCTAAAGTAGTTTGATCCAAAAGGAGTAGATATTTTTTGGGCACAATCCAACATATCCTTAAGAAGAGTTTGAAGATACCACAGGGGCAATCAGAATCCGTATATGTGTTCTGTCATGTGCATAAGTTATTGTTTGCATGATTGACAGACAATATTCATCATATTGTTTTCTAGCTTCTGAACTGTCGATCGAGAAAAAAATTAAATATTCTAGACAGGCAGCATATAGCCAGTCAATGGGGTTTGCAATTAATATTTCGCATGCACAATAGCGACCCACCACCACAAGGTGTGGAAAATAGAAATATTCTTCTGTGGTTTAAATGCGTATTAACTGCATTACATGTAAACTGTATTATTCTGTTTGATAAAGTCCTTTAACTAGAACAGAACATTTTTTACCCTTGAGTGAAATAGTGTTGTAATAAAATATCGTGAACATGATGTAAAAGTATGAAAGAATGTCAAGGTATATTTTAAATGAGGTTGAAACATGTTGCCATTTGATATCAATTCGGTTGTATTTCATTTTGACGATTTTAATTACGGAAGACGATCACAACATATTTTTTTTTAACAATTGCAACTCAGCTGTTTTTTTCCATAGTGTATAATAAAATGAAAAAATATATATCACGCTGTCGGAACAGTTCCAATATTCAATAGAAAAATCGTAGAAATAATATCATTTAGTGTCCGTCGTCTGTTGTCCATAACTTTTCATATTAATATTTAATCTTTTTCTTAGAAACTGCAAAACCAAATGCTTTATTTTACGTTATCAAGTTCTCTCAACCCGCACCTTGGCATTTTTTTTTATAGATTTATGATGGTTGTCCGTAAAAATGTACTGGAATATATCATAACATTGGTTGTCGTTAAGAATAAAGTACGTTAAAAAAGTGCTTAAATTTTTTTTAAATATGACAAAGTTCTATTCCTCAAATAAATCTATCTATTACTTCTTTAAGGTTAATATCAAAATTTCGACCAGTTTTCGACAATCAATGTTAATAAGTTTCTGAATAGATATGATCTCAATATGTACATTATCAATGTCATAGCAGACGATGAAGCCAAAATTGGTCTGTATGAGATATATTTATTACATGATTAAAGCTTTGTTAAGGTGACGAAAAAATGAATTACGAAAAAATACAATTTGAACGTGAAATAATAGATGTGGTACGTAGTTCTTACATTTAAAGATGACATTTTTAGATCAGATTTCTTGAGATCATTCATGCAATTTCAGCATCATAATATAACCTCTGACAAATGAAGCGATCAAAATAATGAGAGATTTTATCACGTGAAACAAACCGTCGAAAACAGGAGACCGTCGAAAATGGGTGACGTTGTGACATTACTATTCGTTCACTTTAATTAATAAATAAATAAATAATAAATAAGCTTTATTTAGAGTCGGCATGGTTAAAACAACATACAACATAAGCTCTGTTGAGCTTTTAACCGACATACACAGACACAGAATAAATAACAAATAACAAGCATGCAACATACAGCTAAAATACAAGACTAAGTAAGCACTACATGTAAAATAATAACAGTTACAAGATAAGCAAAAAAGCAGATTAAAAGCTGATGTTATAAGCTAAGCATACCAAGAGCTAATGTAGCAAACTATGAACAACTAAAAGCTGATATTATGAGCAGAGCATAACAATTTTATAAGCACAATAAATAAAAACTGGATATGACCTAGATGGTAGAAATTTAAACAAATTTAAGTCAGCACAAACTGAACATTTACATACATTTCCATTCCAAGATTTTAAAATATTCTTAAACTGATTAAAATTGGAAATTTATCTAAAATCATCAGGTAGGTCATTCCATAAAACAGCTGCTGCATATTTAAAACTATTCTTACCGTAGGTAGATGTTCGCACCCTAGGTATATCTACAATTTTGGAATATCTAAAATTATATTTACAATCTTTAAAAACAACTAAATCATGTAAACAAGATGGTGAAAGTTTGTTTAAAATCTTAAAACATTCAATAGCCATGGTACGCATTCTTCTAACTTTCAGAGATGGAACTTTAGCTTTTTCTAATAACTCATCATATGTGCTCTCATAGTCCTCGTATATAAATCGTAAAGCCCTCGCCTGGATTTTTTCTAATTTAGAGGTATTACTTTTATTGCAAAAATGCCACGCCAATGGACAAAAATTAAAATTAGACAAAATGAAAGTATGAAAAATTGTTAATTTATTTAATTTTGAAAGAAAACAATCAATGCGTTTTAAAACATTCAACTGTTGAGAAGCTTTACGACATATATTTTTAATATGATAATTGAAATTAAGTTGGTAATCAATATCTATTCCTAGTAATTTTACCACTTCATCACAAGTAATTTCAGCTGAATCTATTTTAAATACTGGTGTCTTGGCATGTGTCTTATTGCCAACTGCAATGGCTTGAAACTTATCTGGATTAGCCTGCATACAATTGAATTTGAACCAGTCTATCAATACTGAGCTTTCTTTTTCAAGTATATCAATTAATTTCTCATAATTATCATTTACATAAGACAAGGTGTTATCATCAGCATAATTATACAATGTACCATATTCAATAAAATAAAAGATGTCGTTAATAAAAATTTTAAATAACAAGGGGCCAAGTATAGAGCCTTGAGGTACCCCTTTTTGTATATCAGCCCAACTGCTGAGATCTCCCTGAAGTTTGATTTGTTGTTTACGACCAGTTAAATAATTTTCTAAGTATTTCCACAGATTTTGGAGATAGGCCGTATGCAGACAGCTTACAAAGGAGAATGTCATGTGGCAGACAGTCAAAAGCCTTCGAAAGATCCATAAGAATTGCTGCCACATACTGATTTTTATCTAGAGCTGTTTTCCAATCTTCAAGGAGTCTCAGCAAAGTTGTCTGACAACCATGACCCTTTCTAAAAGCGCATAAAAAAGTATGAAAAATATTTTCAAATAAATCAGTTAGTTGGTCAGATAAAACCATTTCACTGGTCGGTAGTTCTTTTTGTCTAAAGGGTCATTTTTTTTATAATTTCATAATACAGTTTCAGAACATGTTTTTATTCCTGAAATCAATCCACATTGCATATTAAGTCAAATTTATGCTTTGTTTATTGAGTTTTATTATGCTTTGTTTTTGTTTTTCTTAAGATATGCATTATAATACAATGATACGTACATTCTGTATTCTGAAAAAAATGACCTTCAGTGCTTTTCATTACCTGACTTTGTCGGTCCGCTGTGAGGAATTAGATGCACATATTAACTAACTGTATTTATTTATGAAAAGCACATATTGTGAATACATTTTGGAGAAAATTTTATCGACATCTGAGGTGGGGCCGATTTTGGCTCTTATAGCTCCCAGTCCTTTGTACTGACGAAATTCCAGGTGAATATTAAATCCCAAATCTTAAAATATACAAACAGACGCTTCCTTTACCAAATTGGCCGTTGAATCATTGTGTTATATTCTAATTATTTTCACAAAACTTGAGTTATTTGTAGCTTTTTAAAAGCTAAACAATCAACATGTCTAAGTTTTAAACACGGCGAACATGGGGACGTAGGAAATCGGGGGAAGGAAACGAACATTTAGATGTCATTGACAGATTTCAAGGCAAAAATCAATAAATCTAAAATCAATAAATATAAGATCAATAATAATAATATGGAGTAGGCATTGCCTAGAAGCGAGCACAGCATTTCTGTCTGGCCAGTGTGTATATATTTGAGTGAAAGTTAAATATCACAAAATAATATGAGTAAGCATGGCCTATAGAGAGGACATTAGTATTTGAAATTAAATGATATCCCCTATGACATCCATTAGAAAGTTAAATGAAGTAGAATAGAAAAGTATGAGAAAAAAGTATGGAATCTTTTATTGTTGCACTAGGGACAGTGCAAACATTGAAGACTAAATAGTACTAGTACGCGGGTGGTATCAACCATTATAAAGCCTAAAGGGGGTAGTAGACGCCGGTGTCTGTAAAATGAAAGTATGGTCTTTTAAGTCATAAGAAAAGAGTTTTATTACGAAAATATCAATTAATGCAACCAACATACATAAGCAATATTGGCCTATACCATGCTATGTACAGCCGATATATATTCATGAAGTGTAAATGATGAATGACGTATGGTGAGCGCCGTCTTGTCAGCAATATAGGCCCCGGTCAAAGCAGTGCACTGAGGCCCATATCTATACAAACACTCACAGAAATAAATTATAAATGGTCGATAAAATTAAACATATATTTCTTGTATTGATACTTCCAACAAAATCAGTGTTTAAAAATAAAAAATCATGCCGTATACAACATACATAGATTAGCATGGGGTTCATTTGCTTGTGTGACCACCTGGCAACTGTCCATTGTGCCCATACATAAGACCGCACTGCGTACGGTTACTGTAATACTGATAATCTTCATTTCGACATTTTAAAGTATGTGTATTTGGGCCAATATTATGCTATCTCCAAGTGAACAAAATAGTTTTTAATTTTAAAAGAATTATATAGGTACCGCTTTCATCAGACATGTCTCTGCTTTCATATACAAAATATTTATCAATATTCAATATTTTTTTTATTGGAAAAAACACAGTAGAGACGTGATATATATATTAAGGCAATATTCAGTATCGAAATCATACTCTTTAAAATTATCTGTGACAAGATTATACAGAGACATATATTCCTTCTTGTGTAATGTTATTACCTTTTAAAGTTTCAACAACAAGCTGGTTAATAATTTTATAGCATTTATTTTAGAAAGACTGAGTTTAATAAATAATAACAGATATACATATAGTATGAACGGCATACTTAATAGTTAAATAAATAACATTCATTGTGTCTTACTATTTTAAACCATTGTCGGCAGATGTTGGTAGTATTCAAATATTTTGTAGGATCAGACTGACGGAAAATGTAAGATGAATAAACAAATGGGTACTGATAGAAATAATTAACACTAACAGAAATAAGGAAAAACAAATGCGTTCCCTGTTCATTGCAAGCACATCATGGTTAGAAAATGTTTGTTACCTAGCCAAAGAAATAATAAATGCAAAAATTGTATAAAAATGAAAAATGTTAATGTTCACCACTATCTTTTCTTATCAGAGACATATGAGCCATTGGCAAGGGACACATGCAGTTGTGACCCAAATACGATTTCAATGCTGACCTTTACTTGTTGCAACGTAAAATATGACGTGAAAAAAAAAATATTAACATGATGATGAATGGTGGGCAGATTCGTTTTTATTTACGCATTTATTGTAGAACTTTAGGAATATTGTGGTACATGTACAAATAATCTTGGTGACAGGAATTGTGTTTGGATTTCTTTTAAACTGGAAAGTCATATGTACAGTAACGAAATGTCAACATAAATCTGGAGTGCGACAGTGAAATGCAGTTGGGCGTGACATAAAATGTCCATACGTCAAAAAATGACCAGATTCGTGTTGTCTTAAGAGTCATTCACAGTGATAAAAAAAATGAACAGTTGTTGTCCTTAACCTGATAGTCCATGTTAACATAAAGTCCTTTCAGTACGCCAGTGTTCTATTAATCAAAGTTTTGATCGATCCAAGTAAATATTTAGACCACCCGCGTAGATTCTGCAAAAAATGAAACAAAACTAAAACACACCAAGGCGAGTTTTTCTACATCGGCTGCAAATGGTCCAAAAAATAAATTTGATAATTTCTGTAAATATTGTAGTTGAAAATTAAGTCAAATTTATTCTATAATCATCTTTTACTAATCCGTAACTAGAAAGGTTTTTATCTAATAATCTGGACACGCTTGAAAATAGTGCTGTGTTTGTTTACATGTCGTCACGATTTACGGAATTGACGCAGTTGCAAATGAAATAGATGTCGTTTTGAAATTTTTTGACTCGGGAATGAAAATACAAGATTTTAATTAAAATTCCGCGAAATGTTGTTGACGACTTTGGCCTATGTCTATGAATAACATGACGTCATGACTTTGATAGCGAGATGTCATTCTGATTAATTTAACAATGTAAGCACCTTTTATTGTCTTTTGTTACTTAAATACGATTTTTAGAAGTTCATGATATCATTTTAGTTTTAAAATCATTTATTGGAGACTTTTTTATTTTATTTTTGGCATTCTTTCCGAGACTGCCAACTTTTATCAACTTCCGGACGAAAGGATTTCAATCTCATTATAAGGAAGATTGTGTGTTGCATGCGCATGCTCATGTTGCTGTAGAGCTCTCTGTGCTCGCTAATAAAACAAATACAAAACATGAATTTAATGTTAAATATGAAAGATATAAACAAGATATTAGCAAAGATAGAAAGCTATATTTGGGAAAAAAATTGTAATATCTGATCCTCTCTTATACCGCCACCCCCTTCTTCTAAGACAACTAAAGAATAATCAGAATCAAACGAATACAACTGGAGCACATAATTTTAAGGAATTTAACAATACAGCTGGGTGGCTGTGTGTGTTTTTTGTAATGAATTAATCAAGTAGTCACCCTCAAACCACCCCCCTCCTCAGCCGACTTGAAAATAAAAAAGACAAATGCAGTCATTTGGTAATTTGGACATCCACTTTGCCAATTATAAGAATTGAAAAGCTTTTTGTTATTGGTAACTAGTTATTTTTTATCTCACAAACAAAGAAACTAGCAAAGGATGGGTGTGTGATAACTTTCCTCGACAATTTCATTTTTTTCTGGGTACCTTCCATGAAAAACATAAATTTAAATATTTTAAAAATCTGACGGTAAAAGTTTGTAAAATTTGGTGCAATGATGTCTATTTGTCTATTCTTCAGTGTGACATTTTTTGGTGGAAATTAATTGACAGGAATTTTGTTAATCCGATTTTTAATACCAAGGTGGTCCTCAGGGCATCCCCCCTTTTTTGCAGTTTCCACTGTTTTGCACGTGATTATCTCCAAACAGGATATTCAGATATGCTAGATATTTCATATTTATTCAACAACAACACTCTCAAGTGTATTAAAGCCAAAATGTTCCCTTTCAATCAGAAATAAATGTGCATATCTATTAGAATCTTCCAAAACTAGTATTACCATCTGGCGTCAAGAATACCCCCAAAATTGCTATATTTAGGATGTGCTATGGAGAAAACGGCACGGGTGAAATTTTTTGAAACTTTGGCAGATAATGTATTTAGACATAACTATTCCATGATGCAAATTTAAAAAAAATTGAATGATGGGAAAATTTTAGGATAACCCAGGCCTACTCCTCCCTTAAGATAAAGCTGGAAATGTAAAATTTTTAATTTTGCTTTTTTCAGTTTTCGCAAAATTAGAGCCCACACGAACAGTTTGACTAAAAAACGCAAAATTAACACCACTTCGAAAATAGCCACTTAAATAGTAGATTAATAAATGTAGATATTTATGTTTGAGACAGAATATGTTTTTAACATCATGTTGGGGATCAGTGAGTAATTGTTGTTTATGGCAATTTTTCAGCTATATCACAATGAGAACAAGTTAATTTTCAATGAGATGGTTTTTTTTCATAATATATATATCTTAAAAATGATATAGGGGTGCATATTTTTTATTAATAAAGTTATATATCTTAAAGACAAACCACTGTGGTTGGAATCCGGAACAGAACAGTACATAAAATTCGCCAAGAATAATGAATGTATGTGAAATTGATCGAAATTATTTGATTCTAACCATTAATAAACGATTATTTACCATAAAAGTAGAAAATCAGATACAACAAAACTAGGAAACCAACATGAAAATCTTTTAAAAAGGGAAATACAAATAATCAATGTGAACAAATATAAAACTTTGTTTAACAACGTACGTACACGTGTACTATAGTTTCCTCATTCTACATATATGCTATGCGTATTTACTAATTACAAAATTATTGAAAATATTGATTTTTGCTCATGGAGAACATAAGAAAAAAATAATAAGAATGTATTCAATTTTATTTTATATTCGCATTCACAGTTAGTAACAGGTGCCCGTGACCCAGATATGATTACAACGTTGTCCTTGTCTTATTTCAACGTAATGACGTGATCACTTTAGTAATTTAGTAAGATGGTTACAACTTATGATGCATTTGTTGTTAACTTGCGGAATATTGTTATACAAATACAAAATAATTATTGTTGGATAATTAGATAGAAATTGTGTTTGAAATAACAGTTTACATAGTCCGGTACAAACGTCTAAGCGATAATAAAATGCTCCGCTAACCACCGTTGGTACTCGAGCGACACCTGTTGAGTAAATTTGGGTGAATGTTCTCCATTGAATGGTTCAAATGTGTCTTAAAAAGATGAAATTCAAAATTTGGTGGGTCACATTCCAAATAAACCAGAGGCTTTCAAGAGCCTGTATCGTTCACCTGGTTATAAAAAGAACCAATGGGTCCTATGTAAAAACTATGTCCTGCAGTGGTAGTCATCTTGGAATTACGATCAACATAAAAAACACAAAGTTTGTAAAGGACCTTCCAATGATTGATGCATAGTTTAGGTTCAATCAGTGCAATAGCTTCAGAGAAGAATATATTTCTGTATTTTCCTCATATGGTCCTGTGTTAATACTATGACCTGTGGTGGCAGCCATCTTGGATTTCCGATCGGCATAAAAAACAGAGAACCTTCCAATGATCATTCCTGGGCAGTTTGGTTTCAACTGTCCCAGTGGTTTCAGAGAAGAAGCGTTTTGAAACATTTTTCCCATAGGGTCCAATGTTAAACTAAGTCCTGCCGTAGCCGCCATTTTGAATTTCATATCGGAACAAAAAACCTTAAGGTTGTAGAGGACCATCCAATGAACATTCATGTACAGTTTGGCTTTAATCATATTTGTAGTTTCTGAGAAGAAGGCATTTGAACATTTTCCCATAGGGTCCAATGTTAATCTATGTATTGCGGTGGCAGCCATCTTGGATTTCCGATCGACATAAAAAACATAAACTTTGTAGAGGACCTTCCAATGATCATTTCTGGGCAGTTTGGTTTCAATTGTCCAAGTGGTTTCAGAGAAGAAGCGTTTTGAAACATTTTTCCCATAGGGTCCAATGTTAAACTAAGTCCTGCCGTAGCCGCCATTTTGAATTTCATATCAGAACAAAAAACCTTAAGATTGTAGAGGACCATCCAATGAACATTCATGTACAGTTTGGCTTTAATCATATTTGTAGTTTCTGAGAAGAAGGCATTTGAACATTTTCCCATAGGGTCCAATGTTAATCTATGTCCTGTGATGGTGGCCATCTTGGATTTCCGATCGGCATAAAAAACAGTAACTTGGTAAAGGACATTCCAATGATCATTCATTTACAGTTTGGGTTCAGTCAGTTCATTAGTTTCAGAGAAGAAGATCTGTGAAATTTCAGCCAATCAGAGCATATTATTGGCCCTGGCAGCCATGTTGAATATCCGACTGGAACGAAAAACAGTTACTTTGTAGAGGACCATCCAAGGAACATTCCTGCTAAGTTTGGTTCCAATCGGCCCAGTGGTTTCGGAGAAGAAGCTTGAAATGTGAAAAGTTTACAGACAACAGACGACGGACGCCAAGTGATGACAATAGTTCACCTGGACCTTTGGTCCAGGTGAACTAAAAAGATATAAGTAAAATTATACAAGAAAATAGACAAAAAAGGGAGTTAACTCTTTGTTCAATCTGAATGGATTTGCAAATTTACTGTCGGGCCATAACTTTTTTGCCTCTTCAGATAGGTCAATGATATTTGGTATGTAGGTGTATAATCATGAGAGGGTGTGTCATGTACCAACATGACCATATTTTGTCTTTGACTTTTTACCTTTAGGTCAAATAATTGATATTTTTTAAGTGTTATGGTGTCCCGAGTCATAACCTTTTTGTCTTTTACGATAGATTAATGATATTTGGTATGTAGGTGTACCGTGTATAATCATGAGACGGTGTGTCGTGTTCCATCGCGATCTCAGTTTGACCTTTGACTTTAAGGTCAAATAATTGATATTTTTTAAGTGTGTTTGTGTCTGGGCAATAACTTTTTGCCTTCTTAGATAGGTTAATGATATTTGGTATGTGGTTGTATAATGATGAGACAGTGTCTCCACGTACATGTACCATCATCACAGTTTGACCATGACCTTTGACCTTGAGGTCAAATATTTTACTTGAGAGTTTTATGAATGGGAGACATGGGTTTTAATCCTCTGAAACAATTCTAGTTTTCTTTGAAAATTATGGCCGGATTTTGAGAATTAATTCTTGTTTTTAATGAAATAACTAGCTTATGATGAGCAGAAAATTTCAGATTTGAAAAAAAAAGAATGTGAAGCTGGTGAGGATTAGACTATTTTTGTCATAAGAAACAATTATCTGCAACTTGTTGGTCTGGGGGACTCACCTTTTTTTGGGGAACACAGATTTTGAGAATCAAGTCTTGTTTATGCAATAATTTATGCAAACATTATTTGGTTGAATTTTTATTTTATGTGTGTACATTTGAAACTTATTTTTACCTTATTGGAATATGAAATAAATGCCTGAAACCATTGTTTTTTTTCAAAAGCATTTGAATAAAAAAAAATGCACCTATGTACTGTACAAGCTAATTCCTATAAAACTATGCTGTGTTCAAGGATTGTAATGAAATTGTGCATATAAACGGCTAGTGGGGGCCTAGGTGGCCGAGTAGTCTAACTTGCTAGTTTAAATACGACTACTGTTGACCATCAGTCAATAATCTCTATGGTAATAGTTCAATCCCTGCTTTGTGCATAACAAAAATGTGTACTCGAGTGTATGTAATTATAGGATTGGTCAGTTACCTGCCAAAGGTTGGTGGTTCTGTTGCCTCTTTTATTGTTAGTCTGGCGTTAGCTTGCTCTATAACTTTCAGGAACTGCATATTTTCGCCAGACTTTCCGAGTTCAGCCATGTTTATGTCAATACAAGTACACTGCATGAATATATATAATTGTTTACCCTGAATTTTCATATGTTTTTCAGTATACAAATACAGGGATCATAATATCAATTCAAAAGTGATATTCTTTTATTAATATAAATGTTAAATCTGCTAGTGGTGTTTTGTTTTGTTCTCAAGCCAGTCCATGAATTAATTATTATGTACATTACAAATTATTCATCACTATTTCCCATGACTAATTAATCAAAAAGTTCCTTGACACAAGATTACTGAGACTACTACACAGGTGCTAATACAACCAGAGGCTCCCAGGAGCCTGTAATCGCTCACCTGGATCAAAGCTGCTTTCAATAACAACGCAACTGCACTGTGGCGGTCATCTTGGTGGGAGAGCACAACTGCCGGACACAATTTTGGAAAAGGACCATCCAATGACTATTCCATCAAAGTTTGGTTCTAATTGAACCACTGGTTCCAGACAAGATGGTTTTCATGTGAATTTCCCATAGGGTCCTATGTTAAACTAAGTTCAGCTGTGCAGCCATCTTGGTCAGTGGGCGGGACCACCAGACACAATTTTGGAAGAGGACCATCCAATGACTATGTTATCAAAGTTTGGTTCCAATTGAACAACTGGTTCCAGACAAGAATATTTGTATGTGAATTTCCCATAGGGTCCTATATTAAGCTAAGTTCGGCTGTGTGGTCCATCTTGGTCGAAGGGCCGAACCGCCGGAGACATTTTTGGACGTGAACCATCCAATGACTATTTCATCAAAATTTAGTTCTTATTGAGCAAATGGTTTCAGACAAGAAGATTTTTATGGGAATTTCCCATAGGGTCCTATGTTAAATTAAGTTCGGCTGTGGCGGCCATCTCGTTCGGAGGTCTGAAATGACGGATTCAATTTTGGAAGGGGACCACCCAAGGATCATCTCAGCAAAATTTGGTTGAGATTGGCTCAGTAGTTTCAGAGGAGAACAATTTTTTTTTATTTTCATCCCCCTTTTTTCTATTTCTAGCTTGGCGGCCATCTTGGTTGAAAGTCAGGATCACCGGACACAATTTTGGAAGGGGGCTATCCAAGGACCATTCCACCAAAGTTTGGTTGGGAGTTAAACCATTGGTTTCTGAAGAGAAGATTTCTATGTGAATTTCCCATAGGGTTCTATCACTAGGAAATAGAAAATGCAAATATCCCCGGTAAAATGCAAAAAATTAAAGATTACCAGTTATATTAGCGTTTACCAGTTAAATTAGCAAATTGTCTTGTTATATTTGCGTTTTACCTTTTAAATTTGCATTGTCGTGGCATTTTAGCGTTTTTCCTTCTAAATTTGCATTGTCGTGGCATTTTAGCGTTTTTCCTTTTAAATTTGCATTGTCGTGACATTTTAGCGTTTTTCCTTTTATATTTGCGTTTTTCCTTTTAAATTTGCATTGTCGTGGGATTTTATCGTTTTTCCTTTTATATTTTCGTTTTTCCTTTTAAATTTGCATTGTCGTGGGATTTTAGCGTTTTTCCTTTTATCTTTGCGTTTTTCCTTTTAAATTTGCATTGTCGTGGGATTTTAGCGTTTTTCCTTTTAAATTTGCATTGTCGTGGGATTTTAGCGTTTTTCCTTTTAAATTTGCATTGTCGTGGGATTTTAGCGTTTTTCCTTTTAAATTTGCATTTTACCAGTTAAATCGCACGGTCATCTAAATCACCCGCTGAGTAGAGAGATTACGTAATACTGTAGTCGTCACTAGCTCATTGAATATGACGATCTATAGTATTATATTATCGTGTATCTATACGTATTTATTTATTATTATTATTTATGTCATACTAGTCTGGCCCTTAATAAATTTAGTGTATTCAATACACAATAATCCATCAATTGTTGCGTATTTGATTTTCATGTCGTATTTTAACTTAATGCGATGTTTATTAAGAAATGTGACTTTAAATGTATTAAAATGTTAGCAAAGTGTGATACACGTACAGAATACGTATACTGTTGTCACTTCACTATTACTTGTTTATCATGCGAGAAATACATTAACCTCGTAATACCTATGCTGAGACTATTTATTAAAAAATGAATTAAGTATATATTAAACTATCGGTCTCTATTAAGCTATTTATGTCTTGTTTTATAGCACAGGATTGTGTATGTACAGCGTCAAAGTTATTGTGTTTTAAAAGTTCTGATTATTGTAATGAGGCACCTTAACGAACAATAAATATTTTTGTTGATGATATAAAACAAATAATCATAACCCTATGTATACGTAACGTACGCGCCCTTGTCCGATCCAACAGAAATATGCAATTTACATGTAAACACTATTTTGTCAGTTAATTAGATTGATCAATAAATACAGGATTTTTTTTTTCTTCAAATGTTTATATAATTCCCTGATAAATA
Organism: Bathymodiolus septemdierum; assembly: GCA_963383655.1. Lineage (NCBI taxonomy): Eukaryota > Metazoa > Mollusca > Bivalvia > Mytilida > Modiolidae > Bathymodiolus > Bathymodiolus septemdierum. The sequence goes on from OY726525.1 coordinate 70,163,465, forward strand.
TAAGAGCAATCTATAATAGTATTATATTATTGTTTATTTATTTGTACCATTCTGGATGATAATAACTTTAGCTATTCAATACACAATAATCAATCAATCGTTGTGTATTTTACAGTAGTTATGTATATTTGATTTCTTGATTTTGTTTTTCAGGATCTAGAACTATGCACTCATATTTATTTCTCAATTTGATGTTGATTTAAATGTAAACGTTTAATATTTTCAGATTCAACATTATAATTTATGTTTATTTATTTTACAGGCGATTCATGCATTTTAGTGGCCTTACCGTTCATCATTACGAACATATTGTTATATGGTAAATTACTTCAAGCCTTACAAATCGGGTAGCCTATTGTGCGACATTATATCCAACTTAATCATGATTCGCTTCGATAACTCTGTAATTTATTAGGGGCTTGTTTTCGATAAAGAAAAATATGTATATGGATATTTTTTTTAAATAATCGCTAATACAGTGTTAAACATCGATTTGTATGCATCTGAAAGCAAAGCTCGGAGCTAAGAAATTATTCATATGAATATACGTTTACAAAAATGAAATTCACTTCTGTAAACATCTGTTTTATAGGCCTTGTATTAAAATATGTGTTGAAATAGTGTAAAACAATTGAATTTTCTATAATTCAGAGAGAACACATTTGTTGTCCCCACAAGAGTTACATGTCTAGAGGCCTTTTCCTCAGGTGTACCACCTGTTGTGTTTACTGCTAAAGTGTATATTGTATTGGAGTGAGCTGTAAGTAATGAATTACCAAAGTAATAAAATTTTATGATTTCGTGTATCCCTCAAGGCCAACATTTTATAATATCAAAGAATGCTGTCCTTCCTAATTAAGAGGAATTAAGGGTGAATTATCAGGGTAATCACATGTAAATAAAGGTAAATTTGATTCTCTTTTTTGCTTTTTCTACATAAATGGAATTACATAAAATACGAAAACAAATTAATGAATATGTATTATTAAACTCTAAAACTATAAAATTACACATGAAATATGAAAATATAATACTGAATATTTATTATTAATTTTAAACCAATATAAACACACATCAAATAAGAAAACATAATAATTAATATTTATATTAAACATTAATACTATTACTATATAAGCAAACCTGAAATATGCTCTCCAAACTTGATTTTTCACTATTTTTTATAATTAAAAAAAGTCAAGTTATGAAAGAAATAATTTTCTACTAAAAATTAACTTTTAAAAATAGAACTTCATTTCCATTGTAAGAATATATATATATGATCTATTTTCTTTCCTTAATGTATACATATTTTACTGTTTTAAGGTGTATTATTTCTGTTAAAATTTTAATTAATGGTTTATTTTCCTATTGGATTTTCTTAACCAAAAAAAAATGACCAACTTTACTCTTACATAAAATATATTATTTCATTTCTCATTAGCTTTGTAACTTTTCTTTATTTCAATTTTTCTTCTTAAATCAATATAAATTGACTTCATTTTCATTAGATTTGAATCAATATTTTTATTGAACTACTTGATGATGCAAATATATATATATACCACATGTTCAATCTTTAAAAAAAAATAATCCACAACCCATAATATACTCGTTTTATCCTTGTAATTCAACATTTCATTGACAAAAATAAACTTTTCAAAAGAAAATATTATTTATAACACGAAACTACATGACCCCTATATGACCCGAATGCTATTCTCTTATCCAAACATATCCGGGTATTTAATAATAACACTTTTTTTTAGCAATCAATTTTAATCGTTTCATTTATATAAATCTTTATTCAATAATTCGTCTATTTTATTAACAAAAATAAACTATTGTAAAGAAAATATTACTTATTAGCAAAGTGTATGAATGGATCAGAGACTATATTATGTAACCGTGTACATGTCAATAAAAAAAAATATCGGATGTAAACAAAGCGTGGGCTATTAAAAATACGGATGAAAACACATAAATTGTGCCTACATTGTAGGAATATTGACATTCTTTTCATAAGAAAGGATAAAACATTGAAATTTCACCCCAAGATCAAAATATTACTAAAACTAGGATGTCAACAAACAACATGCATAACCAACAAAACACGTGACGCTATAAAAAAAAAAATCGTTAACTAATGAAATAGAAAATTGAAGAACAACTTTTAAAAATATTTTATTGAATAAAAATACAATAATGAATGGAGTATATATGTGATCTGAGCTCTTCCAAAGCTGCACTTCCTGTCCAAAAATATGTAGAAGAATATTCGATTATAACTAAGTTTAAGTTGAATAATACTGCGCCCTCTATCGGCACTTTCGCTGGATGAGGGCTTGAACGCTCTTAGTGGTAAAAATCCGTCAGGCTGCTGGCTGAATTAAATAGGGTCGACACACATAACTTGCCGTTAACATAAGATTGTATAAATATGGATATGCACAAGTTAAATTAAGGAAAATGGGATGAAATAATAAAGAAATTTTATTGAAAATAAATATGTAAACAGAAAGTTGATTATTTCATAAATTAAAATGATACCCATCACAATATCGTTATTTTGGTAAATACTTATTAGACTGATTTTTGTCTTTAATTGATAACTGACCCAAGGTAGCCTAAATAAATGAAATGTGACTTAATGTTTTAATTATATAAATCCTTGCCTTCTATCAATTTTAATTTCTTATCTAATTCTTATTCTTATTATGTAACAATATGGTCAGGTTGTTATTTTCATTGAATGGCATCTCAAAATAGATGGCTTCACAGTAAGAGCTCTTCCTGTATATTGGTTACATCCTGTATATTACAACTGACAGCTAATGCATGACAAACAATTTTAATCAGCCATCAGTATCATAAAATACATTTTTTTTAAATCCTTATTTTAAATGAAATTAAAAAATCATTATAAGAGTGAATTCAATTCAAGCTTTTATTTTACTTTCCAACTTTGAAATAAAAATCACTGTTTTAGTTTAGTAATTATTCATTTAAGTTTTATTTCATGTTTGGTTGTATTTATCCGGATATGTGTATTGCATACAACATTACATCATCTGATCGCTCCATTGAACATTATTGACAAACATTTTAAATACTTTTATAATGCCTTGTATATATTGATCGTTTACTTATTTAAACAATTCGTTGATATTTTCTTTAAATAAAGTTTACAATGAAGAGTCATATATAAATTATATATTTTTGTAGTGTGGTTAGATGGAAATTTGGAAACTCAAAGAAGACTGAAAATCCCAGCAGGGGTTCGAGACCCACAAGTCACAAAATACAACACTGTTTAAGCCTAAAATGGTTAAAGGTTAAAGTTCATATACACAAGAACAAAAGAATTAGATTTAAAAAAAATAATCCACTGTTTGAACAATAGTGTGACGTCAGAGAAATGTATTATCGTTGCTGAATTAATTAGTGGCGCCTTATATCAACTTGATTTTTTCTTCTGTCGGTCCTTATATAACAGTAACTATTTTCATTATCAAATAATGAGACAATTCTTTAATATGGGAATGAAAAACAACATTCAAATTCTAATTGCTTCCCTAACAATCAACTAATTAGTTAATTTGAAATTATTAGCAAGGTTAGTGCATAACAAAACATGAGTAGGTTATTCATATTTATATGAAGATCAAAGAACATTAATTTGATTAATTATACAAAATAATCAACTTAGTCTAATTTTGATAAATAACATCAAATTACAAAAGACATGAGGAGTATTGTTTATGTAATTGAAATAAATTTATTTAATCTATTCTCTTGTTACTTTTTAAATTATATAATTTTAATCAGTATATATGGCTAGAAATATTGTCCCGGTGCATCAATTCAATCATTACAACCTGTTCATAGGAAAACAAAGACCATTCACTATTTCTAACAGGCATAACAAATATTGAAACTGATAGTTTAATCAGTTCATTTCTTTGTAACTTCTGTCAGTATGAGAAATAAAGATATACAAAAGAATTTTTACAAAAATATACATGAATATATAAATGACAACCAAGGTACTTTTAAAACTAACAAATTTTTGTTTCTGAAATTATTACTGCCGTGTAACGGTTGCACATTGAATATCATATATCTTTTTATAGCAATATATCGAGAGGAAACAATTCTAGCCTGCATCACACCCACCTTTATTTATCTCTTTACAGATTTGTAAGCTATTTTTGGAAGTTATTAATTTTTTTAACTTTATTATATTCGGGTTCTGTATACACCTCTGTTTTATTAATAGTGTTATTTTTATATTTAAAAAATGGCATTCCATACTATAGTGATATTCATCACCAATTTCCTATTTTTGACATAATACACATACTCTTCTGTTTCTTTCTATGTTTTGCCATCCGCCACACTCAACAGGAAGTTTATGGTTCTGACAGGAAATCATAAAATTTTATTACTCCAATACAATATACACTTGGGCAGTAAACACAACAGGTGGTACACCTGAGAACAAGACCTCTGGGCATGTCACTGTCTAAATATCTTGTAGGGACAACAATTTAAATCAACATCAAATTGAAATAAATATGAGTGCACTTTGCTAATATTTTAATACATTTAAAGTCACATTTCTTTATAAACATCGCATTAAGTTAAAATACCACATGAAAATCAAATATGCAACAATTGATGGATTATTGTGTATTGAATACACTAAATTTTTTAAGGGCCAGACTAGTATGACATAAATAATAATAATAAATAAATAAATACGTATAGATACACGATAATATAATACTATAGATCGTCATATTCAATGAGCTAGCGACGACTACAGTATTACGTAATCTCTCAACTCAGCGGGTGATTTAGATGACCGTGCGATTTAACTGGTAAAATGCAAATTTAAAAGGAAAAACGCTAAAATCCCACGACAATGCAAATTTAAAAGGAAAAACGCAAATATAAAAGGAAAAATGATAAAATCCCACGACAATGCAAATTTAAAAGGAAAAACGCAAATATAAAAGGAAAAATGCTAAAATCCCACGACAATGCAAATTTAAAAGGTAAAACGCAAATATAACAAGACAATTCGCTAATTTAACTGGTAAACGCTAATATAACTGGTAATCTTTAATTATTTGCATTTTACCGGGGATATTTGCATTTTCTATTTCCTAGTGTATGTTCTCTTTTTCCTTATTTTAACTTGTTCGTGTCAATATTCATACAATCTTATGTTAACATCAAATTGCATGTGTCGACCCTATATAGATACTAATAATCCAGGTCGACACATGCAATTTGATGTTAACATAAGATTGTATGAATATTGACACAAACAAGTTAAAATAAGGAAAAAGAGATGAAATAATAAAGAAATTTTATTGAAAATAAATTTGTAAACAGAAAGTTAGAAAAAGGGGGATGGTCCGTTGCCACGAGCGCCTGTGATTTAAATGACATAAACTGAAAGAAAAAACAAAACAAAAAACACATAGCTCTTTTAAGAAAATCTACCTTTTAAATCAATTATGGGGAAAACCCACACATCGACATTCCGATCATTGTATCGTTAATAGTATGTCTTGTATCTAGGACAAAATATTGATCAAGGTTATTTCACAGGTACTTTTTTCCACAGGCACTTGACCGATGGACCTTAATTTCCCCGTGTTTGCCACGGGGGTACGTATTTTCAGGGCTAGTAACGATGTAGGGCCTCTATTTCTGGGTCCTGGGTCCACATGAATACTAGAAATAAACACAAGGTAGCATCGTGTTATCGGTTTTCGTGTTATTATCGATTTTCAGATATAGCGATTAACATTGTTAACCCTTCATTCATATGACGATTGGAATTTTCAAAGAATGGCTAGTTAAATATTTCTTTGTACATCAAATTGTTTTTAAAGCCATTCTTGTATTTTAATATACTCTCGATTATCTGGCAACTTTTGTTGTCAGTAAAATGTCGTCATCTGTTTTCGTGTGAAGTAAAAACAAGGCCGATAAACGGGATGGAAACGAATATATAATCTGGAAATGGCTGGTTTTAAAATTTCATGGTTCTTGCCATCTACCAAATCATACTACATCTAAATAAAATAACACAATGTTTGAAAATTACCACTTTCAAAATTGTGTTTACTTTTGATGTTTTTTTTAGTGCTGAAACCACAATGCACTGCAAAGTGACATGTATTTTATATAAGAAACAGGCACATTTCAGTCAGCTCTTTTGTTTACAAGTAGATCAGTGACCTCATGACAGTTACATGACAGGAAGAGCCGGTGTCTGAGAGACAGATGACATAGTTAAAATTTTATATAGCCCTTCTGGATTTTTTTCCAGCTAATTTATAAATGAAGTAAATTTTTAGCATTACAAACTGGAAAATATTGATGTGTGTTTTCAGGGAGAATAATATATACAGAGAAGGAATAAGCCAATTTCCAGACAGGTAGGCCTTTTTTATTCACTAAATTTAAGATGAATGCACAACAAGTACCCCAATGTAAACAAAGAAGAGTGACTTACCTTCTAACTTATATCTTAAAAAAAAAAAAAAGAGGGAGCAACATAGGGTCCTGTCCACAAGTATCTGTGGATTTATATTGACATTTCGTTACTGTATATATCATACATGCCAACTCTACCGATTTACGCGGTAGTCTACCGAATTTTTAAGTCTTCTACCGCCTACCGATTTTAGATGTTTTCCTACCGATTTAAAAAAAATGTAAAAAAAAAATTATCGTGAATTGTTCACATGTTGATTATTCTTGTAGATTTCTATGACATATAAATGTGTACAAATCCAAATTATTTAGGCTCTTTCCGTAATCGTTTCCCTCTTAAATTTGTACCGGAAACTTCCATTGGTCAATTCTTTATCATTAAGCCAATCAGAAACTGTATTTAAAATAAAGTTTTGAAGCACTACATTTTGAACTTATGACTCCTAAGCATATATATACAGTAGAACTTCGCTCGCTCGAACTCGAAGGTACTGTCAAAATATGTTCGAGCTATCGGAAGTTCGAACCACCGAGGTCCCATAATTTTAGATAGAAAACAATCTTGTTCTGACCCGGGACAGTTTCATTACCTATGATAACTGATGCACAGTAAAACTGGCCTTTCTCGTAAAAAATATTTAATCATTTATGTTCAAGTTCTTTATTCACTCGGACACATATACAAGTGTAACAAGAGGAATATTATACAAAATATTTTACATAATGACGGATATAACTAACCTAAAATAATACAGCCTCAGAATATAATTACAAAACATTTTGCAATTTAGATATAAATAATGACAATTTTTTCAGAACCTTAACATTACACAAAGATAACAGGCCTTTCATTTTGTACATGTTTGCATATCTAGTATAATAAATTGGAATATATTTACATCTAAGCCTTTGTACATCAGCAGAGGTACATTCAAATAAAAAATGAAATTCAGTACCTAAACCAACATTACACAGATGACAAATACGTTCTTCTCTGGGAGTATTCGGCCATCTTCCAGTTTCTATTGGAAGTTTAATGTTATTGCATCTAAACTTTGTTATCATGTTTCTCTCATGTGGTAATAATTTCAATAAGTATTTCTCTAAATTAAATTAATTTTTAAATATGCCATAAAATTCTCCCCTAGAAGAGTTCTCAATTTGGTTAAACCAGTTTTGAATATATTGATCAGTCAGATTTTGCTTAACAATAAATTTTAGTTGCACTGAATGAACTGGCTGTTGTTGTTTCCTCAAAAATTGATTTGATAATTTTTAGCCACTTAAATTGAACATTATCAATAATACTCAAATTAAACATAATCTTATATAAAATACAACTAAGTTTCTTCTCGTTTGAAATAAGTCTATTCCTAAAATTTACAATCCTTAATTTTATATATAATATATCTATAGGTGTTCTACCAAGTTCTCCCTACGTCATAAAATTTGGAGTAGTGGTTCTAACACCTAAAATATTTCTACAGAACTGAAGGTGAAATTTTTCTAGTTGCTTAGTGTTCTCATAACCCCATATTTCACAGCCATAAGTAAGTATTGGAAGTATAAGTGTATCCAACAATCTAAATTGTAAATCTATTGGAATGATATATTTCTCAATTTTCTGTAAACAATATAAAGCTTTGCAAGCTTGATCCATCAATTTAGCTCTTGCCTTCACAAAAGAGCCGTTATAATTAAATATAACACCTAGATATGAATAAGAGTCTTCAATTTGTAAATTCTCTCCACATAGCTTAAAAATAGGTTGATTTTTTTATTTTCCTTTACAAAATATTATTACTTTAGTCTTTTGCAAGTTAACCTTCAATTTCCAATGATGACAATACTTTTCAAATATAGCCAAAGCAGACTTGCACATTTCTAAAAGTTTTCCTCCAAAATTATTTGGTCTGCATTCACACTGAGTATATCTTTTTAAGGAAATATTATTATCAAGTAAAACTTGGTAGTCATAGCAATACAATATCTAAATAGGTCATCTTCTACATTTACATCCATAACATTCAAAAAAGTTTCATCTGGTTCTGAAAAATCTTCTAAAACAGCTGTTTTAGCATTAAAATCTCCAACAAGTGCACATTTCATGTCTTTTTCTATAAAATTTACTAATTCATTTTCAATATCTAAAAATGCATTTATTGACCAATATAGAGAGTTTTCAGGTGGGATGTATACACATCCCAATAAAAGGTCATTATTAAATACTTAAATTTAATATGATTTTTAAGATTATTTCTATATACAACAATACCTCCAGATGTATGCTTAAATATTTTTCTATTTTTTGCAAAATAGCTAAAACCATCTGGGATATTTAAAATGTCATATTTGTCAGTTTTTTTCTCTATAAAAATACATACTGTATATCATGTGTTGTAATTACCTGTATAAATTCAGGTAATAAAAGTTTTGACTTGATACCACAAACATTTTATTTCTGAAAAATTAAAGGGAAACTTCGCGATTTTTTACATGTTAGCTAAATATGTTCCTGGTGATATAAAATACATATTCACAAAGTTTTATCGACATATTTCCACAAATAACGAAGCAAATCGCAAATTTGTAATTTTAATTTCTAATTTTTCAACTAGCTTGTGACGTTTTAAGCCAAAAATGCATTGTGGGATTGAAATTTAAAGTCTGGGTCGCTGATGTTAAATTCGCTTCATTTAAAGCGCTCAGAGGACTGTAATTTAAATCTAATAACCGTTGGAAAATTAAATACTGAAGTGAACAGCTACGTACTTTTTTGACAAACAACTATTTTAAATGAACAAAATGTTTCATTTCCTTTATATTTACAACAGAAAGAGTGTTTTATAACAGTCACCTATATTCGCTATATATCGGATCCCTTTTACAATTATGTTCATTTTGTTTTACTGCTAATGTGCTGAAAAATATAATGGATAATTTTGACAACGCGTAACTTGTGTATTGATTGCTAGATTCTGTTTTAATCCCTTTTTTATAATCATTATTCGGCATGCTGTTTACTGTTATTTTGATCTCCACATGTAGATGTCCGCTTGTGTGTTTTCTAGCCGGAGGGTAAAATTATACAGGTGTAAAATTCAAGGTGACCGGATTAATAAAATGGGAATTTGAATATACACTATTTGCTTTCCAAGACGAGTTGGTAGATCGTTTATTATCTTTTAAAGATAAAATATTCTTACAACATTAGAATAAATATAATGTTGAAATAACAGGAACAAATTATGTTTTAGATGATAAAAAAAGTATACACCATCCTTGAAATTATAAGTGTTCATTATGAGAGGTGCCAAATTGGCCTAACTATATATAGCTGTCTCATCATAATAATTTAACGACCGATGTTCATAAAAGATGTTTTAATTTTAATATTAAATAAAATGATTTAGGCCTAAATGTTTAGAAATGAATTTTTCTTTTTAACAATAAAAGAAAATGATTATGATTTTACTCAATCATTATTTTAACAGTCGGTGTTCAAAAAAAGATGTTTTAATTAATATAATTTAATCAAATGATTATGATTTAATCAATCAATATTTCTTTACTTTTCTTTTGTTCAATGCGTGTTGTTTGTTTGGGAACATTTCTATATAAAGCCCCAAAATTAACGTTTTGGTTATAGCTTAAATATGTCGAGCTCAGGTACGGAAAGTGACTAGCGCCTCAAGTGATGTAGATTTCGATGATTATGGGGTGTTTGGTTACCAACTTGAACCAGAATATACGGAAGAAGAACTCAGACAAATGGAAGAGGCAGCGAGTGCCCAACGTCTGGAAATCGAGAACAAGAGTAATATTTGTTCAAGTTGTGTTGGAGTCCCGGGCGGCAATGTTTGGTTGCAAATGGCTTTTACAATATATAAAATTAACAACATAATTTTAAAATAACACTTTATTTAAAACAATTACATATTATAATTTCGACAAAAATTTGATTTAAACAATATTCCAATACGACGAGCGTTATTTCCAGTACCCGGGCGCTTTTTAGTATGACCGCCGATAGGATACTTAATAAATTCCGGAATGGGAACTGGTTCCCGAAATTTAGCATAAACAGAAAGGAACAGAAATGTTTACCGATTTGTTTACGACTTTTGACTTTATTAACGATAATCAAAGATCCTTCGCTTAGGGGTCTAAGAGGTAATCAGAACCGACAGAAATTTGATTTTTGACAGCCCCAAGCAGTAAAAATGTTTGCCGGTCATTAGGTCTGACACAAAGACGTCATTTGCCGGACCCTCTAAAATTCTGCCCCCTAGGTTCGACAGGGCCGACGGTTAGCTGCATCTCTGTATGATCAGTTAAAATGAATGTAAAAAGCTTAAAAAATTTACATATAGTAAATCATAATGTTGTGGTCACCATTGGGCTTCCATACTGCTACTTACCTTTTAAAGTTATTTTTAGAACAAACTATTTCCACGAAATTTGGTGACCTACTTCACATGTTCTGCTGATTTGTATGCACAAAAACAAAGGTCACAACTATTACTAGTGAATGACAAAGCTCTTATAATAAAAACAACTTTATTATTTTAATGAAGTTTAATAGAAACAATGTAGGCATTGAAGACAATTTCCAGGTTTCTAGTTTTACTGCATTCAGGTTGAATAATCGTATGTCCACGAACATGTGTGACACTACCGTAAAAAATCAATCTATCTGTCTGTTTCCTCGTCATGAAATAACCAGGGATGATCCTTCATCCAGCTGGTTAGAAATTTAATAGTCCTTTTGTTAATACCGCCGCATTTCTTCTGCCGATCTCTTTAGCATCTGCAGCTTTTTACCTGGGCGGACACCTTCGGTATATTTTATGGAAAAAGCCATAACCGATGTTTGTCCTAGTTAAAATAATTATTCAATATCAAATCGGATGTTTATATATCAACAAAAAACGCATGTGTCATCAAACGTTTCAAAGACCAAGTAAATATTTCTGAAACTCTCTGTCGGATGACTCGGGACTTACCTGTACAATTCAATAGCATATGCGGTTCTCCAAAACATGGAGATATTTACAACTGCAAAATTTCCTTTCTCGAGAGGGCAAAATTGTTTATCTTTATTTAAAAAATAATTGAAACAGCAACTTCACAAAACTTTCAACAGCTGAAACAAAAATACTTACCACTTCTCAGACAAAAAATGCACAAGCCAAACGGACTTCTAGTTTTGGGATTTTTACAAGCCCGAGACCGATTTTATTGGCCTCGGGCACCGGACCACCGACTAATACAAATAACAATTATGATTGATACACAACAACAATACATCAAACTAAATATTTGCGGTGAAATATCAATAATTGTGATGAACAAATTTTTTATGACTATTCTTAGATTAATCAGAAGGGTCCACCAGTTCGAAAGACGTGATTAAAATAAACAAAATATGTTACGCTTTGTTTTTGTATAATAAACTTATTTATAATACTCATCGTCTGTAATTGTCAAATGAAATCTATTACAAATTATGTTTACATAATCCTCTCAATTGTATGGCTTCCTACCCTGTAACTTTCTCTGCTTTTAGCTTATATGTATCTTTATTGTAGTGCATGCACGATCGATTACAAAGTGCGATCTTACTGAATAATGTCATTAAAACAATTTTGCCCCATAGTATAGGCCTTTTTGTATTTTTTTTTTAACGAATTCAGGGCATTGTTCGGATGTCCGTTCTTTTTTTTTAGCTTAATTTCGTAGTTCTTCAATTTTGGAAAAAAATCTTTTGTAAATGTGTCTCATTAAAGACAAACCTTTCCCCCTCCACCCCCCCCCCCCCCCCCCCCCCAGATTCATTTGTTTTGCCATAATCTATAGAAGCAAAACGTAAATCTGCAAAAAGTGATTGTGTAATAAATTCATATTAATTTAGAATAATAAGAAAAATAAAAAGAATTACCATCAAGTTAAACAACTGTACGCCTGACAAGCCATATCGACACTGAATGAGGACCCTGGTTTGTCACGCTTGTTTTGGGACGTGGTGGTATTTAGACGTCACACTTGGTATTGAGATGCTATCAAAATGGCGACTTCCATGTATCGTTGACAGAATTTTAAAATCGATTTCATTCCCTTATCCAACATAATAAAACGCTAATATACATATAAACATCCATATTCATACATCAGGAAAAACGTATAAACAAATATTTTTTTTGCGAAGTTTCCCTTTAAGTTTCTGTTTTTTAGACCTTGGGGCATTTTCATCAGTCGCTTCTCTTGCTTGCCTGTCCTATTGATAGTGGTTGTCCGGGTTTCTAGGAGGGGGAAAGCGCATATGAGGTTCTTGGTTTCCAGGTTGAAGCGCATCTTTACAATTTCATATGTGAATATTAGCATGTTTTTTTTATCAACTTAGCTGTGAATGTGAAAAAATTGTGAAAAATAAGTTATTTAAGTCTCAAATATATTAGTAAATCTTCCTTGTTTTCAACAATAAACCAGGAAATGTTTTTTCCGCTTTAATAGTAAAACATACTCGACAATAGGCACTTATAATTGATGATATATTATTGTAACACACACATGAGATGACGTGGATTAAATGATTTTAAGTAACATAACCCCGCTATTTTATATTGAAGTGTATTTATCAAGCCAGTAGATTGATTAATCATATATATATATGTACATTTGTATGTAAGCACATTCAACGTACATCTGTCAATTAAATTGCGATGTTCCAGTTTGATATGGTAAAACTCATGATTTTATTATTGATGGGACCATTTATTAAGTTCGACTGTTCGAGCGAAAGATTTTTTTTAACTTAAAAATATATGGAAAATTGGCGGGACTTTCAAATAAGTTGGAGCCATCCATGGTATTCGACCCATCCGAGTTCGAGGGACCGAGGTTTGATTTGTATATATGTAAAATGCTAAGGGAACGACCATTTAACTTGAAGGGGGGGGTTATGGTTTTTTTCTAAAAAAATATTCTGAATCCCAATGTTGCTGAAAAAAATATTCTAATTTTGGTGGAGGAAAAAAAAAAAAATCTGATTCAGAGTTTTTGTGATATAACCTAATGTTAAATTCTGGAGAAAAATTTGACGCTTCGTGTGACAAAAAAAATAAATATTCTAACTCTTGTGTTGTCCGAAAAAAAATTTCTGAACGAAACATTAAACCATAACCCCCCCCCCCTCCCTTCAAGTTCAATGGTCGGTTCCTAACTTCCATTCTTTCATGGTTTTTTCATACTACATTTAAAGATTTGACTGAACAGATTTTATATCCAAAATGCAACAGAATGCACCATTTTGCATCCTTCTGAAAAACAATTTTCTGGGGGGGGGGGGGACAAACCCTAGACCCCTTATCGCTTTTAGTCTCTCGAGGGTTGGCATGTATGTATATATGACTTCCCAGTTTAAAAGAATCCAAACACAATTCCTGTCTCCAAGATTATTTGTACATGTACCACAATATTCCTAAAGTAAATAAAAACGAATCTGGCCACCATTCATTATCATGTTAATATTTTTTTTATCACGTCATGTTTTACGTTGCAACAAGTAAAGGTCAGCATTGAAATCGTATTTGGGTCACAACTGACATGCAAAGATGACAATGTCATCAATATTTTTTAATACGCATCTATAGTACACCTATAGTACACGTACAATAACTAGGAGATCACAGGGACCTGCTCCCGGCCTTTCGTTATCAATAATTTGAACCCTACTATCAATGTGCGGTACTAAAATATCACAAGGGATGACACCCGTTCATATTTATACTTAATTCCTACCTTTCGTACGGTTTAGTTGTGTTGAATAATGGTAATTCCAAATAAATATCACAAAAATCCTAAATGAGTATACTAAAAATCCAGCTTGGTTGGGGAGAGGGCATGTGTCCCTTGCCACCGGCTCATGTCTCTGATAAGAAAAGATAGTTGAACATTAACATTTTTCATTTTTATACAATTTTTGCATTTATTATTTCTTTGGCTTTTAAAGTAACAAACATTTTCTAACCATGATGTGCTTGCAAGGAACAAGGAACACATTAGTTTTTCCTTATTTCTGTTAGTGTTAATTATTTCTATCAGTACCCATTTGTTTATTCATCTTACATTTTCCGTCAGTCTGATCCTACAAAATATTTGAATACTACCAAAGTTTAGAATAGTAAGACACAATGAATTTTATTTATTTAACTACATGTATTAATTAGGCCGTTCATACTATATGTATATCTGTCATTATTTATTAAACTCAGCCTTTCTAAAATAAATGCTATAAAATTATTAACCAGCTTGTTGTTGAAACTTTAAAAGGTAATAACATTACACAAGAAGGAATATATGTCTCTGTATAATCTTGTCACAGATAATTTTAAAGAGTATGATTTCGATACTGAATATTGCCTTAATATATATATCACGCCTCTACTGTGCTATTTCCAATAAAAAAAATATTGAATATTGATAGATATGTTGTATGTGAAAGCAGAGACATGTCTGATGAAAGCGGTACCTATATAATTCTTTTAAAATTAAAAACTATTTTATTCACTTGGAGATAGCATAATATTGGCCCAAATACACATACTTTAAAATGTCGAAATGAAGATTATCAGTATTACAGTAACCGTACGCAGTGCGGTCTTATGTATGGGCACAATGGACAGTTTCCCGGTGGTCCCACAAGCAAATGAACCCCATGCTAATCTATGTATGTTGTATACGGCATAATTTTTAATTTTTAAACTGATTTTGGTGGAAGTATCAATACAAGAAATATATATTTAATTTTATCAACCATTTATAGTTTTATTTCTGTGAGTGTTTGCATAGATATGGGCCTCAGTGCACTGCTTTGACCGGGGCCTATATTGCTGACAAGACGGCCCTGACCGTACGTCATTCATCATTTACACTTCATGAATATATATCGGCTGTACATAGCATGGTATAGGCCAATATTGCTTATGTATGTTGGTTGCATTAATTGATATTTTCGTAATAAAACTCTTTTCTTATGACTTAAAAGACCATACTTTCATTTTACAGACACCGGCATCTACTACCCCCTTTAGGCTTTATAATGGTTGATACCACCCGTGTACTAGTACTAGTTAGTCTTCAATGTTTGCACTGTCCCTAGTCCAACAATAAAAGATTCCATACTTTTTTCTCATACTTTTCTATTCTACTTCATTTAACTTTCCAATGGATGTCATAAACTTCTAGATGAAAACGGCAAATTGCAAACCTATCTAAAACTCAAATGCAATTTCGGATTCGAAAATTATCTTCATATTTTATCAGATTTTAATCAAAGAAAATCTTTCACCAAATTTAGAATCAGCAACCATAAATTAAAGATTGAAACTGGCAGATATTCAAAACCTATAACACCTTTAGAGAACCACATTTGCGAAAAATGTTTTTCAGATGAAATATAATCTGAATAACACCTTCTATTAAAATGTTCTTTTCACTATACTTCCAGGCGCAAGCTTCTTGAAACAATTAAGAATAACATTAATCATTCTAACCTTGAAAAATTATCATTTGGGGAGAAATTTATATGGCTTTTAAACTAAGAAAATAAAGATACTTTAATATGCATGTGTGATTTCCTGTTAAAAAGTCACTGTTTCGGATAGCTGGTATCGCATATTTTAACACTAGTCATGTCTCTCATTCTTGTATTTATCATTTATATGATATTTTATGCAATCACCTTATGTTTTATTATGTTTGTATGCCCCTTCGTGGGCCCTTTAACTTGGACCAATAAAATCTTATCTTATCTTATCATAGGGGATATCATTTAATTTCAAATACTAATGTCCTCTCTATAGGCCATGCTTACTCATATTATTTTATGATATTCAACTTTCACTCAAATATATACACACTGGCCAGACAGAAATGCTGTGCTCGCATCTAGGCAATGCCTACTCCATATTACGAATACGACAGTAAAGCAGGGGCACAACAGCTGATGGGGGTCCACAAGGTTAGTGCATTTCATCCGTTTATTTTTCAGAAATCAGGGAAATCGACAATAATAAGAAATTTAGCAGTACCCCGCCATTTTGTTGCTTACCTTGTGTTTATTTCTAGTATTTGTGTGGACCCAGGACTAGAGGCCCTACATCGCTACTAGCCCTGAAAATACGTACCACCGTGGCAAACACGGGGAAATTAAGGTCCATCGGTCAAGTGCCTGTGCTTTTTTCATGTAAACAACATTTTGCAACTCTCTATGTATCACTGGATCCAGTGATACATAGAGAGTTGCAAAATGTTATTTACATGAAAAAAAATATCGATGTTCAAGAAAAAGGAGGGGGGGGTTCTGTCCCTTACAAGTTGTTTCGGCCTTATGACAGATTCGGCCGTAGTTTATTCGGCCTTAGTTGATGCGGCCTTATATAAAATTGATGTTCCGGCCTTGTCATATATTTATGCGGCCTACGGCAAATCCAGCCTTATATCAAATGGAAAAAAATAATTAAAAAATAAAAGTTCTATTTAAATTTAAAATATTATTTAAATATTCATGGTTATGAAAAGCCATAATAAATCGTTATTATTTTAACAATTTTTTAATTAGTAATTTTTGGTAATAATGACGAAATCATTTCCATTGAAGTTGATGATTAGAAAAACAATTCAGGTTGAAATACCAAGCTGTCAACAAGCGAAATTCCTTAGATGTTCATCACAATGTGTCGTTTTATTGTATGTATCATATATATCCATAGATACACATCATTCTTAACTGAGGCCGCATTAATTAACCAAGGTCGTATCAACTAAGGCCGCATTTGTTTAAGGCCGAATAGTTTTCAGGCCGGATCAACTCGAAAGCGTCCTGTCCATAAGTACCTGTGGGTTATTTGTATTTTCTCTTCTTGTCATAAGATTTTATTATATAAAGTTGAAAATATACTGACTGATGTAAGACGGAAATAATCTGATATATTATTTATAACAGTTTTAAACAAAACTATTTGCTTATTATTTTTTTTCACTTTCGTTTTCCATTGCGTACAAATTACAATGTTGTAAACATTTACATTAAATATCTTGTAAAAGATGACAAAACAAAATTTATCATAAATAAATGATGTTTATAATAAGTAAATTCCGTTACCTTTGTGTTATTCACCTTCAAGACATGTCTGGACTGAAGTTGACTGCCGTGTGCACACTTCCACCCATATCAGGTGATCGATAGACACTGATGACGACGTTCGCTTATCTCCCTTGTTTGAAGGACTATTAATACTTTTTTGCTCATTCTTCTGAACAAATTTATATATATCCTGTAGTATTTAGAAATAGTATAAATGTATTTACATATTTAATTACACCTGTTTTGGAATCCCTTTAACATTTGGTTTTCAGAGGTGATTTTTTTAAATACGTAATTAAATAGATCAATAATGGTCCATAAGGGAACGACCATTTAACTTGAAGGGTTTTTTTCTAAAAAAATATTCTGATTCCCAATGTTGCTGAAAAAAATATTCTGATTTTGTTGGAGGAAAAAAAAAAAATAATCTGATTCAGAGTTTTTGTCATATAGCCTAATGTTGAATTCTGGAAAAAAAAATTATGGGAAAAAAAATTGCGCTTTGCGCGACAAAAAAAATAAGTACTCTAACTCTCGTGTTGGTCGAAAACAAAATTCTGAACGAAACAAAAAACCATACCCCCCCTTCAAGTTAAATGGTCGGTCCCTAACAATAACTTCAACACAAAGATAACTAATTTCTACAGAAGATTACTCCATACAACCTAATGTGATACATTTATTCAGTGACTTGCGGCAGGATGGCAGGATTATTCCCAATAAAACTGATCGCCACCATATAATTGACATATTGTTTTAAAGTGGCGTTAAACACCATAACCCTAACCCAAAGTTTCGAGCCGCTTCTTTTGGTGCAATAGTACTGTATCTTATACGTATTAAATTTCTTCACAGTGTAATGTTTACATAAACGCTATATATATGCAAATTAACAAAGGCTGTAGTATTGAATTCCTTTCCGCACGGACGATTTGGCAGTAAGTATATAAAGAAGATTTTAAGTGTACTCGATTAATGCGACGTTCGTTACAAGTTGTAATACGACACAAGTCCATGTTTTGGATGTTATAATCCCCCAGCCACCCACCCAGAGTAATGCCAATAGAATTTCAACTGCTCTTATATATTCATATATTCTGAATTTTTTGAGGGGTAGAAATGACATACTATGAAAGAATTTGTTATGTTGATATATGTTTATAATAAATCCTATGTGATCTTATTGATATTTCACCGCGGATATTTAGCTTGATGTATTGCTGTTGTGTATCAATCATAATTGTTATTTGTATATGCCCTCCTGGGGCCCTGATTTGGTTAATAAACTTATTTCTATTTCTATTTCTGTAACGAACGCACAACCCTACACTGTGTTCAGTCTTATTTATATTACATTATTTTAGTTAAGGAAAACAAATTATTTTCGTAGGAATGAAACGAGGGAGAAAATAATAAATACTCTGAATACCGAAACAATTCAAAAGTAACAGAATGACATAGTAATTCGGAAATGAACGCTTACGCATGATTGAATTGTCATAGTTGCTTGATCAGTAACGAGTTATACAGTGAGTGATTATTGTTTAACGCCAACCCAGCAATTTCCAGCTATATCATGGCGAGAACAAGCTAGTTTTTAATGAGGTGATGATGAGGTCCGCTTTGTATTAGACTTGCAGATAATACATAATATATCGGGAGACACTGGTTATTACGTTAAAACTTCCCGCTATTTTATACCCAATTAAGCTTGGCTTTCAAAATCATTAAAAAATCTGCTTGGTACGGTGGTTTTCTGCCATTTAAAATTACCGGTCCATGTTTTTAAGAGCCTATAGAACAAACCATGCAATGCACAAATAAAATTCATGCAATATAAATTAAAAGAACATGTATCACAGCATTACGTATAAAGGGAAATAACTCAGATTCATCCCTGTTACTTGTGATGAAATAAATCACTATCAAGTTCAGCTTTCCTTCAATAAGAAATAAGCAAATATCAATAATCATTTTGACAATTTAAAGGGTGAGGGTTATAGTATTTAACGCCACTTTCAACAATATTTCAGTTATATAGTGGTGGTAAGTTTTATTGGTGGAGGAAACCGCAGTACCCAAAAAAACCCACCGACAAGTCGCAAGTAACAGATAATGTTGTATCAAGTACACCGGTACACCTCGCCATGAGCAGGATTCGAACTCACTTATGAACTTAAGTGATGATAGGCATTGCACCGGTAGTTGTAAATCCAACTACTATAAGATCACGACCACGACGACCCCCTTGAGAATTTAATTTAAAGTAACTAAGTTAAATCTGTTTTATGTTCAGGGTTAGTTTTATGGTATTTAACACCACTTGGCGTGAAACAACAACCACTCACTCGTTCTATTTTAGACTACATGGTATGCACGTACAAGTCTAGTATGATACGAATAGATAATATATCAATTTATACAACATATAAGTCAAATTCGGAAAGTATGTCTTTATTAATCGATGTGCTACTAGCCATTAAAAGATGTTATCATAATCTGTCATTGCGTTACCAAGGCCATAAAGAGTCCATTTCTCGGTATGAATAATCTGATTATCAAGTTCGTCTTGAGGAGGTACTATTTGTGTTCGAGCTCTAGAACGATCCGTCATTGTACAATTTATAAATTGCGCTTATATATTTAAAAAATAATTTACGTCGTCCATTTGAAAATTGCGAATTTACGCTGCTATTCTATAGGATTACCTAGATAAGCTTATCATTGATTTACTATTTGTAAGAAAACGTTCATATCAGGTAATCCTTGACCCCTTTTGCACGAATTCCACTCGTCAAATTTGAACAGGACATCAAGTTCATTGAGGTTAAACTTATGCAATTGTCAATGAGAAGATTTGTTTTCATTTTTCATATTTTTCAAACTACTCAAAGAAGGTATATTGTTTTATTGATTACATAAAACGAAAGTTTAAATAACAATTCCATCAATATCAACAAAACAGACAATCACCTCTCATCTTAACTCACTGAACACAAAACACCCACAACATACGACACTGAAAATCTAGGCCCTGGCTTGTGACAGATACAAAACGGAGAATGATAAGTGACGAATGGTTTGGTTGGTTTTTGTTTTTTGGTGTTTAACAACACTTTCAAAAATATTTCAGATATACCGTGGCGGTAAGTTTTAACCAGTAAACCACCGACCTGCCTCCGCCAGTCACTGACAAACAGTGACGAATGTAATAAGGCAATAATGATATATACACTTGTACATTTTGTCTGACGGATATGCTTGCACTCCTTAATTTTGTTGAATATACGGAGTTCGTTCTTCGTACAAATCCATTACAAAAGGTGTATTATATTTCGAAATTGAACTTACTTATCGCCCTGTATAATCTTTTCTTATCAATAACTACCACCACATATTGTATTCTGAATAGATAATCACAAGGCATACAGATTTATGGTTAATATATTATGAATATGAGTTAAATGGTCAGAAACCGTCTTATCTAGTTGTACTCGATTTCACTGTGTTTATGTTCTAGTTCAATGTTTGATAGTATGTGGGGTTTTGAATTTGGGGAGGGTTGACAGCGAACGTGAGGAAGTTTTCTTGTAGTTTGGTTGCTTGTTTTATTTCCGTTACATATTCAATAATACAAAGGACAGTATCGACGTTGTAATTTTCAGCGAGCTCTCATGGACCGTTGGAGATCGCGATTTCGATCCCCTGTCGGATCAAATAAAAATTTATGAAGACGGTATTTGTTGCAGTAAGCCTGCAATATAAAAAATCCATCTAAGCGTAATGGTCTACTACAAATTGTACACCACCTTCATCTCATCGAATGTAACTTGATCGCGCCATGATGTAACTGGGAAACTGCTTATTTTGGTATTAAACAACAATTATTCACTCACATCAATTATCAAAAAGATGGATAATTTCTTATAGCCAATTTAACCTCGCCACATTTGTTAGCCTATTCCCAAAACAGACTTATTTCTTTGACTGATTTATATTCAATGATTTGAGGTGGAGGTGTGAGGTGCTTATTTGCTTTGTTGATAATCATTGCGCTCTCTCTCTCTCTCTCTCTCTCTCTCTCTCTCTCTCTCTTCACAAACTACTCTGTTTTCACACATTTATTATATTTTCATCAAAGTATGGACGAGACTGTAATGTTTGTTTTTATTTTAATCACTGATTTTGTAAAGACGACTTGACCTTTGCACGACATGTTAATGTACAGATAACAAACATGACACACGGCTGCAAGGATAGTGATAAAGTGTATTAAAATAAAAAACAAAAAAATACCACATTGTCGAAACATTTCCAAACATTCAATAGAAAAATCGTAGAAAGAGATACCCTTAACAAACAAATACATGACCGCTCATCTTCCTGGCTTGGTACAGGTACTTCCATAAAAAAATGGCGGGGGTTAATCTACCTTTATGGGCTCCCCCTCCCTTGTCTTAGTCATATTATGCGGTCATGTAAGTGTTTTCTACAAAAAAGCATTTGAAATAAAGCATGTTAATTTGATTGTTGATATATTGGTATGTGATGACTTAAAATATGTCGTACAAAATCTACTTTTATCGAGACAGGTGTTTTGTATGTACATTATCAATGATTGTCCCAAGCCTATATCGTTTACCCTATATCGCACCCCTAGACCTATATCAAAGATTGTCCCCAAGTCTATATCGTTTACCCTATATCGTACCCCTAGACCTATATCAATGATTGTCCCAAGCCTATATCGTTTACCCTATATCGCACCCCTAGACCTATATCAAAGATTGTCCCAAGCCTATATCGTTTACCCTATATCGCACCCCTAGATCTATATCAATGATTGTCCCAAGCCTATATCGTTTACCTTATATCAATGATTGTCCCAAGCCTATATCGTTTACCCTATATCGCACCCCTAGACCTATATCAATGATTGTCCCAAGCCTATATCGTTTACCCTATATCGCACCCCTAGACCTATATCAATGATTGTCCCAAGCCTATATCGTTTACCCTATATCGTACCCCTAGACCTATATCGTATTGTCCCAAGCCTATATCGTTTACGCTATATCGTACCCCTAGACCTATATCAATGATTGTCCCAAGCCTATATCGTTTACCCTATATCGTACCCCTAGACCTATATCAATGATTGTCCCAAGCCTATATCGTTTACCCTATATCGTACCCCTAGACCTATATCAATGATTGTCCCAAGCCTATATCGTTTACCCTATATCAATGATTGTCCCAAGCCTATATCGTTTACCCTATATCGATGATTGTCCCATGCCTATATCGTTTACCCTATATCGTACCCCTAGACCTATATCAATGATTGTCCCAAGCCTATATCGTTTACCCTATATCGTACCCCTAGACCTATATCAATGATTGTCCCAAGCCTATATCGCTTACCCTATGTCGTACCCCTAGACCTATATCAATGATTGTCCCAAGCCTATATCGTTTACCCTATATCGTACCCCTAGACCTATATCAATGATTGTCCCAAGCCGATATCGTTTACCCTATATCGCACCCCTAGACCTATATCAATGATTGTCCCAAGCCTATATCGTTTACCCTATATCGCACCCCTAGACCTATATCAATGATTGTCCCAAGCATATATCGTTTACCCTATATCGTACCCCTAGACCTATATCAATGATTGTCCCAAGCCTATATCGTTTACCCTATATCGTACCCCTAGACCTATATCAATGATTGTCCCAAGCCTATATCGTTTACCCTATATCGTACCCCTAGACCTATATCAATGATTGTCCCAAGCCTATATCGTTTACCCTATATCAATGATTGTCCCAAGCCTATATCGTTTACCCTATATCGATGATTGTCCCATGCCTATATCGTTTACCCTATATCGTACCCCTAGACCTATATCAATGATTGTCCCAAGCCTATATCGTTTACCCTATATCGTACCCCTAGACCTATATCAATGATTGTCCCAAGCCTATATCGCTTACCCTATGTCGTACCCCTAGACCTATATCAATGATTGTCCCAAGCCTATATCGTTTACCCTATATCGTACCCCTAGACCTATATCAATGATTGTCCCAAGCCGATATCGTTTACCCTATATCGCACCCCTAGACCTATATCAATGATTGTCCCAAGCCTATATCGTTTACCCTATATCGCACCCCTAGACCTATATCAATGATTGTCCCAAGCATATATCGTTTACCCTATATCGTACCCCTAGACCTATATCAATGATTTGTCCCAAGCCTATATCGTTTACCCTATATCAATGATTGTCCCAAGCCTATATCGTTTACCCTATATCGATGATTGTCCCAAGCCTATATCGTTTACCCTATATCGTACCCCTAGACCTATATCAATGATTGTCCCAAGCCTATATCGTTTACCCTATATCGCACACCTAGACCTATATCAATGATTGTCCCAAGCCTATATCGTTTACCCTATATCGCACCCCTAGACCTATATCAATGATTGTCCCAAGCCTATATCGTTTACCCTATATCGTACCCCTAGACCTATATCAATGATTGTCCCAAGCCTATATCGTTTACCCTATATCAATGATTGTCCCAAGCCTATATCGTTTACCCTATATCGATGATTGTCCCAAGCCTATATCGTTTACCCTATATCGTACCCCTAGACCTATTTCAATGATTGTCCCAAGCCTATATCGTTTACCCTATATCGCACCCCTAGACCTATATCAATGATTGTCCCAAGCCTATATCGTTTACCCTATATCGCACCCCTAGACCTATATCGTATTGTCCCAAGCCTATATCGTTTACCCTATATCGCACCCCTAGACCTATATCAATGATTGTCCCAAGCCTATATCGTTTACCCTATATCAATGATTGTCCCAAACCGATATCGTTTACCCTATATCGCACCCCTAGACCTATATCGTATTGTCCCAAGCCTATATCGTTTACCCTATATCGTACCCCTAGACCTATTTCAATGATTGTCCCAAGCCTATATCGTTTACCCTATATCGCACCTCTAGACCTATATCAATGATTGTCCCAAGCCTATATCGTTTACCATATATCGCACCCCTAGACCTATATCAATGATTGTCCCAAGCCTATATCGCTTACCCTATATCGCACCCCTAGACCTATATCGTATGGGTGTCTTCTTAGAAGGCCGCGTTATATTGATCGTTTTTCAGAAGTACATCTCTTTAAATTTGAAAATTGTTACAGTAGGTAAGATTTGGTTACACAAAATTCAAATTAACCATAAAAATTAAAATTTTACAATAGCTTTTTCAGATTTTTGGAATTGTTATGGATGTATATAAATATTAGAATTGGACCAACACTTACAAATATAACAATTTGAATACATATGAAAGAAATTTAAAGCAATGGTAAATTTGAAAGGGGAAGTATAACTCTAATTCAGATAGAGATATGGTGAATATCTAAATACATGTATTATCAAAGGCATGGTTGAAATATATGATATAATGAACATTACATGTCAAAATCTGTATCACATGCCGTATCAACCCTCGACCTATATCACCCCTCGGGTCGGTGATCCCTGGGGTGATATAGGGTTCTCGGGTTGATACGGCATGTGATACAGATTTTGACATGCAATATTCAGTATATAATAACGTTATTTTTGTACGTTACCTAACTATAACGTTACTTTAACGTTACGCTTACGTTACGTGTTTGCTAAGCTAGTTCTATTGTTATCGATAGGTATTCAAATTTTGGAAATACCTATTTGTCAAAAGAATTCGCACGTGTCTTAGGCCCAGGACAAATAGTGACGTCTGGGCCTAACACACGTGCGACTATTTTGACAAATAAATATTTCCAAAAGTTATACAATACAACCAGAGGCGTAGCTGCATATACGCTGTCACGCCATGGCGTGCACATCGACAAGTTAAAAAAAAAATGAAATAGAATTAAAAAAAAATGTATTGTTACTTTTAACAATCTAATTAAATCAGTATGATTATTATATGGCTAATAAGACGTATGGACAAGTCGAGCGGACGCATTGTATACCTTTAAGAAGTCAATATCCAGTTGTGGTCCATGCGTTAGAACCTTACAAAACCAAGGCGATGACAAAGTCGGGCAGTTTCTTGCATACATCATGCGGTTTCAGTTTATCATAGCTTTGGTAATATAGCGAAACATATTTTTCATAGCACTGTTTATCTGTCAGAGATCTGTCAACATTCCTCCAAGATACCGATTACGACATTCTTGAAGCAATCAAAGAATCCAAGACCGTGAATGAAATGCTAAGAGCTGAACGACAGGACGAATCGGTTTAGGATGAGATGTATCAGTCTGCACTTAACTTGGCCAAATCTTTTGATATATCTGATAGTATGCCCAGGCGAGGTGGTAGAAAGACTACCAGAGCCAATCACCCTGCGGAAACGCCAAAACAGCATTGGCGAATTTCTTTGAACTATATCCATTTTTGGACAATTTGATTACGAACATGAAACACGTCTTCTTAAATCGGAAAACCGCTTCCATGCACAGCATCTACTGCCCCGTGCTGTAGACAAATTAACTGATGATCATGTTGCTACAATATACGAGGCATATCAGGCTGACATTTATTTGTCATTAGAGGATTTCAGGAGAGAAGTAGCCAGATGGCGAACCCAATGGGTCATTACTAAACGTAATGGTTTGCCAACAACACTTTAGACCACACTTGATTCTGTAATTAAAAAAAACTAAGTGTTTTGTTTACCATGCCAGTAGCAAGCACTACTGCTGAAAGGTCATTTAGTGTACTGAGGTGTTTGAAAAATTATGCTAGGTCGACCATGAAGAATGACAGGCTATCTTCCCTTGGATTGGTGCATATTCATCGAGATTTTGAAGTGGACTTGTACAAAGCAATGGAGGTGTTCGTATCTGCTAAGACACGAAGGGCAGATTTTGGACAATTTTAAGAAATTCTTGTCTATCAGTCTTTAAAATTGTGCTTGATTCTATATTATATGAAACCCTAAAATGGCCCCAGATCGCACCATTTTGCATCTCGTCAAAAACAAAATCCCAGACCCCCTCCCCCTCTCAAGAATTATGGCGTGCACACTATTAAGCCTCAGCTACGCCCCTGAATCCATCATTTAAGTAGGTAAATATCTTATTGTATTCTGCTGAATTCATTTCACATTTATTTTTGATGATGCAATTTCATCTGAGTGCATGTGTTTATAAATGTCCTGTCAACACTTCAAATTAACAAAAATCAATCAAGTGTATCATGTCACATGATTTACCTGTAATTTTCTATAATATTATTACCTGTAAATAATCAAGAATACCTGTATGTAAAGGAAAAACTTTTATAGGCATGGAATAAATATAACATAATATTTTATCCAAAGAACATTTATTATAATATCGTTTGTTCCAGATGGAACATTTATTATGTGGAACAGTTACAGTTTTCTCCGTATGCAACTGGCCTTACTAGTGGCAGGTAAAAACGAATAAATTGTATTTTGTCGCTTATTAACTGCAAACTTTAATGGTTCTTTGTCCGTAATTAACACCGACTAAAAGCAGATTCACAGAAAATGAGAAATAAGTGCATTGTTGTACTGATTTAATGACGATTCGGCAAACTCCGTAAACAATGCCGATAATTAATAAGATGGCGTCCATTTCTTGATCGATCTCAAAACACGAGCAGTTGCACCTTTTTCCCCCGATGCGCGTACATTTCATAACATTCATAAGTTACAGAAACACGTTTTATTAAGGCATCAATCATATCTGATAGTTTTTATGGGTAACAAACATTTACGGTTTTGGCAGATAATGCCCCTTTAAGGTTTTCTACTAAGTTTGTGTTTTTTTTAGTTTACCTGGCTATTTTATCTTATGTTTAATCTTTCAAAGACCATATATTTTCTGAAACGTACATGATTCCTCTATGTTCTGTCAAAATATCATAGGATGTTAAAGTCTTGTGAAATGCCAGGCTATGGAAAACACTTACTGAAAAAATATCTCGTCATCCCCGGGAAATTCAGTATTAATAGGTCATGCATCAAATCCATCATAGAGGTATTAAAATATAACTAAATCCATAAAATTTGAGCTCAAAATAATCCTTATACATTTAACTTCAAAATTTTTGATCATGCATATCAGGTGCGGATCCTTGATTGTTAAAAAGAGGGGTTCTGATGAAAAAGGAGGGTTCCAGACTATGTTTCGGGCAATTTTTTGCAATTTTCCCTGCATTTTTGCTTTATACTTTTAAGAATAAGGTGGATTCTATACCATGGAACCCCCTGCATCCTCTACTATGGTGATTGAATCAAACATATAACGCCGGATACAGGCAAATTAAAAGGGGGCAGGGGGTCAATATCTTAAAAGAAACGACCAGATCGAATAACAATGTTTTTACGTATTATGTAGTTTTAGTAACATTTTCAACCAAAGAGAGAATTTCTATCCTTGACACTGATCGCATAACATGGATGTGTACATGTCAACTAAAAATCTAACCATGAACTGTTACCAGTGGCGGATTTAGAGGGGGCGTGCCCCCTTCCCCCTAAAATTCGCAAAGCATATGTTATACAACGTTAATTAAGCAGTTCAATAAATAACTTTTTCATGAATGGTTAACTCGTGACCTGTAGTAAAATATTCTTACACATTGTAAATACACGTTGGATGTGTATGTATTCGCCGTCAGTAGTTCAAAGATTATTCCATTCTGATTGGTTCCGAGGTACCAGACATCAACTATTTTCTCACGCTAATTAAACGTTATTTCTGCAGTCAATTTTACAACTACATGTACACGTGCTATTTAGAAATTATAAAATGGACGAAAATTATAGACCAAGAAAACAAGCAAGATTGGATACATTTCTTATTCCTCGACGAGACGAGAAAAGTCAAAGGTAATTTAAAAAGTAAATTCAATCAATATTTCGAATAATTAATTTAACAATTGATCTCATTTATAAAACATACAACGAAAACCTATAACGAGAGAATCGGATGATGAAACTGAGACAGTGTGTAGATACTTGAGTGTCCCAAGAAAATGGTCACTTCTCTTTAAATAATGGTTCAAATAGTTCTTGAATTCGAAATTCTGCAATTTCATATGAAAAAAAAAAATATAAGTTTGATTTGTATACAAATACCCGAAAATGTTGCCTTTTACTTTTCAAGTAAAGTTCAGTAAGAATACGCGTTGGTATATTGTACATTAAAATACAAAAGTAACATATTAATAGAAAAAAATAAAAAAATTAGCAGCAATTTATTTGTAACAATCTCTGCATTTGCCCGAGGTATCTGCACAAGAAAGTGTGAACAAATCCTTTGTCCGGGTACGTTTATATTATTTATATCTACCAATGGATGTCTGTACAATTTTTTTACACATTTTTAACAAAAAAATCTGACTACAATTTATTGGTAATACATTAATATCTACAACTGCACATGAAAGTGTGAAAATAATCTCGACAAAATGGTTTATGCATATCTCACACCTGATTTCCGTAAACATATTTCTCGAGAACTTTGATACATTTTTGTTGTTTGATCTTTTAGTGTAATGAGGTTTTTACGCCTGTTGCTCAAACACTTGATGTCCGTCCGTTCGTTCGTCCGTCCGTCTGTAAGATTTCTGCAATTCGCAACTCCCCTGACTGTAACAACGCAATGGATTGACTTAATCTGTATAATGTACTTGAAATACATTGTAGTTGTGCACAATGGTTTTTAGATTTTTCATTGAAGGCCGGGTGGAGGGGGTAGGAGGATGATTCTGCAACCCGCAACTCCTAAATAACCACTCAATGGATTGAAGTGAAACTTAAACTACAAATTTGACATGCAATGTAGTTTGCTCACCACGGTTTCATTTTTAGAATTGGAGGTTAGGGGTAGGAGGGAGATTCTGTAATCTGCTTTTTTGGCGTAAATTCGTGAATTTTCACACGAAATACCCAAACAAATTTCGCGCCTCCCTCCTCTCGGCGCAATTTTTTTAA
Source organism: Bathymodiolus septemdierum (assembly GCA_963383655.1). NCBI lineage: Eukaryota > Metazoa > Mollusca > Bivalvia > Mytilida > Modiolidae > Bathymodiolus > Bathymodiolus septemdierum. The sequence continues at coordinate 70,193,194 of OY726525.1, forward strand.
GTGCCCCCCCCCCCCCCCCTAACTTGAAATCCTGGATCCGCCCCTGGTTACCACTTAATAAATACACAATATAATATTTCATTTTATACATTAACACACTACAATGTATATAAATGTTAGAGGATATGGACAGGGCAATCAAGAAAGACAATCCAGTGAAACTGGCAACATTTGGTACAGAAGACACAAGATGGAGACAAAAAAAAACAATTTAAAAACCAACACCGTATGTTTTGGAGACCACTATATGCAAACAAACACAAAACCAGTTCCGGATTTCCCTATATAGACTTGGTATGCTGATGCCTAGGGCCTCAACATTTAGGGGGCCTCAGACCGGTGTATAATATTGTTGTCGTTGTCGTAGACCTTTCTTACGCATGCTGCCATAATCCTTGTCAGACATCAAATTGGTTTCAATTTCGTGGCTAATTTTCTTTAGATGAGGAATTGTGAATTGCGGAAGTTTAAAGTACCCGTCATCATCCTCGGCATTATTGAATTTTGTGTAAAATACTCTTTCATCTTCCTCTGTTCAAAATGGTGGGGATTGGGAGGGGTATCGCAAGTTGAATAGCCTAGGGGCTCTGTTCATCTAAGCCAAGGGTGAACAAAGGTGCTCGCGAAGTGTAAGCAGTTCCTGTCTCTTATACTTGTCAATTATACAAAGGAAAGTACACTGTAAATCTGTCAAATTTTAATAGATATTATTTTTAGTTTATAGTGAAATTTATGAACTTTGTTTTAATTATAAAATTATTGTAATTATATGAGCCGTTGCTATGCTGAATACTATTTTACCAACTATTCATATAGTTGAATTCTGACAGGATCTTGAAGGAACAGTATGTACAGATGATGCTCCCTTTACTTTAACCAATACAAACATGGATTTGATTTAATTTATTGTATTTAACGCCACTTTCAGGAATAATTCAACTATATCATGGCGACCAGTTATAGTGGTGGAGGAAGCCGTAGTACCTGGAGAGAACCACCGACTATGGGTAAGCAACTGGTAATATTGCGGCTGTGAGTCGAGTGCATCCTTTTTGTAATTCACAAAGCTGGGCGAAAACCCACGCCGTATTGGTGATAGGCTTGTAAGAGTTGTTAGGTAATCCAACTACCTATCTCATTGAGCCACCCGGGCCCCTAGAAACATGGAAATGGCTCCCACCAAATCATCTTTTGAAGAGCTCAATGACCAATATATACAATGTATTTCAATTTTTTTTTTAAATTCTCAACATTCTGATAAATCTCGAGCTTTCCTGAAATTACTTAGCACTAAAAAAGCCTATCTAAAGTCTAAGCAATTTCGACTAATCAGTTCTTACGATGAGCACCGGTCCTCCGGCCCAAGACCAGTAAAATTTTGTTTGGACAATATTTTCTTCAGGTTTTTTTTAAAGATATATGCGGACCAATAAACTCAAATTTTCATTTCGAGGACTGTGATTTATGTCTCAACTGTCTAGATTTATTTTGAATTGGTCTCAAGATTGACTCAAGTTGTCTTGACATTGTCCTGATTTTTCTAGACAGATTCTGAAGAGTCTAAATGTCTCGTTTTGTCTGGACACATTCTAGAGTGTCTCAATTCTGCTTTGATTATGTCTTGATCACCATTACTGATTTTGTCTACCAGTAAATACATTCTCTACATTGTCTGTTTATGTCTGGACACATTCTTGATTGTGTCAAAAGTGTTCAATGAAATAATACATATTCCGAACAAAAGTTTTACCATATGGGAACTTTAATAACTTCTGAGTTAGACCACCCTTATCTGACATCTCTAAGCTGTTTTACAAAGCTATGGATCTGACCTTTACAACACAACAAACAGTGAGTTTTTCTCGATATGGTGTAGTAAAAATTAACAGTTTGACCCATAAGTGGTGAAAATGAGTCAAATGTAGTAATACATAAAAGAATTTACAGAATTTGTCAGGAATATTCAGAGAATATTTATAATGTTGATAATATCTCAGGAATATTTAGACAAAATTAAGAATGTTGAGTAATGGTGTTCCTGTCATCGATTATGATAAAAAAGCAGTTGATTATTTGACTTCCACCGTCAATCCATTATAATTTTTCAAAATTGTTTCAGTTTGTCCAAATCTATTTTGTATTTAGGATGGACGTCGTGTTGGTTGTATGTCAATATTGATACTTCAATTGTACAATATAAATGGAAAGTCACAGAAAACACATAACAATCACTAAATAATCATGCATAGGCCAGATGAGCTTTGGTCATCACTTTGTGTCCCTCCATTTATTCGTCGTATCGACATGTTGGCTCACTCCGACACATTATCCTGATTCCGAGCCAACCAATCTTTGACCTTTCTCCTTAAAGCTGCGTGTTTATCGGAGAGGCAACACGTACTAATGTTATAGTCTTTCTCCTTAAAGCTGCGTGTTTATCGGAGAGGCAACACGTACTAATGTTATAGTCTTTCTCCTTAAAGCTGCGTGTTTATCGGAGAGGCAACACGTACTAATGTTATAATCTTTCTCCTTAGAGCTGCGTGTTTATCGGAGAGGCAACACGTACTAATGTTATAGTCTTTCTCCTTAAAGCTGCGTGTTTATCGGAGAGGCAACACGTACTAATGTTATAGTCTTTCTCCTTAAAGCTGCGTGTTTATCGGAGAGGCAACACGTACTAATGTTATAGTCTTTCTCCTTAAAGCTGCGTGTTTATTGGAGAGGCAACACGTACTAATGTTATAGTCTTTCTCCTTAGAGCTGCGTGTTTATCGGAGAGGCAACACGTACTAATGTTATAATCTTTCTCCTTAGAGCTGCGTGTTTATCGGAGAGGCAACACGTACTAATGTTATAGTCTTTCTCCTTAAAACTGCGTGTTTATCGGAGAGGCAACACGTACTAATGTTATAGTCTTTCTCCTTAAAGCTGCGTGTTTATCGGAGAGGCAACACGTACTAATGTTATAGTCTTTCTCCTTAAAGCTGCGTGTTTATCGGAGAGGCAACACGTACTAATGTTATAGTCTTTCTCCTTAAAGCTGCGTGTTTATCTCAGAGGCAACACGTACTAATGTGATAGTCTTTCTCCTTAAAGCTGCGTGTTTATCGGAGAGGCAACACGTACTAATGTTATAGTCTTTCTCCTTAAAGCTGCGTGTTTATCGGAGAGGCAACACGTACTAATGTTATAGTCTTTCTCCTTAAAGCTGCGTGTTTATCGGAGAGGCAACACGTACTAATGTTATAGTCTTTCTCCTTAAAGCTGCGTGTTTATCTCAGAGGCAACACGTACTAATGTGATAGTCTTTCTCCTTAAAGCTGCGTGTTTATCGGAGAGGCAACACGTACTAATGTTATAGTCTTTCTCCTTAAAGCTGCGTGTTTATCTCAGAGGCAACACGTACTAATGTTATAGTCTTTCTCCTTAAAGCTGCGTGTTTATCGGAGAGGCAACACGTACTAATGTGATAGTCTTTCTCCTTAAAGCTGCGTGTTTATCGGAGAGGCAACACGTACTAATGTGATAGTCTTTCTCCTTAAAGCTGCGTGTTTATCTCAGAGGCAACACGTACTAATGTTATAGTCTTTCTCCTTAAAGCTGCGTGTTTATCTCAGAGGCAACACGTACTAATGTTATAGTCTTTCTCCTTAAAGCTGCGTGTTTATCGGAGAGGCAACACGTACTAATGTGATAGTCTTTCTCCTTAAAGCTGCGTGTTTATCTCAGAGGCAACACGTACTAATGTTATAGTCTTTCTCCTTAAAGCTGCGTGTTTATCGGAGAGGCAACACGTACTAATGTGATAATCTTTCTCCTTAAAGCTGCGTGTTTATCTCAGAGGCAACACGTACTAATGTTATAGTCTTTCTCCTTAAAGCTGCGTGTTTATCGGAGAGGCAACACGTACTAATGTTATAGTCTTTCTCCTTAAAGCTGCGTGTTTATCGGAGAGGCAACACGTACTAATGTTATAGTCTTTCTCCTTAAAGCTGCGTGTTTATCGGAGAGGCAACACGTACTAATGTTATAGTCTTTCTCCTTAAAGCTGCGTGTTTATCGGAGAGGCAACACGTACTAATGTTATAGTCTTTCTCCTTAAAGCTGCGTGTTTATCGGAGAGGCAACACGTACTAATGTTATAGTCTTTCTCCTTAAAGCTGCGTGTTTATCGGAGAGGCAACACGTACTAATGTTATAGTCTTTCTCCTTAAAGCTGCGTGTTTATCGGAGAGGCAACACGTACTAATGTGATAGTCTTTCTCCTTAAAGCTGCGTGTTTATCGGAGAGGCAACACGTACTAATGTTATAGTCTTTCTCCTTAAAGCTGCGTGTTTATCGGAGAGGCAACACGTACTAATGTGATAGTCTTTCTCCTTAAAGCTGCGTGTTTATCGGAGAGGCAACACGTACTAATGTTATAGTCTTTCTCCTTAAAGCTGCGTGTTTATCGGAGAGGCAACACGTACTAATGTTATAATCTTTCTCCTTAAAGCTGCGTGTTTATCGGAGAGGCAACACGTACTAATGTTATAGTCTTTCTCCTTAAAGCTGCGTGTTTATCGGAGAGGCAACACGTACTAATGTTATAGTCTTTCTCCTTAAAGCTGCGTGTTTATCTCAGAGGCAACACGTACTAATGTGATAGTCTTTCTCCTTAAAGCTGCGTGTTTATCGGAGAGGCAACACGTACTAATGTTATAGTCTTTCTCCTTAAAGCTGCGTGTTTATCGGAGAGGCAACACGTACTAATGTTATAATCTTTCTCCTTAAAGCTGCGTGTTTATCGGAGAGGCAACACGTACTAATGTGATAGTCTTTCTCCTTAAAGCTGCGTGTTTATCGGAGAGGCAACACGTACTAATGTTATAGTCTTTCTCCTTAAAGCTGCGTGTTTATCGGAGAGGCAACACGTACTAATGTTATAATCTTTCTCCTTAAAGCTGCGTGTTTATCGGAGAGGCAACACGTACTAATGTTATAGTCTTTCTCCTTAAAGCTGCGTGTTTATCGGAGAGGCAACACGTACTAATGTTATAATCTTTCTCCTTAAAGCTGCGTGTTTATCGGAGAGGCAACACGTACTAATGTGATAGTCTTTCTCCTTAAAGCTGCGTGTTTATCGGAGAGGCAACACGTACTAATGTTATAATCTTTCTCCTTAAAGCTGCGTGTTTATCGGAGAGGCAACACGTACTAATGTTATAGTCTTTCTCCTTAAAGCTGCGTGTTTATCGGAGAGGCAACACGTACTAATGTTATAGTCTTTCTCCTTAAAGCTGCGTGTTTATCGGAGAGGCAACACGTACTAATGTTATAATCTTTCTCCTTAAAGCTGCGTGTTTATCGGAGAGGCAACACGTACTAATGTGATAGTCTTTCTCCTTAAAGCTGCGTGTTTATCGGAGAGGCAACACGTACTAATGTTATAGTCTTTCTCCTTAAAGCTGCGTGTTTATCGGAGAGGCAACACGTACTAATGTTATAATCTTTCTCCTTAAAGCTGCGTGTTTATCGGAGAGGCAACACGTACTAATGTTATAGTCTTTCTCCTTAAAGCTGCGTGTTTATCGGAGAGGCAACACGTACTAATGTTATAGTCTTTCTCCTTAAAGCTGCGTGTTTGACCCAATCGGGACTCGAACCCACGATCTACCACAATCGAGGGGAGCATGCTAATAATTCCACCACCGATGTGGTTGAAATTTCTTTAATTGTCTATTGATACATTTATTAATATAATAAATAAAAAAAAATGGGTTCAAATATTAACTGCAGCTACATGGCATTGAATAGTTCACGAAATCTTCTTTTTTCAGCAAATTTATTCCGATTACATATTTTGTTGACCACATTTCAAAATTATTTGCAACACTGACATTTTATATGAACTTTAGAGGTCAAATTGAAAACCAAGTGAGTGATTACAGGTTCCTGGGAGCATCTAGTTTATGATTGATCTGATTTGATTTTTTGTGTTTAACGCTACTTTCAGCAATATTTCAGCTCTATCATGGTGGAAGAAGCTGGAGTACCAGGGGGGAACCACCGACCATGGGCAGGCAACTGGTAAGCTTTATCACTTGCGGCTGCGAGTGGAGTGCACCCTTTTTTTTAGCTCACCTGGCCAAAAGCCATGTGAGCTTTTGCCATCACTTGGCGTCCGTCGTCGTCCGTCCGTCGTACATCGTAAACTTTCACATTTAAACCGTCTCCTCTGAAACCGCTGAACCAAATGAACTAAACCTGGCAGGGATGGTCCTTGGGTAGATCCTTTCAAAATTGTGTCCGACAGCCCCGCTCTCCATTCAAGATGGCTGCTGTTACTAAAAATAGAAATTTCTTCAATTGTCCATTGCTGCTTTAGTATAAACCGAAATGAGCTTAAATTTTCAAATGCAGCCACATGGCAGTGAGTAGTTTAACATATATTCCGGTTTTTTCTGTGAAATTTTTCTTTCAGCCGATTTATACCGATTATGCAAATGAGGCATATTTTGATAAAAGATCACATTTAAATCTTCTTCTCGGAAACCGCCGATCCAAATTAAACCAAATTTGGCTGGGATAGTCCTAGGGTAGTCCCATTTCAAAATTTTGTCCAACAGCTCCGCTCTTCATTCAAGATGGCTGCTGTTACTAAAGATAACAAATTCTTCAATTGTCCATTGTTGCTTTATTATAAATCAAAATGAGCTAAAATTTTAGCTGCAGCTACATGACAATGAGTAGTCTAACATATAGTCCGGAATTTTCTGTGAAATTTTTCTTTCAGCCGATTGAAACCGATTATGCAAATTAGGCAAATTTTGATAAAAGATCATATTTAAATTTTCTTCTCTGAAACCGCTGAACCAAATTAAGCCAAATTTGGCTGGGATAGTCCTTGTGTAGTCCCATTTCAAAATTGTGTCCGACAGCCCCGCCCTCCATTCAAGATGGCTGCTGTTACTAAAAATATAAATTTCTTCAATTATCCATTGCTGCTTTATTATAAATCAAAATGAGCTCCAATTTTCACTGCAGCTACATGGCAATGAGTAGTTTAGCATATATTCTGTTTATTTCTGTGAGATTTGTTTAGCCAGTTTATTCCATTTAGGAATATTATGAGATAAAGGAGGGGGGCACTTCACAAGTTTGTTAGTAGGGGTGTGCAGCTGAGGGTCTGTACCCCCACCCAATTCATATATTTCAGATCTTAAAATTACACACCTTTTCATATATTGTATTGCCGACAATGTAACCCATTACCAGTATTACATATGTAGCCGTATCTTCTACAGTTTCGAAACACAATATTGTAAGAACATAGGTTTATACTGATATTCTTTATACACAAAGCAATTTCAATAATGAAATCATTTAAGCGAAATTTTAACTGTGAAAGAAATCAGTTATTTTAGATATTTGTTTGGTTATTGTTAAAATAAGTAAATTTAGGATAGATAATGAATCTGTCTCCTAATCCTTGATGAAGTAATTCTTCTATCAGTTTCACCAGTAGCAGGATGCACAGTTTCAGAAAACCTTCCATCGAAGTCATTATTTAAAATAGTTGATGATTGCATATTTTTGTTTTGTTTTCTCCTTTGCTGAGTTGGTTGAAACTATTGCTCTTTCTTCATCAATAATATGAAAACTGTTTTCATCCATGCTAGTTAATTAATTGCAGTTGATAAGGGATGTACTGGGTAATGGATAATCTATATAGTGATAGATGACAAGTTGTATCTCTCGACCAATCAGAGCACTGTATTTCATGTTTCTAATGTGCTAAGAATCAGTCATCTTGCGTTCTTAATGAAATTCTTAATAGGTCACAACACAATATAACTGGACAGATTCTTAACATCTTATAGACATGAAATACATTGCTCCAATTAGTCATGGAATCTTAAATTATACTTGTCAACAGACAGCAAGGCATGAAAGAAAAATAAACATAAATTATACTTCTCAACAGACAGCAAGGCATGAAAGAAAAATAAACATAAATTATACTTGTCAACAGACAACAAGGCATGAAAGGAAAATAAACATAAATTATACTTGTCAACAGACAGCAAGGCATGAAAGAAAAATAAACATAAATTATACTTGTCAACAGACAGCAAGGCATGAAAGAAAAATAAACATAAATTATACTTGTCAACAGACAGCAAGGCATGAAAGAAAAATAAACATAAATTATACTTGTCAACAGACAGTAAAGCATGAAAGAAAAATAAACATAAATTATACTTGTCAACAGACAGCAAGGCATGAAAGAAAAATAAACATAAATTATACTTGTCAACAGACAGTAAGACATGAACAAAAAATAAACATAAATTATACTTGTCAACAGACAGCAAGGCATGCAAGAAAAATAAACATAAATTATACTTGTCAACAGACAGCAAGGCATGAAAGAAAAATAAACATAAATTATACTTGTCAACAGACAGCAAGGCATGAAAGAAAAATAAACATAAATTATACTTGTCAACAGACAGCAAGGCATGAAAGAAAAATAAAAATAAATTATACTTGTCAACAGACAGCAAGGCATGAAAGAAAAATAAACATAAATTATACTTGTCAACAGACTGCAAGGCATGAAAGAAAAATAAACATAAATTATACTTGTCAACAGACAGTAAGGCATGAAAGAAAAATAAACATAAATTATACTTGTCAACAGACAGCAAGGCATGAAAGAAAAATAAACATAAATTATACTTGTCAACAGAGAGCAAGGCATGAAAGAAAAATAAACATAAATTATACTTGTCAACAGACAGCAAGGCATGAAAGAAAAATAAACATAAATTATACTTGTCAACAGACAACAAGGCATGAAAGAAAAATAAAAATAAATTATACTTGTCAACAGACTGCAAGACATGAAAGAAAAATAAACATAAATTATACTTGTCAACAGACAGTAAGGCATGAAAGAAAAATAAACATAAATTATACTTGTCAACAGACAGCAAGGCATGAAAGAAAAATAAACATAAATTATACTTGTCAACAGACAGCAAGGCATGAAAGAAAAATAAACATAAATTATACTTGTCAACAGACAGCAAGGCATGAAAGAAAAATAAACATAAATGATACTTGTCAACAGACAGCAAGGCATGAAAGAAAAATAATCATAAATTATACTTGTCAACAGACAGCAAGGCATGAAAGAAAAATAAACATAAATTAGACTTGTCAACAGACAGCAAGGCATGAAAGAAAAATAAACATAAATTATACTTGTCAACAGACAGCAAGGCATGAAAGAAAAATAAACATAAATTAGTAACAAATTATTAATTTCTCATTATTTTCTTTTACACAAATCATTTATATTCCATGAAAGAACAATAAATCCCACTAAAAAATTTTGCAATAATCACTTATAATCCATAATTCACAGAGAAATAGAAATGTTCTCGCTATTTTTTTCAATTACAACATTATTAATTCCATCAGGTATAATAATCACAGGCACTTGTTTCATTCAAAAAATATATGCCCCCTCCTCTTCTTTACTTCAAGGTAAACATCTGTCCTTTACCCCTTCCCCACTTCGCCTCAATATTTTTCACTTATTTGTGATCCTTTCGCTGACCCAATTATATCGTTACACTCTCGGGATATTTCTCTTTTCGACTGCCACATTTAAATATACCTACCGGGGCGCCCTCAGACGAATTGGACAAGTCTATTCGGCGAAAGTGGCTTGGGAAAATTTAAGTCATTGAAACGGATACAACCACTTCCGGTTTGCGCGGGATTTTTCATATGCATTCGGAATTCTCTAGACCGGCCATGTGTAACAATGTCATCATGATCATCTCCTCTCAAATGTAAAGTAAGCCTTTAAAATACAGATAATTGTTCCGATGCAGATTATAAAAATATGTTCAACTCCAAATTACTGAAATTTGATTTTTAAAACACCTTTTTTTTGGTTTCTAAATCAATTTAGAATGGACCAGAAGTGACTGTATCCGTTTCATTGACTGAAAAATAGAAAATGCGACTTTCGCTGAATATTCTTGTCCAATTCCTTTGAGGGGGGCCCGGTATTTATATTTAAATGTGGCAGTCGAAAAGAGAAATATCTCGGGAGTGTAACGATATAATTGGGTCAGCGAAAGGATCACAAATAAGCGAAAAATATTGAGGTGAAGTGGGGAAGGGGTAAAGGGCAGATGTTTACCTTGAAGTAAGGAAGAGGAGGGGGCATATATTTTTTGAATGAAACAAGTGCCTGTGATAATAATGATCATTGTGTCGTTTTTGCTTTTTTCCTTCAGGTAAATTTAAATCAGATTTCACAACATTATGTACTTCCACATTTTCTTTGCTACAAGAATCATTCATCTTTGGAACATTCATCTTCGTCAGCCAAGGGTTACGATCCGATCTACTCATCTTCACCCTTGGCATCGATAGTCGGATTGTCGTAATTCCCGTGCACTGCCACCTGCTGGATTTTGACAGCTACGCCCCTTGTAATGATGTTAGTTTTAGCCAATCGACGCGAGGCTTTCATTTCCTTTCGTTTGAATGCCATGAAAATTGACTCGAGATTATAATATGGCTGATTTTCAAGCGAAGATTTGACGAGGCTCATACTGTTATTCAATGGTAAGATAGTGCTTTTATTTCAAACTTACATTATTTTATATGTACACGCATTTTTATTTTGTTGACATTTTTCCTACAGAACATGTTCTTTTTGTAAAGCGCGTTCTGATTGGTTGCAGCTACCACTAGCTGCATTACATATAAACCGTCACCGTGTGACCTCGAAAATCCGTCTAACGATGCCAAGGGTGCAGATGAGTAGAGTGGATCGTAACCCTTGGCTAGCGAAGATGTAGAACATTCAGTGCATTTAAATAGATTGTTCTATACTTGAACAAACCATTTTGTTGTCAAATCCTTCATTAAAAAGAGTTGTGTCTTCACATCTCTTTGAAAAAAACAGTTGTTGTGTTGGAATTAATTCCACATCTTCAGGAAAATCTCCTTCTAAAGCGAAATTTGGCAACTCAGAGAAAGCATCAGAACTTGCCATCCTGACTGTCTTTGACAGAATGATGCCGAAGGAAGAAAATTTGTATTGGCAGAAAAGTTAAATAATAGCTTTTTTATTGTTTCTTTTCATTATGTGCTAAAATTGACCATGCAAATTGTACATCCTGGCTTACTAACCAGATCATAGACTAACACCTTTACAGTTAATTAGTCTCGAATAAAAAACTGTCATCTAAGTGGGTTAGAATGTTACACAAATTGTTCTTAGCAATTCAGAAGTCTCGGCCTAAAGGCCTCGATTTCTTATTGTTAAGAAATATTTAGTAACATTATAACCCTTACATATAGTTTCCCTATTTCAAAACCTCTAGCAGGGCAGATAAATTTCTACTATGTTATCACCTCTAGTTAACGATGTCTGACATATATCAGAACTTACATCAGCATGATCAGCAGCTGGGTTAAATTGAAGAGCTTTTCATATGATTAGTCGTGTAAATATTGATAACCTTACCATATATATTATGTAAATTTCCATACCTTAATATATGTTACGAAGCACAAAAATGTGACCTATTCCAGCAGCACGTCCCTATCACTTAATATAGAGGAAGTGCCCCCCCCCCCCGGGATTCAATATTAAATCAGCAAATTTTCAACAACTTAGTCACCTCAACACCCATTAAACAAAGGGCCCAGGTGGTTCAATGAATTGGGAAGTTGGATTACCTAACAACTCATACAAACCTATCACCAATACGGGGTGGGTTCGAGCCCTGCTTTGTAAATTACAAGAGGGTGCACTCGATTCGCAGCCGCAAGTGATAAAGTTTACCAGTTGCTTGCCCCTAGCTGCGGAACCGTAGTCCTTGGCCAGCTTTCTGATATGTGAGAATACCACAATGACAAGATGGCGGAACGAAGTAGGCGGGATCAGTTAATATCGAGACATTTGTTATTATAAGGAGCTAGCAATGAATATTAATGAGTAAGTAAATATGGAAAGCGATAGATGAATATGTAACGAAACGAATTATCCACATGACTCCGTTCTCACAAAGCGTTTTCTTGTGAAAATTACTGTTGAAAGGTGCGACAAAATCAAGGTCGCAGTTTCGCAAATTTTTGATCAGGTGAAATCCGTAGCCCTGTAGTCCGCAAGTATCAGAAAACTGGCCAATGACCATAAGGGCTACGGTTCCGCAGCTAGCTTGCCCATGGTCGATGGTTCTCTCCGGGTATGCGGCTTCTTCCACCACTAAAACCATGATATAGTTGAAATATTGCTGAAAGTGGTGTTAAACACCAAAAATTAAATCAAATCAATCATCTGATTCATACGCAACACATGATACAGATGACGAAAATGACTTCGAGGAAAATATAGTATGTCAGCGTAAGTTTATGGTTTTTGAAGACCAGCTAAAACAAATGTACATTTTATGTAGATCAACGTTTGACACGGTTGAAACGCTGTGAATGTGCTGTTGAGCCCTCTGATACAGTAACATATTGCTCATCTGGCTCATTGTTAACAGTATCCGTTTATTGTACCAGTGGACATTTGGTTTACCAGTGGTAATCTCAGCCAATGATAGGGAAAATGGCTGCGGGAAACCTCATTATTGCTGCAACTTTATTTTGTGGACAGACTTTTACTAATGTCGACCAGTTTGCTGATTACATGAACTTAAACTTCATTGGAAAAATCTACATTCTACACCATTCAGCGTGTGTATTGATGCTAGCAGTCGAACATACCTGTAGTTTATTTCAGAAGCGAATTCTTGAAAGAGTTTAGAGTAACAACAGGCCATTGCACTTGGCTGGTGATGGAAGGTGTGGTACCTGGTCAAATCGCCCCACTGCAAAATTGCCCCCGTCAATATCACACTCATATTTATCAAAATCGCCCCAACATTTAAAAACAAACAAATATTATTATTACTACTATAAAATTGACGGGGGCGATTTTGCAATGGGGCGATCTAACTTGCATTCGAATGTGTGACTCGACCGGTCTCTCTGCAAGGTATTGCACTTATTCTTTGATGGGTACGCAAACACAGCAAATAGTTTCCTTTGTTAACATAAAGGTTACAGAGACTGGAAGTTCCTCAAAGATGGAAATAGAAGGATTTCTAAATCCTAGATGCATGGTGTACCTTCTCGATGAGGGCTTTCATATTGAGGTATTGGCCAATGACCGATATGTGCAAATCCGAAGTGGCTCAATGAGTTAGGTAGTTGGATTACCTAACAACTCATACAAGCCTATCACCAATATAGCATGGGTTCGCGCCCAGCTTTGTAAATTACCAAAAAGGGTGCACTCGACTCGCAATCCATGGTCGGTGATTCTCTCCGGGTACTCCGCCTTCTTCCACCACTAAAACTGGTCGCCATGATAAAGCTGAAATATTGCTGAAAGTGACGTTAAGCACAAAAACTCAAATCAAATCAAATCAGAAGCTTACTGTAGCCCTCAAACAAAAAATGGTTGATTAAGTGTTTAAAGGCCCACAATTCACTTAAATAGGTTGTCTTATACAAAAGGAATATAATGGACCCTTTGCAAACATAGAGTCACTTACTCTCAGCTGACATTGATCATAATATGTTCCAGAAAGAGGACAGAAGATTCGTCAGTCTTTGAGCCTTAGCCTGTTTCTCCGTGTCCACTGGAAGCTTGCAGAACTTCAGATAATACCATGTTTTCGTCGAAGATGGGTTGACATGTTGCTGTATTGCCAGTCATGTAGCTCACATCATTCACACATATTTTACATACAGTTTTATCTTTCGTAGTTTCTCTTCCATTTATGTTGACAATCTTAAATCCCAGGTATTTCCATACGTAAAATTGGTAGTTTGCATATTCATATTGATCCTTCAGTCTTACGTTATTAAATTTCATTATCTTTCAACTCCCGTAGAGCACAGAGTATTACAAAAGCAATTGTAGGATTCATTGCACAGGAAATGTGGCCTTGTTACCTTAAATAAAACAATACATTTCAAATGTAGGGAGACATATATGGAGCATCTGTAATGACAACTACATATGTTGTATCGTATTGTATCAAAAGTATGGGGGTGTAATTAATAGTATCGTGAGCAAAATTTCCGATATGTATCGTATAGTCAAGGAAGCTCTTAAGGCGTATCGTAACACCCCTAAAAATTTTATTAGATTATTTGTACATTAACTGTGCATTTGAGGCCAGCACACTAACGAGCATAAATACCAATCCAATAGTCTGGTTTAACCCGACCAGGACTCGAACCCCCGATCTACCGCACTCGACACGAACACGCTAGCCATTACACCACCAATGTGGTGGCTTCAAATGACAACAGATGGACAGACATTGTGATGACTACATTGTCTATGTATCTGAACTAGCTTAAGCGTCACTTTGACAAAACACGTATATAAATATACACATAGTGAAAAGTTAAAGACCGAGATAAAATGCAGTGTCAAAGTAAAAGACCAAGACGAATCCAGTTACAAAAGTATTTCAGTTATATCATGGCGGTCAGTTATCTTTGTTTGTATTTGTAGTTGGTGCCAATATGAACTACCTGTATGTTCAGTTGAACAATTGGTTGATGAATTGATACATTTGAATACTTCCGGTGTTGATGTAAACACATTGTACACAATTCCAAGGTTGATCATATATTTTTTTTTATTATTGCATACTCACAAATCTTTCCATAGTCTATTTATCCCTTTTAATTACTTTTTTTTTCAAATTTATGCAAAAATACGATAAAGTTGCAGGGTCTGATTAGCTGGAAATGCCTAAAAAAATCAAATGTTAAAAAAAGTTGTATATCTTAAATATTGCAAAAGAAAAACCGAGCCGTCGTGGTCGTAATAATATGGTAGTTGGATTTACAACCACCTGTGCAATCAATGTCTACCACCACTAACGTTGTGAATTCGAATCCCGCTCAGACGAGATGTACTCGATCCAACATTATGTGACAAAGTTTGTCAGTGACTTGCGACAGGTCGGTGGTTTTCACCAGGTACTATGATTTTTTCCACTAATAAAACTGACCGCCATGATATCAAAACTGAAAATATTGTTGAAAGTACCGCTTAACATCATACCTGGAGAAAACCACAGACAAACTTTATCACATAATGTTGTATCGAGTACACATCGACATGGGCGGGACTCGAACTCACAACTTTAGTGGTGATAGACACTGATTGCTCAGGTGTTGTACATCCAACTACTATGCGATCATGACCACCATGGCCCCCTAACGATATTGCAAAAACAACTGGTCCAATTCGCTGGCTGCAGACAAGATGTTATATTTATTCTGATTTCAACTAATACTGATCCAGGGGATCAAAATGTGCTATTTATTACTAACGTTTATCATTCAATTTCTGTTGTTGTCTTTTGTTGAATCACCTTTAACCTTTAATTCCAGATTTGCTCAAATCTTTTTGTTTGCATTAGAAATGTGTTTTTTTGTCATTTCGGATTAATAAATTCTTCCTGAGAAGGTACGGGATAATGATGTACTACTCCTCGGGTTCAAAATATCACAAATTGAGTGAAAATGGTACGAATGGAATTGAGAAATTTCTTGACTATTGTCTGCCAAAATGGCAAAACCACTAACAATTAAACCCTGCTCACAATACCATTGCAGTCTAAGTTTTCAAATGTTTCCGGAGAAGGACCGCGGAGCCTCCACCAACGAGAAGAATATACCCCATCTCGAGCATATCCCCAGTCACGCCTAGGTTGATATACAACCCTAATTACGGCCCTGATAGGGTACTCTTCAATATATATCTTACTTGTAATATATATATATATATAAACAATGTTATAAATAAATATCTATTGTCTTTAAACTAATACAAGTTTATGTCAATCAAAATAATTAATAACAGTGTAAGTATCGGTGGAGTAATGGTTAGTGTGCTCGCCTAGAGTGTTGTAGATAATGGTTCGAGCTCTGATCTAGTCAAACCAAAGACTATAAAATTGGTATTTGTTGCTTCTCCGCTAAGTACGCAGCATTAAGGAGAAAGAGCAAAGACTCGTTGGTTCGGAATCAGGAGAATGTGTCCGAGTGGGGCGATATGTCTATCCGCAGACTGTTGTTTCAGTGAGCTAGCACTAGTCGGTCTAGTACAAAGCGGGCCCTATCATCATTTCATTGAAAATTAACTTGTTCTCGCCATGATATAGCTGTAAAATTTCTGAGTTGGCGTTAAACAACAATCACTCACTCGCTCAACAGTATTCTTCTTTCGTCTGTTGTTTTTGGACAGATTTTGGCAAGATAACAGTTGCAATTTAAAAGATTGCAATTGTCAGCATTTAGAAAGAAATGCCGTATTGCATCCCATGTTTAATTGTGAACATCTAGATACAGCACTGTTTTGCGCAACCTGCTAAAATTGTCCCTCCCCATCCCCTTTAAAAAAAACTTGGAAAATTTCACTTGTGGTTTTTCATTAAACTTATGAGTGCAATTCACAACATCCAATATTTGTAAATAAATGACCTTTTCCCATTGATGTTTTTATGAATTAGCTTTACAAATATTTTGTAGAAGTCCATGGTCTTTTATCTGAAATTGATATTGTGCCATACTCAGTTAATCAGCCATTAAAGCTTTGTTGAATACAAATGCAAATGGGCGGGGCTTATACCATGGTACAACAGACAGGTCTTAACATTGTACCATAGTTAAACAAGTTTTCTTTATTTTACAAAACATTTATATATACCAGGTGTCTTACAAATGAACTTATTGAAACAAATTCACCCTTCCGATTCGCTTATTTCAATAAGTTAATTCGTAAGTCTTACGAATTAACTTGTATGCTAAGGTATCAATTTTGACTCTATTTCTACGGGTTTCAATTAGAGTTACGTCCCTTACCACTTAATTCGTAAAACTCGTGATATAATACTTGTAAGTTAGAGGTATCGATTTTGTCTCTGCTTCTATGGTTATAATTAGAGTTACTTCCCTTACCACGTATATCAATGATTTTTATTTATTGTGTTTAACGCCACTTTCAGCAATATTTCAACTATATCATGGCGACCAGTTCTAGTGGTGGAAGAAGCCGGAGTACCCGGAGAAAATCACCGACTATGGGCAAGCAACTGGTAAACTTTATCACTTGCGGTTGCGAGTCGAGTGCACCTTTTTTGTAATCTACAAACCCGGGTGCCAACCCACGACGTATTGGTGATACGCTTGTATGAATTGTTAGGTAATCCAACTACATAATTCATTGAGCCACCCGGGCCCTTCAATGACATGCTTAGAGTATTTATTATCGTTATCGTGTATTTCGAGATAATTTCCATACATCATTTTTGTGTAGTTAGAGAATAAAATGTAATGAAAATAAATCAATGAAAAATAGATGAAACCATGTACACCTCCTTTCAAAAATATCAATTTTTGACATGTTCTGCCACTTGCAGAGGAAAAATAACTGAAATCAGTTCAATAACTGGAAAAAATCATCCTTGAAAAACTACAAATGTTCTTGTTTTTTTTTCGGTCGTTTTTCTTCACTTGCTAAAATTCTTTTAAAACAAGTTAAAATGGCTGAAATTCATCATCCCCCTACTCCCTTATCAAACAATGAAACAAATAATCAACAAGAGCCTGGTGTACCTAACTGAGATATCAAATGGAGCATATGAAGCTAAGCTATATATATCATTGTCTTGGTGTACCTAACTGAGATATCAAATGGAGCATATGAAGCTATATATATCATTGTCCTAGTGTACCTAACTGAGATATCAAATGGAGCATGTGAAGCTATATATATCATTGTCCTGGTGTATCTAGCTCAGATATCAAATGGAGCATATGAAGCTATATATATCATTGTCCTGGTGTACCTAGCTTAGATATCAAATGGACCGCATGAAGCTATATATATCATTGTCCTGGTGTACCTAACTGAGATATCAAATGGAGCACATGAAGCTATATATATCATTGTCCTGGTGTACCTAACTGATATATCAAATGGAGCATATGAAGCTATATATATCATTGTCCTGGTGTGCCTAACTGAGATATCAAATGGAGCATATGAAGCTATATATATCATTGTCCTAGTGTACCTAACTGAGATATCAAATGGAGCACATGAAGCTATATATATCATTGTCCTGGTGTACCTAACTGAGATATCAAATGGAGCACATGAAGCTATATATATCATTGTCCTGGTGTACCTAACTGAGATATCAAATGGAGCACATGAAGCTATATATATCATTGTCCTGGTGTACCTAACTGAGATATCAAATGGAGCACATGAAGCTATATATATCATTGTCCTGGTGTACCTAACTGAGATATCAAATGGAGCACATGAAGCTATATACATCATTGTCCTGGTGTACCTAACTGAGATATCAAATGGAGCACATGAAGCTATATATATCATTGTCCTGGTGTACCTTGCCCAGATATCAAATGGAGCTCATGAAGCTATATATATCATTGTCCTGGTGTACCTAACTGAGATATCAAATGGAACATATGAAGCAATATATATCATTGTCCTGGTGTACCAAACTGAGATATCAAATAGAGCATATGAAGCTATAGATATCATTGCCCTGGTGTACGTAACTGAGATATCAAATGGAGCATATGAAGCTATATATATCATTGTCCTGGTGTACCTAACAGAGATATCAAATGGAGCATATAAAGCTATATATATATCATTGTCCTGGTGTACCTAACAGAGATATCAAATGGAACATATGAAGCTATATATATCATTGTCCTGGTGTACCTAACTGAGATATCAAATGGAGCATATGAAGCTATATATATCATTGTCCTGGTGTACCTAACAGAGATATCAAATGGAGCACATGAAGCTGTATATATCATTGTCCTGGTGTACATTACTGAGATATCAAATGGAGCATATGAAGCTATATATATCATTGTCCTGGTGTACCTAACTGAGATATCAAATGGAACATATGAAGCTATATATATATCATTGTCCTGGTGTACCTAACAGAGATATCAAATGGAGCACATGAAGCTGTATATATCATTGTCCTGGTATACATTACTGAGATATCAAATGGAGCATATGAAGCTATATATATCATTGTCCTGGTGTACCTAACTGAGATATCAAATGGAGCATATAAAGCTATATATATCATTGTCCTGGTGTACCTAACTGAGATATCAAATGGAACATATGAAGCTATATATATATATATCATTGTCCTGGTGTACCTAACTGATATATCAAATGGAACACATGAAGCTATATATATCATTGTCCTGGTGTACCTAGCTGAGATATCAAATGGAGCACATGAAGCTATATATATCATTGTCCTAGTGTACCTAGCTGAGATATCAAATGGAGGACATGAAGTTATATATATCATTGTCCTGGTGTACCTAACTGAGATATAAAATGGAGCATATGAAGCTATAAATATATATCATTGTCCTGGTGTACCTAACTGAGATATCAAATGGAGCACATGAAGCTATATATATCATTGTCCTAGTGTACCTAGCTGAGATATCAAATGGAGGACATGAAGTTATATATATCATTGTCCTGGTGTACCTAACTGAGATATACAATGGAGCATATGAAGCTATAAATATATATCATTGTCCTGGTGTACCTAACTGAGATATCAAATGGAACATATGAAGCTATAAATATATATCATTGTCCTGGTGTACCTAACTGAGATATAAAATGGAGCATATGAAGCTATAAATATATATCATTGTCCTGGTGTACCTAACTGAGATATCAAATGGATTATATGAAGCTATAAATATATATCATTGTCCTAGTGTACCTAGCTGAGATATCAAATGGAGCACATGAAGCTATATATATCATTGTCCTAGTGTACCTAACTGAGATATCAAATGGAGGACATGAAGTTATATATATCATTGTCCTAGTGTACCTAACTGAGATATCAAATGGAGCACATGAAGCTATATATATCATTGTCCTGGTGTACCTAACAGAGATATAAAATGGAGCATATGAAGCTATATATATCATTGTCCTGGTGTACCTAACTGAGATATCAAATGGAGCACATGAAGCTATATATATCATTGTCCTAGTGTACCTAACTGAGATATCAAATGGAGCACATGAAGCTATATATATCATTGTCCTGGTGTACCTAACAGAGATATAAAATGGAGCATATGAAGCTATATATATCATTGTCCTGGTGTACCTAACTGAGATATCAAATGGAGCATATGAAGCTATATATATCATTGTCCTAGTGTACCTAACTGAGATATCAAATGGAGCACATGAAGCTATATATATCATTGTCCTGGTGTACCTAACAGAGATATAAAATGGAGCATATGAAGCTATATATATCATTGTCCTGGTGTACCTAGCTGAGATATCAAATGGAGCACATGAAGCTATATATATCATTGTCCTGGTGTACCTAGCTGAGATATCAAATGGTGCACATGAAGCTATGTATATCATTGTCCTAGAGTACCTAGTTGAGATATCAAATGGAGCACATGAAGCTATACATATCATTGTCCTGGTGTACCTAACTGAGATATCAAATGGAGCACATGAAGCTATATATATCATTGTCCTGGTGTACCTAGCTGAGATATCAAATGGAGCATATGAAGCTATATATATCATTGTCCTGGTGTACCTAGCTGAGATATCAAATGGAGCATATGAAGCTATATATATCATTGTCCTAGTGTACCTAGCTGAGATATCAAATGGAGCATATGAAGCTATATATATCATTGTCCTGGTGTACTTTACCCAGATATCAAATGGAGCTCATGAAGCTATATATATCATTGTCCTGGTGTACCTAACTGAGATATCAAATGGAGCATATGAAGCTATATATATCATTGTCCTAGTGTACCTAGCTGAGATATCAAATGGGGCATATGAAGCTATATATATCATTGTCCTGGTGTACCTTGCCCAGATATCAAATGGAGCTCATGAAGCTATATATATCATTGTCCTGGTGTACCTAACTGAGATATCAAATGGAGCATATGAAGCTATATATATCATTGTCCTGGTGTACCTAGCTGAGATATCAAATGGAGCATATGAAGCTATATATATCATTGTCCTGGTGTACCTAGCTGAGATATCAAATGGAGCATATGAAGCTATATATATCATTGTCCTGGTGTACCTAACTGAGATATCAAATGGAGCATGTGAAGCTATATATATCATTTCATCCTGCAATCAGTACATTTGCTGTACAAATATGCTTTACGAATAAATCTTTGCTTTATGCGTACTAGACGAAAAAACTTTTCAGCCTACGAATAAACTTTTCAGCATGCGAATAAACTTTCCTGGTACTCTGTAGCTATGTACAGCGGAGGGCGCAGACAAGTATGAAACTGGTACTAATGTAACGCGGACCACGAAGAAGACACCCTTGACAATATTTATGAAAGACGAGGAATGACGCTTTTTTCTGTCCTTTTTGTTTAAGTCTGACAAGTTTTCCGACTTTTTTGACATTGCAGGATAAACACAATATACGTACATTGTCGTTAAATATAAAATTCATTTGTACTCGCTGCGAAACAGGCATGAAAAGCTCGATGAAGGCTCGCTATTCTGCCTGTTTCTAAAGCTTGTACAAATAAATTTTATATTTACCGACAATGTATGTATATTGTATATGTCCTGGTGTACCTAACTGAGATATCAAATGGAGCATATGAAGCTATATATATCATTGTCCTAGTGTACCTAGCTGAGATATCATATGGAGCATATGAAGCTATATATATCATTGTCCTAGTGTACCTAGCTCAGATATCAAATGGAGCACATGAAGCTATATATATCATTGTCCTGGTGTACCTAACTGAGATATCAAATGGAGCATATGAAGCTATATATATCATTTCCTGGTGTACCTAACTGAGATATATAATGGAGCATATGAAGCTATATATATCATTGTCCTAGTGTACCTAGCTGAGATATCAAATGGAGCATATGAAGCTATATATATCATTGTCCTAGTGTACCTAGCTCAGATATCAAATGGAGCACATGAAGCTATATATATCATTTCCTGGTGTACCTAGCTGAGATATGAAATGGAGCACATGAAGCTATATATATCATTGTCCTGGTGTACCTAACTGAGATATCAAATGGAGCATATGAAGCTATATATATCATTGTTCTGGTGTACCTAGCTGAGATATCATATGGAGCATATGAAGCTATATATATATCATTGTCCTAGTGTACCTAGCTGAGATATAAAATGGAGCATATGAAGCTATATATATCATTGTCCTAGTGTACCTAGCTCAGATATCAAATGGAGCACATGAAGCTATATATATCATTGTCCTGGTGTACCTAACTGAGATATCAAATGGAGCATATGAAGCTATACATATCATTGTCCTGGTGTACCTAGCTGAGATATCAAATGGAGCACATGAAGCTATATATATCATTGTCCTTGTGTACCTAACTGAGATATCAAATGGAGCATATGAAGCTATATATATCATTGTCCTGGTGTACCTAGCTTAGATATCAAATGGAGCATATGAAGCTATATATATCATTGTCCTAGTGTACCTAGCTCAGATATCAAATGGAGCACATGAAGCTATATATATCATTGTCCTGGTGTACCTACCTGAGATATCAAATGGAGCATATGAAGCTATATATATATCATTGTCCTGGTGTACCTAGCTGAGATATCAAATGGAGCATATGAAGCTATATATATCATTGTCCTGGTGTACCTAGCTGAGATATCAAATGGAGCATATGAAGCTATATATATCATTGTCCTGGTGTATCTAGCTCAGATATCAAATGGAGCACATGAAGCTATATATATCATTGTCCTGGTGTACCTAGCTGAGATATCAAATGAAGCATATGAAGCTATATATATCATTGTCCTGGTGTACCTAGCTTAGATATCAAATGGAGCATATGAAGCTATATATATCATTGTCCTGGTGTACCTAGCTGAGATATCAAATGGAGCACATGAAGCTATATATATCATTGTCCTGGTGTACCTAGCTGAGATATCAAATGGAGCATATGAAGCTATATATATCATTGTCCTGGTGTACCTAACTGAGATATCAAATGGAGCATATGAAGCTATATATATCATTGTCCTGGTATACCTAACCGAGATATAAAATGGAGCATATGAAGCTATATATATCATTGTCCTGGTGTACCTAACTCAGATATCAAATGGAGCATGTGAAGCTATATATATCATTTTATCCTGCAATCAGTACATTTGCTGTACAAATATGCTATACGAATAAATTTTTGCTTTATGCGTATTAGACGAATAAACTTTTCAGCCTACGAATAAACTTTTCAGCCTGCGAATAAACTTTCCTGGTACCCTGTAGCTATGTACAGCGGAGGGCGCAGACAAGTATGAAACTGGTACTAATGTAACGCGGACCACGAAGAAGACACCCTTGACAACATTTATGAAAGGCGAGGAATAACGTTTGTTTCTGTCCTTTTTGTTTAAATCTGACAAGTTTTCCGACTTTTTTGACATTGCAGGATAACCACAATATACGTACATTGTCGTTAAATATAAAATTCATTTGTACTCGCTGCGAAACAGGCTTGAAAAGCTCGCCCAAGGCTCGCTATTCTGCCTGTTTCTAAAGCTCGTACAAATAAATTTTATATTTACCGACAATTTATGTATATTGTATATGTCCTGGTGTACCTAACTGAGATATCAAATGGAGCATATGAAGCTATATATATCATTGTTGTGTTTTGGAGTGTTTTCAAGTCAATTATTACATTTGTATGACAGATATGGCACCACAAAATAACGTTAAGACTTCAAAATTTAGAATCATCAAATTAGCCAATGTTATAGTAATGACTAACAGGAGTGAGCACATCTCACATACAACCCAGACTCCCTGTTTTTAAAATGCAACTCCAGACAAATGTCCATAAGCATACTAAAATATGTTTACGGTTTTATGTTCAGATCACACCGCGATATAGATGAAAATCACAAACTACCACACACGAGGTGAGCATGCCAACCATTACACCATATGATCTACAACACTCCAGGTGAGCACGCTAAACATTACATCACATGATCTACAACACTCCAGGTGAGCACGCTAAAAATTACACCACATGATCTACAACACTCCAGGTGAGAACGCTAAGCATTACACCCCATGATCTACAACATTCCAGGTGAGCATGCTAAACATTACATCACATGATCTACAACACTCCAGGTGAGCACGCTAAACATTACACCACATGATCTACAACACTCCAGGTGAGCATGCTAAACATTACATCCCATGATCTACAACACTCCAGGTGAGCACGCTAAACATTACACCACATGATCTACAACACTCCAGGTGAGCATGCTAAACATTACACCCCATGATCTACAACACTCCAGGTGAGCATGCTAAACATTACACCCAATGATCTACAACACTCCAGGTGAGCATGCTAAACATTACACCACATGATCTACAACACTCCAGGTGAGCATGCTAAACATTACACCACATGATTTACAACACTCCAGGTGAGCACGCTAAACATTACATCACATGATCTACAACACTCCAGGTGAGCACGCTAAACATTACACCACATGATCTACAACACTCCAGGTGAGCACGCTAAACATTACACCACATGATCTACAACACTCCAGGTGAGCACGCTAAACATTACACCACATGATCTACAACACTCCAGGTGAGCACGCTAAACATTACATCACATGATCTACAACACTCCAGGTGAGCACGCAAAACATTACACCACATGATCTACAACACTCCAGGTGAGCACGCTAAACATTACATCACATGATCTACAACACTCCAGGTGAGCACGCAAAACAGTACACCCCATGATCTACAACACTCCAGATGAGCACGCTAAACATTACACCACATGATCTACAACACTCCAGATGAGCACGCTAAACATTACACCCCATGATCTACAACACTCCAGGTGAGCACGCTAAACATTACACCACATGATCTACAACACTCCAGGTGAGCACGCTAAACATTACATCACATGATCTACAACACTCCAGGTGAGCACGCTAAACATTACACCACATATGCAGCTAAATTGATGTACATGTATTATAATGATAAGAGTTTACCACATATAAAATTCAACAATGGTGGCAAGATAGGTTTAATCTATTGGTGTCTCATTCCATATTCAACAACATTTCAGTTGTATGGTGTTAGTATGTTGGAGGAACATATATGTTATACCATCTATTTATATCATGAATAAGTATTGTAACATTTTTGTTCAGTTGAAATAGATATAATAAATATATTATTTTTTCCAGTCGTAGCAAATGCTACAGCTGATATTCTACCTCGTCACAACTTAAATCTCCGATTGCATAGGTAGGGATAGATGTAATTCAAGGCTATTAATTTCGGTAGATGTTTATTACTAATTGATATTAAATCTGTTGGAAGTATCAGTGGCGATTCCTGTCCCCAAGACTAATGGTTTTTAACCAACAGATTCTACATTCCTAGCTAGTAGTCAGCATGCTATGAGCATTCATTGGCCCTACTATTGTACTGTGCATGTCTATGTTGTCATTCTATTTTTGTGTGATAGTGTGTGGTCTTTTTGAGTGGAAGTGAATCTGTGTAAATTAATTGTTGTTTGTTTATATCTGTATTGGCCTTTGAGATACAATTATTAAGTTGGGGAGTTTTGTCCCCCGACCCAAGCCAGAACTGTATTTCCAACACCATGTCTTAGACTTTTCTATGTTCAATGAGTTGCTTGGTGAGAGGTGATTGTTTGTTTTTATAACCTCGCTCGACGAGAGTTGGGGGTATATAGGGATCCTCATGTCTGTTCGTCACACTTTTGGTTTCCTGATAATAATTAAAGTACCGCTCAACCAAATCTTTTCAAACTTTCATACATTGCTGTGTACCTTACAATACAGATTAAATTTGATTATGGTGTATTTCACATTTACCGGTCATAAGATATGGCCCTTTTTCCTTTAGAAAATAGGGACTTTCTAGGTTTCCAGATGATATTAAAGTACCGCTCAACCAAATCCTTTTAAACTTTAACACCGTGCTGTGGACCAAAATTTGGAATGCGGGGGTATTTGTGATCACCAGATCAACTTTCTCTAGTGTTGATATTGGTGGAGTTGTCAACAATCACTGTTTAAACTTTCTTTTCATAAACAAAACTACCATAGATTTCATATTTTTTTAATAACTGGTCCATGCCAGCATTCAGCACATATATAGGTCACATGACCACTGAACACACACATAGCACAGAACAAAGATTGCTGTCAGTTATAATTTGCAAAAAAATAATTACCATAATGATGATGATGACAAATGAAAAAACAAAATCTCAGAAAGAACAAAAAAATTCCAAAATTTTTGAATTAGCTTGGTTATTCTAAAAATAGCTTTCGTTTCCAATGAACTCTTCAAAGAAAATCTAATATTCAGTTTTTGTGAAATGTTAGCTGTTAAAAAATAATATTCTTTCTAGATCACGATGGTACATGTATTTAGTTTGTGTAAAATCTTGTTGTTCATTAATTTTTCCATATTCTATTAATCCGTTAACTGTTCAAGAATAAATTGCCAACATATTAAATATGTATCCCTAAAGGTCAACTTAGTTCAAGAATGATAATGATGAAAATGCTTCAAAAGAGACAAACATTTCTACCCAAATTACAATAAAAAAAATGTCTTTCTTCACAAGATATGTACTAAAGACTTATTATTTTATAAACATTTAAAATCTTACATTTACAACCGTATCCATGGAAACAATCACAAATTTTTCACATTACAATAAAATGACTTTTTTTTGCTAAGTGTCTTAATAATAAATACATAATAAAAGTTCTTATATAAATAAATATCACACAAGAGATTGAATCCTTATTATAATTTATTTGTTTCTCTGTCAGTAGTTTTTGTCGAGAACGATATTTTTTGGAAGAGCCTAGACTATTTACTGTATATACAACACATCTAAGGCATTTGTTTTGATTATATACATTTTGTACATATAATATATTGTCTGTCAAAGTTTTATTTGCATATTACAATAACTGAGGACATATAATATGTAAAAGGTACAAAGATTTATTAATTATTGCACAATACATTAACAAGGGAAATAATTCATCTAAAATCTCAACGTTTTCTAGAATTTATTCGTTTGAGAAAAAAAAATGTATGTCTCAATTGAAAAAAAAAAATCACATCCAAGCATATATTTTGCTAACTTTCTGTTTACAGATTTATTTTCAATAAAATTCTAATGTTATCATCAAATTGCATGTGTCGACCCTATATAGATACTAATAAGCGTTCGTGACACGGATTTACCACCCACCTTTCTTCTAACTTTCTGTTTACAAATTATTTAAAAAAAAAACATTTTTATTTCTTTATTATTTCATCTCTTTTTCCTTATTTTAACTTGTTCGTGTCAATATTCATACAATCTTATGTCAACATCAAATTGCATGTGTCGACCCTATATAGATACAAATAAGCGCTCGTGGCACGGACTTACCACCTACCTTTTTTTCTAACTTTCTGTTTACAAATTTATTTTCAATAACATTTCTTTATTTCTTTATTATTTCATCTCTTTTCCTTTATTTTAACTTGTTCGTGTCAATATTCATACAATCTTATGTTAACATCAAATTGCATGTGTCGACCCTATATAGATACTAATAAGCGCTCGTGGCACGGACTTACCACCCCCCTTTTTTCTAACTTTCTGTTTTTTTTTATAATATTTACAATATTTGTAGATAAATGACCTTTTTCCATTGATGTTTTTATGAATTAGCTTTACAAATATTTTGTAGAAGTCCATGGTCTTTTATCTGAAATTGATATTGTGCCATACTCAGTTAATCAGCCATTAAAGCTTTGTTGAATACAAATGCAAATGGGCGGGGCTTATACCATGGTACAACAGACAGGTCTTAACATTGTACCATAGTTAAACAAGTTTTCTTTATTTTACAAAACATTTATATATACCACGTGTCTTACAAATGAACTTATTGAAACAAATTCACCCTTCCGATTCGCTTATTTCAATAAGTTAATTCGTAAGTCTTACGAATTAACTTGTATGCTAAGGTATCAATTTTGACTCTATTTCTACGGGTTTCAATTAGAGTTACGTCCCTTACCACTTAATTCGTAAGACTCGTGATATAATACTTGTAAGTTAGAGGTATCGATTTTGTCTCTGCTTCTATGGTTATAATTAGAGTTACTTCCCTTACCACGTATATCAATGATTTTTATTTATTGTGTTTAACGCCACTTTCAGCAATATTTCAACTATATCATGGCGACCAGTTCTAGTGGTGGAAGAAGCCGGAGTACCCGGAGAAAATCACCGACTATGGGCAAGCAACTGGTAAACTTTATCACTTGCGGTTGCGAGTCGAGTGCACCTTTTTTGTAATCTACAAACCCGGGTGCCAACCCACGACGTATTGGTGATACGCTTGTATGAATTGTTAGGTAATCCAACTACATAATTCATTGAGCCACCCGGGCCCTTCAATGACATGCTTAGAGTATTTATTATCGTTATCGTGTATTTCGAGATAATTTCCATACATCATTTTTGTGTAGTTAGAGAATAAAATGTAATGAAAATAAATCAATGAAAAATAGATGAAACCATGTACACCTCCTTTCAAAAATATCAATTTTTGACATGTTCTGCCACTTGCAGAGGAAAAATAACTGAAATCAGTTCAATAACTGGAAAAAATCATCCTTGAAAAACTACAAATGTTCTTGTTTTTTTTTCGGTCGTTTTTCTTCACTTGCTAAAATTCTTTTAAAACAAGTTAAAATGGCTGAAATTCATCATCCCCCGACTCCCTTATCAAACAATGAAACAAATAATCAACAAGAGCCTGGTGTACCTAACTGAGATATCAAATGGAGCATATGAAGCTAAGCTATATATATCATTGTCTTGGTGTACCTAACTGAGATATCAAATGGAGCATATGAAGCTATATATATCATTGTCCTAGTGTACCTAACTGAGATATCAAATGGAGCATGTGAAGCTATATATATCATTGTCCTGGTGTATCTAGCTCAGATATCAAATGGAGCATATGAAGCTATATATATCATTGTCCTGGTGTACCTAGCTTAGATATCAAATGGAGCGCATGAAGCTACATATATCATTGTCCTGGTGTACCTAACTGAGATATCAAATGGAGCACATGAAGCTATATATATCATTGTCCTGGTGTACCTAACTGAGATATCAAATGGAGCATATGAAGCTATATATATCATTGTCCTGGTGTGCCTAACTGAGATATCAAATGGAGCATATGAAGCTATATATATCATTGTCCTAGTGTACCTAACTGAGATATCAAATGGAGCACATGAAGCTATATATATCATTGTCCTGGTGTACCTAACTGAGATATCAAATGGAGCACATGAAGCTATATATATCATTGTCCTGGTGTACCTAACTGAGATATCAAATGGAGCACATGAAGCTATATATATCATTGTCCTGGTGTACCTAACTGAGATATCAAATGGAGCACATGAAGCTATATATATCATTGTCCTGGTGTACCTAACTGAGATATCAAATGGAGCACATGAAGCTATATACATCATTGTCCTGGTGTACCTAACTGAGATATCAAATGGAGCACATGAAGCTATATATATCATTGTCCTGGTGTACCTAGCTGAGATATCAAATGGAGCATATGAAGCTATATATATCATTGTCCTAGTGTACCTAGCTGAGATATCAAATGGGGCATATGAAGCTATATATATCATTGTCCTGGTGTACCTTGCCCAGATATCAAATGGAGCTCATGAAGCTATATATATCATTGTCCTGGTGTACCTAACTGAGATATCAAATGGAACATATGAAGCAATATATATCATTGTCCTGGTGTACCAAACTGAGATATCAAATAGAGCATATGAAGCTATAGATATCATTGCCCTGGTGTACGTAACTGAGATATCAAATGGAGCATATGAAGCTATATATATCATTGTCCTGGTGTACCTAACAGAGATATCAAATGGAGCATATGAAGCTATATATATATCATTGTCCTGGTGTACCTAACAGAGATATCAAATGGAACATATGAAGCCATATATATCATTGTCCTGGTGTACCTAACTGAGATATCAAATGGAGCATATGAAGCTATATATATCATTGTCCTGGTGTACCTAACTGAGATATCAAATGGAACATATGAAGCTATATATATATCATTGTCCTAGTGTACCTAACAGAGATATCAAATGGAGCACATGAAGCTGTATATATCATTGTCCTGGTGTACATTACTGAGATATCAAATGGAGCATATGAAGCTATATATATCATTGTCCTGGTGTACCTAACTGAGATATCAAATGGAACATATGAAGCTATATATATATCATTGTCCTGGTGTATCTAACAGAGATATCAAATGGAGCACATGAAGCTGTATATATCATTGTCCTGGTGTACATTACTGAGATATCAAATGGAGCATATGAAGCTATATATATCATTGTCCTGGTGTACCTAACTGAGATATCAAATGGAGCATATAAAGCTATATATATCATTGTCCTGGTGTACCTAACTGAGATATCAAATGGAACATATGAAGCTATATATATATATCATTGTCCTGGTGTACCTAACTGAGATATCAAATGGAACACATGAAGCTATATATATCATTGTCCTGGTGTACCTAGCTGAGATATCAAATGGAGCACATGAAGCTATATATATCATTGTCCTAGTGTACCTAGCTGAGATATCAAATGGAGGACATGAAGTTATATATATCATTGTCCTGGTGTACCTAACTGAGATATAAAATGGAGCATATGAAGCTATAAATATATATCATTGTCCTGGTGTACCTAACTGAGATATCAAATGGAGCACATGAAGCTATATATATCATTGTCCTAGTGTACCTAGCTGAGATATCAAATGGTGGACATGAAGTTATATATATCATTGTCCTGGTGTACCTAACTGAGATATACAATGGAGCATATGAAGCTATAAATATATATCATTGTCCTGGTGTACCTAACTGAGATATCAAATGGAACATATGAAGCTATAAATATATATCATTGTCCTGGTGTACCTAACTGAGATATAAAATGGAGCATATGAAGCTATAAATATATATCATTGTCCTGGTGTACCTAACTGAGATATCAAATGGATTATATGAAGCTATAAATATATATCATTGTCCTGGTGTACCTAACTGAGATATCAAATGGTGCATATGAAGCTATATATATCATTGTCCTGGTGTACCTAACTGAGATATCAAATGGATTATATGAAGCTATAAATATATATCATTGTCCTGGTGTACCTAGCTGAGATATCAAATGGAGCACATGAAGCTATATATATCATTGTCCTGGTGTACCTAACTGAGATATCAAATGGAGCACATGAAGCTATATATATCATTGTCCTGGTGTACCTAGCTGAGATATCAAATGGAGCATATGAAGCTATATATATCATTGTCCTGGTGTACCTAACTGAGATATCAAATGGTGCATATGAAGCTATATATATCATTGTCCTGGTGTACCTAGCTGAGATATCAAATGGATCATATGAAGCTATATATATCATTGTCCTGGTGTACCTAGCTGAGATATCAAATGGATCATATGAAGCTATATATATCATTGTCCTGGTGTACCTAACAGAGATATAAAATGGAGCATATGAAGCTATATATATCATTGTCCTGGTGTACCTAACTGAGATATCAAATGGAGCACATGAAGCTATATATATCATTGTCCTGGTGTACCTAACTGAGATATCAAATGGAGCACATGAAGCTATATACATCATTGTCCTGGTGTACCTAGCTGAGATATCAAATGGAGCACATGAAGCTATATATATCATTGTCCTAGTGTACCTAACTGAGATATCAAATGGAGCACATGAAGCTATACATATCATTGTCCTGGTGTACCTAGCTGAGATATCAAATGGAGCATATGAAGCTATATATATCATTGTCCTAGTGTACCTAACTGAGATATCAAATGGAGCATATGAAGCTATAAATATATATCATTGTCCTGGTGTACCTAACTGAGATATCAAATGGATCATATGAAGCTATATATATCATTGTCCTAGTGTACCTAACTGAGATATCAAATGGAGCATATGAAGCTATAAATATATATCATTGTCCTGGTGTACCTAACTGAGATATCAAATGGATCATATGAAGTTATATATATCATTGTCCTGGTGTACCTAACTGAGATATCAAATGGATCATATGAAGTTATATATATCATTGTCCTGGTGTACCTAGCTGAGATATCAAATGGATCATATGAAGCTATACATATCATTGTCCTAGAGTACCTAGTTGAGATATCAAATGGAGCACATGAAGCTCTGTATATCATTGTCCTAGAGTACCTTGTTGAGATATCAAATGGAGCATATGAAGCTATATATATCATTGTCCTAGTGTACCTAGCTGAGATATCAAATGGAGCATATGAAGCTATATATATCATTGTCCTGGTGTACTTTGCCCAGATATCAAATGGAGCTCATGAAGCTATATATAGCATTGTCCTGGTGTACCTAACTGAGATATCAAATGGAGCATATGAAGCTATATATATCATTGTCCTGGTGTACTTTGCCCAGATATCAAATGGAGCTCATGAAGCTATATATAGCATTGTCCTGGTGTACCTAACTGAGATATCAAATGGAGCATATGAAGCTATATATATCATTGTCCTAGTGTACCTAGCTGAGATATCAAATGGGGCATATGAAGCTATATATATCATTGTCCTGGTGTACCTTGCCCAGATATCAAATGGAGCTCATGAAGCTATATATATCATTGTCCTGGTGTACCTAACTGAGATATCAAATGGAGCATATGAAGCTATATATATCATTGTCCTGGTGTACCTAACTGAGATATAAAATGGAGCATATGAAGCTATAAATATATATCATTGTCCTGGTGTACCTAACTGAGATATCAAATGGATCATATGAAGTTATATATATCATTGTCCTGGTGTACCTAACTGAGATATCAAATGGATCATATGAAGTTATATATATCATTGTCCTGGTGTACCTAGCTGAGATATCAAATGGATCATATGAAGTTATATATATCATTGTCCTGGTGTACCTAGCTGAGATATCAAATGGTGGACATGAAGCTATGTATATCATTGTCCTAGTGTACCTAACTGAGATATCAAATGGAGCTCATGAAGCTATATATATATCATTGTCCTGGTGTACCTAACTGAGATATCAAATGGATCATATGAAGCTATATATATCATTGTCCTGGTGTACCTAGCTGAGATATCATATGGTGCACATGAAGCTATGTATATCATTGTCCTGGTGTACCTAACTGAGATATCAAATGGAGCTCATGAAGCTATATATATATCATTGTCCTGGTGTACCTAGCTGAGATATCAAATGGATCATATGAAGTTATACATATCATTGTCCTGGTGTACCTAACTGAGATATCAAATGGAGCACATGAAGCTATATATATATCATTGTCCTGGTGTACCTTGTTGAGATATCAAATGGATCATATGAAGTTATATATATCATTGTCCTGGTGTACCTAACTGAGATATCAAATGGAGCACATGAAGCTATATATATATCATTGTCCTGGTGTACCTAACTGAGATATCAAATGGAGCATATGAAGCTATACATATCATTGTCCTGGTGTACCTAGCTGAGATATCAAATGGAGCACATGAAGCTATACATATCATTTTCCTGGTGTACCTAGCTGAGATATCAAATGGAGCATATGAAG
The DNA here is from genome assembly GCA_963383655.1 of Bathymodiolus septemdierum. Taxonomy (NCBI): domain Eukaryota; kingdom Metazoa; phylum Mollusca; class Bivalvia; order Mytilida; family Modiolidae; genus Bathymodiolus; species Bathymodiolus septemdierum. The sequence goes on from OY726525.1 coordinate 70,227,328, forward strand.
CTATAAATATATATCATTGTCCTGGTGTACCTAACTGAGATATCAAATGGAGCATATGAAGCTATAAATATATATCATTGTCCTGGTGTACCTAACTGAGATATCAAATGGAGCATATGAAGCTATACATATCATTGTCCTGGTGTACCTAACTGAGATATCAAATGGAGCACATGAAGCTATATATATCATTTTCCTGGTGTACCTAACTGAGATATCAAATGGAGCATATGAAGCTATACATATCATTGTCCTGGTGTACCTAGCTGAGATATCAAATGGAGCACATGAAGCTATACATATCATTGTCCTGGTGTACCTAGCTGAGATATCAAATGGAGCACATGAAGCTATATATATCATTTTCCTGGTGTACCTAACTGAGATATCAAATGGAGCATATGAAGCTATACATATCATTGTCCTGGTGTACCTAACTGAGATATCAAATGGAGCACATGAAGCTATACATATCATTGTCCTGGTGTACCTAGCTGAGATATCAAATGGAGCATATGAAGCTATAAATATATATCATTGTCCTGGTGTACCTAACTGAGATATCAAATGGAGCACATGAAGCTATGTATATCATTGTCCTGGTGTACCTAGCTGAGATATCAAATGTAGCATATGAAGCTATATATATCATTGTCCTGGTGTACCTAGCTGAGATATCAAATGGAGCATATGAAGCTATATATATCATTGTCCTAGTGTACCTAGCTGAGATATCAAATGGAGCATATGAAGCTATATATATCATTGTCCTGGTGTACTTTGCCCAGATATCAAATGGAGCTCATGAAGCTATATATATCATTGTCCTGGTGTACCTAACTGAGATATCAAATGGAGCATATGAAGCTATATATATCATTGTCCTAGTGTACCTAGCTGAGATATCAAATGGGGCATATGAAGCTATATATATCATTGTCCTGGTGTACCTTGCCCAGATATCAAATGGAGCTCATGAAGCTATATATATCATTGTCCTGGTGTACCTAACTGAGATATCAAATGGAGCATATGAAGCTATATATATCATTGTCCTGGTGTACCTAGCTGAGATATCAAATGGAGCATATGAAGCTATATATATCATTGTCCTGGTGTACCTAGCTGAGATATCAAATGGAGCATATGAAGCTATATATATCATTGTCCTGGTGTACCTAACTGAGATATCAAATGGAGCATGTGAAGCTATATATATCATTGTCCTGGTGTACCTAACTGAGATATCAAATGGAGCATGTGAAGCTATATATATCATTTCATCCTGCAATCAGTACATTTGCTGTACAAATATGCTTTACGAATAAATCTTTGCTTTATGCGTACTAGACGAAAAAACTTTTCAGCCTACGAATAAACTTTTCAGCATGCGAATAAACTTTCCTGGTACTCTGTAGCTATGTACAGCGGAGGGCGCAGACAAGTATGAAACTGGTACTAATGTAACGCGGACCACGAAGAAGACACCCTTGACAATATTTATGAAAGACGAGGAATGACGCTTTTTTCTGTCCTTTTTGTTTAAGTCTGACAAGTTTTCCGACTTTTTTGACATTGCAGGATAAACACAATATACGTACATTGTCGTTAAATATAAAATTCATTTGTACTCGCTGCGAAACAGGCATGAAAAGCTCGATGAAGGCTCGCTATTCTGCCTGTTTCTAAAGCTTGTACAAATAAATTTTATATTTACCGACAATGTATGTATATTGTATATGTCCTGGTGTACCTAACTGAGATATCAAATGGAGCATATGAAGCTATATATATCATTGTCCTAGTGTACCTAGCTGAGATATCATATGGAGCATATGAAGCTATATATATCATTGTCCTAGTGTACCTAGCTCAGATATCAAATGGAGCACATGAAGCTATATATATCATTGTCCTGGTGTACCTAACTGAGATATCAAATGGAGCATATGAAGCTATATATATCATTTCCTGGTATGAAGCTATATATATATCATTGTCCTGGTGTACCTAGCTCAGATATCAAATGGAGCACATGAAGCTATATATATCATTGTCCTGGTGTACCTAACTGAGATATCAAATGGAGCATATGAAGCTATATATATCATTTCCTGGTGTACCTAGCTGAGATATCAAATGGAGTATATGAAGCTATATATATCATTGTCCTGGTGTACCTAACTGAGATATATAATGGAGCATATGAAGCTATATATATCATTGTCCTAGTGTACCTAGCTGAGATATCAAATGGAGCATATGAAGCTATATATATCATTGTCCTAGTGTACCTAGCTCAGATATCAAATGGAGCACATGAAGCTATATATATCATTGTCCTGGTGTACCTAGCTGAGATATCAAATGGAGCACATGAAGCTATATATATCATTGTCCTGGTGTACCTAACTGAGATATCAAATGGAGCATATGAAGCTATATATATCATTGTTCTGGTGTACCTAGCTGAGATATCATATGGAGCATATGAAGCTATATATATCATTGTCCTAGTGTACCTAGCTGAGATATAAAATGGAGCATATGAAGCTATATATATCATTGTCCTAGTGTACCTAGCTCAGATATCAAATGGAGCACATGAAGCTATATATATCATTGTCCTGGTGTACCTAACTGAGATATCAAATGGAGCATATGAAGCTATACATATCATTGTCCTGGTGTACCTAGCTGAGATATCAAATGGAGCACATGAAGCTATATATATCATTGTCCTTGTGTACCTAACTGAGATATCAAATGGAGCATATGAAGCTATATATATCATTGTCCTGGTGTACCTAGCTTAGATATCAAATGGAGCATATGAAGCTATATATATCATTGTCCTGGTGTACCTAGCTGAGATATCAAATGGAGCATATGAAGCTATATATATATCATTGTCCTGGTGTACCTAGCTGAGATATCAAATGGAGCATATGAAGCTATATATATCATTGTCCTGGTGTACCTAGCTGAGATATCAAATGGAGCATATGAAGCTATATATATCATTGTCCTGGTGTATCTAGCTCAGATATCAAATGGAGCACATGAAGCTATATATATCATTGTCCTGGTGTACCTAGCTGAGATATCAAATGGGGCATATGAAGCTATATATATCATTGTCCTGGTGTACCTTGCCCAGATATCAAATGGAGCTCATGAAGCTATATATATCATTGTCCTGGTGTACCTAACTGAGATATCAAATGGAGCATATGAAGCTATATATATCATTGTCCTGGTGTACCTAGCTGAGATATCAAATGGAGCATATGAAGCTATATATATCATTGTCCTGGTGTACCTAGCTGAGATATCAAATGGAGCATATGAAGCTATATATATCATTGTCCTGGTGTACCTAACTGAGATATTAAATGGAGCATGTGAAGCTATATATATCATTTCATCCTGCAATCAGTACATTTGCTGTACAAATATGCTTTACGAATAAATCTTTGCTTTATGCGTACTAGACGAAAAAACTTTTCAGCCTACGAATAAACTTTTCAGCATGCGAATAAACTTTCCTGGTACTCTGTAGCTATGTACAGCGGAGGGCGCAGACAAGTATGAAACTGGTACTAATGTAACGCGGACCACGAAGAAGACACCCTTGACAATATTTATGAAAGACGAGGAATGACGCTTTTTTCTGTCCTTTTTGTTTAAGTCTGACAAGTTTTCCGACTTTTTTGACATTGCAGGATAAACACAATATACGTACATTGTCGTTAAATATAAAATTCATTTGTACTCGCTGCGAAACAGGCATGAAAAGCTCGATGAAGGCTCGCTATTCTGCCTGTTTCTAAAGCTTGTACAAATAAATTTTATATTTACCGACAATGTATGTATATTGTATATGTCCTGGTGTACCTAACAGAGATATCAAATGGAGCATATGAAGCTATATATATCATTGTCCTAGTGTACCTAGCTGAGATATCATATGGAGCATATGAAGCTATATATATCATTGTCCTAGTGTACCTAGCTCAGATATCAAATGGAGCACATGAAGCTATATATATCATTGTCCTGGTGTACCTAACTGAGATATCAAATGGAGCATATGAAGCTATATATATCATTTCCTGGTATGAAGCTATATATATATCATTGTCCTGGTGTACCTAGCTCAGATATCAAATGGAGCACATGAAGCTATATATATCATTGTCCTGGTGTACCTAACTGAGATATCAAATGGAGCATATGAAGCTATATATATCATTTCCTGGTGTACCTAGCTGAGATATCAAATGGAGTATATGAAGCTATATATATCATTGTCCTGGTGTACCTAACTGAGATATATAATGGAGCATATGAAGCTATATATATCATTGTCCTAGTGTACCTAGCTGAGATATCAAATGGAGCATATGAAGCTATATATATCATTGTCCTAGTGTACCTAGCTCAGATATCAAATGGAGCACATGAAGCTATATATATCATTTCCTGGTGTACCTAGCTGAGATATCAAATGGAGCACATGAAGCTATATATATCATTGTCCTGGTGTACCTAACTGAGATATCAAATGGAGCATATGAAGCTATATATATCATTGTTCTGGTGTACCTAGCTGAGATATCATATGGAGCATATGAAGCTATATATATCATTGTCCTAGTGTACCTAGCTGAGATATAAAATGGAGCATATGAAGCTATATATATCATTGTCCTAGTGTACCTAGCTCAGATATCAAATGGAGCACATGAAGCTATATATATCATTGTCCTGGTGTACCTAACTGAGATATCAAATGGAGCATATGAAGCTATACATATCATTGTCCTGGTGTACCTAGCTGAGATATCAAATGGAGCACATGAAGCTATATATATCATTGTCCTTGTGTACCTAACTGAGATATCAAATGGAGCATATGAAGCTATATATATCATTGTCCTGGTGTACCTAGCTTAGATATCAAATGGAGCATATGAAGCTATATATATCATTGTCCTGGTGTACCTAGCTGAGATATCAAATGGAGCACATGAAGCTATATATATCATTGTCCTGGTGTACCTAGCTGAGATATCAAATGGAGCATATGAAGCTATATATATATCATTGTCCTGGTGTACCTAGCTGAGATATCAAATGGAGCATATGAAGCTATATATATCATTGTCCTGGTGTACCTAGCTGAGATATCAAATGGAGCACATGAAGCTATATATATCATTGTCCTGGTGTACCTAGCTGAGATATCAAATGGAGCATATGAAGCTATATATATCATTGTCCTGGTGTACCTAACTGAGATATCAAATGGAGCATATGAAGCTATATATATCATTGTCCTGGTATACCTAACCGAGATATAAAATGGAGCATATGAAGCTATATATATCATTGTCCTGGTGTACCTAACTCAGATATCAAATGGAGCATGTGAAGCTATATATATCATTTTATCCTGCAATCAGTACATTTGCTGTACAAATATGCTATACGAATAAATTTTTGCTTTATGCGTATTAGACGAATAAACTTTTCAGCCTACGAATAAACTTTTCAGCCTGCGAATAAACTTTCCTGGTACCCTGTAGCTATGTACAGCGGAGGGCGCAGACAAGTATGAAACTGGTACTAATGTAACGCGGACCACGAAGAAGACACCCTTGACAACATTTATGAAAGGCGAGGAATAACGTTTGTTTCTGTCCTTTTTGTTTAAATCTGACAAGTTTTCCGACTTTTTTGACATTGCAGGATAACCACAATATACGTACATTGTCGTTAAATATAAAATTCATTTGTACTCGCTGCGAAACAGGCTTGAAAAGCTCGCCCAAGGCTCGCTATTCTGCCTGTTTCTAAAGCTCGTACAAATAAATTTTATATTTACCGACAATTTATGTATATTGTATATGTCCTGGTGTACCTAACTGAGATATCAAATGGAGCATATGAAGCTATATATATCATTGTTGTGTTTTGGAGTGTTTTCAAGTCAATTATTACATTTGTATGACAGATATGGCACCACAAAATAACGTTAAGACTTCAAAATTTAGAATCATCAAATTAGCCAATGTTATAGTAATGACTAACAGGAGTGAGCACATCTCACATACAACCCAGACTCCCTGTTTTTAAAATGCAACTCCTGACAAATGTCCATAAGCATACTAAAATATGTTTACGGTTTTATGTTCAGATCACACCGCGATATAGATGAAAATCACAAACTACCACACACGAGGTGAGCATGCCAACCATTACACCATATGATCTACAACACTCCAGGTGAGCACGCTAAACATTACATCACATGATCTACAACACTCCAGGTGAGCACGCTAAAAATTACACCACATGATCTACAACACTCCAGGTGAGCACGCTAAACATTACACCACATGATCTACAACATTCCAGGTGAGCATGCTAAACATTACATCACATGATCTACAACACTCCAGGTGAGCACGCTAAACATTACACCACATGATCTACAACACTCCAGGTGAGCATGCTAAACATTACATCCCATGATCTACAACACTCCAGGTGAGCACGCTAAACATTACACCACATGATCTACAACACTCCAGGTGAGCATGCTAAACATTACACCCCATGATCTACAACACTCCAGGTGAGCATGCTAAACATTACACCCCATGATCTACAACACTCCAGGTGAGCATGCTAAACATTACACCACATGATCTACAACACTCCAGGTGAGCATGCTAAACATTACACCACATGATTTACAACACTCCAGGTGAGCACGCTAAACATTACATCACATGATCTACAACACTCCAGGTGAGCACGCTAAACATTACACCACATGATCTACAACACTCCAGGTGAGCACGCTAAACATTACACCACATGATCTACAACACTCCAGGTGAGCACGCTAAACATTACACCACATGATCTACAACACTCCAGGTGAACACGCTAAACATTACACCACATGATCTACAACACTCCAGGTGAGCACGCTAAACATTACATCACATGATCTACAACACTCCAGGTGAGCACGCTAAACATTACACCACATGATCTACAACACTCCAGGTGAGCACGCTAAACATTACATCACATGATCTACAACACTCCAGGTGAGCACGCAAAACATTACACCACATGATCTACAACACTCCAGGTGAGCACGCTAAACATTACATCACATGATCTACAACACTCCAGGTGAGCACGCAAAACAGTACACCCCATGATCTACAACACTCCAGATGAGCACGCTAAACATTACACCACATGATCTACAACACTCCAGATGAGCACGCTAAACATTACACCCCATGATCTACAACACTCCAGGTGAGCACGCTAAACATTACACCACATGATCTACAACACTCCAGGTGAGCACGCTAAACATTACATCACATGATCTACAACACTCCAGGTGAGCACGCTAAACATTACACCACATATGCAGCTAAATTGATGTACATGTATTATAATGATAAGAGTTTACCACATATAAAATTCAACAATGGTGGCAAGATAGGTTTAATCTATTGGTGTCTCATTCCATATTCAACAACATTTCAGTTGTATGGTGTTAGTATGTTGGAGGAACATATATGTTATACCATCTATTTATATCATGAATAAGTATTGTAACATTTTTGTTCAGTTGAAATAGATATAATAAATATATTATTTTTTCCAGTCGTAGCAAATGCTACAGCTGATATTCTACCTCGTCACAACTTAAATCTCCGATTGCATAGGTAGGGATAGATGTAAGTCAAGGCTATTAATTTCGGTAGATGTTTATTACTAATTGATATTAAATCTGTTGGAAGTATCAGTGGCGATTCCTGTCCCCAAGACTAATGGTTTTTAACCAACAGATTCTACATTCCTAGCTAGTAGTCAGCATGCTATGAGCATTCATTGGCCCTACTATTGTACTGTGCATGTCTATGTTGTCATTCTATTTTTGTGTGATAGTGTGTGGTCTTTTTGAGTGGAAGTGAATCTGTGTAAATTAATTGTTGTTTGTTTATATCTGTATTGGCCTTTGAGATACAATTATTAAGTTGGGGAGTTTTGTCCCCCGACCCAAGCCAGAACTGTATTTCCAACACCATGTCTTAGACTTTTCTATGCTCAATGAGTTGCTTGGTGAGAGGTGATTGTTTGTTTTTATAACCTCGCTCGACGAGAGTTGGGGGTATATAGGGATCCTCATGTCTGTTCGTCACACTTTTGGTTTCCTGATAATAATTAAAGTACCGCTCAACCAAATCTTTTCAAACTTTCATACATTGCTGTGTACCTTACAATACAGATTAAATTTGATTATAGTGTATTTCACATTTACCGGTCATAAGATATGGCCCTTTTTCCTTTAGAAAATAGGGACTTTCTAGGTTTCCGGATGATATTAAAGTACCGCTCAACCAAATCCTTTTAAACTTTAACACCGTGCTGTGGACCAAAATTTGGAATGCGGGGGTATTTGTGATCACCAGATCAACTTTCTCTAGTGTTGATATTGGTGGAGTTGTCAACAATCACTGTTTAAACTTTCTTTTCATAAACAAAACTACCATAGATTTCATATTTTTTTAATAACTGGTCCATGCCAGCATTCAGCACATATATAGGTCACATGACCACTGAACACACACATAGCACAGAACAAAGATTGCTGTCAGTTATAATTTGCAAAAAAATAATTACCATAATGATGATGATGACAAATGAAAAAACAAAATCTCAGAAAGAACAAAAAAATTCCAAAATTTTTGAATTAGCTTGGTTATTCTAAAAATAGTTTTCGTTTCCAATGAACTCTTCAAAGAAAATCTAATATTCAGTTTTTGTGAAATGTTAGCTGTTAAAAAATAATATTCTTTCTAGATCACGATGGTACATGTATTTAGTTTGTGTAAAATCTTGTTGTTCATTAATTTTTCCATATTCTATTAATCCGTTAACTGTTCAAGAATAAATTGCCAACATATTAAATATGTATCCCTAAAGGTCAACTTAGTTCAAGAATGATAATGATGAAAATGCTTCAAAAGAGACAAACATTTCTACCCAAATTACAATAAAAAAAATGTCTTTCTTCACAAGATATGTACTGAAGACTTATTATTTTATAAACATTTAAAATCTTACATTTACAACCGTATCCATGGAAACAATCACAAATTTTTCACATTACAATAAAATGACTTTTTTTTGCTAAGTGTCTTAATAATAAATACATAATAAAAGTTCTGATATAAATAAATATCACACAAGAGATTGAATCCTTATTATAATTTATTTGTTTCTCTGTCAGTAGTTTTTGTCGAGAACGATATTTTTTGGAAGAGCCTAGACTATTTACTGTATATACAACACATCTAAGGCATTTGTTTTGATTATATACATTTTGTACATATAATATATTGTCTGTCAAAGTTTTATTTGCATATTACAATAACTGAGGACATATAATATGTAAAAGGTACAAAGATTTATTAATTATTGCACAATACATTAACAAGGGAAATAATTCATCTAAAATCTCAACGTTTTCTAGAATTTATTCGTTTGAGAAAAAAAAATGTATGTCTCAATTGAAAAAAAAAAATCACATCCAAGCATATATTTTGCTAACTTTCTGTTTACAGATTTATTTTCAATAAAATTCTAATGTTATCATCAAATTGCATGTGTCGACCCTATATAGATACTAATAAGCGTTCGTGACACGGATTTACCACCCACCTTTCTTCTAACTTTCTGTTTACAAATTATTTAAAAAAAAACCATTTTTATTTCTCTATTATTTCATCTCTTTTTCCTTATTTTAACTTGTTCGTGTCAATATTCATACAATCTTATGTTAACATCAAATTGCATGTGTCGACCCTATATAGATACTAATAAGCACTCGTGGCACGGACTTATCACCCCCTTTTTTTCTAACTTTCTGTTTGCAAATTTATTTTCAATAAAATTTCTTTATTTCTTTATTATTTCATCTCTTTTTCCTTATTTTAACTTGTTCGTGTCAATATTCATACAATCTTATGTCAACATCAAATTGCATGTGTCGACCCTATATAGATACAAATAAGCGCTCGTGGCACGGACTTACCACCTACCTTTTTTTCTAACTTTCTGTTTACAAATTTATTTTCAATAACATTTCTTTATTTCTTTATTATTTCATCTCTTTTCCTTTATTTTAACTTGTTCGTGTCAATATTCATACAATCTTATGTTAACATCAAATTGCATGTGTCGACCCTATATAGATACAAATAAGCGCTCGTGGCACGGACTTACCACCTACCTTTTTTTCTAACTTTCTGTTTGCAAATTTATTTTCAATAACATTTCTTTATTTCTTTATTATTTCATCTCTTTTTCCTTATTTTAACTTGTTCGTGTCAATATTCATACAATCTTATGTCAACATCAAATTGCATGTGTCGACCCTATATAGATACAAATAAGCGCTCGTGGCACGGACTTACCACCTACCTTTTTTTCTAACTTTCTGTTTACAAATTTATTTTCAATAACATTTCTTTATTTCTTTATTATTTCATCTCTTTTTCCTTATTTTAACTTGTTCGTGTCAATATTCATACAATCTTATGTCAACATCAAATTGCATGTGTCGACCCTATATAGATACTAATAAGCGCTCGTGGCACGGACTTACCACCCCCCTTTTTTTCTAACTTTCTGTTTACAAATTTATTTTCAAATGTATAAATGAAGACAAAAAGGGAAATCTCCGTACATATTTTACATTCAAGGAACATTTTATTAGAGAAAAATATACATTTCTTAATGATTTCAAAGTAAGACAGGCAATTTGTAAGATCAGAATTAGTGCACATCCTCTTATGATTGAAATTGGTAGATCTAAAAACTTGGAAACCGAAGAACGATTATGTAAACTGTGCATAACACAAAAAAATTGAGGATGAATATCATTTTTTAATCGATATATAATAATAGTAAAAAGATTTGTTATCAGAAAATTTCAGAATTATGTTCTAATTTCAATAATATGTCAGATAAATCAAAATTCTATTATTTATTTACCAATGAAGATCTTTCAATAATCAATATTTTTGGAAACTGTATAATAGTGCCTTGAGGCAAGAAAACTGAAACAGAGTTTATGATACTGAAATATTTGTTCTCTTTCTGTTTATATTATTAATTATTTTTAAGGCTCTGAACCGGACAAGAAACATTGTATTAATTTATATATATATGTATAATTGCCTCCAATGACAATAATCAATGTATGCAATTTGCTTGCCCCTATTGTGGGCCCATTGATTGGAATAATAAATATTCTTATTCTTATTCTATATAGTTGAAATAATAAAATATAGTATATCAAAAATTTAAAACTACATGTACCTCGATATCCTGCACATGGCTAGGGATATCATAAGTAGTCTGCGAAAGAAATTATTTAGATTTTATATTAAAAGTTTCTCTATATTGAAACCATATCCTCATTTCAACGGAAATAATATATGACCATCTGACATTTATAGACTACTTGAATTTAATGCAACAATAGAAATCAGGTGACACCTTTTCAAACGGTATGCTACCTTTCAATATATCAATATGGTTGCCTTGTCCTAAAGGAGAGTAAAGTGGGGTGTCAAACAATAAAGATTATCTGCACATTTAACATAGATATAAGTAAAAAAAAAAATAAAACAAACAAACAAAAAATAAAAAATAAAAAACACAAATTCACTTATTGATTTAATCATTAGAATTATATGTTAATTCATTAATCATAAATAATAACAAACATCTACTTATCTTTGCAATTGCTACAAACGAACAAACGGTCAGAAAAACTTTCTTTTGTGGTGTCTGTTGCACAGCGGTAGTGGAACCAGTTATCACACTCTGGACAGCTAACCATGTTGTCATAAATGTTAGGTAAATCACATTTTGCGTTGCAGTCTTTCACTATGATGATGTAAACACTAGTATTTTTGTGTAATTTTAAAGTTTTCTTTGGTTGGACTTTTGGAAATGGCTGCAGTTGCTTATTACTGAGGCACTGTAGTAAATGGTCACGCATTACACTTGTATTAAAAGTTGAACCTTTTCCACCTGTGTACTGATTGAAGCAAAATTCGGTTGCATATGCTATTGCAAACACACCGCAGTCTATGCTGTTTGTCTGTTGTTGAACTGTCGGTAAGTCGACTGGTATCACATTCCCATTTGAACTATAAATGCGGCTCATCTGAATTTGTGTTGAAGCAGATACGGCTTGTCGCGGGTTTTTTGCTGTCTAATAGGAAAACAGTTCCACTGGTGTCTTGGATTGAAAGAACCCAGTGGTCGTGTCCGGTATGGTGGATCTGCACGGAAGGCGGTGTCTCTCGTGTCATCTGAAGTGAATATGTCCATTTTCCAGAATTTTCCAGTATTGGTGCGTAAATTGGAGTCCATTCACTGAGGGGAACTGTTGCTTCAGGAGCTGTTGAGCAAAGTCTATGATGTTGCAGCATATTTTTATGGCATTTTGAATGTAATTTTTCTCTTTGAATGATAACATTACTCTGTCTGATAAGTTCACCCAATTACGTTTCGTTGTGGGTTGAACACTGGAGGAAGGTTGTGATTTACTGGGACTGATTTGTGTAACTGAAGGTTCTTTTGATGTTCCAGCAACTGGTGTAGAGAAAGGCTGAGGAAGTGGAGACTCTGGTGTAAGACATTTTGTTTCCACTGCAGTTGAATTATCTGGACTCTCAAACTGAATTTTTTCTTAGATACAGGTGTTGTTGGTACCGTTGTTGGATGTGATGGTTTTCTTTTCAGAATTGAGCGAGGCGTTGTTGGTGTCCTTGGTGCTGGAGATTGAAGTGACTTGTCGGTTTGCGGCGTTGAACACATCAATGAAGTTTGAAATGTTGAGTCTGGAGCTGGAATAATGGAAATGTCCCTATCACACGGTCTTGGTTGTTTTCTTCAAGCTCTTTTATTCGGGCGTTTCCTTGTATTTTTTCGCAGCTGTGTTTAATTGTAATAAATATATGTATTTAACGAGTATCGCTACATTGATTTCTTGATTACACACACAAAATTCTAATGTTTGAATTTTTAATATTGAAATCGATCAAAAACATTTTGAAATGATAAACACTTGTGTATTTCAGTTCAAAAGTATTTAATTTCGAATGGGGCCGAATCGACTTTTAATTTAGGACCGGATCGACTTGGGCCGGAACGACCTAGGCCGAATCGAAAAATCAAAAAATAAACTGTAATGAACCCACAGGCACTTGTTTCATTCAAAAAATGTATGTGCCCCCTCCTCTTCCTTACTTCAAGGTAAACATCTGCCCGTTTCCCCTTCCCCACTTCGCCTCAATATTTTTCGCTTATTTGTGATCCTTTCGCTGACCCAATTATATCGTTACACTCCTGAGATATTTCTTTTTTCGACTGACACATTTAAATATACCTACCGGCCCCCCTCAGACGAATTGGACAAGAATATTCAGCGAACGTCGCATGGTTTATTTTTCAGTCAGATCGCAAATAAGCGAAAAATATTGACACGAAGTGGGGAAGGGGAAAAGCCTTCAAAGGGCAGATGTTTACCTTGAAGTAAGGAAGAGGAGGGGGCATATATTTTTTGAATGAAACAAGTGCCTGTGAATGAACCCATGGGCTACACACCTATATCATATGTCATTGGAAAGAGGAATGACGGGATTCTCAGAATAATGATGCCGTAAAAGTCGGAAGTGGTCACGTTTTTGCATAATTAAGGTCAAAGGTCAAGAAAAATTTGCTTTTCGCTTTCGACTTTCGTTCGAAAAGTGCATTTTCCTTAAAAAAGAAATTCAATTCGACAAGTTTGATGGTTTTTATTTGAGGGACCACATATTAAATTAGATTATTGAACCAAAATTGACGTCGAAATGAACGTTTTTGGATGGGAATAGGATTTTTCAATGTAAGTGACTCGTATTTGCTTCCATAAAACAATGACCTTGACCCAAGGTCATCCCTATTTATGTAATAATGACATTTATTTATGTTTCATTATATTTTGTATATATATATATATATATATATATACTGTTCGATACAACGGTAGTAAATCAAAGCATACCCGATTCGCCCAACACAGGTATTTTTGTAAGTCTGTATTTTGTCAGTCCTTAAATAGCTATGAGCATTGTACATCTCATGTGAACTCTTGTAGTTTTTTTTTATTAAAGTGATTCATAAATAAAAACACCCTTTTAGGCATTTTGAACGTTTAAAACCACAAAATATACATGTTTCATTCACCATCGTAATCCGAAACACAACCTTTACTACAAACGGATCTTCCTTTGCATGTGCATACGAGGTCCTGCAAAAAGTCAGATGACATTTTACCTTCAAACAATATTGGTTCAAGACCAAATTTTCCATCTTTCCAACCACTACAGTTTCAAATATGATCCAACGCCCAGACTACTCGGAATTATCTTAGATGAGAAGATCAATTTTTACACCCACATCATGCATGTAGAGAGAAAAGCCAACAATTCCATCCATATAATAAGAGAAATAAAATGTTTGGCAAACATCTCAAGAACGAAGCTACTAAGAATATACAACAGCCTGGTTAGAACAATCATAGAATATGGCTGCCCAGTCTGGCAAATAACACCAACAGAGAACATGAAAAAACTAGAAACGTGAGTGATCTCACCGAGTGATACCCTCCGCTTGCAATACTATGATGTTCAAACTTTGGAATACAGGTATATTAGCAAATTACCTATGAAAAATGAACGGATATGGAGCTATGTCAAGGAGACAACATCTCATCTCCAAAATAAACTAACCAAGAACATACATCTAGGGGTCGCCACAAGTACACGACCCCCCTTTTCGTGAAAGAATAAGTTGAATTATCTCCCCTTCTAAATTTTAGACATCAACGGTATTCCTTCATGCACATCTGCAGGTTGTGTACTACAACTGCGTAAAGTTTCATAAAAATTCAAAAAGCAGCTTAGTAGGAGTTGCGCTTCCAAGGTACATCCCCCCCCCCTTTTCGTGAAAGTATAAGTTGAATTACCTCCCCTTTTAAATTTTGGACAGCAACCATATTCCTTCATGCACATCTGCAGGTAGTGTACTACAACTGTGTAAAGTTTCACAAAGCTCCAATTAGCCGTTTAGGAGGAGTTGCGCTTACAATGTACACGATCCCCTTTTTCGTGAAAGTATAAGTTGAATTATCTCCCCTTCTAAATTTTAGACAGCAACGGTATTCCTTCATGCACATCTGCAGGTAGTGTACTACAACTGTGTAAAGTTTCATAAAAATTAAATAAGCAGTTTAGTAGGAGCTGCGCTTACAAGGTACATGCCGCCCCCTTTCGTGAAAGTATAAGTTGAATTATCTCCCCTTTTAAATTTTGGACCGCAACCATATTCCTTCATGCACATCTGCAGGTAGTGTACTACAAATGTGTAAAGTTTCATAAAAATCCAACAAGCGGTTTAGGAGGAGTTGCGCTTACAAGATACATGGACGGACGGACGGACAGGGTGATTCCTATATACCCCCCCCCAAGCTTTGTTTGCGGGGGGTATAATGAATAATTAATTTACATTATAATTAAAGTGTACAAACTCTTTACTTTAAGAGAAATTTGAAAAGTTACAATAATTTTAAAACTGTCCATTTAAATTCATTATAATTGAGAAAGATGCTAATTTAGAGTGTGAATAAGTTGACTAGTAATTAATATATTTTAACTGCCGGTGTCGTGGTGGTCATGATCGTATGGTAGTTGGATTTAAGACTACCTATGCATTCAGTGTCTTTAACCACTGAAGTTGTGTTCGAATCCCTTTTAGGCGAGGTGTATTTGATACAACATTATGTGATAGAGTTTGTCAATGACTTGCGACAGGCCGGTGATTTTCTCCGGGTCCTCTGGTTTCCTTCACCAATAAAACTGACTGCCACACTATAAATGAATCCTTCTAGAGGCCATCATGGCCGTTATCTTATGATATGGAATACATGCCTATGACCAGTTAAGTTGTGAGATTAATTGCTGCCTGTACCATACTCAAAACAACTTCACATCATATTATATTTTTTTCTTCTAATATAGCGGATTATTGTTTATTGTAAACACATGCTCGTAAATATTTTTGAAAGGCTGTTCATTTTCAGAGTGCAGGGTTATGGTTAGGGTGACGTTAAACGCCATAACAATAACACTAAAGCTTACTCCCTCAAGTAAACAGCATTTCAAAAATATTCACGAGAAACTGTTTATAGTAAACAGTAATTCAGATACTAAAAAGATGGCACTGGGATATGCATACAGGTGAGGTTTTGATGGCAGCCAGCAAAAAAAGGGGGAGATAATTGATACTAGGGTTGGAAAAGTATGCCTTCATCAGATCACCAACAAGTCACCCTAACCATAACCCTGCACTCTGAAAATGAACAGCCTTTCAAAAATATTCACGAGAATGTGTTTACAATAAACAATAATCCGTTATATTAGAAGAAAAAAATATAACAATAGAAAACAAACCAACTAATCTGTATATTTGAGGATTAGGGTTATGGTGTTTAACGTCACTTTCAACCATACTTCAGTTATATATCGTGGCGGTTGTATATTTGAGATTGACAAAAGAGCGTAATTATTGTAGGAATAAAAAGTATTTGTGTATTAATATTATATATACCATGGATCTTTTGAATTAAATATACTTATACCACACAAGTCAATATGAAGTAAGATCATAATTATATCCACAAAAAAAGAATATACAATTCTGTAGAAATACACGAGTCACATATTTCTTCATTTATCAATTTCTACATCAAATTGAGCCATTTTTTATCAATACAAACATGTTACAAATTGAAATTTGACCCATGGACTCTCAAACGATATTTCCTATGCACACATTTCGAATCGAAAAACACCATGCTTGCATATCATAATTCTATTTTATAAATTCATAGTGCCTTCTTAAAGTAATAAAATATTTAAGAGGAAAGACAATAGATATATATATTATCACAGCCATTCTTAATATTTCATTATTGTAAGTATTTTTAGTAAAAAACAAAAATCAATTAAAAACGAAAAATTCCCAATTATGAGTCAGATAAAATGAAAACGAACACAAAAAATATGTAAACAATTAAAATCTTTAAAATATGTCTACTAGTAAACAAAAACAACAACAAAACATCTCTTACCTTTGTTGTTTTTCTACATCGGGTTTAAATTTCAAATCCTATGAAATTAACATTAATTCACAGAAATAAATTATTATTGATTGTCATAGTAATAGTTATCAATTTCATACGAATTAAATATTCCATTTCATTCTCAAGTCCTGTTTCACGAAAAATCCATAACATTTTGCAAATAGTATTCTATAATTTTATACAATCAAGTTGATTGTGTTCACATTTCACGCAATCACGCGGAACGCTGCCGCCATTGTCAAAAAATGAATATTTCGTAATTGTTACGTTAACATTGTAAGATTTTTTACATTACGTGCAAACAAAAATATCCAACATTACTTAGACATGGCCCGTATAAGAGTAAGTTGATACATTGAAAATGTCAACAAAATAGACAGGTTGTTTAAAAGAATGGGAACGGATCGATAATTGTTTGCAATAAGACACCAAAGACTCTAAGTTGTATTGATTAATACGACAAGGTAGATTTCTATCGCTTTCAATTATCAAATATTTCATTGTTGTTGACTGTTCTCTGATTTTTATACAAATAATAGACAATATATCAGATTTTCTTTGTTGTATATGTGTGTCGGTATATTTAAGAAACGCGGAAGTGAACGGCCTTTCCAAACATTGATTCGATATATTGCGCATTATTATCAACACAATATTTTTGCTTAGAGTAAAAGATTAATATATTTATCATCTCATTTGCCAGACGTTTACTTGTATCACGTAGGATGGGATAGGGGGTTCTTGGGGACTCCCCTTTAAACTAGAAATAAGCAGCGATCAACAGTATATACTGAACCATTATCAAGATATTATTTTATGGCACTTTGACCTTACATTTGACAAATAGTAACCGCTTTTACCCCGCCACATTGTAGTGCCTGTCCCAAGCAAGGATCTAGATTTCCAACGTCGTATGTCGTGGTCTTTTTTTATGCTCAATGATTTGAGGTGAGAGGTCAGAGTTGAGAGGTCAGAGATGATTGTTCGCTTAGTTGATGTTGGTAGAATAGTTGACTATCCAGATAATCTGATGACTGCTCAAACTTTCTTTTCATAATTACAACATTAGATCTTGGCCCTATTTAGGTCGCAACTACCAACCCCGAAACAAAAACAAAAAAATACTCTAGAGTTTTAAATATCTCTAATTTTCTTTATTACACCTCGCCTAGGCATACTATTAAACGGTCAAAAGACTACAATACAGTGTGATATAACTCTTCATAACTTAATGCTAGTGACCCGCTGGCCTCTTTAAATTATAACAACCCAGAGAACACGGTTACTCAATAATATGCAAACGTTATTCAATTAAAATCATTAAGTCCCAAATTGTAAAAACAGATGATATAAGAAATAAATTCGTCTATACGTACAATGTATACTATTTAATGTCTCATATTTAGTAGGTAATATATTTATTTCTTGTTCTCACGAGTTTTTTTCTCTGCCAAAGTCTGGAACCGTCATGGTCGTGATCGTATGGTAGTTGGATTCACAACTACCCGTGCAATCAGTGACTATCACCACTAAAGTTATGAGTTCGAACTCCGTTCATGGCGAGGTGTACTCGATATAACATTATGTGACAAAGTTCGTCAGGTGGCTCAATGAGTTAGGTAGTTGGGTTGCCTAACGACTCATTCAAACCTATCACCAATACGGCATGGGTTCGCGCCCGGCTTTGTAAATTACAAAAGGGTGCACTCGACTCGCAGCCGCAAGTGATAAAGTTTACCAGTTGCTTGTCGGTGATTCTCTCCGGGTATTCCGGCTTCTTTCACCACTAAAACTGGTCATCATGATATAGCTGAAATGTTGCTGAAAGTGGCGCTAAACACCAAAAATCAATCAATCAATCAATTAATGATAAACATAACCAGCTGTCCAATTTGTAACAGAGTTATCGTTCCTTTCTCTCACATAGAGTAAGAAACGATAACTTTGGTACAGATTGCTCGGTGTCATTGACGTAACTACCACTGAAGCCAACGAGACAACTACCTCGATTGAAATGTTGTCAAGTATAAGTAAGCTACAGTTAAATTCTAAAGGATTCGTATTTTGAGAAGTGTATAGACTTATAATAAGCATTGCTAACCAGCTTGTATATATAATGTTGTCAATAAAGCGACTTACTTTTGAGGTTATACGGGAACCAACAAATATTTAATAGCAATTAACCAGTATAAAATTTTTTCGATTTCCCTATGACCACAAATATTCTATTTATATTCCGCGTCCATTTGATCGTTCCAAGAACGTCAGGGGAAGGACTCTAGCCCCCACCCCCTCCCCCCACACACACACCAACGAGATGCGGAATACCCCCTCTGGAGTTCACCAACGTCGCTCGGGGTCGCGACTTCGGCACGGCTGTTGATATACAACCCTAGTTACGGACAATATTCGGAAACTTTATTTCTATATTAAAATATTTCATATAAAACTACAATTTTCAAATAATTATCTGAAGCCCCGTCCCTAGTGCAAGTTGTCTATTTGACTCGTTCAACAGAAGTAACGTACGCTCCTCTTGAAGGGTTTATACCCCACACAGAAGAAACTATGTTCTATATATAGAAACGTGTCTTCCTCGTAGGATTTTATTTTTTGGCATTAAACACTCTCGTTCTATCGATTTTTTTTTGACAAGCAGAACAATGATTTAGAGTATACAAATGTATATATAATTATTGTATTAATTAATTTTGACATTCGTATAACAAACAAATTTGGCACAATAAAATTGACCGAGGGCTATACAAAGTACCATTGATAAGTAGATATGTTTTAATTATATTTACTTTGATGTAATTAATTGATATTGTAACAATTACGTTTTTAAATAGAGTTATTTCCCTTGCGACGGACAAAATGGTACCATTTTCTTTATAATTTGTAGAGGGAGAGAGCGTTATTTATCGTTAGTAAAGCAAATTTTCAGCTATATCATGGCGAGAACAAGCTACATTCAATAAAATGGTGATAATCATTTCCGTTTATATTAGACCAACACGCTTAATGTGATCTTTATAATGTTAAAACTGAAACAACAGTCCGTGGGTAAATATGTCCCTCCACTCGGACACATTATCCAAATTCCGAGCCAACCAATCTTTGTCCTTTCTCCTTAAAGCTGCGCACACTTAGCAGAGAAGCAACAAATACCTATTATATAGTCTTTGGTTCGACTCGCCGGGGGTTTGAACCCACGATCTATCGCACATGCTAGTCATTACACCACGGATGCGGTAATATACATTAGTGTATTGTCATAAAATATAATTATTATTATAATTATTACTAGTATAAGTATTTAGTATATTTTATGGACAGTTTTGTTCATTGCAACGTATATTTATATTTTTATAATTTTTTATTTTTTAATGTTATTGTTTATGAATCACTGTAATGACTTTGCCCCTTGTGGGCCCTCTATTGGACAATACAATTCTTATTCTTATATAGTTGATTACCCCTCAGGACCCCCAGTCTTGTCTCATGTGTGTAAGACTTAGATATAATTAGTACATTGAAGGTGGAGTTTATCGAATCTTTATTCAGTTTTATGTCGAATACCCATAAACTATATATATTTCAAGACACTGCATCGCCTATTTCCGAATTACATAAATGACACTTTCTATTTTCTTGTAGAATATTATTCTATTTTTCATGTGTAAGTGGTAGCAGAAAACTAGGCGATATTATGCTACTAGCAGAATAGATAAGAAAATAGCTTTTGTATTCTGATATCATCAGTTAGCTGTTAGCGACAACAAATGTGCTGGATTCATGATAGGTCAGATGATAGGGGGGAAAATCAGTATTGCAATATGAGAAAAAAAATGATTAAAAAATATCTGTTATTGGCAAAATATCCCCAAGATAGTAAAATTAGTATTTTTAGTCAGATACTAGTAATATATTATATTTATATTAGTGAAATCTGGTTTCAAAATGTGTTCATTTTTATAACCGAATATAATTGGCTAAATCAAATACTAAATAATTGAAAAATGTAGCGTTTAGACATACATGTACATAAAATGTATGTATAAACCAGCCATTCAATGTTCCAACGACGTCATATCATTTGTTTTTAAGCTATATTTTATTTCCTCTTCAGTAAATTTTTCTGCCGATGTTAAAACATTATACATTTGTATATATGCATTTTTATCAAATATTTGCGATATCTAAAATAATATTGTTAATAATAAAAGAAAAATCTTACCTTTTTTCTTTTTTCCGATGTTTATCCGTCCATTAGTCTGCCGAAAATGACATCGATTACAGAGTAGCGTGGTGAAAGCAACACAGACAAACAAAAATTGTATAAACAAATATACTCATATGTAATTCATATATACAAGATAGATAATAGGCTTCTGTTCTTGATACGCTTCCAATTATCTCATTACGTCTTCGAGTTCTCTCCCTTGGAAATAACTTCTTTTCCTGATATCGTCAAGATAACGACGGAATTTTCGACTTTGATATTTACGGGAAACTATTCAGTTGAATTATTTCATATGCGCGTGTTGTCAGTTATGTATATCTTGTCAACATCCAATATAGTATATTTATTTATTTATTTATTTATAAATTGTGCTGATTTATTTCTTGTGTAGATATTTCCGACAAAAGTCAAAGATTTTCAAACTATTTTTATCCAGATTTTTTTGGTGAAACGTACACTTGGTGGTTCGTATTGGTCAGGTTGAGATTAAGCTACATGTATTTTTTTGATTCAAACAACAGTGGCTTGTAATTCACTTAATCCTGCATTGAAATAAAAACCACTTTATGCGTTAGTTAATAGCTCAAAGAGATTTCATACAAATTTGTCTTAATTTACTTATATATATATAGAGACTTGTATGTTCTCTGACTTAATCGGATCAAGAAGCATTTCATTAAGTCAAACTTAATCTCGAAGATCAAGTTAATTAGCATAATTTGGACAGATGACCGCCAACGTAAATTAAAGTTTTAAAATATTTAAGACATTTACAACTACATGTATTGTTAAAAATATATACTCATAGATGAAATATGTTAAATCTATATCTATTTAAACAATATAATGTCCTTTAAAAACAAAATTGTCAATCATATACAGAAATATATTATGTAGGTGTCTTTATGATAACAATAGACAAATTTAACGCGATTGTGTTTAAAAAGATTTCTATAGACAATTACTACAAAATCCTAAATATTTAAATTCCGGAATGTTTTTATTATTTTAAAAAATACCGAAAACTCCTTTGAGAAATTAAGATGTTTATAAACCGCAATTATCCCATGGGGGGATGCTAACCACAAAGTTGGTATTGTTTTCTAAAACATTGCAATGCGGTCTTCAAAAATAGATCAAGTTGACCTAGTTATTTGACTGACGGTATTATTCATATACATGTAACATGTGCATTCTCTATCCAGGAGTTGTCGTTCCTGCTACGTTACACTCCATCTCTGTCAACGCCCATTTTACAAGATTTTTGTAAAATTTAGAAACAGTAAAAAAATGTACTTAAAATTGTTTTAATTATTGTATATATCAATAAAGATGAAAATAAATCACTCATTTCAAATCAATTCTCTCTTAAAAATGATTTGTGATCGTTTTTAACTTTTTAATTTTTACCTCCGCAAAATAGTTCTCCAAGAAGTGTGTGTGGGGGGGGGGGGGGGGCATATTTAAGACATAATTGATTTGAAGTGAGTGATTTATTTTCATCTTAATTGATATTTACAATAATTAAAACAATTTTAAGTACATTTTTTTTACTGTTTCTAAATTTTACAAAAATCTTGTAAAATGAGCGTTGACAGATATGTTGTGTAGCGTAGCAGGAACGACAACTCTGGATAGAGAATGGTAACATGTACGGAGTTTTCCAACATGTGCGATAAAACATTTTCATTTGCATTTCATTTGGGCGGCGAAAATTTGAAATATTATTTTTTCTATGGACTTCATTATTTTGCAATTATTTTCTGTTATGAAGTTCATAACAGAAAGTAATTGCAAAATTTATGTTAATTATTTGAAAAAGCATTTTTAAAATAAAACAATGACGTAAGAAATATCTCCTGAAAAGCGTACACAATTATTTAAAGTAAAATGTTTTAGTTTATCGTTATTTTCGTACTCGAGCTGTAAAATATAGTTCAAAGTTCAATATTAATTCCACCGAAATGCAGCATGAAAATCTGCTCAAATCGTGAAAATTTTGTCGGTTTCAGTCCCCTTTATCTAACTTTTAAATTGCTCCACGACGACCTTCCTGAAATGAAACACAATATTGGTTTAATCCTGGTTTGCCCACATTTATTTACACCAATTATCAATCAGTTAAATAAACAAAAAAAAACAAAGGGTTTACTGACCATAAAATTGTATAGTCTGTTCCAAATATATAGGTGTCAAATATGTATGCTTCTGTGTACATTTCATACATGCCAACCCTACCGATTTACGCAGTAGTCTACCGAATTTTTAAGTCTTCTACCGCCTACCGATTTTAGATGTTTTCCTACCGATTTAATAAAAATGTAAAATCAAATTTATCGTGAATTGTTCACATGTTGATTATTCTTGTAGATTTCTACGACGCATAAATGTGTACAAATCCAAGTTATTTAGGCCCTTTCCGTAATCGTTTCCCTCTTAAATTTGTACCGGAAACTTCCATTGGTCAATTCTTTATCATTAAACCAATCAGAAACTGTATTTAAAATAAAGTTTTGAAGCACTACATTTTGAACTTATGACTCCTAAACATATATATACAGTAGAACTTCGCTCGCTCGAACTCGAAGGCACTGTCAAAATATGTTCGAGCTATCGGAAGTTCGTGCCACCGAGGTCCCGTAATCTTAGATAGAAAACAATCTTGTTCTGACCCGGGACAGTTTCATTACCTATGATAACTGATGCACAGTAAAACTGGCCTTTCTCGTAAAAAATATTTAATCATTTAAGTTCAAGTTCAAGTTCTTTATTCACTCGGACACATATACAAGTGATACAAGAGGAATATTATACAAAATATTTTACATAATGACGGATATAACTAACCTAAAATAATACAGCCTCAGAATATAATTACAAAATATTTTGCAATTTAGATATAAATAATGACAATTTTTTCAGAACCTTAACATTACACAAAGATAACAGGCCTTTCATTTTGTACATGTTTGCATATCTAGTATAATAAATTGGAATAAATTTACATCTAAGCCTTTGTACATCAGCAGAGGTACATTCAAATAAAAAATGAAATTCAGTACCTAAACCAACATTACACAGATGACAAATACGTTCTTCTCTGGGATTATTCTACCATCTTCCAGTTTCTATTGGAAGTTTAATGTTATTGCATCTAAACTTTGTTATCATGTTTCTCTCATGTGGTAATAATTTCAATAAGCATTTCTCTAAATTAAATTCATTTTTAAATTTGCCATAAAATTCTCCCCTAGAAGAGTTCTCAATTTGGTTAAACCAGTTTTGAATATATTGATCAGTCAGATTTTGCTTAACAATAAATGTTAGTTGCACTGAATGAACTGGCTGTTGTTGCTTCCATAGATAATTAAGCCCAGTTTTCTCAAAAATTGATTTGATAAAATTTAGCCACTTAATTTGAACATTATCAATAATACTCAAATTAAATATAACCTTATATAAAATACAACTAAGTTTCTTCTCGCTTGAAATAAGTCTATTCCAAAAATTTACAATCCTTAATTTTATACATAATACATAACCCCATTGCCTTCACAAAAGAGCCGTTATAATTAAATATAACACCTAGATATGAGTAAGAGTCTTCAATTTGTAAATTCTCTCCACATAGCTTAAAAATAGGTTGATTTTTTTTATTTTCTTTTACAAAATATTATTACTTTAGTCTTTTGCAAGTTAACCTTCAATTTCCAATGATGACAATACTTTTCAAAAATAGCCAAAGCAGACTTACACATTTCTAAAAGTTTTCGTCCAAAATTATTTGGTCTGCATTCACACTGAGTATATCTTTTTAAGGAAATATTATTATCAAGTAAAACTTGGTAGTCATAGCAATATCTAAATAGGCCATCTTTTACATTTACATCCATAACATTCAAAAAAGTTTCATCTGGTTCTGAAAAATCTTCTAAAACAGCTGTTTTAGCATTAAAATCTCCAACAAGTGCACATTTCATGTCTTTTACTATGAAATTTACTAGTTCATTTTCAATATCTAAAAATGCATCTATTGACGAATATAGAGAGTTTTCAGGTGGGATGTATACACATCCCAATAAAAGGTCATTATTAAATACTTAAATTTAATATGATTTTTAAGATTATTTCTATATACAACAACAATACCTCCAGATGTATGCTTAAATATTTTTCTATTTTTTGCAACATAGCTAAAACCATCTGGGATATTCAAAATGTCATATTTGTCAGTTTTTGTCTCAGATTCTTTATTTCTCTTAAACCATAATACATACAGGTATAGAGATATGAAAATATGTACACTATTTACAATATATACAGACAGGCAAGAGGTTAACCTTTATTAATAATTCTGACAAAACGACATAATTTTTGAAGTTCTATTTTTGAAGTTGATGTCATTAATAGTTTGAACTTTATTATGTTTGGATTTATACGAATGTTTTTCTTTATATAAATTTTTCTTTGATTGCCGAAATACTGACATTTAAATAGATAATGAAATTCATCTCCAATTTCTCCATTATTACATAAGGGACATATTCTATTCTCTCTGGCTATGTTTTTCCATCTACCATTTTCGACTGGTAACTTATGGTTTGTTGTTCTAAATTTACTTAATGTCAAATTATCCTTATCATTTAAAATATTTAAGTAGTTTTCGAAAACCAAATTATCTTTATATATTCTGTAATTCAGTGCCTTCGGAGAGTCGTTTACTGAAGAAAGCCACGTTTGGAGATATTGATCAGTGAGATTTTGTTTAATTGAGTGTTTCAACCACAATTCATTAATAAAAGTTTGTGACTCCCAAATATAATTAAAACCACAATTACACAATATATGTTTTACATATTTCAACCACATAAAGTTTCTATCTCTCACTCGCAACATATTGTCTCAATAAAAATACATATATCACGTGTTGTAATTAACTGTATAAATTCAGGTAATACAAGTTTTGACTTGATACCACAAACATTTAAACAAATACATTTTATTTCTGAAAAATTAAGTTTCTGTTTTTTAGACCTTGGGGCATTTTCATCAGTCGCTTCTCTTGCTTGCCTGTCCTATTGATAGTGGTTGTCCGGGTTTCTAGGAGGGGGGAAGCGCATATGAGGTTCTGGGTTTCCAGGTTGAAGAAAGCGCATCTTTACAATTTCATATGTGAATATTAGTATGTTTTTTTTATCAACTTAGCTGTGAATATGAAAAAATTGTGAAAAATAAGTTAAGTCTCAAATATATTAGTAAATCTTCCTTGTTTTCAACAATAAACCTTCTGAAAAACAATTTTCTGGGGGGGGGGGGGCAAACCTAGACCCCCTACCGCTTTTAGTCTCTCGGGGGGTTGGCATGTATGACATATGTAATTAAATAACGCAAAATAAACATGTAAGAGTATTGCATTACTTTGTAGATGATATTAAATGACTTAAATGAAATTTATTAGTTAATTCTATTGATGTTTTACTTTTCACGGAGTGAAAATATACAAGAAAGATCGGCGCGATTTACTTCCGGTTTACCAAAAAAAAAGACAAGTAATTTATATAGTCCTTTTCGACTGAGATATGAAATATCATGTTTGTCAATAACTCATAAGTGGTATTTGAGTATTAAATCATATTTTTAAAGCACATGCATGTTGAAATTTAGGTCATATTCATGTTTGTCAAAGCAAAATAAAAGCGCTTCTAAATTTAAAATCAATATCGGTCTAGGACATGAACATGTTTGACGTATCTGAAGTTCACAAAAATGAACGTATGAGATGAGGGGTATTGGTGTGAGTGAAGGGAGAAAGACGTGTGCACCTCAGCAGCGAGAATTTCTTTTAATATCCTTTTATATTTGTTTGCACCTGTTATATATTGTACAACAAAGTCACCTATTGCACTTTTGTTAATATTTTAAAGAGATATTTATTCCAAGTGATCCATATTTGAACCGACATTTTTTTTTTGCACGAGTTTGGCATGAAGACCATGCCGCCCGCCATTTTTAGTTCCATTTGATAGAGAATATAGTCGTCAAAGGTAAATTTAAATTTATTTTGTTTTAATTGAGTGTAATATATGAACTTCATTCAAATAATATTTTGAAGTGAAATTAATTAAAAAAAAAATATCAATTTTTGACTGACATTTTTAGCAGAACTTTGTTTTTTAAGTCCCAACCTGACAAAGACATTTCATCTGATAGATATGTAATTCTTATTTTATTTTCAGTACCTTTCAACTGCTAATTAATTGATTTTGTTTTTGTCTAATTAACAAACAAAACTTGTCTGATTTTTTTTTTTTTTTTGAGGGCAGTTATTTCCCTTAGCTCCATAATTGACAGCTGATAACTAAATCGCATCTGAAATATTCTGTATTAACAAGTTTTTTTTTGTGTTTTTTTTTGGGGGGGGGGGGGGGGGGCATTTTGATATAGTAATTGACCAATTGGTCACACTTTACTTGAATAAATCAAAACTTTGTACTTCCGTTTAGAGCTCGTGTTTCGGTGGTTTTCGTGCTTGTTCCGTTCTTATTAATACACATGTCATTAATTAAATTAAAGAAGAGTAACAGAAGGCCTATTCCAGTGCCTCAAAATCAACGTCAACACAAACCAGTCTTCCTAGGAGACAGCATTGGAAAGAGACTGCAACAACAAAGTTACCACATACAACACAGAGAGATAGGCTGGTGGTGTGGCTGGGGGAGAAATTCCAACAAAGCCGTCAAGTGGATGAAAGATAACTTGGAAACAGAATTACAACTAATTAACCAAAAAATCTGGTTGTATGTACTCATCGAAACGTGCGACTTTACAAACTTCAATCCATCTACAAAGATAATAGACCTGAAATATACTGAAACTAAAGAAATCGTCAACCATCTCGTAAATAACTATAAACAAATACAGCAATTGCTAGAAACTCTGTCTCCGAATAGTAAAGTCACCTTTCTTACAATACCATTCTACTCAATTGAGGCCTGGAATAAAAAACATAAACATAAAGAGCCAACTAAATTCCGGGAACAAGACTATAAACTAGAAGAACAGATTTTGGCCGTTAACAGCGAAATTAAAAAACTAAATAAAGAGAACCATCAGGAAGCACCAGAATTTAACAGTGATTTATACAGAACATCAAATAGACAAAAGAAAACATATGCTGGTAACCCCTCGAGTAGTAGACACGGTGAAACAAAAAGTAGAAGAATATATAATATAGAGCTGTTGAAGGACGGCATTCACCCTGACATCCACTTAGCCAGAGCCTGGTTGATGAAAGTTACCATTCTCACCATCAAGGATTGCTGGAAACAACCCAAAGAGGAAGACCAAGCTGCAGTAGATCAGAACAACAACGATCTGGTTTGAGAGCTCTGGGATACCTGAATCCGCGTGGGACTCCGCGCTATGCCACGTCAATTCAACAGACATTGTCACTGGGATAGGGCAGGTTAGTGTGGGACCCCGCGCTATACCACAAGTTTTGCCACTTTGGACAGTAATTGGATTCACGCTACCTTAGGGTTCGCATTCAACAGATTGATAACTGACAGCGATGGAGCTCAGAAAATATAAGAAAACCTATTCGACAGGAGACCTGCAAGCCACAGATAGCACAGTAAAAGTCAAGTTTGAAGTATCTCAATATCAAGAATCTAGAAATTGGAAAAAGTTCAAATGTATGGAAGCTATTGTAAAGGCAAGAATGATGACTGGATCATATATCCTTCAAATAAACAAACACAAGTTCAACAATAACAGTATAGACCCCAACCTGTCCGCTCTGTAAAGCTGATGATGAAACTATTATTCATCTGATTACAACATGTCCAATTCTCTCCTGTATACGGGAAAAACATTTCACAATCATCAAAGAGACTATTTTGAAGAAATTAACATCACAGACATGGACAGAAATATTTAATACTAAGCTAGCTATCACAAAGCTGGTAATAGACTGTACTTCGTTTGAGGGCTGTATTGGAAATGACAACGTTCTGATGAGCGAAATAGAGAAACATACCAGGAATTTTCTGTTCCAACTACATGTAACCAGACTAAACGTTATAAGGGATCAATCACAAGATTGATACATGGACAAAATCAACTGGAAAGGATAGACGCTATATCGAATTTACAGAAAGGCATATGAATGTATATAGTTGAACATATGAATTAATGAAAACCTCGTACACGAGCTCTTGATACAATAAAATATGAAATTATCTATTTTTCTCTCTAAAAGTAAGGACATTAATTTTACATTTTAATTGAGAATATTTTTTAGATTTTAATAAAATATTTTAATATTTCTTATTTCGCTATTGTTATCATAGCTGCAATAATGTAGCTCCTGTGACAAACTTGTCTCGGCAGAGCTACAACGCGGTCCCATTCGTCACAATGGAGCAAAAAAAAAGTTGCAGTTGAAACATAAAAACTCACTATTTACGCTTCAAACATTTCATTTATAACAATTACTGATGATCCCAGTCCTTGTTAAATCGGTTTGGCTGAGAAATATATGCTTTTCAAAGTTAGCAACAACCTTGTTCAAATTTATCGATCGTTTTCCATAACCGGAAACTACGGAAGGCGGAGCTTTTCTAAATATGGTATTTCTTATTACAAGCTGATGTAAACATTCCAATCGTAACTACTCGGCCATTCTCGCTACCCTGTTATTTGCAGGGTAGCGAGAATGGCCGAGTAGTTACGATTGGTAAACATTCACGCCTAAATCGCCAAATATGGTATCGACATCCAAATAGTGAGGCCGGAAATGACGAAATTCAAAATTTTCAAAGAGAAGATTTTTATTTTGTGGGAACTACATTCTAAAATACTGGTAGGTGATAAAAACTTGTTATAATAATGGACAAAAGGAAAGGTTATGTCTTATTATTGATAAATGCAGGCGTCAGAAGCTCTGTAAGCGAGCGCAAAAAATCTCGACTACTGCTCCATTACGTGTAATGGCATCCCGTTATAACCCTTGCGAGTAAGCGAGCATTTAGGGTTTTATTATTAGAACTATTGTTATCATAGTGAAACAAACGAAAGTGAATATTACCTTTCCTCTCATTTTAGATTTTAACCATATATTTTTATAAAAATTATTTCTGAAGTATGCCTCCTAATGATAAAACACCTAAGAAACATGTCTGCAAAGTTATAACCATGCATATGGCTCCCTTCTAATGAAAGATTTTTTTTTTTTTTTTTTTTTTTACGTTTTAATATTGAAATAGTATTTTTTTTTATGATTAGGCCAAAAAAAATAAATATGTGTGTTTACGGTCACCCGACCTACACTAATTTTTGCTAGCGACTCTATGCATTTTTACACAGAATTTGGATAACCATTTTTGTTGTTTAACCAGCAGCAATGTTTTATTTATTCAACTGCTAGCTTTTTGTCGAAATTGAGAGCAAAGAACAGTTCAAGAGCACACTCGCAAAAATTCTAATTTTCCGGTCCGTGGAATATTTAAAAATCCAAGGGAGATAATCGTAAATATTTTCCGCTAGATGGCGCTTCACAAACCCAAACAATTATACGTACTTGGAAAACTACGTTTTTGTTCTATTAAACCAATGAAAATGATTGAAATATGATTAAAAATCATATTTATATTTATTAATGATCATGATTTTCAGTCTGGTATAAAATCGGTCTGCGATGAATGTAAAAATAACGGTTTTTTTCTTTACCTCGGAAAATCGTAAATTTGTTTTGTCGCGTATGTTTACACTTTTTGCATCTGACAGAATAAAGTTCCCGTGGAGGGAAAAATTAAAAAACTGATTCCTTGGACAGAATAATATCTACACTTCATCGGGTAAAAGGAAATTTACATCACTGGTAACAGTTTAAGAAAAATAATCAATATTCCAACGTCACCCAAACAGAGTCAAGGTTGAAAAATTTGCTCCTCCCATTTTGCTCGTACAATCAATATTTACACAGGTAAACAATGGAATAACGGTAGGCATGTGAGGTAAAACACACTTTTTTGATGTACAGTGCAAATTGTCTAGAAATTCGATGCATTTATCCCATTCTGTAAATCTCGTGGATTCACAACTACAACCCGAACTTGGTTATATGCACCCCCCTTTTCTGAAATATGCCAACAAAATTCAAACTGTCAACGGGTGCAGGCCTTTTAGTTTTAGTAAGGAACGGTACCAGGTACTCACTTAAAATAGTAATTGGTACCTCCTAATTTCAAAGAATGTTGTAGAGCATGTTTATTTGCTCATTTGTTTATATGACTGAGTGGTTTTTATTTGTAGATAATTTAACCAGGATTGTTAATTTTTAGGATTTATTTTTAGTTGAAATATATAGGAAAATCAAAGTCAATTTTTATGTGTTATATTTAAATTATGTACAAATAAAAACCACTCATATAAACATAATGAGCAAATAAACAGTCAAAATATAGACAATTCTGAATGTTTTGATGTAAAATTTGTTAAAATCTATCCAGAAATGACTTCACAATAATATTTGGAAAAAATATGGTTTTGGTTGATTATATAGGGATTTTTTTTACATGTGGCAATACTTTTGGCCACATACTCTATAAGATATTCATGAAAAATGTTCAATTTTTAAGAAAAAGTACTGCCTGTAAATAGTGAAGTACTGGTACATTTGAAAAATTTTGAAAGACCTGCAGGGTGCATGAAGCCAGTCCACCAAGCCCTTGCATAAACTGTAAACGAGAAGATGTGACTAAGCACTACTGGCACCTCTCACAGGAGCGAAATCAACCACTGTTTTATACTTTTGTCAAAAATGCATATGCATTCAAAGATGATGACTGTATTTGTAGAATGTGCGAGGCTTGATTTAGAAAATCACTCGAAATGTCCCACGATACAGAAGCAACATCAAGCAAAAGAAAATATGATTCAGCCATAGATACAAGCTGTGCATTTGAAACAAATGATTTAAATTTAACAACAGCAAACTTTGACAGCTATGGTAATGTGTCATTTGACCCATGCGAATTTACACTCCATACTGCGGCTAATGCAGAAAATAATGACTGTAGTAAAAAACTTGTATGCTTTTTGCAACACGTGAACATGTGTGAAAAAAATGGTGACCATTCGACATCAGTTAATGTTGACTTATTCCAGTCATGCTTTCAGATTTAGCTAGATCAGAATAACAACGAAGCATGTACATCTAATAATTTTTTCCTCTATTGATCACTACAAGAAATATAGAAATTTCAAACCCCAACTAGAATGTTGCTTTTGTGACAAAAGTATATACAGTCAAAGAAAGACCATTTAATTTAAGGGAAAGGATCTTCTAGAAAGAATAAAGTTAATTTTAAGTTCTGATACATTTGTGTATGCAAATTTTCTATGGTAATGGCATCAGCATATTCAGTTAGAATTTTAAATTATAGCCCCATCCGGTTTTCTCCTATTATTCACATGTTTTATTATTTTTAATAAAAAAATTTAGTTGAAGTTTTTGTGAATTTTATTTTGTAAAAAGTTATCAAATAATGGATCTTAGTACAGTATGATCTGCTTTTGTTTAAAAAAAAAAAGGTTAAACACATTACACCCCTCGCCCCTTTTTATAAAGAAACATCTATAAAATATAACACGAGTTCTGCTCAAGAGTCATTACGAGGATGTACCGGTACTATGCATGTGATAAAATTTTATATTTTTTTCATTATCATCATTTTCTTTCATTTGTCTTTTATAAGGTCATTTACATTGAAAAAAGTATCACTTGTATCAAGTACATTGACATCAACATGCTCGTGGTGGGTTGCTAGGGGGCGCTATGCATGATTTGTATGGTGAAGCCACCAATAAAACTGATGGATGTGTTTGAATAGCCTTATATGTTAAAAAACAGTTGAAAGTAATTTTTAATATTCCAAGATTTACCATTGCATATGAAAATATGACTGGTTTTTTTCCTCAAGTTCATTCGATAAATTTAGTAGACCATTACAGTTGATTCTTGTTTTGTTATACCTTCATGGAACAACTTTACATGTATTTCGACCGAAAAGTCAGCTTACCAGGATTACTTTTACAGTAATATAATTGCTCCTTACTTAATACTGTTATGGTTCCATAAAATCTCAAATTTGGACTCGTCTGTTAAATTATATTTAATCAATTTAATAGCTGTAGATATAATAAACAATTATTCTGACTAATTTCAACATTTTTAATACAAAATAATATTTGTTTTATTGAGAAAACGCATTTACTTACACTCGTTCTATAAATAGAATGTTAAAAATTACGGAGTATGTGATGATTCTAGTTACCTCCCTTGAATCCAACCAAAATGTGACACGATCCATCTGACAGAAAAAAAGCTCTATTGTACGTTTAATTACAAAAAATGTTTCTTTGAAATACTAATATAGAAATCTATGGAACTATATATATGATTTTCCATCACCCTTTCGGCAAATATTTTAATTTTTAATTTTTCGTGTTTCTTTAAACAACTTCCGCCATTTCCGTGTCGTTTTAATTTCTGCATTACTCCTTTGTTACAAGAAGTTCAAGCACGGGGCCTCAAATTTACATGAAAGAAACAATTTTCTATGTTTTTCTCGCTTCTTCGGTTATATTTGACGCTCGCAACGATTAAAACGAGTGAATTTTCAACACTTGGTCGATGTATTCTAAAACGTGTCCGATTCCGGTAAAAAATGTACGTGACAAATTAATTGAAACGACGCCATTATTGAGTCTGCTCTCCGACTGGAAGGTAGATAAACTGCATAATTGACGCCCCCCTAAAATTGGAAAAAATATTATTTTTTTGGCGTAAAATCGTGATTTTTCATACGAAATACCCCAACAATTTTCGTGCCTCCATCCGCTCGGCGCATTTTTTTTAAGTGCGCCCCCTAACTTGAAATCCTGGATCCGCCCCCTGGATCTGTACACAATATAAAATAAAATAAACAATAGATATTAGTGGTGTTCATAGTTGAAAAACAAAATGCTGCCTGTATAGCTGTATAGCATGTGATTAAGTTACAAACTATCTTTTTTCAATTTACCATTGCGATGTATCATTTTTACAGCTATTAAAAAATAGATTGGTGGACTATATATGGTAGAATTTAATATTTATGTGATGTTCAAACTATGCAAATTATTCTTTAACTTAATAAGATCATATATGATAATTATTAATCACACTTTTATTATTGCTAACCGTGTTACCCTCTTGAAATAAAGAAATTAACTCATTTACTTACTTATTGACACTATCTTCTTAATTCAAGAAATAAATAAAATTATGTTCCATATATATTTAATAACGAAAGTTGGGAACTTTATTTATTACAATATTAAAGAACTGGTAGCTATTAGATTAATTTCAATTCGAAACTGGAACTATTTGCACACTCTTGATGACAATTTCTTATTTGGATTTTGTAAAAATAGAACCCTAAATCATAAATTTCCAACAGAATGTGGAAGATGGCAAAATATGTGTACAGAACATGGTTTGACCCGATCGGGACTCGAACCCACGATCTGCCGCATTCGAGGCGAGCACGCTAACGATTACACTTATCGATGAGAGTCTTTGGTGAGCATTTCTGGTCTGTTTCTCAACGAATACATATATTGTCCAGGGGCGGATCCAGGATTTCAAGTTAGGGGGGCACATTTTAAAAAATTGCGCCGAGCGAAGGGAGGCGCGAAAAATTTTGGGGTATTTCGTGTGAAAAATCACTATTTTATGCCAAAAAATCTTATTTTTTCAAATTTTAGGGGGGGGGGGCGAATGCGCGCCCCCTGGATCCGCCCCTGTTGTCTACATAAATGACAATAGATAACGTAACAATACAAAATACATTGCGCAACGCACGGTCAACTTTTCGCGCTTTCACAATCGTTCGGCAGAAGACACGTAAAAGGCGACTATTTGAGTACATGTATATAAACAAATTCATATTTCAAAACAAAGATTACCAACTGGTATTTGTTGCTTATAATGCTAAGCACGCAGAATTAAGGAGAAAGAGCAAAGACTGGTTGCTTCGGAATCAGGATAATGTGTCAGAGTGGAGCGACATGTATATCCGCGGACTGTTGTTTCCGTTAGCTAACACTATAAAAAAAACTAAGCGTGTTGGTCTAGAAAAAAGCGGACATCATCATCATCTCATTAACTTGGTCTCGCCATGATATAGCTATAAAATTGCTGGGTTGGCGTTAAAAAACAATCGCTCACTAAAGCTGTTACGTACAGTTTTTATATTTCCCCGACAATGTACGTATATTGTGTTTATTCTGCAACGTCTTATAGTTAAAAAAAACAACTGGCAAATTGTCTAAAAAGAGCAGAAACAGACATCGTTCTAAGCGTTTTAGACGTCCGCGGTTATAGTGTAAGTTTCTCGGCGTCGCTCGACATGAATCAGTTACCAGAAAAACTATATCTTGGTCAAAATCTTAAGCAATATGTGATGAAAGAAGCTGTTATATATAAAATCCTTAGGTACAGACAAAACAGATGTCACACCAATGAGGAGCGATGGACAGAGCACAGCTGACACAAAGCAAAAATCCAACATCCCCAACAATGTCAGT
Organism: Bathymodiolus septemdierum; assembly: GCA_963383655.1. Classification (NCBI taxonomy): domain Eukaryota; kingdom Metazoa; phylum Mollusca; class Bivalvia; order Mytilida; family Modiolidae; genus Bathymodiolus; species Bathymodiolus septemdierum. Next base: position 70,263,513 of record OY726525.1, read on the forward strand.
CCGTATTCACCGTAGAATCACAAGACAACATCCCCGACTGCACAAAAACCCACATCATAAAAGCAGCACTCCCAATATCTCTACCAGGTGTAAAAGAAACTCCTACATAACATCAATACCCATAGATTTTGTGCTCCCAAAACTATTAAATTATTTGGCTTTCCAATCTTTTGATCTTGAGCTACCTGATGAAGGTTATTCCAGAAACGTTCATGTGCACTAAATTTGATATCTACGTTTGTATTACCTCTTTTTAGCAATGTAGCTATCTGAATGTTTTCTTTGAAAACAAGATACACTCATTGTTTAATATGATAGATACAAAATGAATGTAAAATTTCCAGGTAAATTAGGTCATTGAATATAGCTCAAATAAATATTTTGCATCATGCTGGTATATCTTGTAAGTACAGATACTTCTGACGGACAACCAGAACGACAACCCAATCATAATACGACCACATATTGTGCTTACTGACGGAAGACAACAACGACAACCCAATCATAATACGACCACATATTGTGTTTACTGACGGAAGACAACGACAACCCAATCATAATACGACCACATATTGTGTTTACTGACGGAAGACAACGACAACCCAATCATAATACGATCACATCTTGTGTTTACTGACGGAAGACAACAACAACAAGCCAATCATAATACCACCACATATTGTGTTTACTGAAGGAAGACAACGACAACCCAATCATAATACGACCACATATTGTGTTTACTGACGAAAGACAACGACAACCCCATCATAATACGACCACATATTGTGTTTACTGAAGGAAGAGAACGACAACCCAATCATAATACGTCGACATATTGGGTTTACTGACGGAAGACAACGACAACCCAATCATAATACGACCGCATATTGTGATTACTAACGGACGACAACAACAACAACCCAATCATAACACGACCGCATATTGTGTTTACTGACGGACGACAACAACGACAACCCAATCATAATACGACCACATATTGTGTTTATTGACGGAAGACAACGACAACCCAATCATAATACGACCACATATTCTGTTTACTGACGGAAGACAACGACAACCCAATCATAATATGACCACATATTGTGTTTACTGACGGAAGACAACGACAACCCAATCATAACACGACCACATATTGTGTTTACTGACGGACGACAACAACGACAACCCAATAATAACACGACCACATATTGTGTTTACTGAAGGAAGACAACGACAACCCAATCATAATACGACCACATATTGTGTTTACTGACGGACGACAACGACAACCCAATCATAATACGACCACATATTGTGTTTACTGACGGAAGACAACGACAACCCAATCTTAATACGACCACATATTGTGTTTACTGACGGAAGGCAACAACGACAACCCAATCATAATACGACCACATATTGTGTTTACTGACGGACGACAACAACGACAAAACGACAACCCAATCATAATACGACCACATATTGTGCTTACTGACGGACGACAACGACAACCCGATCATAACACAACCACATATTGTGTTTACTGACGGAAGACAACAACGACAACCCAATCATAATACGACCACATATTGTGTTTACTGACGGAAGACAACGACAACCCAATCATAATACGACCGCATATTGTGCTTACTGACGGACGACAACAACGACAACCCAATCATAACACGACCGCATATTGTGCTTACTGACGGACGACAACAACGACAACCCATTCATAACACGACCACATATTGTGTTTACTGACGGAAGACAACGACAACCCAATCATAATACGACAACATATTGTGTTTACTGACGGACGACAACGACAACCCAATCTTAATACGACCACATATTGTGTTTACTGACGGATGAGAACGACAACCCAATCATAATACGACCACATATTGTGTTTACTGACGGAAGACAACGACAACCAAATCATAATACGACCGCATATTGTGCTTACTGACGGACGACAACAACGACAACCCAATCATAACACGACCGGATATTGTGTTTACTAACGGACGACAACCCAATCATAACACGACCACATATTGTGTTTACTGACGGAAGACAACGACAACCCAATCATAATACGACCACATATTGTGTTTACTGACGAGCGAAAACGACAACCCAATCTTAATACGACCACATATTGTGTTTACTGACGAAGATAACAACGACAACCCAATCATAATACGACCACATATTGTGCTTACTGACGAAAGACAACGACAACCCAATCATAATACCACCACATATTGTGTTTACTGACGGAAGACAACAACGACAACCCAATCATAATACCACCACATATTGTGTTTACTGACGAAAGACAACAACGACAACCCAATCATAATATGACCACATATTGTGTTTACTGATGGACGACAACAACGACAACCCAATCATAATACGACCACAAATTGTGTTTACTGCTGGAAGACAACAACGACAACCCAATCATAACACGACCACATATTGTGTTTACTGACGGACGACAACCCAATCTTAATACGACCACATATTGTGTTTACTGACGGACGACAACAACGACAACCAAATCATAATACGACCACATATTGTGTTTACTGACGAAAGACAACAACGACAACCCAATCATAATACGACCACATATTGTGTTTACTGACGGACGACAACGACAACCCAATCATAATACGACCACATATTGTGTTTACTGACGGAAGACAACGACAACCCAATCATAATACGACCACATATTGTGTTTACTGACGGAAGACAACGACAACCCAATCATAATACGACCGCATATTCTGCTTACTGACGGACGACAACAACGACAACCCAACATAACACGACCACATATTGTGTTTACTGACGGACAACAACAACGACAACCCAATCATAACACGACCACATATTGTGTCTACTGAAGGAAGACAACGACAACCCAATCATAATACGACCACATATTGTGTTTACTGACGGACGACAACGACAACCCAATCATAATACGACCACATATTGTGTTTACTGACGGACGACAAGGACAACCCAATCTTAATACGACCACATATTGTGTTTACTGACGGAAGGCAACAACGACAACCCAATCATAATACGACCACATATTGTGTTTACTGACGGACGACAACAACGACAAAACGACAACCCAATCATAATACGACCACATATTGTGCTTACTGACGGACGACAACGACAACCCGATCAAAACACAACCACATATTGTGTTTACTGACGGAAGACAACGACAACCCAATCATAATACGACCACATATTGTGTTTACTGAAGGAAGACAACGACAACCCAATCATAATACGACCACATATTGTGTTTACTGATGGACGACAACAACGACAACCCAATCATAATACGACCACAAATTGTGTTTACTGCCGGAAGACAACAACGACAACCCAATCATAACACGACCACATATTGTGTTTACTCACAGAAGACAACCACAACCCAATCATAATATGACCACATATTGTGTTTACTGACGGAAGACAACGACAACCCAATCATAACACGACCACATATTGTGTTTACTGACGGACGACAACAACGACAAACTAATTATAGCACGACCACATATTGTGTTTACTGAAGGAAGACAACGACAACCCAATCATAATACGACCACATATTGTGTTTACTGACGGACGACAACGACAACCCAATCATAATACGACCACATATTGTGTTTACTGACGGAAGACAACGAGAACCCAAACATAATACGACCACATATTGTGTTTAATGACAGACGACAACGACAACCCAATCTTAATACGACCACATATTGTGTTTACTGACGGATGAGAACGACAACCCAATCATAATACGACCACATATTGTGTTTACTGACGGAAGACAACGACAACCCAATCATAATACGACCGCATATTCTGCTTACTGACGGCCGACAAAAACGACAACCCAATTATAATACGACCACATATTGTGTTTACTGACGGACGACAACAACGACAACCCAATCATAACACGACCACATATTGTGTTTACTGACGGAAGACAACGACAACCCAATCATAATACGACCACATATTGTGTTTACTGAAGGACGACAACGACAACCCAATCTTAATACGACCACATATTGTGTTTACTGACGACGATAACAACGACAACCCAATCATAATACGACAACATATTGTGTTTACTGACGGAAGACAACGACAACCCAATCATAATACGACCGCATATTCTGCTTACTGACGGACGACAACAACGACAACCCAATCATAACACGACCACATATTGTGTTTACTGACGGACGACAACAACGACAACCCAATCATAACACGACCACATATTGTGTCTACTGAAGGAAGACAACGACAACCCAATCATAATACGACCACAAATTGTGTTTACTGCCGGAAGACAACAACGACAACCCAATCATAACACGACCACATATTGTGTTTACTCACAGAAGACAACCACAACCCAATCATAATGCGACCACATATTGTGTTTACTGACGGACGACAACAACGACAACCCAATCATAATACGACCACATATTGTGTTTACTGACGGAAGACAACGACAACCCAATCATAATACGACCACATATTGTGTTTACTGACGGACGACAACGACAACCCAATCATAATACGACCACATATTGTGTTTACTGACGGAAGACAACGACAACCCAAACATAATACGACCACATATTGTGTTTACTGACAGACGACAACGACAACCCAATCTTAATACGACCACATATTGTGTTTACTGACGGATGAGAACGACAACCCAATCATAATACGACCACATATTGTGTTTACTGACGGAAGACAACGACAACCCAATCATAATACGACCGCATATTCTGCTTACTGACGGCCGACAAAAACAACAACCCAATCATAATACGACCACATATTGTGTTTACTGACGGACGACAACAACGACAACCCAATCATAACACGACCACATATTGTGTTTACTGACGGAAGACAACGACAACCCAATCATAATACGACCACATATTGTGTTTACTGAAGGACGACAACGACAACCCAATCTTAATACGACCACATATTGTGTTTACTGACGAAGATAACAACGACAACCCAATCATAATACGACAACATATTGTGTTTACTGACGGAAGACAACGACAACCCAATCATAATACGACCGCATATTCTGCTTACTGACGGACGACAACAACGACAACCCAATCATAACACGACCACATATTGTGTTTACTGACGAAGATAACAACGACAACCCAATCATAATACGACCACATATTGTGCTTACTGACGAAAGACAACGACAACCCAATCATAATACCACCACATATTGTGTTTACTGACGGAAGACAACAACGACAACCCAATCATAATACCACCACATATTGTGTTTACTGACGAAAGACAACAACGACAACCCAATCATAATATGACCACATATTGTGTTTACTGATGGACGACAACAACGACAACCCAATCATAATACGACCACAAATTGTGTTTACTGCTGGAAGACAACAACGACAACCCAATCATAACACGACCACATATTGTGTTTACTGACGGACGACAACCCAATCTTAATACGACCACATATTGTGTTTACTGACGGACGACAACAACGACAACCAAATCATAATACGACCACATATTGTGTTTACTGACGAAAGACAACAACGACAACCCAATCATAATACGACCACATATTGTGTTTACTGACGGACGACAACGACAACCCAATCATAATACGACCACATATTGTGTTTACTGACGGAAGACAACGACAACCCAATCATAATACGACCACATATTGTGTTTACTGACGGAAGACAACGACAACCCAATCATAATACGACCGCATATTCTGCTTACTGACGGACGACAACAACGACAACCCAACATAACACGACCACATATTGTGTTTACTGACGGACAACAACAACGACAACCCAATCATAACACGACCACATATTGTGTCTACTGAAGGAAGACAACGACAACCCAATCATAATACGACCACATATTGTGTTTACTGACGGACGACAACGACAACCCAATCATAATACGACCACATATTGTGTTTACTGACGGACGACAAGGACAACCCAATCTTAATACGACCACATATTGTGTTTACTGACGGAAGGCAACAACGACAACCCAATCATAATACGACCACATATTGTGTTTACTGACGGACGACAACAACGACAAAACGACAACCCAATCATAATACGACCACATATTGTGCTTACTGACGGACGACAACGACAACCCGATCAAAACACAACCACATATTGTGTTTACTGACGGAAGACAACGACAACCCAATCATAATACGACCACATATTGTGTTTACTGAAGGAAGACAACGACAACCCAATCATAATACGACCACATATTGTGTTTACTGATGGACGACAACAACGACAACCCAATCATAATACGACCACAAATTGTGTTTACTGCCGGAAGACAACAACGACAACCCAATCATAACACGACCACATATTGTGTTTACTCACAGAAGACAACCACAACCCAATCATAATATGACCACATATTGTGTTTACTGACGGAAGACAACGACAACCCAATCATAACACGACCACATATTGTGTTTACTGACGGACGACAACAACGACAAACTAATTATAGCACGACCACATATTGTGTTTACTGAAGGAAGACAACGACAACCCAATCATAATACGACCACATATTGTGTTTACTGACGGACGACAACGACAACCCAATCATAATACGACCACATATTGTGTTTACTGACGGAAGACAACGAGAACCCAAACATAATACGACCACATATTGTGTTTAATGACAGACGACAACGACAACCCAATCTTAATACGACCACATATTGTGTTTACTGACGGATGAGAACGACAACCCAATCATAATACGACCACATATTGTGTTTACTGACGGAAGACAACGACAACCCAATCATAATACGACCGCATATTCTGCTTACTGACGGCCGACAAAAACGACAACCCAATTATAATACGACCACATATTGTGTTTACTGACGGACGACAACAACGACAACCCAATCATAACACGACCACATATTGTGTTTACTGACGGAAGACAACGACAACCCAATCATAATACGACCACATATTGTGTTTACTGAAGGACGACAACGACAACCCAATCTTAATACGACCACATATTGTGTTTACTGACGACGATAACAACGACAACCCAATCATAATACGACAACATATTGTGTTTACTGACGGAAGACAACGACAACCCAATCATAATACGACCGCATATTCTGCTTACTGACGGACGACAACAACGACAACCCAATCATAACACGACCACATATTGTGTTTACTGACGGACGACAACAACGACAACCCAATCATAACACGACCACATATTGTGTCTACTGAAGGAAGACAACGACAACCCAATCATAATACGACCACAAATTGTGTTTACTGCCGGAAGACAACAACGACAACCCAATCATAACACGACCACATATTGTGTTTACTCACAGAAGACAACCACAACCCAATCATAATGCGACCACATATTGTGTTTACTGACGGACGACAACAACGACAACCCAATCATAATACGACCACATATTGTGTTTACTGACGGAAGACAACGACAACCCAATCATAATACGACCACATATTGTGTTTACTGACGGACGACAACGACAACCCAATCATAATACGACCACATATTGTGTTTACTGACGGAAGACAACGACAACCCAAACATAATACGACCACATATTGTGTTTACTGACAGACGACAACGACAACCCAATCTTAATACGACCACATATTGTGTTTACTGACGGATGAGAACGACAACCCAATCATAATACGACCACATATTGTGTTTACTGACGGAAGACAACGACAACCCAATCATAATACGACCGCATATTCTGCTTACTGACGGCCGACAAAAACAACAACCCAATCATAATACGACCACATATTGTGTTTACTGACGGACGACAACAACGACAACCCAATCATAACACGACCACATATTGTGTTTACTGACGGAAGACAACGACAACCCAATCATAATACGACCACATATTGTGTTTACTGAAGGACGACAACGACAACCCAATCTTAATACGACCACATATTGTGTTTACTGACGAAGATAACAACGACAACCCAATCATAATACGACAACATATTGTGTTTACTGACGGAAGACAACGACAACCCAATCATAATACGACCGCATATTCTGCTTACTGACGGACGACAACAACGACAACCCAATCATAACACGACCACATATTGTGTTTACTGACGGACGACAACAACGACAACCCAATCATAACACGACCACATATTGTGTCTACTGAAGGAAGACAACGACAACCCAATCATAATACGACCACATATTGTGTTTACTGACGGAAGACAACGACAACCCAATCATAATACGACCACATATTGTGTTTACTGACGGACGACAACGACAACCCAATCTTAATACGACCACATATTGTGTTTACTGACGGAAGGCAACAACGACAACCCAATCATAATACGACCACATATTGTGTTTACTGACGGACGACAACAACGACAAAACGACAACCCAATCATAATACGACCACATATTGTGCTTACTGACGGACGACAATGACAACCCGATCAAAACACAACCACATATTGTGTTTACTGACGGAAGACAACGACAACCCAATCATAATACGACCACATATTGTGTTTACTGAAGGAAGACAACGACAACCCAATTATAATACGACCACATATTGTGCTTACTGATGGACGACAACAACGACAACCCAATCATAATACGACCACAAATTGTGTTTACTGCCGGAAGACAACAACGACAACCCAATCATAACACGATCACATATTGTGTTTACTCACAGAAGACAACCACAACCCAATCATAATACGACCACATATTGTGTTTACTGACGGAAGACAACGACAACCCAAACATAATACGACCACATATTGTGTTTACTGACAGACGACAACGACAACCCAGTCATAATACAACCACATATTATGTTTACTGACGGAAGACAAAGACAACCCAAACATAATACGACCACATATTGTGTTTACTGACAGACGAAAACGACAACCCAATCTTAATACGACCACATATTGTGTTTACTGACGGATGAGAACGACAACCCAATCATAATACGACCACATATTGTGTTTACTGACGGAAGACAACGACAACCCAATCATAATACGACCGCATATTCTGCTTACTGACGGCCGACAAAAACGACAACCCAATCATAATACGACCACATATTGTGTTTACTGACGGACGACAACAACGACAACCCAATCATAACACGACCACATTTTGTGTTTACTGACGGAAGACAACGACAACCCAATCATAATACGACAACATATTGTGTTTACTGACGGACGACAACAACGACAACCCAATCATAATACGACCACATATTGTGCTTACTGACGGACGACAACAACGACAATCCAATCATAATACGACCACATATTGTGTTTACTGACGGACGACAACGACAACCCAATCATAATACGACCACATATTGTGTTTACAGACGGAAGACAACGACAACCCAAACATAATACGACCACATATTGTGTTTACTGACAGACGACAACGACAACCCAATCTTAATACGACCACATATTGTGTTTACTGACGGATGAGAACGACAACCCAATCATAATACGACCACATATTGTGTTTACTGACGGAAGACAACGACAACCCAATCATAATACGACCGCATATTCTGCTTACTGACGGACGACAACAACGACAACCCAATCATAATACGACCACATATTGTGTTTACTGACGGACGACAACAACGACAACCCAATCATAACACGACCACATATTGTGTTTACTGACGGAAGACAACGACAACCCAATCATAATACGACCACATATTGTGTTTACTGACGGACGACAACGACAACCCAATCTTAATACGACCACATATTGTGTTTACTGACGAAGATAACAACAACAACCCAATCATAATACGACAACATATTGTGTTTACTGACGGACGACAACAACGACAACCCAATCATAATACGACCACATATTGTGCTTACTGACGGACGACAACAACGACAATCCAATCATAATACGACCACATATTGTGTTTACTGACGGACGACAACGACAACCCAATCATAATACGACCACATATTGTGTTTACTGACGGACGACAACGACAACCCAATCTTAATACGACCACATATTGTGTTTACTGACGGAAGACAACAACGACAACCCAATCATAATACGACCACATATTGTGTTTACTGACGGACGACAACAACGACAACCCAATCATAATACGACCACATATTGTGCTTACTGACGGACGACAACGACAACCCGATCATAACACAACCACATATGTGTTTACTGACGGAAGACAACGACAACCCAATCATAATACGACCACATATTGTGTTTACTGAAGGAAGAAAACGACAACCCAATCATAATACGACCACATATTGTGTTTACTGACGGAAGACAACGACAACCCAATCATAATACGACCGCATATTGTGCTTACTGACGGACGACAACAACGACAACCCAATCATAACACGACCGGATATTGTGTTTACTGACGAACGACAAAAACGATAACCCAATCATAACACGACCACATATTGTGTTTACTGACGGAAGACAACAACAACCCAATCATATTACGACCACATATTGTGTTTACTGACGGACGACAACCCAATGTTAATACGACCACATATTGTGTTTACTGACGAAGATAACAATGAAAACCCAATCATAATACGACCACATATTTTGTTTACTGACGAAAGACAACAACGAAAACCCAATCATAATACGACCACATATTGTGCTTACTGACGGACGACAACAACGACAACCCAATCATAATACGACCACATATTGTGCTTACTGACGGAAGACAACGACAACCCAATCATAATACGACCACATATTGTGTTTACTGACGGAAGAGAACGACAACCCAATCATAATACGACCACATATTGTGTTTACTGACGGAAGACAACAACGACAACCCAATCAAAATACGACCACATATTGTGTTTACTGATGGACGACAACAACGACAACCCAATCATAATACGACCACATATTGTGTTTACTGGCGGAAGATAACGATAACCCAATCATAATACGACCACATATTGTGTTTATTGACGGACGACAACAACGACAACCCAATCATAATACGACCACATATTGTGTTTACTGACGGAAGATAACGATAACCCAATCATAATACGACCACATATTGTGCTTACTGACGGACGACAACAACAACCCAATCATAATACAACCACATATTGTGTTTACTGACGGAAGACAACGACAACCCCATCATAATACGACCACATATTGTGTTTACTGACGGAAGACAACAACGACAACCCAATCATAATACGACCACATATTGTGTTTACTGACGGAAGACAACGACAACCCAATCATAATACGACCACATATTGTGCTTACTGACGGAAGACAACAACGACAACCCAATCATAACACAACCACATATTGTGTTTACTGACGGAAGACAACGACAACCCAATCATAATGCGACCACATATTGTGTTTACTGAAGGAAGAAAACGACAACCCAATCATAATACGACCACATATTGTGTCTACTGACGGACGACAACCACAACCCAATCTTAATACGACCACATATTGTGTTTACTGACGGAAGACAACAACGACAACCCAATCATAATACCACCACATATTGTGTTTACTGACGGACGACAACAACGACAACCCAATCATAATACGACCACATATTGTGCTTACTGACGGACGACAACAACGACAATCCAATCATAATACGACCACATATTGTGTTTACTGACGGACGACAACGACAACCCAATCATAATACGACCACATATTGTGTTTACTGACGGACGACAACGACAACCCAATCTTAATACGACCACATATTGTGTTTAATGACGGAAGACAACAACGACAACCCAATCATAATACGACCACATATTGTGCTTACTGACGGACGAGTACAACGACAACCCAATCATAACACGACCACATTGTGTTTACTGACGGAAGACAACGACAACCCAATCATAATACGACCACATATTTTGTTTACTGAAGGAAGACAACGACAACCCTATCATAATGCGACCACATATTGTGTTTACTGACGGACGACAACGACAACCCAATCATAATACGATCACATATTGTGTTTACTGACGGAAGACAACAACGACAACCCAATCATAATACGACCACATATTGTGTTTACTGACGGAAGACAACGACAACCCAATCATAATACGACCGCATATTGTGCTTACTGACGAAGATAACAACGACAACCCAATCATAATACGACCACATATTGTGTTTACTGACGGACGACAACAACGACAACCCAATCATAATACGACCACATATTGTGTTTACTGACGGACGACAACAACGACAACCCAATCATAACACGACCACATATTGTGTTTACTGACGGAAGACAACGACAACCCAATCATAATACGACCACATATTGTGTTTACTGACGGACGACAACGACAACCCAATCTTAATACGACCACATATTGTGTTTACTGACGAAGACAACAACGACAACCCAATCATAATACGACAACATATTGTGTTTACTGACGGACGACAACAACGACAACCCAATCATAATACGACCACATATTGTGCTTACTGACGGACGGCAAAAACGACAATCCAATCATAATACGACCACATATTGTGTTTACTGACGGAAGACTACGACAACCCAATCATAATACGACCACATATTGTGTTTACTGACGGAAGACAACGACAACCCAATCTTAATACGACCACATATTGTGTTTACTGACGGAAGACAACAACGACAACCCAATCATAATACGACCACATATTATGTTTACTGACGGACGACAACAACGACAACCCAATCATAATACGACCACATAGTGTGCTTACTGACGGACGACAACGACAACCCGATCATAACACAACCACATATGTGTTTACTGACGGAAGACAACGACAACCCAATCATAATACGACCACATATTGTGTTTACTAAAGGAAGACAACGACAACCCAATCATAATACGACAACATATTGTGTTTACTGACGAAGACAACGACAACCCAATCATAATACAACCGCATATTGTGCTTACTGACGGACGACAACAACGACAACCCAATCATAATACGACCACATATTGTGTTTACTGACGGAAGACAACGACAACCCAATCATAATACGACCACATATTGTGTTTACTGACGGACGACAACGACAACCCAATCTTAATACGACCACATATTGTGTTTACTGACGAAGATAACAACGACAACCCAATCATAATACGACCACATATTGTGTTTACTGACGGACGACAACAACGACAACCCAATCATAATACGACCACATATTGTGTTTACTGACGGACGACAACGACAACCCAATCTTAATACGACCACATATTGTGTTTACTGACGAAGACAACAACGACAACCCAATCATAATACGATCACATATTGTGTTTACTGACGGATGACAACAACGACAACCCAATCATAATACGACCACATATTGTGCTTACTGACGGACGACTACAACGACAACCCAATCATAACACGACCACATATTGTGTTTACTGACGGAAGAAAACGACAACCCAATCATAATACGACCACATATTGTGTTTACTGAAGGAAGACAACGACAACCCAATCATAATGCGACCACATATTGTGTTTTCTGACGGACGACAACGACAACCCAATCATAATACGATCACATATTGTGTTTACTGACGGAAGACAACAACGACAACCCAATCATAATACGACCACATATTGTGTTTACTGACGGAAGACAACGACAACCCAATCATAATACAACCGCATATTGTGCTTACTGACGGACGACAACAACGACAACCCAATCATAACACGACCGCATATTGTGTTTACTGACGGACGACAACAACGACAACCCAATCATAACACGACCACATATTGTGTTTACTGACGAAAGAAAACGACAACCCAATCATAATACTACATCATATTGTGTTTACTGACGGACGACAACGACAACCCAATCTTAATACGACCACATATTGTGTTTACTGACGGATGAGAACGACAACCCAATCATAATACGACCACATATTGTGTTTACTGAAGGAAGACAACGACAACCCAATCATAATACGACCGCATATTGTGCATACTGACGGACGACAACAACGACAACCCAATCATAACACGACCGGATATTGTGTTTACTGACGGACGACAACAACGACAACCCAATCATAACACGACCACATATTGTGTTTACTGACGGAAGACAACGACAACCCAATCATAATACGACCACATATTGTGTTTACTGAAGGAAGACAACGACAACCCAATCATAATACGACCACATATTGTGTTTACTGACGGACGACAACGACAACCCAATCTTAATACGACCACATATTGTGTTTACTGACGAAGATAACAACGACAACCCAATCATAATACGACCACATATTGTGTTTACTGACGGACGACAACAACGACAACCCAATCATAATACGACCACATATTGTGCTTACTGACGGACGACAACAACGACAACCCAATCATAATACGACCACATATTGTGTTTACTGACGGACGACAACGACAACCCAATCATAATACGACCGCATATTTTGTTTACTGACGGAAGACAACGACAACCCAATCATAATGCGACCACATATTGTATTTACTGAAGGAAGACAACAACGACAACCCAATCATAATACGACCACATATTGTGTTTACTGACGGAAGACCACGACAACCCAATCATAATACGACCACATATTGTGTTTACTGAAGGAAGACAACGACAACCCAATCATAATACGACCACATATTGTGTTTACTGACGGAAGACAACGACAACCCAATCTTAATACGACCACATATTGTGTTTACTGACGGAAGACAACGACAACCCAATCATAATACGACCGCATATTGTGCTTACTGACGGACGACAACAACGACAACCCAATCATAACACGACCGCATATTGTGTTTACTGACGGACGACAACAACGACAACCCAATCATAACACGACCACATATTGTGTTTACTGACGGAAGACAACGACAACCCAATCATAATACGACAACATATTGTGTTTACTGACGGACGACAACGACAACCCAATCTTAATACGACCACATATTGTGTTTACTGACGGATGAGAACGACAACCCAATCATAATACGACCACATATTGTGTTTACTGACGAAGACAACGACAACCCAATCATAATACGACCGTATATTGTGCTTACTGACGGACGACAACAACGACAACCCAATCTTAACACGACCGCATATTGTGTTTACTGACGGACGAAAACAACGACAACCCAATCATAACACGACCACATATTGTGTTTACTGACGAAGACAACGACAACCCAATCATAATACGACATCATATTGTGTTTACTGACGGACGACAACGACAACCCAATCTTAATACGACCACATATTGTGTTTACTGACGGATGAGAACGACAACCCAATCATAATACGACCACATATTGTGTTTACTGAAGGAAGACAACGACAACCCAATCATAATACGACCACATATTGTGTTTACTGACGGACGACAACGACAACGACAACCCAATCTTAATACGACCACATATTGTGTTTACTGACGAAGACAACAACGACAACCCAATCATAATACGACCACATATTGTGTTTACTGACGGACGACTACAACGACAACCCAATCATAATACGACCACATATTGTGTTTACTGAAGGAAGACAACGACAACCCAATCATAATACAACCGCATATTGTGCTTACTGACGGACGACAACAACGACAACCCAATCATAACACGACCGCATATTGTGTTTACTGACGGACGACAACAACGACAACCCAATCATAACACGACCACATATTGTGTTTACTGAAGAAAGACAACGACAACCCAATCATAATACGACAACATATTGTGTTTACTGACGGACGACAACGACAAGCCAATCTTAATACGACCACATATTGTGTTTACTGACGCATGATAACGACAACCCAATCATAATACGACCACATATTGTGTTTACTAACGAAGACAACGACAACCCAATCATAATACGACCGCATATTGTGCTTACTGACGGACGACAACAACGACAACCCAATCATAACACGACCGCATATTGTGTTTACTGACGGACGACAACAACGACAACCCAATCATAACACGACCACATATTGTGTTTACTGACGAAAGACAACGACAACCCAATCATAATACGACATCATATTGTGTTTACTGACGGACGACAACGACAACCCAATCATAATACGACCACATATTTTGTTTACTGACGGAAGACAACGACAACCCAATCATAATGCGACCACATATTGTATTTACTGACGGAAGACAACAACGACAACCCAATCATAATACGACCACATATTGTGGTTACTGACGGAAGACAACGACAACCCAATCATAATACGACCACATATTGTGTTTACTGACGGAAGATAACGATAACCCAATCATAATACGACCACATATTGTGCTTACTGACGGACGACAACAACAACCCAATCATAATACAACCACATATTGTGTTTACTGACGGAAGACAACGACAACCCCATCATAATACGACCACATATTGTGTTTACTGACGGAAGACAACAACGACAACCCAATCATAATACGACCACATATTGTGTTTACTGACGGAAGACAACGACAACCCAATCATAATACGACCACATATTGTGCTTACTGACGGAAGACAACAACGACAACCCAATCATAACACAACCACATATTGTGTTTACTGACGGAAGACAACGACAACCCAATCATAATGCGACCACATATTGTGTTTACTGAAGGAAGAAAACGACAACCCAATCATAATACGACCACATATTGTGTCTACTGACGGACGACAACCACAACCCAATCTTAATACGACCACATATTGTGTTTACTGACGGAAGACAACAACGACAACCCAATCATAATACCACCACATATTGTGTTTACTGACGGACGACAACAACGACAACCCAATCATAATACGACCACATATTGTGCTTACTGACGGACGACAACAACGACAATCCAATCATAATACGACCACATATTGTGTTTACTGACGGACGACAACGACAACCCAATCATAATACGACCACATATTGTGTTTACTGACGGACGACAACGACAACCCAATCTTAATACGACCACATATTGTGTTTAATGACGGAAGACAACAACGACAACCCAATCATAATACGACCACATATTGTGCTTACTGACGGACGAGTACAACGACAACCCAATCATAACACGACCACATTGTGTTTACTGACGGAAGACAACGACAACCCAATCATAATACGACCACATATTTTGTTTACTGAAGGAAGACAACGACAACCCTATCATAATGCGACCACATATTGTGTTTACTGACGGACGACAACGACAACCCAATCATAATACGATCACATATTGTGTTTACTGACGGAAGACAACAACGACAACCCAATCATAATACGACCACATATTGTGTTTACTGACGGAAGACAACGACAACCCAATCATAATACGACCGCATATTGTGCTTACTGACGAAGATAACAACGACAACCCAATCATAATACGACCACATATTGTGTTTACTGACGGACGACAACAACGACAACCCAATCATAATACGACCACATATTGTGTTTACTGACGGACGACAACAACGACAACCCAATCATAACACGACCACATATTGTGTTTACTGACGGAAGACAACGACAACCCAATCATAATACGACCACATATTGTGTTTACTGACGGACGACAACGACAACCCAATCTTAATACGACCACATATTGTGTTTACTGACGAAGACAACAACGACAACCCAATCATAATACGACAACATATTGTGTTTACTGACGGACGACAACAACGACAACCCAATCATAATACGACCACATATTGTGCTTACTGACGGACGGCAAAAACGACAATCCAATCATAATACGACCACATATTGTGTTTACTGACGGAAGACTACGACAACCCAATCATAATACGACCACATATTGTGTTTACTGACGGAAGACAACGACAACCCAATCTTAATACGACCACATATTGTGTTTACTGACGGAAGACAACAACGACAACCCAATCATAATACGACCACATATTATGTTTACTGACGGACGACAACAACGACAACCCAATCATAATACGACCACATAGTGTGCTTACTGACGGACGACAACGACAACCCGATCATAACACAACCACATATGTGTTTACTGACGGAAGACAACGACAACCCAATCATAATACGACCACATATTGTGTTTACTAAAGGAAGACAACGACAACCCAATCATAATACGACAACATATTGTGTTTACTGACGAAGACAACGACAACCCAATCATAATACAACCGCATATTGTGCTTACTGACGGACGACAACAACGACAACCCAATCATAATACGACCACATATTGTGTTTACTGACGGAAGACAACGACAACCCAATCATAATACGACCACATATTGTGTTTACTGACGGACAACAACGACAACCCAATCTTAATACGACCACATATTGTGTTTACTGACGAAGATAACAACGACAACCCAATCATAATACGACCACATATTGTGTTTACTGACGGACGACAACAACGACAACCCAATCATAATACGACCACATATTGTGTTTACTGACGGACGACAACGACAACCCAATCTTAATACGACCACATATTGTGTTTACTGACGAAGACAACAACGACAACCCAATCATAATACGATCACATATTGTGTTTACTGACGGATGACAACAACGACAACCCAATCATAATACGACCACATATTGTGCTTACTGACGGACGACTACAACGACAACCCAATCATAACACGACCACATATTGTGTTTACTGACGGAAGAAAACGACAACCCAATCATAATACGACCACATATTGTGTTTACTGAAGGAAGACAACGACAACCCAATCATAATGCGACCACATATTGTGTTTTCTGACGGACGACAACGACAACCCAATCATAATACGATCACATATTGTGTTTACTGACGGAAGACAACAACGACAACCCAATCATAATACGACCACATATTGTGTTTACTGACGGAAGACAACGACAACCCAATCATAATACAACCGCATATTGTGTTTACTGACGGAAGACAACGACAACCCCATCATAATACGACCACATATTGTGTTTACTGACGGAAGACAACAACGACAACCCAATCATAATACGACCACATATTGTGTTTACTGACGGAAGACAACGACAACCCAATCATAATACGACCACATATTGTGCTTACTGACGGAAGACAACAACGACAACCCAATCATAACACAACCACATATTGTGTTTACTGACGGAAGACAACGACAACCCAATCATAATGCGACCACATATTGTGTTTACTGAAGGAAGAAAACGACAACCCAATCATAATACGACCACATATTGTGTCTACTGACGGACGACAACCACAACCCAATCTTAATACGACCACATATTGTGTTTACTGACGGAAGACAACAACGACAACCCAATCATAATACCACCACATATTGTGTTTACTGACGGACGACAACAACGACAACCCAATCATAATACGACCACATATTGTGCTTACTGACGGACGACAACAACGACAATCCAATCATAATACGACCACATATTGTGTTTACTGACGGACGACAACGACAACCCAATCATAATACGACCACATATTGTGTTTACTGACGGACGACAACGACAACCCAATCTTAATACGACCACATATTGTGTTTAATGACGGAAGACAACAACGACAACCCAATCATAATACGACCACATATTGTGCTTACTGACGGACGAGTACAACGACAACCCAATCATAACACGACCACATTGTGTTTACTGACGGAAGACAACGACAACCCAATCATAATACGACCACATATTTTGTTTACTGAAGGAAGACAACGACAACCCTATCATAATGCGACCACATATTGTGTTTACTGACGGACGACAACGACAACCCAATCATAATACGATCACATATTGTGTTTACTGACGGAAGACAACAACGACAACCCAATCATAATACGACCACATATTGTGTTTACTGACGGAAGACAACGACAACCCAATCATAATACGACCGCATATTGTGCTTACTGACGAAGATAACAACGACAACCCAATCATAATACGACCACATATTGTGTTTACTGACGGACGACAACAACGACAACCCAATCATAATACGACCACATATTGTGTTTACTGACGGACGACAACAACGACAACCCAATCATAACACGACCACATATTGTGTTTACTGACGGAAGACAACGACAACCCAATCATAATACGACCACATATTGTGTTTACTGACGGACGACAACGACAACCCAATCTTAATACGACCACATATTGTGTTTACTGACGAAGACAACAACGACAACCCAATCATAATACGACAACATATTGTGTTTACTGACGGACGACAACAACGACAACCCAATCATAATACGACCACATATTGTGCTTACTGACGGACGGCAAAAACGACAATCCAATCATAATACGACCACATATTGTGTTTACTGACGGAAGACTACGACAACCCAATCATAATACGACCACATATTGTGTTTACTGACGGAAGACAACGACAACCCAATCTTAATACGACCACATATTGTGTTTACTGACGGAAGACAACAACGACAACCCAATCATAATACGACCACATATTATGTTTACTGACGGACGACAACAACGACAACCCAATCATAATACGACCACATAGTGTGCTTACTGACGGACGACAACGACAACCCGATCATAACACAACCACATATGTGTTTACTGACGGAAGACAACGACAACCCAATCATAATACGACCACATATTGTGTTTACTAAAGGAAGACAACGACAACCCAATCATAATACGACAACATATTGTGTTTACTGACGAAGACAACGACAACCCAATCATAATACAACCGCATATTGTGCTTACTGACGGACGACAACAACGACAACCCAATCATAATACGACCACATATTGTGTTTACTGACGGAAGACAACGACAACCCAATCATAATACGACCACATATTGTGTTTACTGACGGACGACAACGACAACCCAATCTTAATACGACCACATATTGTGTTTACTGACGAAGATAACAACGACAACCCAATCATAATACGACCACATATTGTGTTTACTGACGGACGACAACAACGACAACCCAATCATAATACGACCACATATTGTGTTTACTGACGGACGACAACGACAACCCAATCTTAATACGACCACATATTGTGTTTACTGACGAAGACAACAACGACAACCCAATCATAATACGATCACATATTGTGTTTACTGACGGATGACAACAACGACAACCCAATCATAATACGACCACATATTGTGCTTACTGACGGACGACTACAACGACAACCCAATCATAACACGACCACATATTGTGTTTACTGACGGAAGAAAACGACAACCCAATCATAATACGACCACATATTGTGTTTACTGAAGGAAGACAACGACAACCCAATCATAATGCGACCACATATTGTGTTTTCTGACGGACGACAACGACAACCCAATCATAATACGATCACATATTGTGTTTACTGACGGAAGACAACAACGACAACCCAATCATAATACGACCACATATTGTGTTTACTGACGGAAGACAACGACAACCCAATCATAATACAACCGCATATTGTGCTTACTGACGGACGACAACAACGACAACCCAATCATAACACGACCGCATATTGTGTTTACTGACGGACGACAACAACGACAACCCAATCATAACACGACCACATATTGTGTTTACTGACGAAAGAAAACGACAACCCAATCATAATACTACATCATATTGTGTTTACTGACGGACGACAACGACAACCCAATCTTAATACGACCACATATTGTGTTTACTGACGGATGAGAACGACAACCCAATCATAATACGACCACATATTGTGTTTACTGAAGGAAGACAACGACAACCCAATCATAATACGACCGCATATTGTGCATACTGACGGACGACAACAACGACAACCCAATCATAACACGACCGGATATTGTGTTTACTGACGGACGACAACAACGACAACCCAATCATAACACGACCACATATTGTGTTTACTGACGGAAGACAACGACAACCCAATCATAATACGACCACATATTGTGTTTACTGAAGGAAGACAACGACAACCCAATCATAATACGACCACATATTGTGTTTACTGACGGACGACAACGACAACCCAATCTTAATACGACCACATATTGTGTTTACTGACGAAGATAACAACGACAACCCAATCATAATACGACCACATATTGTGTTTACTGACGGACGACAACAACGACAACCCAATCATAATACGACCACATATTGTGCTTACTGACGGACGACAACAACGACAACCCAATCATAATACGACCACATATTGTGTTTACTGACGGACGACAACGACAACCCAATCATAATACGACCGCATATTTTGTTTACTGACGGAAGACAACGACAACCCAATCATAATGCGACCACATATTGTATTTACTGAAGGAAGACAACAACGACAACCCAATCATAATACGACCACATATTGTGTTTACTGACGGAAGACCACGACAACCCAATCATAATACGACCACATATTGTGTTTACTGAAGGAAGACAACGACAACCCAATCATAATACGACCACATATTGTGTTTACTGACGGAAGACAACGACAACCCAATCTTAATACGACCACATATTGTGTTTACTGACGGAAGACAACGACAACCCAATCATAATACGACCGCATATTGTGCTTACTGACGGACGACAACAACGACAACCCAATCATAACACGACCGCATATTGTGTTTACTGACGGACGACAACAACGACAACCCAATCATAACACGACCACATATTGTGTTTACTGACGGAAGACAACGACAACCCAATCATAATACGACAACATATTGTGTTTACTGACGGACGACAACGACAACCCAATCTTAATACGACCACATATTGTGTTTACTGACGGATGAGAACGACAACCCAATCATAATACGACCACATATTGTGTTTACTGACGAAGACAACGACAACCCAATCATAATACGACCGTATATTGTGCTTACTGACGGACGACAACAACGACAACCCAATCTTAACACGACCGCATATTGTGTTTACTGACGGACGAAAACAACGACAACCCAATCATAACACGACCACATATTGTGTTTACTGACGAAGACAACGACAACCCAATCATAATACGACATCATATTGTGTTTACTGACGGACGACAACGACAACCCAATCTTAATACGACCACATATTGTGTTTACTGACGGATGAGAACGACAACCCAATCATAATACGACCACATATTGTGTTTACTGAAGGAAGACAACGACAACCCAATCATAATACGACCACATATTGTGTTTACTGACGGACGACAACGACAACGACAACCCAATCTTAATACGACCACATATTGTGTTTACTGACGAAGACAACAACGACAACCCAATCATAATACGACCACATATTGTGTTTACTGACGGACGACTACAACGACAACCCAATCATAATACGACCACATATTGTGTTTACTGAAGGAAGACAACGACAACCCAATCATAATACAACCGCATATTGTGCTTACTGACGGACGACAACAACGACAACCCAATCATAACACGACCGCATATTGTGTTTACTGACGGACGACAACAACGACAACCCAATCATAACACGACCACATATTGTGTTTACTGAAGAAAGACAACGACAACCCAATCATAATACGACAACATATTGTGTTTACTGACGGACGACAACGACAAGCCAATCTTAATACGACCACATATTGTGTTTACTGACGCATGATAACGACAACCCAATCATAATACGACCACATATTGTGTTTACTAACGAAGACAACGACAACCCAATCATAATACGACCGCATATTGTGCTTACTGACGGACGACAACAACGACAACCCAATCATAACACGACCGCATATTGTGTTTACTGACGGACGACAACAACGACAACCCAATCATAACACGACCACATATTGTGTTTACTGACGAAAGACAACGACAACCCAATCATAATACGACATCATATTGTGTTTACTGACGGACGACAACGACAACCCAATCATAATACGACCACATATTTTGTTTACTGACGGAAGACAACGACAACCCAATCATAATGCGACCACATATTGTATTTACTGACGGAAGACAACAACGACAACCCAATCATAATACGACCACATATTGTGGTTACTGACGGAAGACAACGACAACCCAATCATAATACGACCACATATTGTGTTTACTGAAGGAAGACAACGACAACCCAATCATAATACGACCACATATTGTGTTTACTGACGGACGACAACGACAACCCAATCTTAATACGACCACATATTGTGTTTACTGACGGAAGACAACGACAACCCAATCATAATACGACCGCATATTGTGCTTACTGACGGACGACAACAACGACAACCCAATCATAACACGACCGCATATTGTGTTTACTGACGGACGACAACAACGACAACTCAATCATAACACGACCACATATTGTGTTTACTGACGGAAGACAACGACAACCCAATCATAATACGACAACATATTGTGTTTACTGACGGACGACAACGACAACCCAATCTTAATACGACCACATATTGTGTTTACTGACGAAGATAACAACGACAACCCAATCATAATACGACCACATATTGTGTTTACTGACGGACGACAACAACGACAACCCAATCATAATACGACCACATATTGTGCTTACTGACGGACGACAACAACGACAACCCAATCATAATACGACCACATATTGTCTTTACTGACGGACGACAACGACAACCCAATCATAATACGACCACATATTTTGTTTTCTGACGGAAGACAACGACAACCCAATCATAATACGACCACATATTGTGTTTACTGAAGGAAGACAACGACAACCCAATCATAATACGACCACATATTGTGTTTACTGACGGATGAGAACGACAACCCAATCATAATACGACCACATATTGTGTTTACTGACGAAGACAACGACAACCCAATCTTAATACGACCACATATTGTGTTTACTGACGGAAGACAACGACAACCCAATCATAATACGACCACATATTGTGTTTACTGAAGGAAGACAACGACAACCCAATCATAATACGACCACATATTGTGTTTACTGACGGACGACAACGACAACCCAATCTTAATACGACCACATATTGTGTTTACTGACGGAAGACAACGACAACCCAATCATAATACGACCGCATATTGTGCTTACTGACGGACGACAACAACGACAACCCAATCATAACACGACCGCATATTGTGTTTACTGACGGACGACAACAACGACAACTCAATCATAACACGACCACATATTGTGTTTACTGACGGAAGACAACGACAACCCAATCATAATACGACAACATATTGTGTTTACTGACGGACGACAACGACAACCCAATCTTAATACGACCACATATTGTGTTTACTGACGGATGAGAACGACAACCCAATCATAATACGACCACATATTGTGTTTACTGACGAAGACAACGACAACCCAATCATAATACGACCACATATTGTGCTTACTGACGGACGACAACAACGACAACCCAATCATAACACGACCGCATATTGTGTTTACTGACGGACGAAAACAACGACAACCCAATCATAACACGACCACATATTGTGTTTACTGACGAAGACAACGACAACCCAATCATAATACGACATCATATTGTGTTTACTGACGGACGACAACGACAACCCAATCTTAATACGACCACATATTGTGTTTACTGACGAATGAGAACGACAACCCAATCATAATACGACCACATATTGTGTTTACTGAAGGAAGACAACGACAACCCAATCATAATACGACCGCATATTGTGCTTACTGACGGACGACAACAACGACAACCCAATCATAACACGACCACATATTGTGTTTACTGACGGAAGACAACGACAACCCAATCATAATACGACCACATATTGTGTTTACTGAAGGAAGACAACGACAACCCAATCATAATACGACCACATATTGTGTTTACTGACGGACGACAACGACAACCCAATCTTAATACGACCATATATTGTGTTTACTGACGAAGATAACAACGACAACCCAATCATAATACGACCACATATTGTGTTTACTGACGGACGACAACAACGACAACCCAATCATAATACGACCACATATTGTGCTTACTGACGGACGACAACAACGACAACCCAATCATAATACGACCACATATTGTGTTTACTGACGGACGACAACGACAACCCAATCATAATACGACCACATATTTTGTTTACTGACGGAAGACAACAACGACAACCCAATCATAATACGACCACATATTGTATTTACTGACGGAAGATAACGACAACCCAATCATAATACGACCACATATTGTGTTTACTGACGGACGACAACAACGACAACCCAATCATAATACGACCACATATTGTGCTTACTGACGGACGACAACAACAACCCAATCATAATACGACCACATATTGTGTTTACTGATGGAAGACAACGACAACCCAATCATAATACGACCACATATTGTGTTTACTGACGGAAGACAACAACGACAACCCAATCATAATACGACCACATATTGTGTTTACTGACGGAAGACAACGACAACCCAATCATAATACGACCACATATTGTGTTTACTGAAGGAAGACAACGACAACCCAATCATAATACGACCACATATTGTGTTTACTGACGGACGACAACGACAACCCAATCTTAATACGACCACATATTGTGTTTACTGACGGAAGACAACAACGACAACCCAATCATAATACGACCACATATTGTGTTTACTGACGGACGACAACAACGACAACCCAATCATAATACGACCACATATTGTGCTTACTGACGAACGACTACAACGACAACCCAATCATAACACGACCACATATTGTGTTTACTGACGGAAGACAACGACAACTCAATCATAATACGACCACATATTGTGCTTACTGACGGAAGAAAACAAAGACAACCCAATCATAATACGACCACATATTGTGTTTACTGACGAAGACAACGACAACCCAATCATAATACGACCACATATTGTGCTTACTGACGGACGACAACAACGACAACCCAATCATAACACGACCGCATATTGTGTTTACTGACGGACGAAAACAACGACAACCCAATCATAACACGACCACATATTGTGTTTACTGACGAAGACAACGACAACCCAATCATAATACGACATCATATTGTGTTTACTGACGGACGACAACGACAACCCAATCTTAATACGACCACATATTGTGTTTACTGACGAATGAGAACGACAACCCAATCATAATACGACCACATATTGTGTTTACTGAAGGAAGACAACGACAACCCAATCATAATACGACCGCATATTGTGCTTACTGACGGACGACAACAACGACAACCCAATCATAACACGACCGGATATTGTGTTTACTGACGGACGACAACAACGACAACCCAATCATAACACGACCACATATTGTGTTTACTGACGGAAGACAACGACAACCCAATCATAATACGACCACATATTGTGTTTACTGAAGGAAGACAACGACAACCCAATCATAATACGACCACATATTGTGTTTACTGACGGACGACAACAACGACAACCCAATCATAATACGACCACATATTGTGCTTACTGACGGACGACAACAACGACAACCCAATCATAATACGACCACATATTGTGTTTACTGACGGACGACAACGACAACCCAATCATAATACGCCCACATATTTTGTTTACTGACGGAAGACAACAACGACAACCCAATCATAATACGACCACATATTGTATTTACTGACGGAAGATAACGACAACCCAATCATAATACGACCACATATTGTGTTTACTGACGGACGACAACAACGACAACCCAATCATAATACGACCACATATTGTGCTTACTGACGGACGACAACAACAACCCAATCATAATACGACCACATATTGTATTTACTGATGGAAGACAACGACAACCCAATCATAATACGACCACATATTGTGTTTACTGACGGAAGACAACAACGACAACCCAATCATAATACGACCACATATTGTGTTTACTGACGGAAGACAACGACAACCCAATCATAATACGACCACATATTGTGTTTACTGAAGGAAGACAACGACAACCCAATCATAATACGACCACATATTGTGTTTACTGACGGACGACAACGACAACCCAATCTTAATACGACCACATATTGTGTTTACTGACGGAAGACAACAACGACAACCCAATCATAATACGACCACATATTGTGTTTACTGACGGACGACAACAACGACAACCCAATCATAATACGACCACATATTGTGCTTACTGACGAACGACTACAACGACAACCCAATCATAACACGACCACATATTGTGTTTACTGACGGAAGACAACGACAACTCAATCATAATACGACCACATATTGTGCTTACTGACGGAAGAAAACAAAGACAACCCAATCATAATACGACCACATATTGTGTTTACTGGCGGAAGACAACGACAACCCAATCATAACACGACCACATATTGTGTTTACTGAAGGAAGACAACGACAACCCAATTATAATACGACCACATATTGTGTTTACTGAAGGAAGACAACGACAACCCAATCATAATACGACCACATATTGTGTTTACTGACGGAAGACAACGACAACTCAATCATAATACGAACACATATTGTGCTTACTGACGGAAGAAAACAAAGACAACCCAATCATAATACGACCACATATTGTGTTTACTGACGGACGACAACGACAACCCAATCTTAATACGACCACATATTGTGTTTACTGACGGAAGACAACAACGACAACCCAATCATAATACGACCACATATTGTGTTTACTGACGGAAGACAACAACGACAACCCAATCATAATACGACCACATATTGTGCTTACTGACGGACGACTACAACGACAACCCAATCATAACACGACCAGATATTGTGTTTACTGACGGCCGACAACGACAACCCAATCATAATACGATCACATATTGTGTTTACTGACGGAAGACAACGACAACCCAATCATAATACGACCACATATTGTGCTTACTGACCGAAGACAACAACGACAACCCAGTCATAACACAACCACATATTGTGTTTACTGACGGAAGACAACGACAACCCAATCATAATACGACCACATATTGTGTTTACTGAAGGAAGACAACGACAACCCAATCATAATACGACCACATATTGTGTTTACTGACGGACGACAACGACAACCCAATCTTAATACGACCACATATTGTGTTTACTGACGAAGACAACAACGACAACCCAATCATAATACGACCACATATTGTGTTTACTGACGGACGACAACAACGACAACCAAATCATAATACGACCACATATTGTGCTTACTGACGGACGACTACAACGACAACCCAATCATAACACGACCACATATTGTTTACTGACGGAAGACAACGACAACCCAATCATAATACGACCACATATTGTGTTTACTGAAGAAAGACAACGACAACCCAATCATAATGCGACCACATATTGTGTTTTCTGACGGACGACAACGACAACCCAATCATAATACGATCACATATTGTGTTTACTGACGGAAGACAACAACGACAACCCAATCATAATACGACCACATATTGTGTTTACTGACCGAAGACAACAACGACAACCCAGTCATAACACGACCACATATTGTGTTTACTGACGGAAGACAACGACAACCCAATCATAATACGACCACATATTGTGTTTACTGAAGGAAGACAACGACAACCCAATCATAATACGACCACATATTGTGTTTACTGACGGACGACAACGACAACCCAATCTTAATACGACCACATATTGTGTTTACTGACGAAGACAACAACGACAACCCAATCATAATACGACCACATATTGTGTTTACTGACGGACGACAACAACGACAACCAAATCATAATACGACCACATATTGTGCTTACTGACGGACGACTACAACGACAACCCAATCATAACACGACCACATATTGTTTACTGACGGAAGACAACGACAACCCAATCATAATACGACCACATATTGTGTTTACTGAAGGAAGACAACGACAACCCAATCATAATGCGACCACATATTGTGTTTTCTGACGGACGACAACGACAACCCAATCATAATACGATCACATATTGTGTTTACTGACGGAAGACAACAACGACAACCCAATCATAATACGACCACATATTGTGTTTACTGACGGAAGACAACGACAACCCAATCATAATACGACCACATATTGTGTTTACTGAAGGAAGACAACGACAACCCAATCATAATGCGACCACATATTGTGTTTTCTGACGGACGACAACGACAACCCAATCATAATACGATCACATATTGTGTTTACTGACGGAAGACAACAACGACAACCCAATCATAATACGATCACATATTGTGTTTACTGACGGAAGACAACAACGACAACCCAATCATAATACGACCGCATATTGTGCTTACTGACGGACGACAACAACGACAACCTAATCATAACACGACCGCATATTGTGTTTACTGACGGACGACAACAACAACAACCCAATCATAACACGACCACATATTGTGTTTACTGACGGAAGACAACGACAACCCAATCATAATACGACAACATATTGTGTTTACTGACGGACGACAACGACAACCCAATCTTAATACGACCACATATTGTGTTTACTGACGGATGAGAACGACAACCCAATCATAATACGACCACATATTGTGTTTACTGACGAAGACAACGACAACTCAATCATAATACGACCACATATTGTGCTTACTGACGGAAGAAAACAAAGACAACCCAATCATAATACGACCACATATTGTGTTTACTGACGAAGACAACGACAACCCAATCATAATACGACCACATATTGTGCTTACTGACGGACGACAACAACGACAACCCAATCATAACACGACCGCATATTGTGTTTACTGACGGACGAAAACAACGACAACCCAATCATAACACGACCACATATTGTGTTTACTGACGAAGACAACGACAACCCAATCATAATACGACATCATATTGTGTTTACTGACGGACGACAACGACAACCCAATCTTAATACGACCACATATTGTGTTTACTGACGAATGAGAACGACAACCCAATCATAATACGACCACATATTGTGTTTACTGAAGGAAGACAACGACAACCCAATCATAATACGACCGCATATTGTGCTTACTGACGGACGACAACAACGACAACCCAATCATAACACGACCGGATATTGTGTTTACTGACGGACGACAACAACGACAACCCAATCATAACACGACCACATATTGTGTTTACTGACGGAAGACAACGACAACCCAATCATAATACGACCACATATTGTGTTTACTGAAGGAAGACAACGACAACCCAATCATAATACGACCACATATTGTGTTTACTGACGGACGACAACAACGACAACCCAATCATAATACGACCACATATTGTGCTTACTGACGGACGACAACAACGACAACCCAATCATAATACGACCACATATTGTGTTTACTGACGGACGACAACGACAACCCAATCATAATACGCCCACATATTTTGTTTACTGACGGAAGACAACAACGACAACCCAATCATAATACGACCACATATTGTATTTACTGACGGAAGATAACGACAACCCAATCATAATACGACCACATATTGTGTTTACTGACGGACGACAACAACGACAACCCAATCATAATACGACCACATATTGTGCTTACTGACGGACGACAACAACAACCCAATCATAATACGACCACATATTGTATTTACTGATGGAAGACAACGACAACCCAATCATAATACGACCACATATTGTGTTTACTGACGGAAGACAACAACGACAACCCAATCATAATACGACCACATATTGTGTTTACTGACGGAAGACAACGACAACCCAATCATAATACGACCACATATTGTGTTTACTGAAGGAAGACAACGACAACCCAATCATAATACGACCACATATTGTGTTTACTGACGGACGACAACGACAACCCAATCTTAATACGACCACATATTGTGTTTACTGACGGAAGACAACAACGACAACCCAATCATAATACGACCACATATTGTGTTTACTGACGGACGACAACAACGACAACCCAATCATAATACGACCACATATTGTGCTTACTGACGAACGACTACAACGACAACCCAATCATAACACGACCACATATTGTGTTTACTGACGGAAGACAACGACAACTCAATCATAATACGACCACATATTGTGCTTACTGACGGAAGAAAACAAAGACAACCCAATCATAATACGACCACATATTGTGTTTACTGGCGGAAGACAACGACAACCCAATCATAACACGACCACATATTGTGTTTACTGAAGGAAGACAACGACAACCCAATTATAATACGACCACATATTGTGTTTACTGAAGGAAGACAACGACAACCCAATCATAATACGACCACATATTGTGTTTACTGACGGAAGACAACGACAACTCAATCATAATACGAACACATATTGTGCTTACTGACGGAAGAAAACAAAGACAACCCAATCATAATACGACCACATATTGTGTTTACTGACGGACGACAACGACAACCCAATCTTAATACGACCACATATTGTGTTTACTGACGGAAGACAACAACGACAACCCAATCATAATACGACCACATATTGTGTTTACTGACGGAAGACAACAACGACAACCCAATCATAATACGACCACATATTGTGCTTACTGACGGACGACTACAACGACAACCCAATCATAACACGACCAGATATTGTGTTTACTGACGGCCGACAACGACAACCCAATCATAATACGATCACATATTGTGTTTACTGACGGAAGACAACGACAACCCAATCATAATACGACCACATATTGTGCTTACTGACCGAAGACAACAACGACAACCCAGTCATAACACGACCACATATTGTGTTTACTGACGGAAGACAACGACAACCCAATCATAATACGACCACATATTGTGTTTACTGAAGGAAGACAACGACAACCCAATCATCATACGACCACATATTGTGTTTACTGACGGACGACAACGACAACCCAATCTTAATACGACCACATATTGTGTTTACTGACGAAGACAACAACGACAACCCAATCATAATACGACCACATATTGTGTTTACTGACGGACGACAACAACGACAACCAAATCATAATACGACCACATATTGTGCTTACTGACGGACGACTACAACGACAACCCAATCATAACACGACCACATATTGTTTACTGACGGAAGACAACGACAACCCAATCATAATACGACCACATATTGTGTTTACTGAAGGAAGACAACGACAACCCAATCATAATGCGACCACATATTGTGTTTTCTGACGGACGACAACGACAACCCAATCATAATACGATCACATATTGTGTTTACTGACGGAAGACAACAACGACAACCCAATCATAATACGACCACATATTGTGTTTACTGACGGAAGACAACGACAACCCAATCATAATACGACCACATATTGTGTTTACTGAAGGAAGACAACGACAACCCAATCATAATGCGACCACATATTGTGTTTTCTGACGGACGACAACGACAACCCAATCATAATACGATCACATATTGTGTTTACTGACGGAAGACAACAACGACAACCCAATCATAATACGATCACATATTGTGTTTACTGACGGAAGACAACAACGACAACCCAATCATAATACGACCGCATATTGTGCTTACTGACGGACGACAACAACGACAACCTAATCATAACACGACCGCATATTGTGTTTACTGACGGACGACAACAACAACAACCCAATCATAACACGACCACATATTGTGTTTACTGACGGAAGACAACGACAACCCAATCATAATACGACAACATATTGTGTTTACTGACGGACGACAACGACAACCCAATCTTAATACGACCACATATTGTGTTTACTGACGGATGAGAACGACAACCCAATCATAATACGACCACATATTGTGTTTACTGACGAAGACAACGACAACTCAATCATAATACGACCACATATTGTGCTTACTGACGGAAGAAAACAAAGACAACCCAATCATAATACGACCACATATTGTGTTTACTGACGAAGACAACGACAACCCAATCATAATACGACCACATATTGTGCTTACTGACGGACGACAACAACGACAACCCAATCATAACACGACCGCATATTGTGTTTACTGACGGACGAAAACAACGACAACCCAATCATAACACGACCACATATTGTGTTTACTGACGAAGACAACGACAACCCAATCATAATACGACATCATATTGTGTTTACTGACGGACGACAACGACAACCCAATCTTAATACGACCACATATTGTGTTTACTGACGAATGAGAACGACAACCCAATCATAATACGACCACATATTGTGTTTACTGAAGGAAGACAACGACAACCCAATCATAATACGACCGCATATTGTGCTTACTGACGGACGACAACAACGACAACCCAATCATAACACGACCGGATATTGTGTTTACTGACGGACGACAACAACGACAACCCAATCATAACACGACCACATATTGTGTTTACTGACGGAAGACAACGACAACCCAATCATAATACGACCACATATTGTGTTTACTGAAGGAAGACAACGACAACCCAATCATAATACGACCACATATTGTGTTTACTGACGGACGACAACAACGACAACCCAATCATAATACGACCACATATTGTGCTTACTGACGGACGACAACAACGACAACCCAATCATAATACGACCACATATTGTGTTTACTGACGGACGACAACGACAACCCAATCATAATACGCCCACATATTTTGTTTACTGACGGAAGACAACAACGACAACCCAATCATAATACGACCACATATTGTATTTACTGACGGAAGATAACGACAACCCAATCATAATACGACCACATATTGTGTTTACTGACGGACGACAACAACGACAACCCAATCATAATACGACCACATATTGTGCTTACTGACGGACGACAACAACAACCCAATCATAATACGACCACATATTGTATTTACTGATGGAAGACAACGACAACCCAATCATAATACGACCACATATTGTGTTTACTGACGGAAGACAACAACGACAACCCAATCATAATACGACCACATATTGTGTTTACTGACGGAAGACAACGACAACCCAATCATAATACGACCACATATTGTGTTTACTGAAGGAAGACAACGACAACCCAATCATAATACGACCACATATTGTGTTTACTGACGGACGACAACGACAACCCAATCTTAATACGACCACATATTGTGTTTACTGACGGAAGACAACAACGACAACCCAATCATAATACGACCACATATTGTGTTTACTGACGGACGACAACAACGACAACCCAATCATAATACGACCACATATTGTGCTTACTGACGAACGACTACAACGACAACCCAATCATAACACGACCACATATTGTGTTTACTGACGGAAGACAACGACAACTCAATCATAATACGACCACATATTGTGCTTACTGACGGAAGAAAACAAAGACAACCCAATCATAATACGACCACATATTGTGTTTACTGGCGGAAGACAACGACAACCCAATCATAACACGACCACATATTGTGTTTACTGAAGGAAGACAACGACAACCCAATTATAATACGACCACATATTGTGTTTACTGAAGGAAGACAACGACAACCCAATCATAATACGACCACATATTGTGTTTACTGACGGAAGACAACGACAACTCAATCATAATACGAACACATATTGTGCTTACTGACGGAAGAAAACAAAGACAACCCAATCATAATACGACCACATATTGTGTTTACTGACGGACGACAACGACAACCCAATCTTAATACGACCACATATTGTGTTTACTGACGGAAGACAACAACGACAACCCAATCATAATACGACCACATATTGTGTTTACTGACGGAAGACAACAACGACAACCCAATCATAATACGACCACATATTGTGCTTACTGACGGACGACTACAACGACAACCCAATCATAACACGACCAGATATTGTGTTTACTGACGGCCGACAACGACAACCCAATCATAATACGATCACATATTGTGTTTACTGACGGAAGACAACGACAACCCAATCATAATACGACCACATATTGTGCTTACTGACCGAAGACAACAACGACAACCCAGTCATAACACGACCACATATTGTGTTTACTGACGGAAGACAACGACAACCCAATCATAATACGACCACATATTGTGTTTACTGAAGGAAGACAACGACAACCCAATCATCATACGACCACATATTGTGTTTACTGACGGACGACAACGACAACCCAATCTTAATACGACCACATATTGTGTTTACTGACGAAGACAACAACGACAACCCAATCATAATACGACCACATATTGTGTTTACTGACGGACGACAACAACGACAACCAAATCATAATACGACCACATATTGTGCTTACTGACGGACGACTACAACGACAACCCAATCATAACACGACCACATATTGTTTACTGACGGAAGACAACGACAACCCAATCATAATACGACCACATATTGTGTTTACTGAAGGAAG
This sequence comes from Bathymodiolus septemdierum, assembly GCA_963383655.1. Taxonomy (NCBI): domain Eukaryota; kingdom Metazoa; phylum Mollusca; class Bivalvia; order Mytilida; family Modiolidae; genus Bathymodiolus; species Bathymodiolus septemdierum. Next base: position 70,300,703 of record OY726525.1, read on the forward strand.
ACAACGACAACCCAATCATAATGCGACCACATATTGTGTTTTCTGACGGACGACAACGACAACCCAATCATAATACGATCACATATTGTGTTTACTGACGGAAGACAACAACGACAACCCAATCATAATACGACCACATATTGTGTTTACTGACCGAAGACAACAACGACAACCCAGTCATAACACGACCACATATTGTGTTTACTGACGGAAGACAACGACAACCCAATCATAATACGACCACATATTGTGTTTACTGAAGGAAGACAACGACAACCCAATCATAATACGACCACATATTGTGTTTACTGACGGACGACAACGACAACCCAATCTTAATACGACCACATATTGTGTTTACTGACGAAGACAACAACGACAACCCAATCATAATACGACCACATATTGTGTTTACTGACGGACGACAACAACGACAACCAAATCATAATACGACCACATATTGTGCTTACTGACGGACGACTACAACGACAACCCAATCATAACACGACCACATATTGTTTACTGACGGAAGACAACGACAACCCAATCATAATACGACCACATATTGTGTTTACTGAAGGAAGACAACGACAACCCAATCATAATGCGACCACATATTGTGTTTTCTGACGGACGACAACGACAACCCAATCATAATACGATCACATATTGTGTTTACTGACGGAAGACAACAACGACAACCCAATCATAATACGACCACATATTGTGTTTACTGACGGAAGACAACGACAACCCAATCATAATACGACCACATATTGTGTTTACTGAAGGAAGACAACGACAACCCAATCATAATGCGACCACATATTGTGTTTTCTGACGGACGACAACGACAACCCAATCATAATACGATCACATATTGTGTTTACTGACGGAAGACAACAACGACAACCCAATCATAATACGATCACATATTGTGTTTACTGACGGAAGACAACAACGACAACCCAATCATAATACGACCGCATATTGTGCTTACTGACGGACGACAACAACGACAACCTAATCATAACACGACCGCATATTGTGTTTACTGACGGACGACAACAACAACAACCCAATCATAACACGACCACATATTGTGTTTACTGACGGAAGACAACGACAACCCAATCATAATACGACAACATATTGTGTTTACTGACGGACGACAACGACAACCCAATCTTAATACGACCACATATTGTGTTTACTGACGGATGAGAACGACAACCCAATCATAATACGACCACATATTGTGTTTACTGACGAAGACAACGACAACCCAATCATAATACGACCGCATATTGTGCTTACTGGAGGACGACAACAACGACAACCCAATCATAACACGACCGCATATTGTGTTTACTGACGGACGACAACAACGACAACCCAATCATAACACGACCACATATTGTGTTTACTGACGGAAGACAACGACAACCCAATCATAATACGACATCATATTGTGTTTACTGACGGACGACAACGACAACCCAATCATAATACGACCACATATTGTGTTTACTGACGGATGAGAACGACAACCCAATCATAATACGACCACATATTGTGTTTACTGAAGGAAGACAACGACAACCCAATCATAATACGACCGCATATTGTGCTTACTGACGGACGACAACGACAACCCAATCATAACACGACCGGATATTGTGTTTACTGACGGACGAAAACAACGATAACCCAATCATAACACGACCACATATTGTGTTTACTGACGGAAGACAACGACAACCCAATCATAATACGACCACATATTGTGTTTACTGACGGAAGACAACGACAACCCAATCATAATACGACCACATATTGTGTTTACTGACGGACGACAACGACAACCCAATCTTAATACGACCACATATTGTGTTTACTGACGAAGATAACAACGACAACCCAATCATAATACGACCACATATTGTGTTTACTGACGGACGACAACAACGACAACCCAATCATAATACGACCACATATTGTGCTTACTGACGGACGACAACAACGACAACCCAATCATAATACGACCACATATTGTGTTTACTGACGGACGACAACGACAACCCAATCATAATACGACCACATATTTTGTTTACTGACGGAAGACAACAACGACAACCCAATCATAATACGACCACATATTGTATTTACTGACGAAAGATAACGACAACCCAATCATAATACGACCACATATTGTGTTTACTGACGGACGACAACAACGACAACCCAATCATAATACGACCACATATTGTGCTTACTGACGGACGACAACAACAACCCAATCATAATACGACCACATATTGTATTTACTGACGAAGACAACGACAACCCAATCATAATACGACCACATATTGTGTTTACTGACGGACGACAACAACGACAACCCAATCATAATACGACCACATATTGTGCTTACTGACGAACGACTACAACGACAACCCAATCATAACACGACCACATATTGTGTTTACTGACGAAGATAACAACGACAACCCAATCATAATACGACCACATATTGTGTTTACTGACGGAAGACAACGACAACTCAATCATAATACGACCACATATTGTGCTTACTGACGGAAGAAAACAAAGACAACCCAATCATAATACGACCACATATTGTGTTTACTGACGGAAGACAACGACAACCCAATCATAACACGACCACATATTGTGTTTACTGAAGGAAGACAACGACAACCCAATCATAATACGACCGCATATTGTGCTTACTGACGGACGACAACGACAACCCAATCATAACACGACCGGATATTGTGTTTACTGACGGACGAAAACAACAACAACCCAATCATAACACGACCACATATTGTGTTTACTGACGGAAGACAACGACAACCCAATCATAATACGACAACATATTGTGTTTACTGACGGACGACAACGACAACCCAATCTTAATACGACCACATATTGTGTTTACTGACGGATGAGAACGACAACCCAATCATAATACGACCACATATTGTGTTTACTGACGAAGACAACGACAACCCAATCATAATACGACCGCATATTGTGCTTACTGGAGGACGACAACAACGACAACCCAATCATAACACGACCGCATATTGTGTTTACTGACGGACGACAACAACGACAACCCAATCATAACACGACCACATATTGTGTTTACTGACGGAAGACAACGACAACCCAATCATAATACGACATCATATTGTGTTTACTGACGGACGACAACGACAACCCAATCATAATACGACCACATATTGTGTTTACTGACGGATGAGAACGACAACCCAATCATAATACGACCACATATTGTGTTTACTGAAGGAAGACAACGACAACCCAATCATAATACGACCGCATATTGTGCTTACTGACGGACGACAACGACAACCCAATCATAACACGACCGGATATTGTGTTTACTGACGGACGAAAACAACGATAACCCAATCATAACACGACCACATATTGTGTTTACTGACGGAAGACAACGACAACCCAATCATAATACGACCACATATTGTGTTTACTGACGGAAGACAACGACAACCCAATCATAATACGACCACATATTGTGTTTACTGACGGACGACAACGACAACCCAATCTTAATACGACCACATATTGTGTTTACTGACGAAGATAACAACGACAACCCAATCATAATACGACCACATATTGTGTTTACTGACGGACGACAACAACGACAACCCAATCATAATACGACCACATATTGTGCTTACTGACGGACGACAACAACGACAACCCAATCATAATACGACCACATATTGTGTTTACTGACGGACGACAACGACAACCCAATCATAATACGACCACATATTTTGTTTACTGACGGAAGACAACAACGACAACCCAATCATAATACGACCACATATTGTATTTACTGACGAAAGATAACGACAACCCAATCATAATACGACCACATATTGTGTTTACTGACGGACGACAACAACGACAACCCAATCATAATACGACCACATATTGTGCTTACTGACGGACGACAACAACAACCCAATCATAATACGACCACATATTGTATTTACTGACGAAGACAACGACAACCCAATCATAATACGACCACATATTGTGTTTACTGACGGACGACAACAACGACAACCCAATCATAATACGACCACATATTGTGCTTACTGACGAACGACTACAACGACAACCCAATCATAACACGACCACATATTGTGTTTACTGACGAAGATAACAACGACAACCCAATCATAATACGACCACATATTGTGTTTACTGACGGAAGACAACGACAACTCAATCATAATACGACCACATATTGTGCTTACTGATGGAAGAAAACAAAGACAACCCAATCATAATACGACCACATATTGTGTTTACTGACGGAAGACAACGACAACCCAATCATAACACGACCACATATTGTGTTTACTGAAGGAAGACAACGACAACCCAATCATAATACGACCGCATATTGTGCTTACTGACGGACGACAACGACAACCCAATCATAACACGACCGGATATTGTGTTTACTGACGGACGAAAACAACGATAACCCAATCATAACACGACCACATATTGTGTTTACTGACGGAAGACAACGACAACCCAATCATAATACGACCACATATTGTGTTTACTGACGGAAGACAACGACAACCCAATCATAATACGACCACATATTGTGTTTACTGACGGACGACAACGACAACCCAATCTTAATACGACCACATATTGTGTTTACTGACGAAGATAACAACGACAACCCAATCATAATACGACCACATATTGTGTTTACTGACGGACGACAACAACGACAACCCAATCATAATACGACCACATATTGTGCTTACTGACGGACGACAACAACGACAACCCAATCATAATACGACCACATATTGTGTTTACTGACGGACGACAACGACAACCCAATCATAATACGACCACATATTTTGTTTACTGACGGAAGACAACAACGACAACCCAATCATAATACGACCACATATTGTATTTACTGACGAAAGATAACGACAACCCAATCATAATACGACCACATATTGTGTTTACTGACGGACGACAACAACGACAACCCAATCATAATACGACCACATATTGTGCTTACTGACGGACGACAACAACAACCCAATCATAATACGACCACATATTGTATTTACTGACGAAGACAACGACAACCCAATCATAATACGACCACATATTGTGTTTACTGACGGACGACAACAACGACAACCCAATCATAATACGACCACATATTGTGCTTACTGACGAACGACTACAACGACAACCCAATCATAACACGACCACATATTGTGTTTACTGACGGAAGACAACGACAACCCAATTATAATACGACCACATATTGTGTTTACTGACGGAAGACAACGACAACTCAATCATAATACGACCACATATTGTGCTTACTGACGGAAGAAAACAAAGACAACCCAATCATAATACGACCACATATTGTGTTTACTGACGGAAGACAACGACAACCCAATCATAACACGACCACATATTGTGTTTACTGAAGGAAGACAACGACAACCCAATTATAATACGACCACATATTGTGTTTACTGAAGGAAGACAACGACAACCCAATGATAATACGACCACATATTGTGTTTACTGACGGAAGACAACGACAACTCAATCATAATACGACCACATATTGTGCTTACTGACGGAAGAAAACAAAGACAACCCAATCATAATACGACCATTGTGTTTACTGACGGACGACAACGACAACCCAATCTTAATACGACCACATATTGTGTTTACTGACGAAAGACAACAACGACAACCCAATCATAATACGACCACATATTGTGTTTACTGACGGAAGACAACAACGACAACCCAATCATAATACGACCACATATTGTGCTTACTGACGGACGACTACAACGACAACCCAATCATAACACGATCAGATATTGTGTTTACTGACGGAAGACAACGACAACCCAATCATAATACGACCACATATTGTGTTTACTGAAGAAAGACAACGACAACCCAATCATAATGCGACCACATATTGTGTTAACTGACGGACGACAACGACAACCCAATCATAATACGATCACATATTGTGTTTACTGACGGAAGACAACAACGACAACCCATTCATAATACGACCACATATTGTGTTTACTGACGGAAGACAACAACGACAACCCAATCATAATACGACCACATATTGTGTTTACTGACGAAGACAACGACGACCCAATCATAATACGACCACATATTGTGCTTACTGACGGAAGACAACAACGACAACCCAGTCATAACACGACCACATATTGTGTTTACTGACGGAAGACAACGACAACCGAATCATAATACGACCACATATTGTGTTTACTGAAGGAAGACAACGACAACCCAATCATAATACGACCACATATTGTGTTTACTGACGGACGACAACGACAACCCAATCTTAATACGACCACATATTGTGTTTACTGACGAAGACAACAACGACAACCCAATCATAATACGACCACATATTGTTTTTACTGACGGACGACAACAACGACAACCCAATCATAATACGACCACATATTGTGCTTACTGACGGACGACTACAACGACAACCCAATCATAACACGACCACATATTGTGTTTACTGACGGAAGACAAAGACAACCCAATCATAATACGACCACATATTGTGTTTACTGAAGGAAGACAACGACAACCCAATCATAATGCGACCACATATTGTGTTTTCTGACGGACGACAACGACAGCCCAATCATAATACGATCACATATTGTGTTTACTGACGGAAGACAACAACGACAACCCAATCATAATACGACCACATATTGTGTTTACTGACGGAAGACAACGACAACCCAATCATAATACGACTGCATATTGTGCTTACTGACGGACGACAACAACGACAACCCAATCATAACACGACCGCATATTGTGTTTACTGACGGACGACAACAACGACAACCCAATCATAACACGACCACATATTGTGTTTACTGACGGAAGACAACGACAACCCAATCATAATACGACAACATATTGTGTTTACTGACGGACGACAACGACAACCCAATCTTAATACGACCACATATTGTGTTTACTGACGGAAGACAACGACAACCCAATCATAATACGACATCATATTGTGCTTACTGACGGACGACAACAACGACAACCCAATCATAACACGACCGCATATTGTCTTTACTGACGGACGACAACAACGACAACCCAATCATAACACGACCACATATTGTGTTTACTGACGGAAGACAACGACAACCCAATCATAATACGACATCATATTGTGTTTACTGACGGACGACAACGACAACCCAATCTTAATACGACCACATATTGTGTTTACTGACGGATGAGAACGGCCAATCATAATACGACCACATATTGTGTTTACTGAAGGAAGACAACGACAACCCAATCATAATACGACCGCATATTGTGCTTACTGACGGACGACAACAACGACAACCCAATCATAACACGACCGGATATTGTGTTTACTGACGGACGACAACAACGACAACCCAATCATAACACGACCACATATTGTGTTTACTGACGGAAGACAACGACAACCCAATCATAATACGACCACATATTGTGTTTACTGACGGAAGACAACGACAACCCAATCATAATACGACCACATATTGTGTTTACTGACGGAAGACAACGACAACCCAATCTTAATACGACCACATATTGTGTTTACTGACGGACGACAACAACGACAACCCAATCATAATACGACCACATATTGTGCTTACTGACGGACGACAACAACGACAACCCAATCATAATACGACCACATATTGTGTTTACTGACGGACGACAACGACAACCCAATCATAGACAACCCAATCATAATACGACCACATATTGTGCTTACTGACGGACGACAACAACGACAACCCAATCATAATACGACCACATATTGTGTTTACTGACGGACGACAACGACAACCCAATCATAGACAACCCAATCATAATACGACCACATATTGAGCTTACTGACGGACGACAACAACAACCCAATCATAATACGACCACATATTGTATTTACTGACGAAGACAACGACAACCCAATTATAATACGACCACATATTGTGTTTACTGACGGAAGACAACAACGACAACCCAATCATAATACGACCACATATTGTGTTTACTGACGGAAGAGAACAACGACAACCCAATCATAATACGACCACATATTGTGTTTACTGACGGACGAAAACAACGACAACCCAATCATAATACGACCACATATTGTGCTTACTGACGAACGACTACAACGACAACCCAATCATAACACGACCAGATATTGTGTTTACTGACGGAAGACAACGACAACCCAATCATAATACGACCACATATTGTGTTTACTGACGGAAGACAACAACGACAACCCAATCATAATACGACCACATATTGTGTTTACTGACGGAAGACAACGACAACCCAATCATAATACGACCACATATTGTGTTTACTGAAGGAAGACAACGACAACCCAATCATAATACGACCACATATTGTGTTTACTGACGGACGACAACGACAACCCAATCTTAATACGACCACATATTGTGTTTACTGACGGAAGACAACAACGACCACCCAATCATAATACGACCACATATTGTGTTTACTGACGGACGAAAACAACGACAACCCAATCATAATACGACCACATATTGTGCTTACTGACGAACGACTACAACGACAACCCAATCATAACACGACCAGATATTGTGTTTACTGACGGAAGACAACGACAACCCAATCATAATACGACCACATATTGTGTTTACTGACGGAAGACAACGACAACTCAATCATAATACGACCACATATTGTGCTTACTGACGGAAGAAAACAAAGACAACCCAATCATAATACGACCACATATTGTGTTTACTGATGGAAGAGAACAACGACAACCCAATCATAATACGACCACATATTGTGTTTACTGACGGACGAAAACAACGACAACCCAATCATAATACGACCACATATTGTGCTTACTGACGAACGACTACAACGACAACCCAATCATAACACGACCAGATATTGTGTTTACTGACGGAAGACAACGACAACCCAATCATAATACGACCACATATTGTGTTTACTGACGGAAGACAACGACAACCCAATCATAACACGACCACATATTGTGTTTACTGAAGGAAGACAACGACAACCCAATTATAATACGACCACATATTGTGTTTACTGAAGGAAGACAACGACAACCCAATCATAATACGACCACATATTGTGTTTACTGACGGAAGACAACGACAACTCAATCATAATACGACCACATATTGTGCTTACTGACGGAAGAAAACAAAGACAACCCAATCATAATGCGACCACATATTGTGTTTACTGACGGACGATAACGACAACCCAATCTTAATACGACCACATATTTTGTTTACTGACGGAAGACAACAACGACAACCCAATCATAATACGACCACATATTGTGTTTACTGACGGAAGACAACAACGACAACCCAATCATAATACGACCACATATTGTGCTTACTGACGGACGACTACAACGACAACCCAATCATAACACGACCAGATATTGTGTTTACTGACGGAAGACAACGACAATCCAATCATAATACGACCACATATTGTGTTTACTGAAGAAAGACAACGACAACCCAATCATAATGCGACCACATATTGTGTTTACTGACGGACGACAACGACAACCCAATCATAATACGATCACATATTGTGTTTACTGACGGAAGACAACAACGACAACCCATTCATAATACGACCACATATTGTGTTTACTGACGGAAGACAACGACAACCCAATCATAATACGATCGCATATTGTGTTTACTGACGGACGACAACAACGACAACCCAATCATTACACAACCACATATTGTGTTTACTGACGGAAGACAACGACAACCCAATCATAATACGATAACATATTGCGTTTACTGACGGACGACAACGACAACCCAATCTTAATACGACCACATATTGTGTTTACTGAAGGATGAGAACGACAACCCAATCATAATACGACCGCATATTGTGCTTACTGACGGACGACAACAACGACAACCCAATTATAACACGACCGGATATTGTGTTTACTGACGGACGACAACAACGACAACCCAATCATAACACGACCACATATTGTGTTTACTGACGGACGAAAACAACGACAACCCAATCATAATACGACCACATATTGTGCTTACTGACGAACGACTACAACGACAACCCAATCATAACACGACCAGATATTGTGTTTACTGACGGAAGACAACGACAACCCAATCATAATACGACCACATATTGTGTTTACTGACGGAAGACAACGACAACTCAATCATAATACGACCACATATTGTGCTTACTGACGGAAGAAAACAAAGACAACCCAATCATAATACGACCACATATTGTGTTTACTGATGGAAGAGAACAACGACAACCCAATCATAATACGACCACATATTGTGTTTACTGACGGACGAAAACAACGACAACCCAATCATAATACGACCACATATTGTGCTTACTGACGAACGACTACAACGACAACCCAATCATAACACGACCAGATATTGTGTTTACTGACGGAAGACAACGACAACCCAATCATAACACGACCACATATTGTGTTTACTGAAGGAAGACAACGACAACCCAATTATAATACGACCACATATTGTGTTTACTGAAGGAAGACAACGACAACCCAATCATAATACGACCACATATTGTGTTTACTGACGGAAGACAACGACAACTCAATCATAATACGACCACATATTGTGCTTACTGACGGAAGAAAACAAAGACAACCCAATCATAATACGACCACATATTGTGTTTACTGACGGACGATAACGACAACCCAATCTTAATACGACCACATATTTTGTTTACTGACGGAAGACAACAACGACAACCCAATCATAATACGACCACATATTGTGTTTACTGACGGAAGACAACAACGACAACCCAATCATAATACGACCACATATTGTGCTTACTGACGGACGACTACAACGACAACCCAATCATAACACGACCAGATATTGTGTTTACTGACGGAAGACAACGACAATCCAATCATAATACGACCACATATTGTGTTTACTGAAGAAAGACAACGACAACCCAATCATAATGCGACCACATATTGTGTTTACTGACGGACGACAACGACAACCCAATCATAATACGATCACATATTGTGTTTACTGACGGAAGACAACAACGACAACCCATTCATAATACGACCACATATTGTGTTTACTGACGGAAGACAACGACAACCCAATCATAATACGATCGCATATTGTGTTTACTGACGGACGACAACAACGACAACCCAATCATTACACAACCACATATTGTGTTTACTGACGGAAGACAACGACAACCCAATCATAATACGATAACATATTGCGTTTACTGACGGACGACAACGACAACCCAATCTTAATACGACCACATATTGTGTTTACTGAAGGATGAGAACGACAACCCAATCATAATACGACCGCATATTGTGCTTACTGACGGACGACAACAACGACAACCCAATTATAACACGACCGGATATTGTGTTTACTGACGGACGACAACAACGACAACCCAATCATAACACGACCACATATTGTGTTTACTGACGAAGACAACGACAACCCAATCATAATACGACCACATATTGTGTTTACTGACGGAAGACAACGACAACCCAATCATAATACGACCACATATTGTGTTTACTGACGGACGACAACGACACCCCAATCTTAATACGACCACATATTGTGTTTACTGACGAAGATAACAACGACTACCCAATCATAATACGACCACATATTGTGTTTACTGACGGAAGATAACGACAACCCAATCATAATACGACCACATATGGTGCTTACTGACGGACGACAACAACGACAACCCAATCATAATACGACCACATATTGTGTTTACTGACGGACGACAACGACAACCCAATCATAATACGACCACATATTGTGTTTACTGACGGAAGACAACGACAACCCAATCATAATACGACCACATATTGTGTTTACTGACGAAGACAACAACGACAACCCAATCATAATACGACCACATATTGTGTTTACTGACGGACGACAACAACGACAACCCAATCATAATACGACCACATATTGTGTTTACTGACGGACGGCAACAACGACAACCCAATCATAATAAGACCACATATTGTGCTTACTAACGGACGACAACAACAACCCAATCATAATACGACCACATATTGTGTTTACTGACGGAAGACAACGACAACCCAATCATAATACGACCACATATTGTGTTTACTGACGGAAGACAACAACGACAACCCAATCATAATACGACCACATATTGTGTTTACTGACGGAAGACAACGACAACCCAATCATAATACGACCACATATTGTGCTTACTGACGGAAGACAACGACAACCCAATCATAACACGACCACATATTGTGTTTACTGACGGAAGACAACGACAACCCAATCATAATACGACCACATATTGTGCTTACTGACGGACGACAACAACGACAACCCAATCATAATACGACCACATATTGTGCTTACTGACGGACGACTACAACGACAACCCAATCATAACACGACTAGATATTGTGTTTACTGAAGGAAGACAACGACAACCCAATCATAATGCGACCACATATTGTGTTTACTGACGACGACAACGACAACCCAATCATAATACGATCACATATTGTGTTTACTGACGGAAGACAACGACAACCCAATCATAATACGACCGCATATTGTGCTTACTGACGGACGAGAACAACGACAACCCAATCATAACACGACCGGATATTGTGTTTACTGACGGACGACAACAACGACAACCCAATCATAACACGACCACATATTGTGTTTACTGACGGAAGACAACGACAACCCAATCATAATACGACCACATATTGTGTTTACTGAAGGAAGACAACGACAACCCAATCATAATATGACCACATATTGTGTTTACTGACGGACGACAACGACAACCCAATCTTAATACGACCACATATTGTGTTTACTGATGGAAGACAACAACGACAACCCAATCATAATACGACCACATATTGTGTTTACTGACGGACGACAACAACGACAACCCAATCATAATACGACCACATATTGTGCTTACTGACGGACGACTACAACGACAACCCAATCAAAACACGACCACATATTGTGTTTACTGACGGAAGACAACGACAACCAATCATAATAAGACCACATATTGTGTTTACTGAAGGAAGACAACGACAACCCAATCATAATGCGACTACATATTGTGTTTTCTGACGGACGACAACGACAACCCAATCATAATACGATCACATATTGTGTTTACTGACGGAAGACAACAACGACAACCCAATCATAATACGACCACATATTGTGTTTACTGACGGAAGACAACGACAACCCAATCATAATACGACCGCATATTGTGCTTACTGACGGACGACAACAACGACAACCCAATCATAGCACGACCGCATATTGTGTTTACTGACGGACGACAACAACGACAACCCAATCATAACACGACCACATATTGTGTTTACTGACGGAAGACAACGACAACCCAATCATAATACGACAACATATTGTGTTTACTGACGGACGACAACGACAATCCAATCTTAATACGACCACATATTGTGTTTACTGACGGATGAGAACGACAACCCAGTCATAATACGACCACATATTGTGTTTACTGACGGAAGAAAACGACAACCCAATCATAATACGACCACATATTGTGTTTACTGACGGAAGACAACAACGACAACCCAATCATAATACGACCACATATTGTGTTTACTGACGGACGACAACAACGACAACCCAATCATAATACGACCACATATTGTGTTTACTGACGGAAGATAACGACAACCCAATCATAATACGACCACATATTGTGTTTACTGACGGACGACAACAACGACAACTCAATCATAATAAGACCACATATTGTGCTTACTAACGGACGACTACAACAACCCAATCATAATACGACCACATATTGTGTTTACTGACGGAAGACAACGACAACCCAATCATAATACGACCACATATTGTGTTTACTGACGGAAGACAACAACGACAACCCAATCATAATGCGACCACATATTGTGTTTACTGACGGAAGACAACGATAACCCAATCATAATACGACCACATATTGTGCTTACTGACGGAAGACAACGACAACCCAATCATAACACGACCACATATTGTGTTTACTGACGGACGACAACGACAACCCAATCATAATACGACCACATATTGTGTTTACTGACGGACGACAACAACGACAACCCAATCATCATACGACCACATATTGTGCTTACTGACGGACGACTACAACGACAACCCAATCATAACACGACCAGATATTGTGTTTACTGAAGGAAGACAACGACAACCCAATCATAATGCGACCACATATTTTGTTTACTGACGGACGACAACGACAACCCAATCATAATACGATCACATATTGTGTTTACTGACGGAAGACAACAACGACAACCCATTCATAATGCGACCACATATTGTGTTTACTGACGGAAGACAACGACAACCCAATCATAATACGACCGCATATTGTGCTTACTGACGGATGAGAACAACGACAACCCAATCATAACACGACCGGATATTGTGTTTACTGACGGACGACAACAACGACAACCCAATCATAACACGACCACATATTGTGTTTACTGAAGGAAGACAACGACAACCCAATCATAATACGACCACATATTGTGTTTACTGACGGACGACAACGACAACCCAATCTTAATACGACCACATATTGTGTTTACTGACGAAGACAACAACGACAACCCAATCATAATACGATCACATATTGTGTTTACTGACGGATGACAACAACGACAACCCAATCATAATACGACCACATATTGTGCTTACTGACGGACGACTACAACGACAACCCAATCATAACACGACCACATATTGTGTTTACTGACGGAAGAAAACGACAACCCAATCATAATGCGACCACATATTGTGTTTACTGAAGGAAGACAACAACAACCCAATCATAATGCGACCACATATTGTGTTTTCTGACGGACGACAACGACAACCCAATCATAATACGATCACATATTGTGTTTACTGACGGAAGACAACAACGACAACCCAATCATAATACGACCACATATTGTGTTTACTGACGGAAGACAACGACAACCCAATCATAATACGACCGCATATTGTGCTTACTGACGGACGACAACAACGACAACCCAATCATAACACGACGCATATTGTGTTTACTGACGGACGACAACAACGACAACCCAATCATAACACGACCACATATTGTGTTTACTGACGGAAGACAACGACAACCCAATCATAATACGACAACATATTGTGTTTACTGACGGACGACAACGACAACCCAATCTTAATACGACCACATATTGTGTTTACTGACGGATGAGAACAACAACCGAATCATAATACGACAACATATTGTGTTTACTGACGAAGACAACGACAACCCAATCATAATACAACCGCATATTGTGCTTACTGACGGACGACAACAACGACAACCCAATCATAACACGACCGCATATTGTGCTTAATGACGGACGACAACAACGACAACCCAATCATAACACGACCACATATTGTGTTTACTGACGAAAGAAAACGACAACCCAATCATAATACGACATCATATTGTGTTTACTGACGGACGACAACGACAACCCAATCTTAATACGACCACATATTGTGTTTACTGACGGATGAGAACGACAACCCAATCATAATACGACCACATATTGTGTTTACTGAAGGAAGACAACGACAACCCAATCATAATACGACCGCATATTGTGCATACTGACGGACGACAACAACGACAACCCAATCATAACACGATCGGATATTGTGTTTACTGACGGACGACAACAACGACAACCCAATCATAACACGACCACATATTGTGTTTACTGACGGAAGACAACGACAACCCAATCATAATACGACCACATATTGTGTTTACTGACGGAAGACAACGACAACCCAATCATAATACGACCACATATTGTGTTTACTGACGGACGACAACGACAACCCAATCTTAATACGACCACATATTGTGTTTACTGACGAAGATAACAACGACAACCCAATCATAATACGACCACATATTGTGTTTACTGACGGACGACAACAACGACAACCCAATCATAATACGACCACATATTGTGCTTACTGACGGACGACAACAACGACAACCCAATCATAATACGACCACATATTGTGTTTACTGACGGACGACAACGACAACCCAATCATAATACGACCACATATTTTGTTTACTGACGGAAGACAACGACAACCCAATCATAATGCGACCACATATTGTATTTACTGACGGAAGACAACAACGACAACCCAATCATAATACGACCACATATTGTGTTTACTGACGGAAGACCACGACAACCCAATCATAATACGACCACATATTGTGTTTACTGAAGGAAGACAACGACAACCCAATCATAATACGACCACATATTGTGTTTACTGACGGAAGATAACGACAACCCAATCTTAATACGACCACATATTGTGTTTACTGACGGAAGACAACGACAACCCAATCATAATACGACCGCATATTGTGCTTACTGACGGACGACAACAACGACAACCCAATCATAACACGACCGCATATTGTGTTTACTGACGGACGACAACAACGACAACCCAATCATAACACGACCACATATTGTGTTTACTGACGGAAGACAACGACAACCCAATCATAATACGACAACATATTGTGTTTACTGACGGACGACAACGACAACCCAATCTTAATACGACCACATATTGTGTTTACTGACGGATGAGAACGACAACCCAATCATAATACGACCACATATTGTGTTTACTGACGAAGACAACGACAACCCAATCATAATACGACCGCATATTGTGCTTACTGACGGACGACAACAACGACAACCCAATCATAACACGACCGCATATTGTGTTTACTGACGGACGAAAACAACGACAACCCAATCATAACACGACCACATATTGTGTTTACTGACGAAGACAACGACAACCCAATCATAATACGACATCATATTGTGTTTACTGACGGACGACAACGACAACCCAATCTTAATACGACCACATATTGTGTTTACTGACGGATGAGAACGACAACCCAATCATAATACGACCACATATTGTGTTTACTGAAGGAAGACAACGACAACCCAATCATAATACGACCACATATTGTGTTTACTGACGGACGACAACGACAACGACAACCCAATCTTAATACGACCACATATTGTGTTTACTGACGAAGACAACAACGACAACCCAATCATAATACGACCACATATTGTGTTTACTGACGGACGACTACAACGACAACCCAATCATAATACGACCACATATTGTGTTTACTGAAGGAAGACAACGACAACCCAATCATAATACAACCGCATATTGTGCTTACTGACGGACGACAACAACGACAACCCAATCATAACACGACCGCATATTGTGTTTACTGACGGACGACAACAACGACAACCCAATCATAACACGACCACATATTGTGTTTACTGACGGAAGACAACGACAACCCAATCATAATACGACAACATATTGTGTTTACTGACGGACGACAACGACAAGCCAATCTTAATACGACCACATATTGTGTTTACTGACGGATGAGAACGACAACCCAATCATAATACGACCACATATTGTGTTTACTGACGAAGACAACGACAACCCAATCATAATACGACCGCATATTGTGCTTACTGACGGACGACAACAACGACAACCCAATCATAACACGACCGCATATTGTGTTTACTGACGGACGACAACAACGACAACCCAATCATAACACGACCACATATTGTGTTTACTGACGAAAGACAACGACAACCCAATCATAATACGACATCATATTGTGTTTACTGACGGACGACAACGACAACCCAATCTTAATACGACCACATATTGTGTTTACTGACGGATGAGAACGACAACCCAATCATAATACGACCACATATTGTGTTTACTGAAGGAAGACAACGACAACCCAATCATAATACGACCGCATATTGTGCTTACTGACGGACGACAACAACGATAACCCAATCATAACAAGACCGGATATTGTGTTTACTGACGGACGACAACAACGACAACCCAATCATAACACGACCACATATTGTGTTTACTGACGGAAGACAACGACAACCCAATCATAATACGACCACATATTGTGTTTACTGACGGAAGACAACGACAACCCAATCATAATACGACCACATATTGTGTTTACTGATGGACGACAACGACAACCCAATCTTAATACGACCACATATTGTGTTTACTGACGAAGATAACAACGACAACCCAATCATAATACGACCACATATTGTGTTTACTGACGGACGACAACAACGACAACCCAATCATAATACGACCACATATTGTGCTTACTGACGGACGACAACAACGACAACCCAATCATAATACGACCACATATTGTGTTTACTGACGGACGACAACGACAACCCAATCATAATACGTCCACATATTTTGTTTACTGACGGAAGACAACGACAACCCAATCATAATGCGACCACATATTGTATTTACTGACGGAAGACAACAACGACAACCCAATCATAATACGACCACATATTGTGTTTACTGACGGAAGACAACGACAACCCAATCATAATACGACCACATATTGTGTTTACTGAAGGAAGACAACGACAACCCAATCATAATACGACCACATATTGTGTTTACTGACGGACGACAACGACAACCCAATCTTAATACGACCACATATTGTGTTTACTGACGGAAGACAACGACAACCCAATCATAATACGACCGCATATTGTGCTTACTGACGGACGACAACAACGACAACCCAATCATAACACGACCGCATATTGTGTTTACTGACGGACGACAACAACGACAACCCAATCATAACACGACCACATATTGTGTTTACTGACGGAAGACAACGACAACCCAATCATAATACGACAACATATTGTGTTTACTGACGGACGACAACGACAACCCAATCTTAATACGACCACATATTGTGTTTACTGACGGATGAGAACGACAACCCAATCATAATACGACCACATATTGTGTTTACTGACGAAGACAACGACAACCCAATCATAATACGACCACATATTGTGCTTACTGACGGACGACAACAACGACAACCCAATCATAACACGACCGCATATTGTGTTTACTGACGGACGACAACAACGACAACCCAATCATAACACGACCACATATTGTGTTTACTGACGGAAGACAACGACAACCCAATCATAATACGACCACATATTGTGTTTACTGAAGGAAGACAACGACAACCCAATCATAATACGACCACATATTGTGTTTACTGACGGACGAAAACGACAGCCCAATCTTAATACGACCACATATTGTGTTTACTGACGAAGATAACAACGACAACCCAATCATAATACGACCACATATTGTGTTTACTGACGGACGACAACAACGACAACCCAATCATAATACGACCACATATTGTGCTTACTGACGGACGACAACAACGACAACCCAATCATAATACGACCACATATTGTGTTTACTGACGGACGACAACGACAACCCAATCATAATACGACCACATATTTTGTTTACTGACGGAAGACAACAACGACAACCCAATCATAATACGACCACATATTGTATTTACTGACGGAAGATAACGACAACCCAATCATAATACGACCACACATTGTGTTTACTGACGGACGACAACAACGACAACCCAATCATAATACGACCACATATTGTGCTTACTGACGGACGACAACAACAACCCAATCATAATACGACCACATATTGTATTTACTGATGGAAGACAACGACAACCCAATCATAATACGACCACATATTGTGTTTACTGACGGAAGACAACAACGACAACCTAATCATAATACGACCACATATTGTGTTTACTGACGGAAGACAACGACAACCCAATCATAATACGACCACATATTGTGTTTACTGAAGGAAGACAACGACAACCCAATCATAATACGACCACATATTGTGTTTACTGACGGACGACAACGACAACCCAATCTTAATACGACCACATATTGTGTTTACTGACGGAAGACAACAACGACAACCCAATCATAATACGACCACATATTGTGTTTACTGACGGACGACAACAACGACAACCCAATCATAATACGACCACATATTGTGCTTACTGACGAACGACTACAACGACAACCCAATCATAACACGACCACATATTGTGTTTACTGACGGAAGACAACGACAACTCAATCATAATACGACCACATATTGTGCTTACTGATGGAAGAAAACAAAGACAACCCAATCATAATACGACCGCATATTGTGTTTACTGACGGAAGACAACGACAACCCAATCATAACACGACCACATATTGTGTTTACTGAAGGAAGACAACGACAACCCAATTATAATACGACCACATATTGTGTTTACTGAAGGAAGACAACGACAACCCAATCATAATACGACCACATATTGTGTTTACTGACGGAAGCCAACGACAACTCAATCATAATACGAACACATATTGTGCTTACTGACGGAAGAAAACAAAGACAACCCAATCATAATACGACCACATATTGTGTTTACTGACGGACGACAACGACAACCCAATCTTAATACGACCACATATTGTGTTTACTGACGGAAGACAACAACGACAACCCAATCATAATACGACCACATATTGTGTTTACTGACGGAAGACAACAACGACAACCCAATCATAATACGACCACATATTGTGCTTACTGACGGACGACTACAACGACAACGCAATCATAACACGACCAGATATTGTGTTTACTGACGGACGACAACGACAACCCAATCATAATACGATCACATATTGTGTTTACTGACGGAAGACAACAACGACAACCCATTCATAATACGACCACATATTGTGTTTACTGACGGAAGACAACAACGACAACCCAATCATAATACGACCACATATTGTGTTTACTGACGGAAGACAACGACAACCCAATCATAATACGACCACATATTGTGCTTACTGACCGAAGACAACAACGACAACCCAGTCATAACACGACCACATATTGTGTTTACTGACGGAAGACAACGACAACCCAATCATAATACGACCACATATTGTGTTTACTGAAGGAAGACAACGACAACCCAATCATAATACGACCACATATTGTGTTTACTGACGGACGACAACGACAACCCAATCTTAATACGACCACATATTGTGTTTACTGACGAAGACAACAACGACAACCCAATCATAATACGACCACATATTGTGTTTACTGACGGACGACAACAACGACAACCAAATCATAATACGACCACATATTGTGCTTACTGACGGACGACTACAACGACAACCCAATCATAACACGACCACATATTGTTTACTGACGGAAGACAACGACAACCCAATCATAATACGACCACATATTGTGTTTACTGAAGGAAGACAACGACAACCCAATCATAATGCGACCACATATTGTGTTTTCTGACGGACGACAACGACAACCCAATCAGAATACGATCACATATTGTGTTTACTGACGGAAGACAACAACGACAACCCAATCATAATACGACCACATATTGTGTTTACTGACGGAAGACAACGACAACCCAATCATAATACGACCGCATATTGTGCTTACTGACGGACGACAACAACGACAACCCAATCATAACACGACCGCATATTGTGTTTACTAACGGACGACAACAACAACAACCCAATCATAACACGACCACATATTGTGTTTACTGACGGAAGACAACGACAACCCAATCATAATACGACAACATATTGTGTTTACTGACGGACGACAACGACAACCCAATCTTAATACGACCACATATTGTGTTTACTGACGGATGAGAACGACAACCCAATCATAATACGACCACATATTGTGTTTACTGAAGGAAGACAACGACAACCCAATCATAATACGACCGCATATTGTGCTTACTGACGGACGACAACAACGACAACCCAATCATAACACGACCGGATAGTGTGTTTACTGACGGACGACAACAACGATAACCCAATCATAACACGACCACATATTGTGTTTACTGACGGAAGACAACGACAACCCAATCATAATACGACCACATATTGTGTTTACTGACGGAAGACAACGACAACCCAATCATAATACGACCACATATTGTGTTTACTGACGGACGACAACGACAACCCAATCTTAATACGACCACATATTGTGTTTACTGACGAAGATAACAAAGACAACCCAATCATAATACGACCACATATTGTGTTTACTGACGGACGACAACAACGACAACCCAATCATAATACGACCACATATTGTGCTTACTGACGGACGACAACAACGACAACCCAATCATAATACGACCACATATTGTGTTTACTGACGGACGACAACGACAACCCAATCATAATACGACCACATATTTTGTTTACTGACGGAAGACAACAACGACAACCCAATCATAATACGACCACATATTGTATTTAGTGACGAAAGATAACGACAACCCAATCATAATACGACCACATATTGTGTTTACTGACGGACGACAACAACGACAACCCAATCATAATACGACCACATATTGTGCTTACTGACGGGCGACAACAACAACCCAATCATAATACGACCACATATTGTATTTACTGACGAAGACAACGACAACCCAATCATAATACGACCACATATTGTGTTTACTGACGGACGACAACAACGACAACCCAATCATAATACGACCACATATTGTGCTTACTGACGAACGACTACAACGACAACCCAATCATAACACGACCACATATTGTGTTTACTGACGGAAGACAACGACAACCCAATCATAATACGACCACATATTGTGTTTACTGACGGAAGACAACGACAACTCAATCATAATACGACCACATATTGTGCTTACTGACGGAAGAAAACAAAGACAACCCAATCATAATACGACCACATATTGTGTTTACTGACGGAAGACAACGACAACCCAATCATAACACGATCACATATTGTGTTTACTGAAGGAAGACAACGACAACCCAATTATAATACGACCACATATTGTGTTTACTGAAGGAAGACAACGACAACCCAATCATAATACGACCACATATTGTGTTTACTGACGGAAGACAACGACAACTCAATCATAATACGACCACATATTGTGCTTACTGACGGAAGAAAACAAAGACAACCCAATCATAATACGACCATTGTGTTTACTGACGGACGACAACGACAACCCAATCTTAATACGACCACATATTGTGTTTACTGACGGTAGACAACAACGACAACCCAATCATAATACGACCACATATTGTGTTTACTGACGGAAGACAACAACGACAACCCAATCATAATACGACCACATATTGTGCTTACTGACGGACGACTACGACAACCCAATCATAACACGATCAGATATTGTGTTTACTGACGGAAGACAACGACAACCCAATCATAATACGACCACATATTGTGTTTACTGAAGAAAGACAACGACAACCCAATCATAATGCGACCACATATTGTGTTTACTGACGGACGACAACGACAACCCAATCATAATACGATCACATATTGTGTTTACTGACGGAAGACAACAACGACAACCCATTCATAATACGACCACATATTGTGTTTACTGACGGAAGACAACAACGACAACCCAATCATAATACGACCACATATTGTGTTTACTGACGGAAGACAACGACGATCCAATCATAATACGACCACATATTGTGCTTACTGACGGAAGACAACAACGACAACCCAGTCATAACACGACCACATATTGTGTTTACTGACGGAAGACAACGACAACCGAATCATAATACGACCACATATTGTGTTTACTGAAGGAAGACAACGACAACCCAATCATAATACGACCACATATTGTGTTTACTGACGGAAGATAACGACAACCCAATCTTAATACGACCACATATTGTGTTTACTGACGGAAGACAACGACAACCCAATCATAATACGACGCATATTGTGCTTACTGACGGACGACAACAACGACAACCCAATCATAACACGACCGCATATTGTGTTTACTGACGGACGACAACAACGACAACCCAATCATAACACGACCACATATTGTGTTTACTGACGGAAGACAACGACAACCCAATCATAATACGACAACATATTGTGTTTACTGACGGACGACAACGACAACCCAATCTTAATACGACCACATATTGTGTTTACTGACGGATGAGAACGACAACCCAATCATAATACGACCACATATTGTGTTTACTGACGAAGACAACGACAACCCAATCATAATACGACCGCATATTGTGCTTACTGACGGACGACAACAACGACAACCCAATCATAACACGACCGCATATTGTGTTTACTGACGGACGAAAACAACGACAACCCAATCATAACACGACCACATATTGTGTTTACTGACGAAGACAACGACAACCCAATCATAATAAGACATCATATTGTGTTTACTGACGGACGACAACGACAACCCAATCTTAATACGACCACATATTGTGTTTACTGACGGATGAGAACGACAACCCAATCATAATACGACCACATATTGTGTTTACTGAAGGAAGACAACGACAACCCAATCATAATACGACCACATATTGTGTTTACTGACGGACGACAACGACAACGACAACCCAATCTTAATACGACCACATATTGTGTTTACTGACGAAGACAACAACGACAACCCAATCATAATACGACCACATATTGTGCTTACTGACGGACGACTACAACGACAACCCAATCATAATACGACCACATATTGTGTTTACTGAAGGAAGACAACGACAACCCAATCATAATACAACCGCATATTGTGCCTACTGACGGACGACAACAACGACATCCCAATCATAACACGACCGCATATTGTGTTTACTGACGGACGACAACAACGACAACCCAATCATAACACGACCACATATTGTGTTTACTAACGGAAGACAACGACAACCCAATCATAATACGACAACATATTGTGTTTACTGACGGACGACAACGACAAGCCAATCTTAATACGACCACATATTGTGTTTACTGACGGATGAGAACGACAACCCAATCATAATACGACCACATATTGTGTTTACTGACGAAGACAACGACAACCCAATCATAATACGACCGCATATTGTGCTTACTGACGGACGACAACAACGACAACCCAATCATAACACGACCGCATATTGTGTTTACTGACGGACGACAACAACGACAACCCAATCATAACACGACCACATATTGTGTTTACTGACGAAGACAACGACAACCCAATCATAATACGACCACATATTGTGTTTACTGAAGGAAGACAACGACAACCCAATCATAATACGACCGCATATTGTGCTTACTGACGGACGACAACAACGACAACCCAATCATAACACGACCGGATATTGTGTTTACTGACGGACGACAACAACGACAACCCAATCATAACACGACCACATATTGTGTTTACTGACGGAAGACAACGACAACCCAATCATAATACGACCACATATTGTGTTTACTGAAGGAAGACAACGACAACCCAATCATAATACGACCACATATTGTGTTTACTGACGGACGACAACGACAACCCAATCTTAATACGACCACATATTGTGTTTACTGACGAAGATAACAACGACAACCCAATCATAATACGACCACATATTGTGTTTACTGACGGACGACAACAACGACAACCCAATCATAATACGACCACATATTGTGCTTACTGACGGACGACAACAACGACAACCCAATCATAATACGACCACATATTGTGTTTACTGACGGACGACAACGACAACCCAATCATAATACGACCACATATTTTGTTTACTGACGGAAGACAACAACGACAACCCAATCATAATACGACCACATATTGTATTTACTGACGGAAGATAACGACAACCCAATCATAATACGACCACATATTGTGTTTACTGACGGACGACAACAACGACAACCCAATCATAATACGACCACATATTGTGCTTACTGACGGACGACAACAACAACCCAATCATAATACGACCACATATTGTATTTACTGATGGAAGACAACGACAACCCAATCATAATACGACCACATATTGTGTTTACTGACGGAAGACAACGACAACCTAATCATAATACGACCACATATTGTGTTTACTGACGGAAGACAACGACAACCCAATCATAATACGACCACATATTGTGTTTACTGAAGGAAGACAACGACAACCCAATCATAATACGACCACATATTGTGTTTACTGACGGACGACAACGACAACCCAATCTTAATACGACCACATATTGTGTTTACTGACGGAAGACAACAACGACAACCCAATCATAATACGACCACATATTGTGTTTACTGACGGACGACAACAACGACAACCCAATCATAATACGACCACATATTGTGCTTACTGACGAACGACTACAACGAAAACCCAATCATAACACGACCACATATTGTGTTTACTGACGGAAGACAACGACAACTCAATCATAATACGACCACATATTGTGCTTACTGATGGAAGAAAACAAAGACAACCCAATCATAATACGACCGCATATTGTGTTTACTGACGGAAGACAACGACAACCCAATCATAACACGACCACATATTGTGTTTACTGAAGGAAGACAACGACAACCCAATTATAATACGACCACATATTGTGTTTACTGAAGGAAGACAACGACAACCCAATCATAATACGACCACATATTGTGTTTACTGACGGAAGACAACGACAACTCAATCATAATACGAACACATATTGTGCTTACTGACGGAAGAAAACAAAGACAACCCAATCATAATACGACCACATATTGTGTTTACTGACGGACGACAACGACAACCCAATCTTAATACGACCACATATTGTGTTTACTGACGGAAGACAACAACGACAACCCAATCATAATACGACCACATATTGTGTTTACTGACGGAAGACAACAACGACAACCCAATCATAATACGACCACATATTGTGCTTACTGACGGACGACTACAACGACAACCCAATCATAACACGACCAGATATTGTGTTTACTGACGGACGACAACGACAACCCAATCATAATACGATCACATATTGTGTTTACTGACGGAAGACAACAACGACAACCCATTCATAATACGACCACATATTGTGTTTACTGACGGAAGACAACAACGACAACCCAATCATAATACGACCACATATTGTGTTTACTGACGGAAGACAACGACAACCCAATCATAATACGACCACATATTGTGCTTACTGAAGGAAGACAACGACAACCCAATCATAATACGACCACATATTGTGTTTACTGACGGACGACAACGACAACCCAATCTTAATACGACCACATATTGTGTTTACTGACGAAGACAACAACGACAACCCAATCATAATACGACCACATATTGTGTTTACTGACGGACGACAACAACGACAACCAAATCATAATACGACCACATATTGTGCTTACTGACGGACGACTACAACGACAACCCAATCATAACACGACCACATATTGTTTACTGACGGAAGACAACGACAACCCAATCATAATACGACCACATATTGTGTTTACT
Source organism: Bathymodiolus septemdierum (assembly GCA_963383655.1). Classification (NCBI taxonomy): domain Eukaryota; kingdom Metazoa; phylum Mollusca; class Bivalvia; order Mytilida; family Modiolidae; genus Bathymodiolus; species Bathymodiolus septemdierum. Next base: position 70,328,760 of record OY726525.1, read on the forward strand.
GAAGGAAGACAACGACAACCCAATCATAATGCGACCACATATTGTGTTTTCTGACGGACGACAACGACAACCCAATCATAATAGGATCACATATTGTGTTTACTGACGGAAGACAACAACGACAACCCAATCATAATACGACCACATATTGTGTTTACTGACGGAAGACAACGACAACCCAATCATAATACGACCGCATATTGTGCTTACTGACGGACGACAACAACGACAACCCAATCATAACACGACCGCATATTGTGTTTACTGACGGACGACAACAACAACAACCCAATCATAACACGACCACATATTGTGTTTACTGACGGAAGACAACGACAACCCAATCATAATACGACAACATATTGTGTTTACTGACGGACGACAACGACAACCCAATCTTAATACGACCACATATTGTGTTTACTGACGGATGAGAACGACAACCCAATCATAATACGACCACATATTGTGTTTACTGACGAAGACAACGACAACCCAATCATAATACGACCACATATTGTGCTTACTGACGGACGACAACAACGACAACCCAATCATAACACGACCGGATATTGTGTTTACTGACGGACGACAACAACGACAACCCAATCATAACACGACCACATATTGTGTTTACTGACGGAAGACAACGACAACCCAATCATAATACGACCACATATTGTGTTTACTGAAGGAAGACAACGACAACCCAATCATAATACGACCACATATTGTGTTTACTGACGGACGACAACGACAACCCAATCTTAATACGACCACATATTGTGTTTACTGACGAAGATAACAACGACAACCCAATCATAATACGACCACATATTGTGTTTACTGACGGACGACAACAACGACATCCCAATCATAATACGACCACATATTGTGCTTACTGACGGACGACAACAACGACAACCCAATCATAATACGACCACATATTGTGTTTACTGACGGACGACAACGACAACCCAATCATAATACGACCACATATTTTGTTTACTGACGGAAGACAACAACGACAACCCAATCATAATACGACCACATATTGTATTTACTGACGGAAGATAACGACAACCCAATCATAATACGACCACATATTGTGTTTACTGACGGACGACAACAACGACAACCCAATCATAATACGACCACATATTGTGCTTACTGACGGACGACAACAACAACCCAATCATAATACGACCACATATTGTATTTACTGATGGAAGAAAACGACAACCCAATCATAATACGACCACATATTGTGTTTACTGACGGAAGACAACAACGACAACCTAATCATAATACGACCACATATTGTGTTTACTGACGGAAGACAACGACAACCCAATCATAATACGACCACATATTGTGTTTACTGAAGGAAGACAACGACAACCCAATCATAATACGACCACATATTGTGTTTACTGACGGACGACAACGACAACCAAATCTTAATACGACCACATATTGTGTTTACTGACGGAAGACAACAACGACAACCCAATCATAATACGACCACATATTGTGTTTACTGACGGACGACAACAACGACAACCCAATCATAATACGACCACATATTGTGCTTACTGACGAACGACTACAACGACAACCCAATCATAACACGACCACATATTGTGTTTACTGACGGAAGACAACGACAACTCAATCATAATACGACCACATATTGTGCTTACTGATGGAAGAACACAAAGACAACCCAATCATAATACGACCGCATATTGTGTTTACTGACGGAAGACAACGACAACCCAATCATAACACGACCACATATTGTGTTTACTGAAGGAAGACAACGACAACCCAATTATAATACGACCACATATTGTGTTTACTGAAGGAAGACAACGACAACCCAATCATAATACGACCACATATTGTGTTTACTGACGGCAGACAACGACAACTCAATCATAATACGAACACATATTGTGCTTACTGACGGAAGAAAACAAAGACAACCCAATCATAATACGACCACATATTGTGTTTACTGACGGACGACAACGACAACCCAATCTTAATACGACCACATATTGTGTTTACTGACGCAAGACAACAACGACAACCCAATCATAATACGACCACATATTGTGTTTACTGACGGAAGACAACAACGACAACCCAATCATAATACGACCACATATTGTGCTTACTGACGGACGACAACAACAACCCAATCATAATACGACCACATATTGTATTTACTGATGGAAGACAACGACAACCCAATCATAATACGACCACATATTGTGTTTACTGACGGAAGACAACAACGACAACCTAATCATAATACGACCACATATTGTGTTTACTGACGGAAGACAACGACAACCCAATCATAATACGACCACATATTGTGTTTACTGAAGGAAGACAACGACAACCCAATCATAATACGACCACATATTGTGTTTACTGACGGACGACAACGACAACCCAATCTTAATACGACCACATATTGTGTTTACTGACGGAAGACAACAACGACAACCCAATCATAATACGACCACATATTGTGTTTACTGACGGACGACAACAACGACAACCCAATCATAATACGACCACATATTGTGCTTACTGACGAACGACTACAACGACAACCCAATCATAACACGACCACATATTGTGTTTACTGACGGAAGACAACGAAAACTCAATCATAATACGACCACATATTGTGCTTACTGATGGAAGAACACAAAGACAACCCAATCATAATACGACCGCATATTGTGTTTACTGACGGAAGACAACGACAACCCAATCATAACACGACCACATATTGTGTTTACTGAAGGAAGACAACGACAACCCAATTATAATACGACCACATATTGTGTTTACTGAAGGAAGACAACGACAACTCAATCATAATACGAACACATATTGTGCTTACTGACGGAAGAAAACAAAGACAACCCAATCATAATACGACCACATATTGTGTTTACTGACGGACGACAACGACAACCCAATCTTAATACGACCACATATTGTGTTTACTGACGGAAGACAACAACGACAACCCAATCATAATACGACCACATATTGTGTTTACTGACGGAAGACAACAACGACAACCCAATCATAATACGACCACATATTGTGCTTACTGACGGACGACTACAACGACAACCCAATCATAACACGACCAGATATTGTGTTTACTGACGGACGACAACGACAACCCAATCATAATACGATCACATATTGTGTTTACTGACGGAAGACAACAACGACAACCCATTCATAATACGACCACATATTGTGTTTACTGACGGAAGACAACAACGACAACCCAATCATAATACGACCACATATTGTGTTTACTGACGGAAGACAACGACAACCCAATCATAATACGACCACATATTGTGCTTACTGACCGAAGACAACAACGACAACCCAGTCATAACACGACCACATATTGTGTTTACTGACGGAAGACAACGACAACCCAATCATAATACGACCACATATTGTGTTTACTGAAGGAAGACAAGGACAACCCAATCATAATACGACCACATATTGTGTTTACTGACGGACGACAACGACAACCCAATCTTAATACGACCACATATTGTGTTTACTGACGAAGACAACAACGACAACCCAATCATAATACGACCACATATTGTGTTTACTGACGGACGACAACAACGACAACCAAATCATAATACGACCACATATTGTGCTTACTGACGGACGACTACAACGACAACCCAATCATAACACGACCACATATTGTTTACTGACGGAAGACAACGACAACCCAATCATAATACGACCACATATTGTGTTTACTGAAGGAAGACAACGACAACCCAATCATAATGCGACCACATATTGTGTTTTCTGACGGACGACAACGACAACCCAATCATAATAGGATCACATATTGTGTTTACTGACGGAAGACAACAACGACAACCCAATCATAATACGACCACATATTGTGTTTACTGACGGAAGACAACGACAACCCAATCATAATACGACCGCATATTGTGCTTACTGACGGACGACAACAACGACAACCCAATCATAACACGACCGCATATTGTGTTTACTGACGGACGACAACAACAACAACCCAATCATAACACGACCACATATTGTGTTTACTGACGGAAGACAACAACAACCCAATCATAATACGACAACATATTGTGTTTACTGACGGACGACAACGACAACCCAATCTTAATACGACCACATATTGTGTTTACTGACGGATGAGAACGACAACCCAATCATAATACGACCACATATTGTGTTTACTGACGAAGACAACGACAACCCAATCATAATACGACCACATATTGTGCTTACTGACGGACGACAACAACGACAACCCAATCATAACACGACCGGATATTGTGTTTACTGACGGACGACAACAACGACAACCCAATCATAACACGACCACATATTGTGTTTACTGACGGAAGACAACGACAACCCAATCATAATACGACCACATATTGTGTTTACTGAAGGAAGACAACGACAACCCAATCATAATACGACCACATATTGTGTTTACTGACGGACGACAACGACAACCCAATCTTAATACGACCACATATTGTGTTTACTGACGAAGATAACAACGACAACCCAATCATAATACGACCACATATTGTGTTTACTGACGGACGACAACAACGACAACCCAATCATAATACGACCACATATTGTGCTTACTGACGGACGACAACAACGACAACCCAATCATAATACGACCACATATTGTGTTTACTGACGGACGACAACGACAACCCAATCATAATACGACCACATATTTTGTTTACTGACGGAAGACAACAACGACAACCCAATCATAATACGACCACATATTGTATTTACTGACGGAAGATAACGACAACCCAATCATAATACGACCACATATTGTGTTTACTGACGGACGACAACAACGACAACCCAATCATAATACGACCACATATTGTGCTTACTGACGGACGACAACAACAACCCAATCATAATACGACCACATATTGTATTTACTGATGGAAGACAACGACAACCCAATCATAATACGACCACATATTGTGTTTACTGACGGAAGACAACAACGACAACCTAATCATAATACGACCACATATTGTGTTTACTGACGGAAGACAACGACAACCCAATCATAATACGACCACATATTGTGTTTACTGAAGGAAGACAACGACAACCCAATCATAATACGACCACATATTGTGTTTACTGACGGACGACAACGACAACCCAATCTTAATACGACCACATATTGTGTTTACTGACGGAAGACAACAACGACAACCCAATCATAATACGACCACATATTGTGTTTACTGACGGACGACAACAACGACAACCCAATCATAATACGACCACATATTGTGCTTACTGACGAACGACTACAACGACAACCCAATCATAACACGACCACATATTGTGTTTACTGACGGAAGACAACGACAACTCAATCATAATACGACCACATATTGTGCTTACTGATGGAAGAAAACAAAGACAACCCAATCATAATACGACCGCATATTGTGTTTACTGACGGAAGACAACGACAACCCAATCATAATACGACCACATATTGTGTTTACTGAAGGAAGACAACGACAACCCAATTATAATACGACCACATATTGTGTTTACTGAAGGAAGACAACGACAACCCAATCATAATACGACCACATATTGTGTTTACTGACGGAAGACAACGACAACTCAATCATAATACGAACACATATTGTGCTTACTGACGGAAGAAAACAAAGACAACCCAATCATAATACGACCACATATTGTGTTTACTGACGGACGACAACGACAACCCAATCTTAATACGACCACATATTGTGTTTACTGACGGAAGACAACAACGACAACCCAATCATAATACGACCACATATTGTGTTTACTGACGGAAGACAACAACGACAACCCAATCATAATACGACCACATATTGTGCTTACTGACGGACGACTACAACGACAACCCAATCATAACACGACCAGATATTGTGTTTACTGACGGACGACAACGACAACCCAATCATAATACGATCACATATTGTGTTTACTGACGGAAGACAACAACGACAACCCATTCATAATACGACCACATATTGTGTTTACTGACGGAAGACAACAACGACAACCCAATCATAATACGACCACATATTGTGTTTACTGACGGAAGACAACGACAACCCAATCATAATACGACCACATATTGTGCTTACTGACCGAAGACAACAACGACAACCCAGTCATAACACGACCACATATTGTGTTTACTGACGGAAGACAACGACAACCCAATCATAATACGACCACATATTGTGTTTACTGAAGGAAGACAACGACAACCCAATCATAATACGACCACATATTGTGTTTACTGACGGACGACAACGACAACCCAATCTTAATACGACCACATATTGTGTTTACTGACGAAGACAACAACGACAACCCAATCATAATACGACCACATATTGTGTTTACTGACGGACGACAACAACGACAACCAAATCATAATACGACCACATATTGTGCTTACTGACGGACGACTACAACGACAACCCAATCATAACACGACCACATATTGTTTACTGACGGAAGACAACGACAACCCAATCATAATACGACCACATATTGTGTTTACTGAAGGAAGACAACGACAACCCAATCATAATGCGACCACATATTGTGTTTTCTGACGGACGACAACGACAACCCAATCATAATAGGATCACATATTGTGTTTACTGACGGAAGACAACAACGACAACCCAATCATAATACGACCACATATTGTGTTTACTGACGGAAGACAACGACAACCCAATCATAATACGACCGCATATTGTGCTTACTGACGGACGACAACAACGACAACCCAATCATAACACGACCGCATATTGTGTTTACTGACGGACGACAACAACAACAACCCAATCATAACACGACCACATATTGTGTTTACTGACGGAAGACAACGACAACCCAATCATAATACGACAACATATTGTGTTTACTGACGGACGACAACGACAACCCAATCTTAATACGACCACATATTGTGTTTACTGACGGATGAGAACGACAACCCAATCATAATACGACCACATATTGTGTTTACTGACGGAAGACAACGACAACCCAATCATAACACGACCACATATTGTTTACTGACGGAAGACAACGACAACCCAATCATAATACGACCACATATTGTGTTTACTGAAGGAAGACAACGACAACCCAATCATAATGCGACCACATATTGTGTTTTCTGACGGACGACAACGACAACCCAATCATAATAGGATCACATATTGTGTTTACTGACGGAAGACAACAACGACAACCCAATCATAATACGACCACATATTGTGTTTACTGACGGAAGACAACGACAACCCAATCATAATACGACCGCATATTGTGCTTACTGACGGACGACAACAACGACAACCCAATCATAACACGACCGCATATTGTGTTTACTGACGGACGACAACAACAACAACCCAATCATAACACGACCACATATTGTGTTTACTGACGGAAGACAACGACAACCCAATCATAATACGACAACATATTGTGTTTACTGACGGACGACAACGACAACCCAATCTTAATACGACCACATATTGTGTTTACTGACGGATGAGAACGACAACCCAATCATAATACGACCACATATTGTGTTTACTGACGAAGACAACGACAACCCAATCATAATACGACCACATATTGTGCTTACTGGAGGACGACAACAACGACAACCCAATCATAACACGACCGCATATTGTGTTTACTGACGGACGACAACAACGACAACCCAATCATAACACGACCACATATTGTGTTTACTGACGGAAGACAACGACAACCCAATCATAATACGACATCATATTGTGTTTACTGACGGACGACAACGACAACCCAATCATAATACGACCACATATTGTGTTTACTGACGGATGAGAACGACAACCCAATCATAATACGACCACATATTGTGTTTACTGAAGGAAGACAACGACAACCCAATCATAATACGACCGCATATTGTGCTTACTGACGGACGACAACAACGACAACCCAATCATAACACGACCGGATAGTGTGTTTACTGACGGACGACAACAACGATAACCCAATCATAACACGACCACATATTGTGTTTACTGACGGAAGACAACGACAACCCAATCATAATACGACCACATATTGTGTTTACTGACGGAAGACAACGACAACCCAATCATAATACGACCACATATTGTGTTTACTGACGGACGACAACGACAACCCAATCTTAATACGACCACATATTGTGTTTACTGACGAAGATAACAACGACAACCCAATCATAATACGACCACATATTGTGTTTACTGACGGACGACAACAACGACAACCCAATCATAATACGACCACATATTGTGCTTACTGACGGACGACAACAACGACAACCCAATCATAATACGACCACATATTGTGTTTACTGACGGACGACAACGACAACCCAATCATAATACGACCACATATTTTGTTTACTGACGGAAGACAACAACGACAACCCAATCATAATACGACCACATATTGTATTTACTGACGAAAGATAACGACAACCCAATCATAATACGACCACATATTGTGTTTACTGACGGACGACAACAACGACAACCCAATCATAATACGACCACATATTGTGCTTACTGACGGACGACAACAACAACCCAATCATAATACGACCACATATTGTATTTACTGACGAAGACAACGACAACCCAATCATAATACGACCACATATTGTGTTTACTGACGGACGACAACAACGACAACCCAATCATAATACGACCACATATTGTGCTTACTGACGAACGACTACAACGACAACCCAATCATAACACGACCACATATTGTGTTTACTGACGGAAGACAACGACAACCCAATCATAATACGACCACATATTGTGTTTACTGACGGAAGACAACGACAACTCAATCATAATACGACCACATATTGTGCTTACTGACGGAAGAAAACAAAGACAACCCAATCATAATACGACCACATATTGTGTTTACTGACGGAAGACAACGACAACCCAATCATAACACGATCACATATTGTGTTTACTGAAGGAAGACAACGACAACCCAATTATAATACGACCACATATTGTGTTTACTGAAGGAAGACAACGACAACCCAATCATAATACGACCACATATTGTGTTTACTGACGGAAGACAACGACAACTCAATCATAATACGACCACATATTGTGCTTACTGACGGAAGAAAACAAAGACAACCCAATCATAATACGACCATTGTGTTTACTGACGGACGACAACGACAACCCAATCTTAATACGACCACATATTGTGTTTACTGACGGTAGACAACAACGACAACCCAATCATAATACGACCACATATTGTGTTTACTGACGGAAGACAACAACGACAACCCAATCATAATACGACCACATATTGTGCTTACTGACGGACGACTACGACAACCCAATCATAACACGATCAGATATTGTGTTTACTGACGGAAGACAACGACAACCCAATCATAATACGACCACATATTGTGTTTACTGAAGAAAGACAACGACAACCCAATCATAATGCGACCACATATTGTGTTTACTGACGGACGACAACGACAACCCAATCATAATACGATCACATATTGTGTTTACTGACGGAAGACAACAACGACAACCCATTCATAATACGACCACATATTGTGTTTACTGACGGAAGACAACAACGACAACCCAATCATAATACGACCACATATTGTGTTTACTGACGGAAGACAACGACGATCCAATCATAATACGACCACATATTGTGCTTACTGACGGAAGACAACAACGACAACCCAGTCATAACACGACCACATATTGTGTTTACTGACGGAAGACAACGACAACCGAATCATAATACGACCACATATTGTGTTTACTGAAGGAAGACAACGACAACCCAATCATAATACGACCACATATTGTGTTTACTGACGGACGACAACGACAACCCAATCTTAATACGACCACATATTGTGTTTACTGACGAAGACAACAACGACAACCCAATCATAATACGACCACATATTGTGTTTACTGACGGAAGACAACGACAACCCAATCATAACACGACCACATATTGTGTTTACTGAAGGAAGACAACGACAACCCAATTATAATACGACCACATATTGTGTTTACTGAAGGAAGACAACGACAACCCAATCATAATACGACCACATATTGTGTTTACTGACTGAAGACAACGACAACTCAATCATAATACGAACACATATTGTGCTTACTGACGGAAGAAAACAAAGACAACCCAATCATAATACGACCACATATTGTGTTTACTGACGGACGACAACGACAACCCAATCTTAATACGACCACATATTGTGTTTACTGACGGAAGACAACAACGACACCCCAATCATAATACGACCACATATTGTGTTTACTGACGGAAGACAACAACGACAACCCAATCATAATACGACCACATATTGTGCTTACTGACGGACGACTACAACGACAACCCAATCATAACACGACCAGATATTGTGTTTACTGACGGACGACAACGACAACCCAATCATAATACGATCACATATTGTGTTTACTGACGGAAGACAACAACGACAACCCATTCATAATACGACCACATATTGTGTTTACTGACGGAAGACAACAACGACAACCCAATCATAATACGACCACATATTGTGTTTACTGACGGAAGACAACGACAACCCAATCATAATACGACCACATATTGTGCTTACTGACCGAAGACAACAACGACAACCCAGTCATAACACGACCACATATTGTGTTTACTGACGGAAGACAACGACAACCCAATCATAATACGACCACATATTGTGTTTACTGAAGGAAGACAACGACAACCCAATCATAATACGACCACATATTGTGTTCACTGACGGACGACAACGACAACCCAATCTTAATACGACCACATATTGTGTTTACTGACGAAGACAACAACGACAACCCAATCATAATACGACCACATATTGTGTTTACTGACGGACGACAACAACGACAACCAAATCATAATACGACCACATATTGTGCTTACTGACGGACGACTACAACGACAACCCAATCATAACACGACCACATATTGTTTACTGACGGAAGACAACGACAACCCAATCATAATACGACCACATATTGTGTTTACTGAAGGAAGACAACGACAACCCAATCATAATGCGACCACATATTGTGTTTTCTGACGGACGACAACGACAACCCAATCATAATAGGATCACATATTGTGTTTACTGACGGAAGACAACAACGACAACCCAATCATAATACGACCACATATTGTGCTTACTGACGGACGACTACAACGACAACCCAATCATAACACGACCACATATTGTTTACTGACGGAAGACAACGACAACCCAATCATAATACGACCACATATTGTGTTTACTGAAGGAAGACAACGACAACCCAATCATAATGCGACCACATATTGTGTTTTCTGACGGACGACAACGACAACCCAATCATAATAGGATCACATATTGTGTTTACTGACGGAAGACAACAACGACAACCCAATCATAATACGACCACATATTGTGTTTACTGACGGAAGACAACGACAACCCAATCATAATACGACCGCATATTGTGCTTACTGACGGACGACAACAACGACAACCCAATCATAACACGACCGCATATTGTGTTTACTGACGGACGACAACAACAACAACCCAATCATAACACGACCACATATTGTGTTTACTGACGGAAGACAACGACAACCCAATCATAATACGACAACATATTGTGTTTACTGACGGACGACAACGACAACCCAATCTTAATACGACCACATATTGTGTTTACTGACGGATGAGAACGACAACCCAATCATAATACGACCACATATTGTGTTTACTGACGAAGACAACGACAACCCAATCATAATACGACCACATATTGTGCTTACTGGAGGACGACAACAACGACAACCCAATCATAACACGACCGCATATTGTGTTTACTGACGGACGACAACAACGACAACCCAATCATAACACGACCACATATTGTGTTTACTGACGGAAGACAACGACAACCCAATCATAATACGACATCATATTGTGTTTACTGACGGACGACAACGACAACCCAATCATAATACGACCACATATTGTGTTTACTGACGGATGAGAACGACAACCCAATCATAATACGACCACATATTGTGTTTACTGAAGGAAGACAACGACAACCCAATCATAATACGACCGCATATTGTGCTTACTGACGGACGACAACAACGACAACCCAATCATAACACGACCGGATAGTGTGTTTACTGACGGACGACAACAACGATAACCCAATCATAACACGACCACATATTGTGTTTACTGACGGAAGACAACGACAACCCAATCATAATACGACCACATATTGTGTTTACTGACGGAAGACAACGACAACCCAATCATAATACGACCACATATTGTGTTTACTGACGGACGACAACGACAACCCAATCTTAATACGACCACATATTGTGTTTACTGACGAAGATAACAACGACAACCCAATCATAATACGACCACAAATTGTGTTTACTGACGGACGACAACAACGACAACCCAATCATAATACGACCACATATTGTGCTTACTGACGGACGACAACAACGACAACCCAATCATAATACGACCACATATTGTGTTTACTGACGGACGACAACGACAACCCAATCATAATACGACCACATATTTTGTTTACTGACGGAAGACAACAACGACAACCCAATCATAATACGACCACATATTGTATTTACTGACGAAAGATAACGACAACCCAATCATAATACGACCACATATTGTGTTTACTGACGGACGACAACAACGACAACCCAATCATAATACGACCACATATTGTGCTTACTGACGGACGACAACAACAACCCAATCATAATACGACCACATATTGTATTTACTGACGAAGACAACGACAACCCAATCATAATACGACCACATATTGTGTTTACTGACGGACGACAACAACGACAACCCAATCATAATACGACCACATATTGTGCTTACTGACGAACGACTACAACGACAACCCAATCATAACACGACCACATATTGTGTTTACTGACGGAAGACAACGACAACCCAATCATAATACGACCACATATTGTGTTTACTGACGGAAGACAACGACAACTCAATCATAATACGACCACATATTGTGCTTACTGACGGAAGAAAACAAAGACAACCCAATCATAATACGACCACATATTGTGTTTACTGACGGAAGACAACGACAACCCAATCATAACACGATCACATATTGTGTTTACTGAAGGAAGACAACGACAACCCAATTATAATACGACCACATATTGTGTTTACTGAAGGAAGACAACGACAACCCAATCATAATACGACCACATATTGTGTTTACTGACGGAAGACAACGACAACTCAATCATAATACGACCACATATTGTGCTTACTGACGGAAGAAAACAAAGACAAAACAATCATAATACGACCATTGTGTTTACTGACGGACGACAACGACAACCCAATCTTAATACGACCACATATTGTGTTTACTGACGGTAGACAACAACGACAACCCAATCATAATACGACCACATATTGTGTTTACTGACGGAAGACAACAATGACAACCCAATCATAATACGACCACATATTGTGCTTACTGACGGACGACTACGACAACCCAATCATAACACGATCAGATATTGTGTTTACTGACGGAAGACAACAACGACAACCCATTCATAATACGACCACATATTGTGTTTACTGAAGAAAGACAACGACAACCCAATCATAATGCGACCACATATTGTGTTTACTGACGGACGACAACGACAACCCAATCATAATACGATCACATATTGTGTTTACTGACGGAAGACAACAACGACAACCCATTCATAATACGACCACATATTGTGTTTACTGACGGAAGACAACAACGACAACCCAATCATAATACGACCACATATTGTGTTTACTGACGGAAGACAACGACAACCGAATCATAATACGACCACATATTGTGTTTACTGAAGGAAGACAACGACAACCCAATCATAATACGACCACATATTGTGTTTACTGACGGACGACAACGACAACCCAATCTTAATACGACCACATATTGTGTTTACTGACGAAGACAACAACGACAACCCAATCATAATACGACCACATATTGTGTTTACTGACGGAAGACAACGACAACCCAATCATAACACGACCACATATTGTGTTTACTGAAGGAAGACAACGACAACCCAATTATAATACGACCACATATTGTGTTTACTGAAGGAAGACAACGACAACCCAATCATAATACGACCACATATTGTGTTTACTGACGGAAGACAACGACAACTCAATCATAATACGAACACATATTGTGCTTACTGACGGAAGAAAACAAAGACAACCCAATCATAATACGACCACATATTGTGTTTACTGACGGACGACAACGACAACCCAATCTTAATACGACCACATATTGTGTTTACTGACGGAAGACAACAACGACACCCCAATCATAATACGACCACATATTGTGTTTACTGACGGAAGACAACAACGACAACCCAATCATAATACGACCACATATTGTGCTTACTGACGGACGACTACAACGACAACCCAATCATAACACGACCAGATATTGTGTTTACTGACGGACGACAACGACAACCCAATCATAATACGATCACATATTGTGTTTACTGACGGAAGACAACAACGACAACCCATTCATAATACGACCACATATTGTGTTTACTGACGGAAGACAACAACGACAACCCAATCATAATACGACCACATATTGTGTTTACTGACGGAAGACAACGACAACCCAATCATAATACGACCACATATTGTGCTTACTGACCGAAGACAACAACGACAACCCAGTCATAACACGACCACATATTGTGTTTACTGACGGAAGACAACGACAACCCAATCATAATACGACCACATATTGTGTTTACTGAAGGAAGACAACGACAACCCAATCATAATACGACCACATATTGTGTTTACTGACGGACGACAACGACAACCCAATCTTAATACGACCACATATTGTGTTTACTGACGAAGACAACAACGACAACCCAATCATAATACGACCACATATTGTGTTTACTGACGGACGACAACAACGACAACCAAATCATAATACGACCACATATTGTGCTTACTGACGGACGACAACAACGACAACCCAATCATAACACGACCACATATTGTTTACTGACGGAAGACAACGACAACCCAATCATAATACGACCACATATTGTGTTTACTGAAGGAAGACAACGACAACCCAATCATAATGCGACCACATATTGTGTTTTCTGACGGACGACAACGACAACCCAATCATAATACGATCACATATTGTGTTTACTGACGGAAGACAACAACGACAACCCAATCATAATACGACCACATATTGTGTTTACTGACGGAAGACAACGACAACCCAATCATAATACGACCGCATATTGTGCTTACTGACGGACGACAACAACGACAACCCAATCATAACACGACCGCATATTGTGTTTACTGACGGACGACAACAACAACAACCCAATCATAACACGACCACATATTGTGTTTACTGACGGAAGACAACGACAACCCAATCATAATACGACAACATATTGTGTTTACTGACGGACGACAACGACAACCCAATCTTAATACGACCACATATTGTGTTTACTGACGGATGAGAACGACAACCCAATCATAATACGACCACATATTGTGTTTACTGACGAAGACAACGACAACCCAATCATAATACGACCACATATTGTGCTTACTGGAGGACGACAACAACGACAACCCAATCATAACACGACCGCATATTGTGTTTACTGACGGACGACAACAACGACAACCCAATCATAACACGACCACATATTGTGTTTACTGACGGAAGACAACGACAACCCAATCATAATACGACATCATATTGTGTTTACTGACGGACGACAACGACAACCCAATCATAATACGACCACATATTGTGTTTACTGACGGATGAGAACGACAACCCAATCATAATACGACCACATATTGTGTTTACTGAAGGAAGACAACGACAACCCAATCATAATACGACCGCATATTGTGCTTACTGACGGACGACAACAACGACAACCCAATCATAACACGACCGGATAGTGTGTTTACTGACGGACGACAACAACGATAACCCAATCATAACACGACCACATATTGTGTTTACTGACGGAAGACAACGACAACCCAATCATAATACGACCACATATTGTGTTTACTGACGGAAGACAACGACAACCCAATCATAATACGACCACATATTGTGTTTACTGACGGACGACAACGACAACCCAATCTTAATACGACAACATATTGTGTTTACTGACGATGATAACAACGACAACCCAATCATAATACGTCCACATATTGTGTTTACTGACGGACGACAACAACGACAACCCAATCATAATACGACCACATATTGTGCTTACTGACGGACGACAACAACGACAACCCAATCATAATACGACCACATATTGTGTTTACTGACGGACGACAACGACAACCCAATCATAATACGACCACATATTTTGTTTACTGACGGAAGACAACAACGACAACCCAATCATAATACGACCACATATTGTATTTACTGACGAAAGATAACGACAACCCAATCATAATACGACCACATATTGTGTTTACTGACGGACGACAACAACGACAACCCAATCATAATACGACCACATATTGTGCTTACTGACGGACGACAACAACAACCCAATCATAATACGACCACATATTGTATTTACTGACGAAGACAACGACAACCCAATCATAATACGACCACATATTGTGTTTACTGACGGACGACAACAACGACAACCCAATCATAATACGACCACATATTGTGCTTACTGACGAACGACTACAACGACAACCCAATCATAACACGACCACATATTGTGTTTACTGACGGAAGACAACGACAACCCAATCATAATACGACCACATATTGTGTTTACTGACGGAAGACAACGACAACTCAATCATAATACGACCACATATTGTGCTTACTGACGGAAGAAAACAAAGACAACCCAATCATAATACGACCACATATTGTGTTTACTGACGGAAGACAACGACAACCCAATCATAACACGACCACATATTGTGTTTACTGAAGGAAGACAACGACAACCCAATTATAATACGACCACATATTGTGTTTACTGAAGGAAGACAACGACAACCCAATCATAATACGACCACATATTGTGTTTACTGACAGAAGACAACGACAACTCAATCATAATACGACCACATATTGTGCTTACTGACGGAAGAAAACAAAGACAACCCAATCATAATACGACCATTGTGTTTACTGACGGACGACAACGACAACCCAATCTTAATACGACCACATATTGTGTTTACTGACGGTAGACAACAACGACAACCCAATCATAATACGACCACATATTGTGCTTACTGACGGACGACTACAACGACAACCCAATCATAACACGATCAGATATTGTGTTTACTGACGGAAGACAACGACAACCCAATCATAATACGACCACATATTGTGTTTACTGAAGAAAGACAACGACAACCCAATCATAATGCGACCACATATTGTGTTTACTGACGGACGACAACGACAACCCAATCATAATACGATCACATATTGTGTTTACTGACGGAAGACAACAACGACAACCCATTCATAATACGACCACATATTGTGTTTACTGACGGAAGACAACAACGACAACCCAATCATAATACGACCACATATTGTGTTTACTGACGGAAGACAACGACGACCCAATCATAATACGACCACATATTGTGCTTACTGACGGAAGACAACAACGACAACCCAGTCATAACACGACCACATATTGTGTTTACTGACGGAAGACAACGACAACCGAATCATAATACGACCACATATTGTATTTACTGAAGGAAGACAACGACAACCCAATCATAATACGACCACATATTGTGTTTACTGACGGACGACAACGACAACCCAATCTTAATACGACCACATATTGTGTTTACTGACGAAGACAACAACGACAACCCAATCATAATACGACCACATATTGTTTTTACTGACGGACGACAACAACGACAACCCAATCATAATACGACCACATATTGTGCTTACTGACGGACGACTACAACGACAACCCAATCATAACACGACCACATATTGTGTTTACTGACGGAAGACAAAGACAACCCAATCATAATACGACCACATATTGTGTTTACTGAAGGAAGACAACGACAACCGAATCATAATGCGACCACATATTGTGTTTTCTGACGGACGACAACGACAACCCAATCATAATACGATCACATATTGTGTTTACTGACGGAAGACAACAACGACAACCCAATCATAATACGACCACATATTGTGTTTACTGACGGAAGACAACGACAACCCAATCATAATACGACTGCATATTGTGCTTACTGACGGACGACAACAACGACAACCCAATCATAACACGACCGCATATTGTGTTTACTGACGGAAGACAACAACGACAACCCAATCATAACACGACCACATATTGTGTTTACTGACGGAAGACAACGACAACCCAATCATAATACGACAACATATTGTGTTTACTGACGGACGACAACGACAACCCAATCTTAATACGACCACATATTGTGTTTACTGACGGAAGACAACGACAGCCCAATCATAATACGACATCATATTGTGCTTACTGACGGACGACAACAACGACAACCCAATCATAACACGACCGCATATTGTCTTTACTGACGGACGACAACAACGACAACCCAATCATAACACGACCACATATTGTGTTTACTGACGGAAGACAACGACAACCCAATCATAATACGACATCATATTGTGTTTACTGACGGACGACAACGACAACCCAATCTTAATACGACCACATATTGTGTTTACTGACGGATGAGAACGGCCAATCATAATACGACCACATATTGTGTTTACTGAAGGAAGACAACGACAACCCAATCATAATACGACCGCATATTGTGCTTACTGACGGACGACAACAACGACAACCCAATCATAACACGACCGGATATTGTGTTTACTGACGGACTACAACAACGACAACCCAATCATAACACGACCACATATTGTGTTTACTGACGGAAGACAACGACAACCCAATCATAATACGATCACATATTGTGTTTACTGACGGAAGACAACAACGACAACCCATTCATAATACGACCACATATTGTGTTTACTGACGGAAGACAACAACGACAACCCAATCATAATACGACCACATATTGTGTTTACTGACGGAAGACAACGACAACCGAATCATAATACGACCACATATTGTGTTTACTGAAGGAAGACAACGACAACCCAATCATAATACGACCACATATTGTGTTTACTGACGGACGACAACGACAACCCAATCTTAATACGACCACATATTGTGTTTACTGACGAAGACAACAACGACAACCCAATCATAATACGACCACATATTGTGTTTACTGACGGAAGACAACGACAACCCAATCATAACACGACCACATATTGTGTTTACTGAAGGAAGACAACGACAACCCAATTATAATACGACCACATATTGTGTTTACTGAAGGAAGACAACGACAACCCAATCATAATACGACCACATATTGTGTTTACTGACGGAAGACAACGACAACTCAATCATAATACGAACACATATTGTGCTTACTGACGGAAGAAAACAAAGACAACCCAATCATAATACGACCACATATTGTGTTTACTGACGGACGACAACGACAACCCAATCTTAATACGACCACATATTGTGTTTACTGACGGAAGACAACAACGACACCCCAATCATAATACGACCACATATTGTGTTTACTGACGGAAGACAACAACGACAACCCAATCATAATACGACCACATATTGTGCTTACTGACGGACGACTACAACGACAACCCAATCATAACACGACCAGATATTGTGTTTACTGACGGACGACAACGACAACCCAATCATAATACGATCACATATTGTGTTTACTGACGGAAGACAACAACGACAACCCATTCATAATACGACCACATATTGTGTTTACTGACGGAAGACAACAACGACAACCCAATCATAATACGACCACATATTGTGTTTACTGACGGAAGACAACGACAACCCAATCATAATACGACCACATATTGTGCTTACTGACCGAAGACAACAACGACAACCCAGTCATAACACGACCACATATTGTGTTTACTGACGGAAGACAACGACAACCCAATCATAATACGACCACATATTGTGTTTACTGAAGGAAGACAACGACAACCCAATCATAATACGACCACATATTGTGTTTACTGACGGACGACAACGACAACCCAATCTTAATACGACCACATATTGTGTTTACTGACGAAGACAACAACGACAACCCAATCATAATACGACCACATATTGTGTTTACTGACGGACGACAACAACGACAACCAAATCATAATACGACCACATATTGTGCTTACTGACGGACGACAACAACGACAACCCAATCATAACACGACCACATATTGTTTACTGACGGAAGACAACGACAACCCAATCATAATACGACCACATATTGTGTTTACTGAAGGAAGACAACGACAACCCAATCATAATGCGACCACATATTGTGTTTTCTGACGGACGACAACGACAACCCAATCATAATACGATCACATATTGTGTTTACTGACGGAAGACAACAACGACAACCCAATCATAATACGACCACATATTGTGTTTACTGACGGAAGACAACGACAACCCAATCATAATACGACCGCATATTGTGCTTACTGACGGACGACAACAACGACAACCCAATCATAACACGACCGCATATTGTGTTTACTGACGGACGACAACAACAACAACCCAATCATAACACGACCACATATTGTGTTTACTGACGGAAGACAACGACAACCCAATCATAATACGACAACATATTGTGTTTACTGACGGACGACAACGACAACCCAATCTTAATACGACCACATATTGTGTTTACTGACGGATGAGAACGACAACCCAATCATAATACGACCACATATTGTGTTTACTGACGAAGACAACGACAACCCAATCATAATACGACCACATATTGTGCTTACTGGAGGACGACAACAACGACAACCCAATCATAACACGACCGCATATTGTGTTTACTGACGGACGACAACAACGACAACCCAATCATAACACGACCACATATTGTGTTTACTGACGGAAGACAACGACAACCCAATCATAATACGACATCATATTGTGTTTACTGACGGACGACAACGACAACCCAATCATAATACGACCACATATTGTGTTTACTGACGGATGAGAACGACAACCCAATCATAATACGACCACATATTGTGTTTACTGAAGGAAGACAACGACAACCCAATCATAATACGACCGCATATTGTGCTTACTGACGGACGACAACAACGACAACCCAATCATAACACGACCGGATAGTGTGTTTACTGACGGACGACAACAACGATAACCCAATCATAACACGACCACATATTGTGTTTACTGACGGAAGACAACGACAACCCAATCATAATACGACCACATATTGTGTTTACTGACGGAAGACAACGACAACCCAATCATAATACGACCACATATTGTGTTTACTGACGGACGACAACGACAACCCAATCTTAATACGACAACATATTGTGTTTACTGACGAAGATAACAACGACAACCCAATCATAATACGTCCACATATTGTGTTTACTGACGGACGACAACAACGACAACCCAATCATAATACGACCACATATTGTGCTTACTGACGGACGACAACAACGACAACCCAATCATAATACGACCACATATTGTGTTTACTGACGGACGACAACGACAACCCAATCATAATACGACCACATATTTTGTTTACTGACGGAAGACAACAACGACAACCCAATCATAATACGACCACATATTGTATTTACTGACGAAAGATAACGACAACCCAATCATAATACGACCACATATTGTGTTTACTGACGGACGACAACAACGACAACCCAATCATAATACGACCACATATTGTGCTTACTGACGGACGACAACAACAACCCAATCATAATACGACCACATATTGTATTTACTGACGAAGACAACGACAACCCAATCATAATACGACCACATATTGTGTTTACTGACGGACGACAACAACGACAACCCAATCATAATACGACCACATATTGTGCTTACTGACGAACGACTACAACGACAACCCAATCATAACACGACCACATATTGTGTTTACTGACGGAAGACAACGACAACCCAATCATAATACGACCACATATTGTGTTTACTGACGGAAGACAACGACAACTCAATCATAATACGACCACATATTGTGCTTACTGACGGAAGAAAACAAAGACAACCCAATCATAATACGACCACATATTGTGTTTACTGACGGAAGACAACGACAACCCAATCATAACACGACCACATATTGTGTTTACTGAAGGAAGACAACGACAACCCAATTATAATACGACCACATATTGTGTTTACTGAAGGAAGACAACGACAACCCAATCATAATACGACCACATATTGTGTTTACTGACGGAAGACAACGACAACTCAATCATAATACGACCACATATTGTGCTTACTGACGGAAGAAAACAAAGACAACCCAATCATAATACGACCATTGTGTTTACTGACGGACGACAACGACAACCCAATCTTAATACGACCACATATTGTGTTTACTGACGGTAGACAACAACGACAACCCAATCATAATACGACCACATATTGTGCTTACTGACGGACGACTACAACGACAACCCAATCATAACACGATCAGATATTGTGTTTACTGACGGAAGACAACGACAACCCAATCATAATACGACCACATATTGTGTTTACTGAAGAAAGACAACGACAACCCAATCATAATGCGACCACATATTGTGTTTACTGACGGACGACAACGACAACCCAATCATAATACGATCACATATTGTGTTTACTGACGGAAGACAACAACGACAACCCATTCATAATACGACCACATATTGTGTTTACTGACGGAAGACAACAACGACAACCCAATCATAATACGACCACATATTGTGTTTACTGACGGAAGACAACGACGACCCAATCATAATACGACCACATATTGTGCTTACTGACGGAAGACAACAACGACAACCCAGTCATAACACGACCACATATTGTGTTTACTGACGGAAGACAACGACAACCGAATCATAATACGACCACATATTGTATTTACTGAAGGAAGACAACGACAACCCAATCATAATACGACCACATATTGTGTTTACTGACGGACGACAACGACAACCCAATCTTAATACGACCACATATTGTGTTTACTGACGAAGACAACAACGACAACCCAATCATAATACGACCACATATTGTTTTTACTGACGGACGACAACAACGACAACCCAATCATAATACGACCACATATTGTGCTTACTGACGGACGACTACAACGACAACCCAATCATAACACGACCACATATTGTGTTTACTGACGGAAGACAAAGACAACCCAATCATAATACGACCACATATTGTGTTTACTGAAGGAAGACAACGACAACCGAATCATAATGCGACCACATATTGTGTTTTCTGACGGACGACAACGACAACCCAATCATAATACGATCACATATTGTGTTTACTGACGGAAGACAACAACGACAACCCAATCATAATACGACCACATATTGTGTTTACTGACGGAAGACAACGACAACCCAATCATAATACGACTGCATATTGTGCTTACTGACGGACGACAACAACGACAACCCAATCATAACACGACCGCATATTGTGTTTACTGACGGAAGACAACAACGACAACCCAATCATAACACGACCACATATTGTGTTTACTGACGGAAGACAACGACAACCCAATCATAATACGACAACATATTGTGTTTACTGACGGACGACAACGACAACCCAATCTTAATACGACCACATATTGTGTTTACTGACGGAAGACAACGACAACCCAATCATAATACGACATCATATTGTGCTTACTGACGGACGACAACAACGACAACCCAATCATAACACGACCGCATATTGTCTTTACTGACGGACGACAACAACGACAACCCAATCATAACACGACCACAAATTGTGTTTACTGACGGAAGACAACGACAACCCAATCATAATACGACATCATATTGTGTTTACTGACGGACGACAACGACAACCCAATCTTAATACGACCACATATTGTGTTTACTGACGGATGAGAACGGCCAATCATAATACGACCACATATTGTGTTTACTGAAGGAAGACAACGACAACCCAATCATAATACGACCGCATATTGTGCTTACTGACGGACGACAACAACGACAACCCAATCATAACACGACCGGATATTGTGTTTACTGACGGACTACAACAACGACAACCCAATCATAACACGACCACATATTGTGTTTACTGACGGAAGACAACGACAACCCAATCATAATACGACCACATATTGTGTTTACTGACGGAAGACAACGACAACCCAATCATAATACGACCACATATTGTGTTTACTGACGGAAGACAACGACAACCCAATCTTAATACGACCACATATTGTGTTTACTGACGGACGACAACAACGACAACCCAATCATAATACGACCACATATTGTGCTTACTGACGGACGACAACAACGACAACCCAATCATAATACGACCACATATTGTGTTTACTGACGGACGACAACGACAACCCAATCATAATACGACCACATATTTTGTTTACTGACGGAAGACAACAACGACAACCCAATCATAATACGACCACATATTGTATTTACTGACGGAAGATAACGACAACCCAATCATAATACGACCACATATTGTGTTTACTGACGAACGACAACAACGACAACCCAATCATGATACGACCACATATTGAGCTTACTGACGGACGACAACAACAACCCAATCATAATACGACCACATATTGTATTTACTGACGAAGACAACGACAACCCAATTATAATACGACCACATATTGTGTTTACTGACGGAAGACAACAACGACAACCCAATCATAATACGACCACATATTGTGTTTACTGACGGAAGACAACGACAACCCAATCATAATACGACCACATATTGTGTTTACTGAAGGAAGACAACGACAACCCAATCATAATACGACCACATATTGTGTTTACTGACGGACGACAACGACAACCCAATCTTAATACGACCACATATTGTGTTTACTGACGGAAGACAACAACGACAACCCAATCATAATACGACCACATATTGTGTTTACTGACGGACGAAAACAACGACAACCCAATCATAATACGACCACATATTGTGTTTACTGACGGAAGACAACGACAACTCAATCATAATACGACCACATATTGTGCTTACTGACGGAAGAAAACAAAGACAACCCAATCATAATACGACCACATATTGTGTTTACTGACGGAAGAGAACAACGACAACCCAATCATAATACGACCACATATTGTGTTTACTGACGGACGAAAACAACGACAACCCAATCATAATACGACCACATATTGTGCTTACTGACGAACGACTACAACGACAACCCAATCATAACACGACCAGATATTGTGTTTACTGACGGAAGACAACGACAACCCAATCATAATACGACCA
The DNA here is from genome assembly GCA_963383655.1 of Bathymodiolus septemdierum. NCBI lineage: Eukaryota > Metazoa > Mollusca > Bivalvia > Mytilida > Modiolidae > Bathymodiolus > Bathymodiolus septemdierum. The sequence goes on from OY726525.1 coordinate 70,354,851, forward strand.
CATATTGTGTTTACTGACGGAAGACAACGACAACCCAATCATAACACGACCACATATTGTGTTTACTGAAGGAAGACAACGACAACCCAATTATAATACGACCACATATTGTGTTTACTGAAGGAAGACAACGACAACCCAATCATAATACGACCACATATTGTGTTTACTGACGGAAGACAACGACAACTCAATCATAATACGACCACATATTGTGCTTACTGACGGAAGAAAACAAAGACAACCCAATCATAATACGACCACATATTGTGTTTACTGACGGACGATAACGACAACCCAATCTTAATACGACCACATATTTTGTTTACTGACGGATGAGAACAACGACAACCCAATCATAATACGACCACATATTGTGTTTACTGACGGAAGACAACAACGACAACCCAATCATAATACGACCACATATTGTGCTTACTGACGGACGACTACAACGACAACCCAATCATAACACGACCAGATATTGTGTTTACTGACGGAAGACAACGACAATCCAATCATAATACGACCACATATTGTGTTTACTGAAGAAAGACAACGACAACCCAATCATAATGCGACCACATATTGTGTTTACTGACGGACGACAACGACAACCCAATCATAATACGATCACATATTGTGTTTACTGACGGAAGACAACAACGACAACCCATTCATAATACGACCACATATTGTGTTTACTGACGGAAGACAACGACAACCCAATCATAATACGATCGCATATTGTGTTTACTGACGGACGACAACAACGACAACCCAATCATTACACAACCACATATTGTGTTTACTGACGGAAGACAACGACAACCCAATCATAATACGATAACATATTCCGTTTACTGACGGACGACAACGACAACCCAATCTTAATACGACCACATATTGTGTTTACTGAAGGATGAGAACGACAACCCAATCATAATACGACCGCATATTGTTTTTACTGACGGACGACAACAACGACAACCCAATTATAACACGACCGGATATTGTGTTTACTGACGGACGACAACAACGACAACCCAATCATAACACGACCACATATTGTGTTTACTGACGAAGACAACGACAACCCAATCATAATACGACCACATATTGTGTTTACTGACGGAAGACAACGACAACCCAATCATAATACGACCACATATTGTGTTTACTGACGGACGACAACGACAACCCAATCTTAATACGACCACATATTGTGTTTACTGACGAAGATAACAACGACTACCCAATCATAATACGACTACATATTGTGTTTACTGACGGAAGATAACGACAACCAAATCATAATACGACCACATATGGTGCTTACTGACGGACGACAACAACGACAACCCAATCATAATACGACCACATATTGTGTTTACTGACGGACGACAACGACAACCCAATCATAATACGACCACATATTGTGTTTACTGACGGAAGACAACGACAACCCAATCATAATACGACCACATATTGTGTTTACTGACGGAAGACAACAACGACAACCCAATCATAATACGACCACATATTGTGTTTACTGACGGACGACAACAACGACAACCCAATCATAATACGACCACATATTGTGTTTACTGACGGACGACAACAACGACAACCCAATCATAATAAGACCACATATTGTGCTTACTGACGGACGACAACAACAACCCAATCATAATACGACCACATATTGTGTTTACTGACGGAAGACAACGACAACCCAATCATAATACGACCACATATTGTGTTTACTGACGGAAGACAACAACGACAACCCAATCATAATACGACCACATATTGTGTTTACTGACGGAAGACAACGACAACCCAATCATAATACGACCACATATTGTGCTTACTGACGGAAGACAACGACAACCCAATCATAACACGACCACATATTGTGTTTACTGACGGAAGACAACGACAACCCAATCATAATACGACCACATATTGTGTTTACTGACGGACGACAACAACGACAACCCAATCATAATACGACCACATATTGTGCTTACTGACGGACGACTACAACGACAACCCAATCATAACACGACCAGATATTGTGTTTACTGAAGGAAGACAACGACAACCCAATCATAATGCGACCACATATTGTGTTTACTGACGACGACAACGACAACCCAATCATAATACGATCACATATTGTGTTTACTGACGGAAGACAACGACAACCCAATCATAATAAGACCGCATATTGTGCTTACTGACGGACGAGAACAACGACAACCCAATCATAACACGACCGGATATTGTGTTTACTGACGGACGACAACAACGACAACCCAATCATAACACGACCACATATTGTGTTTACTGACGGAAGACAACGATAACCCAATCATAATACGACCACATATTGTGTTTACTGAAGGAAGACAACGACAACCCAATCATAATATGACCACATATTGTGTTTACTGACGGACGACAACGACAACCCAATCTTAATACGACCACATATTGTGTTTACTGATGGAAGACAACAACGACAACCCAATCATAATACGACCACATATTGTGTTTACTGACGGACGACAACAACGACAACCCAATCATAATACGACCACATATTGTGCTTACTGACGGACGACTACAACGACAACCCAATCAAAACACGACCACATATTGTGTTTACTGACGGAAGAAAACGACAACCCAATCATAATAAGACCACATATTGTGTTTACTGAAGGAAGACAACGACAACCCAATCATAATGCGACTACATATTGTGTTTTCTGACGGACGACAACGACAACCCAATCATAATACGATCACATATTGTGTTTACTGACGGAAGACAACAACGGCAACCCAATCATAATACGACCACATATTGTGTTTACTGACGGAAGACAACGACAACCCAATCATAATACGACCGCATATTGTGCTTACTGACGGACGACAACAACGACAACCCAATCATAGCACGACCGCATATTGTGTTTACTGACGGACGACAACAACGACAACCCAATCATAACACGACCACATATTGTGTTTACTGACGGAAGACAACGACAACCCAATCATAATACGACAACATATTGTGTTTACTGACGGACGACAACGACAATCCAATCTTAATACGACCACATATTGTGTTTACTGACGGATGAGAACGACAACCCAATCATAATACGACCATATATTGTGTTTACTGACGGAAGAAAACGACAACCCAATCATAATACGACCACATATTGTGTTTACTGACGGAAGACAACAACGACAACCCAATCATAATACGACCACATATTGTGTTTACTGACGGACGACAACAACGACAACCCAATCATAATACGACCACATATTGTGTTTACTGACGGAAGATAACGACAACCCAATCATAATACGACCACATATTGTGTTTACTGACGGACGACAACAACGACAACTCAATCATAATAAGACCACATATTGTGCTTGCTAACGGACGACAACAACAACCCAATCATAATACGACCACATATTGTGTTTACTGACGGAAGACAACGACAATTCAATCATAATACGACCACATATTGTGTTTACTGACGGAAGACAACAACGACAACCCAATCATAATGCAACCACATATTGTGTTTACTGACGGACGACAACAACGACAACCCAATCATAATACGACCACATATTGTGTTTACTGACGGACGACAACAACGACAACCCAATCATAATACGACCAGATATTGTGTTTACTGAAGGAAGACAACGACAACCCAATCATAATGCGACCACATATTTTGTTTACTGACGGACGACAACGACAACCCAATCATAATACGATCACATATTGTGTTTACTGACGGAAGACAACAACGACAACCCATTCATAATGCGACCACATATTGTGTTTACTGACGGAAGACAACGACAACCCAATCATAATACGACCGCATATTGTGCTTACTGACGGATGAGAACAACGACAACCCAATCATAACACGACCGGATATTGTGTTTACTGACGGACGACAACAACGACAACCCAATCATAACACGACCACATATTGTGTTTACTGACGGAAGACAACGACAACCCAATCATAATACGACCACATATTGTGTTTACTGAAGGAAGACAACGACAACCCAATCATAATACGACCACATATTGTGTTTACTGACGGACGACAACGACAACCCAATCTTAATACGACCACATATTGTGTTTACTGACGGAAGACAACAACGACAACCCAATCATAATACGACCACATATTGTGTTTACTGACGACGACAACAACGACAACCCAATCATAATACGACCACATATTGTGCTTACTGACGGACGACTACAACGACAACCCAATCATAACACGACCACATATTGTGTTTACTGACGGAAGACAACGACAACCCAATCATAATAAGACCACATATTGTGTTTACTGAAGGAAGACAACGACAACCCAATCATAATGCGACCACATATTGTGTTTTCTTACGGACGACAACGACAACCCAATCATAATACGATCACATATTGTGTTTACTGACGAAAGACAACAACGACAACCCAATCATAATACGACCACATATTGTGTTTACTGACGGAAGACAACGACAACCCAATCATAATACGATCGCATATTGTGCTTACTGACGGACGACAACAACGACAACCCAATCATAACACGACCAGATATTGTGTTTACTGAAGGAAGACAACGACAACCCAATCATAATGCGACCACATATTTTGTTTACTGACGGACGACAACGACAACCCAATCATAATACGATCACATATTGTGTTTACTGACGGAAGACAACAACGACAACCCATTCATAATGCGATCACATATTGTGTTTACTGACGGAAGACAACGACAACCCAATCATAATACGACCGCATATTGTGCTTACTGACGGATGAGAACAACGACAACCCAATCATAACACGACCACATATTGTGTTTACTGACGGACGACAACAACGACAACCCAATCATAACACGACCACATATTGTGTTTACTGACGGAAGACAACGACAACCCAATCTTAATACGACCACATATTGTGTTTACTGACGGATGAGAACGACAACCCAATCATAATACGACCATATATTGTGTTTACTGACGGAAGAAAACGACAACCCAATCATAATACGACCACATATTGTGTTTACTGACGGAAGACAACAACGACAACCCAATCATAATACGACCACATATTGTGTTTACTGACGGACGACAACAACGACAACCCAATCATAATACGACCACATATTGTGTTTACTGACGGAAGATAACGACAACCCAATCATAATACGACCACATATTGTGTTTACTGACGGACGACAACAACGACAACTCAATCATAATAAGACCACATATTGTGCTTGCTAACGGACGACAACAACAACCCAATCATAATACGACCACATATTGTGTTTACTGACGGAAGACAACGACAACCCAATCATAATACGACCACATATTGTGTTTACTGACGGAAGACAACAACGACAACCCAATCATAATGCGACCACATATTGTGTTTACTGACGGACGACAACAACGACAACCCAATCATAATACGACCACATATTGTGTTTACTGACGGACGACAACAACGACAACCCAATCATAATACGACCAGATATTGTGTTTACTGAAGGAAGACAACGACAACCCAATCATAATGCGACCACATATTTTGTTTACTGACGGACGACAACGACAACCCAATCATAATACGATCACATATTGTGTTTGCTGACGGAAGACAACAACGACAACCCATTCATAATGCGACCACATATTGTGTTTACTGACGGAAGACAACGACAACGCAATCATAATACGACCGCATATTGTGCTTACTGACGGATGAGAACAACGACAACCCAATCATAACACGACCGGATATTGTGTTTACTGACGGACGACAACAACGACAACCCAATCATAACACGACCACATATTGTGTTTACTGACGGAAGACAACGACAACCCAATCATAATACGACCACATATTGTGTTTACTGAAGGAAGACAACGACAACCCAATCATAATACGACCACATATTGTGTTTACTGACGGACGACAACGACAACCCAATCTTAATACGACCACATATTGTGTTTACTGACGGAAGACAACAACGACAACCCAATCATAATACGACCACATATTGTGTTTACTGACGACGACAACAACGACAACCCAATCATAATACGACCACATATTGTGCTTACTGACGGACGACTACAACGACAACCCAATCATAACACGACCACATATTGTGTTTACTGACGGAAGACAACGACAACCCAATCATAATAAGACCACATATTGTGTTTACTGAAGGAAGACAACGACAACCCAATCATAATGCGACCACATATTGTGTTTTCTTACGGACGACAACGACAACCCAATCATAATACGATCACATATTGTGTTTACTGACGGAAGACAACAACGACAACCCAATCATAATACGATCGCATATTGTGCTTACTGACGGACGACAACAACGACAACCCAATCATAACACGACAAGATATTGTGTTTACTGAAGGAAGACAACGACAACCCAATCATAATGCGACCACATATTTTGTTTACTGACGGACGACAACGACAACCCAATCATAATACGATCACATATTGTGTTTACTGACGGAAGACAACAACGACAACCCATTCATAATGCGATCACATATTGTGTTTACTGACGGAAGACAACGACAACCCAATCATAATACGACCGCATATTGTGCTTACTGACGGATGAGAACAACGACAACCCAATCATAACACGACCACATATTGTGTTTACTGACGGACGACAACAACGACAACCCAATCATAACACGACCACATATTGTGTTTACTGACGGAAGACAACGACAACCCAATCATAATACGACCACATATTGTGTTTACTGAAGGAAGACAACGACAACCCAATCATAATACGACCACATATTGTGCTTACTGACGGAAGACAACGACAACCCAATCATAATACGACCACATATTGTGCTTACTGACGGAAGACAACGACAACCCAATCATAACACGACCACATATTGTGTTTACTGACGGACGACAACGACAACCCAATCATAATACGACCACATATTGTGTTTACTGACGGACGACAACAACGACAACCCAATCATAATACGACCACATATTGTGTTTACTGACGGACGACAACAACGACAACCCAATCATAATACGACCACATATTGTGCTTACTGACGGACGACTACAACGACAACCCAATCATAACACGACCAGATATTGTGTTTACTGAAGGAAGACAACGACAACCCAATCATAATGCGACCACATATTTTGTTTACTGACGGACGACAACGACAACCCAATCATAATACGATCACATATTGTGTTTACTGACGGAAGACAACAACGACAACCCATTCATAATGCGACCACATATTGTGTTTACTGACGGAAGACAACGACAACCCAATCATAATACGACCGCATATTGTGCTTACTGACGGATGAGAACAACGACAACCCAATCATAACACGACCGGATATTGTGTTTACTGACGGACGACAACAACGACAACCCAATCATAACACGACCACATATTGTGTTTACTGACGGAAGACAACGACAACCCAATCATAATACGACCACATATTGTGTTTACTGAAGGAAGACAACGACAACCCAATCATAATACGACCACATATTGTGTTTACTGACGGACGACAACGACAACCCAATCTTAATACGACCACATATTGTGTTTACTGACGGAAGACAACAACGACAACCCAATCATAATACGACCACATATTGTGTTTACTGACGGACGACAACAGCGACAACCCAATCATAATACGACCACATATTGTGCTTACTGACGGACGACTACAACGACAACCCAATCATAACACGACCACATATTGTGTTTACTGACGGAAGACAACGACAACCCAATCATAATAAGACCACATATTGTGTTTACTGAAGGAAGACAACGACAACCCAATCATAATGCGACCACATATTGTGTTTTCTTACGGACGACAACGACAACCCAATCATAATACGATCACATATTGTGTTTACTGACGGAAGACAACAACGACAACCCAATCATAATACGACCACATATTGTGTTTACTGACGGAAGACAACGACAACCCAATCATAATACGATCGCATATTGTGCTTACTGACGGACGACAACAACGACAACCCAATCATAACACGACGCATATTGTGTTTACTGACGGACGACAACAACGACAACCCAATCATAACACGATCACATATTGTGTTTACTGACGGAAGACAACGACAACCCAATCATAATACGACCACATATTGTGTTTACTGACGGACGACAACGACAACCCAATCTTAATACGACCACATATTGTGTTTACTGACGAAGATAACAACGACAACCCAATCATAATACGACCACATATTGTGTTTACTGAAGGAAGACAACGACAACCCAATCATAATACGACCGCATATTGTGCTTACTGACGAACGACAACAACGACAACCCAATCATAACACGACCGGATATTGTGCTTACTGACGGACGACAACAACGACAACCCAATCATAATGCGACCACATATTGTGTTTACTGACGGAAGACAACGACAACCCAATCATAATACGACCACATATTGTGTTTACTGACGGAAGACAACGACAACCCAATCATAATACGACCACATATTGTGTTTACTGACGGACGACAACGACAACCCAATCTTAATACGACCACATATTGTGTTTACTGACGAAGATAACAACGACAACCCAATCATAATACGACCACATATTGTGTTTACTGACGGACAACAACAACGACAACCCAATCATAATACGACCGCATATTGTGCTTACTGACGGACGACAACAACGACAACCCAATCATAATACGACCACATATTGTGTTTACTGACGGACGACAACGACAACCCAATCATAATACGACCACATATTGTGTTTACTGACGGAAGACAACAACGACAACCCAATCATAATACGACCACATATTGTATTTACTGACGGAAGATAACGACAACCCAATCATAATACGACCACATATTGTGTTTACTGATGGACGACAACAACGACAACCCAATCATAATACGACCACATATTGTGCTTACTGACGGACGACAACAACAACCCAATCATAATACGACCACATATTGTGTTTACTGACGGAAGACAACCCAATCATAATACGACCACATATTGTGTTTACTGACGGAAGACAACAACGACAACCCAATCATAATACGACCACATATTGTGTTTACTGACGGAAGACAACGACAACTCAATCATAATACGACCACATATTGTGCTTACTGACGGAAGAAAACAACGACAACCCAATCATAACACGATCACATATTGTGTTTACTGAAGGAAGACAACGACAACCCAATTATAATACGACCACATATTGTGTTTACTGAAGGAAAACAACGACAACCCAATCATAATACGACCACATATTGTGTTTACTGACGGACGACAACCCAATCTTAATACGACCACATTATAAAGTTAAAATATTGAAGATGAATGCTAATCGAACAAACCGTAGTAAAGTTATAAATAGGGCAATACACATACTCTTTCACGGTAGAGTAAACAAACTACTTACATATTATTGTCTAAATGACCTTGTCCCTAGCTACAATAAATGTTAACGGTTTAAGAGACAAAAAGAAACGTGACTTGGTTTTTAACTGGCTGGTAGCCAAAAAAATTGACGTAATTTGTATACAAGAAACTCACTCAACAAAAGATGATTTGATTCGATGGCAAAATGAATGGAAAAACTGTGGGGGTGGCAATAGCTTTTTTAATTGTGGTACGAGTGACTCAAGGGGTGTGGGAATTTTATTGGGCAAACAATTTAAAGAAAATGTAGAATTCTTTTCTCAGGATAATTCTGGTCGCATTTTAAGTAGTACATTAAAAATAAACGACTCAACTTTTTATATATCAAATATATATGCGCCGAATAATAGTAAAGAAAGAAAATCGTTTTTTAATGCAATTAACGATACACTGTTCAAATATACGGACGATTCCGATAAAAACTACAGTTTAATTTTGGGTGATTTTAATTGCGCTATTCAAAAAAACTTAGATCGCAATCCTCCTCAACAATTAGACGACATATCAGTCCGAGAATTCCAAAGCATGTTACATAGAAATGATTTATTTGATGTGTGGAGAAAGTTAAATCCAGAAACTAAGAGATATACTTTTAAACGCGGTAAATCGAAATCAAGAATCGATTATATTTTATGTAGTAACGCCGTAAGCAGTAAGGTGTTTGGTACTCGGATTAATCATTTCCCATTTAGTGATCATGATATCATAATAACAAAATTAAAAACTGAAGATATTAATAGAGGACCAGGTATGTGGATAATGAATCTTGAAACAATCAAATAAGAGCAGTTTAGACATGCTTTTAAAATTTGGTGGAATAACTGGAAAATTGAGAAAAATAAATACAGTGATATACGGGAATGGTGGGATCTTGCGAAAAACAAAATACAATTGTTAACAATGGAAATAAGTAGAAACTGAAATTGTAAGCAAAACAAAAAAGAAATCGATAGATTAGAAAGGAAACTCGATAAATTAAAACTAATAGCGAATGAAACGGATGAAATAAACGCGCAAATAAAGCAATTAGAGGGCTTAATTAAAAACTATTATAATAAAAAAACAGAAGCAGCGAAAATTAGATCTCGTGTTAAATGGGCGGAAGAAGGGGAAAAATCAACGAGATATTTCTTTAACCTTGAAAAAAAGCGGGGCCAAGAAAAGTTATGGTATAGGATTAAAACGACAGACGGTAATTACAAGTATGACATTGACTCGATAATGAATGAGCAGGTTGATTTTTACTCCAAACTTTTCCAATCAGAAGGGTGGGATGAAAATAGTGCTCACGAACTTACAAGGTATATTGTTAATAAATTGGACAATAACGAAAAAGAAACGCTTGACGAGGACATTAACTTAGATGAAATTAGTAAAGTTATTAAAATATTAAAACCAAATAAATCCCCAGGAGAAGATGGTATTATTTCAGAATTTTATCAACTTTTTTGGCAAGATATAAAAAACGAATTCTTTGAAGTGATTGAAAAAATTTTCAAATTCGAATATACTTTAAGCGCATCACAGTACAAGGGGGTCTTGACTTTATTACATAAGGGAGGGGAACGGGAAGACATAAAAAACTGGAGACCATTGACCTTACTGAATTGTGATTATAAAATAATTTCGAAGCTTTTGGCCGAACGATTAAAAAATGTTGTAACTAAGCTAATTCATCCGGATCAAAAAGGGTTTGTAAAGGGTCGGAACATAAGTGAAGCAAACAGAATGATACAAGACATCATACAATACGCAGACGAAGAAAATGAAGAAGGCATAATAGTTTCCTTAGATCAACAAAAAGCATTCGATAGAGTTGAATGGGGGTGGGTAGACTTCGTGTTAAAAACATTTAACTTCGGGGAAAAATTTAGGGGGTGGATTCAAATGTTAGTTAAAAATGCTACAACATCCATAAAGACAAATGGATTTGTTTCAAAATTTTTCTCCATATCTCGCTCATGTAGACAGGGGTGTCCCGTCGCACCGCTAATTTACATATTGCAAGCCGAACCCATGGCATGTGCAATTAGAGGAAATAATGATATAAAGGGGATTAAATTACCAGGTGAACCGGGTGGGAAGGAATTAGAAGCCAAAATAAGTATGTTTGCAGATGACACACAACTTTTCAATAAAGATGAACGCTCTGTTGAGAAATCCTTCGATATACTTTCAAAATATGAAAAAGCATCCGGATCAAGAATTAATTATAATAAAACAAAAGCAATTTCTATTGGCAATGCCCGCCATAGAAAACCAAAATTTAATCAAATATCATGGATTAAAGAAAATGTAAAAACTTTGGGGGTACATCATGGTTACAATGTTGACAATGATAAAATTTGGAAGGACATTATTAATAGAATGAAAAATTGTATACAAGTTTGGAAAAGCAGAAAACTTTCCTACAAAGGTAAAACTATAAATGTGAAAAATCTTTTGTTATCATATTGTGGATTTGAAATTGAAATGAAGGGCATTCCTGATAAATTTAAAAAGGAAATTGAAACATTAATGTGGGACTTTATATGGGAGGGGAAAGTTAATCAGATTAAAAGAGATGTATGTTGTTTAGATATAGAAAATGGTGGCATGAGTATGGTTAATCTAGATTCCTACATTGACAGTAGAAGAATAAAATTTATTTATCGCATTATTAACGAACCAATTGAAAATTGGAATGCTATTGGAAAATATTGGTTAAGTAGACTTGATATTAAATTTAATGAAACTTTTTTTATTTGCAAATGCTCAAATGTTTCATCCTTAAATTTAAACAGGTATCCCTTGTTCTATCAAAAATCAATCCAAGCATGGACAAAATTTTTACAATGTGCACAAAAGGTGGAAACCAAAACAGATATCTTGCATGTTAGATTATTTGGGAATTGTAATATAACCTTCCAAAATAAACCTTTAATATTTTCTTCATTTTTAAGAAGTAATATAAAAACTATTCAAGACATATGGGATGAAAACTCAAAACAATTCATCGATTGTGATTTATTATATTCTCAGCTGATAGACAGGAGAAACTGTATCTCAGAATACTCTAAAATTAAGAAATGTATTCCAAAAGACTACTTAAAGTTCTTAAAAAATGAAAATAATGATATAGAAAACAAAACTAAAAGTAGAAATAAAATGAAATTGTTAAATAATTTAACACTTACAGACATTAGAGGCAAAATTATTAATACAAAAGACGTGAAGATTAAAATTATGCAAAAAATATTGAATAAAAAATCAATACCAAAATGTCAAGATAAATGGAATAATGTTTATAATGAAGAATTTCACTGGCCAAAAATTTGGAATAATCTTAAAAGACTGGACATCAGTAATAAAATTAAAGAATTCCAATGGAAATGCAACCATAACATTATTTACACCGAAAGTAGACTTAGAAAAATGAACCTATCCAATGGAAGATGTCACCTTTGTAAAGAATCGAACATCCAAGAAGATCTTCAACATTTGTTTTTTAAATGCATTATATCTAACCGATTCATATCAAACATCACAATTTTAATAAACACTTTAAATGTGGGAACTGTTAATTTAAATGAGAAAAATATGATGTTTGGGTTCAATATGGGGGGTAACCATGAACTTCTATTAAATACATTAATTTTTATATCTAAGTGGTCTATTTGGAAGGCAAGAAACAAAGTTAAATATGACAAAATTCATATCAATCAAAATGTACTTTGTAATATATGGAAACAGACTTTAAAATCTGAACTAAAAATTTTGCTAACGGCCAATTGTAATGATACAATAGATAAAGCCAAAATCTTGACAATTCTATCAGTGATTAGTAAGTAGTTATAATATATGAGTACAATGCATGTATGTAAATGTTATAAAAAATTATGTTGAAGCTATCATAAAATGCCGATATAGATTGACTTACATGTTAATTTTATTATTGATAAATTTAGTTGTATTTTTGAAATGGGATCATGTGGACTCTAATAAATCTCTTAATAACCCTGGATAAGAGATCTATTGTAAAACAGGGAACCTTAGATTATTTTTGCTTACCTGGGCTTTCTAAGGTGTTTTGTTAACAGGCGAGTCAAACAATAAAGTATTATGAAAAAAAAAAAAAAAAAAAAAAAAAAAAAGTTAAGTGAATGAACCCAAGATGAACCAGAACAATAAAAGAATTCTTCCATAAAAAAAAAAAAAAAAAAAAAAAAAAAAAAAAAAAAAATACGACCACATATTGTGTTTACTGACGGAAGACAACAACGACAACCCAATCATAATACGACCACATATTGTGCTTACTGACGGACGACTACAACGACAACCCAATCATAACACGACCAGATATTGTGTTTACTGACGGAAGACAACGACAACCCAATCATAATACGACCACATATTGTGTTTACTGAAGGAAGACAACGACAACCCAATCATAATGCGACCACATATTGTGTTTACTGACGGAAGACAACGACAACCCAATCATAATACGATCACATATTGTGTTTACTGACGGAAGATAACAACGACAACCCATTCATAATACGACCACATATTGTGTTTACTGACGGAAGACAACGACAACCCAATCATAATACGACCGCATATTGTGCTCACTGACGGACGACAACAACGACAACCCAATCATAACACGACCGCATATTGTGTTTACTGACGGACGACAACAACGACAACCCAATCATTACACGACCACATATTGTGTTTACTGACGGAAGACAACGACAACCCAATCATAATACGATAACATATTGCGTTTACTGACGGACGACAAAGACAACCCAATCTTAATACGCCCACATATTGTGTTTACTGAAGGATGAGAACGACAACCCAATCATAATACGACCGCATATTGTGCTTACTGACGGAAGACAACAAAGACAACCCAATCATAACACGACTGCATATTGTGCTTACTGACGGACGACAACAACGACAACCCAATCATAACACGACCACATATTGTGTTTACTGACGAAAGACAATGACAACCCAATCATAATACGACAACATATTGTGTTTACTGATGAAGACAACGACAACCCAATCTTAATACGACCACATATTGTGTTTACTGACGGACGACAACGACAACCCAATCTTAATACGACCACATATTGTGTTTACTGACGGATGAGAACGACAACCCAATCATAATACGACCACATATTGTGTTTACTGAAGGAAGACAACGACAACCCAATCATAATACGACCGCATATTGTGCTTACTGACGGACGACAACAACGACAACCCAATCATAACACGACCGGATATTGTGTTTACTGACGGACGACAACAACGACAACCCAATCATAACACGACCACATATTGTGTTTACTGACGGAAGACAAGGACAACCCAATCATAATACGACCACATATTGTGTTTACTGACGGAAGACAACGACAACCCAATCATAATACGACCACATATTGTGTTTACTGACGGACGACAACGACAACCCAATCTTAATACGACCACATATTGTGTTTACTGACGAAGATAACAACGACAACCCAATCATAATACGACCACATATTGTGTTTACTGACGGACGACTACAACGACAACCCAATCATAATACGACCACATATTGTGCTTACTGACGGACGACAACAACGACAACCCAATCATAACACGACCGCATATTGTGTTTACTGACGGACGACAACAACGACAACCCAATCATTACACGACCACATATTGTGTTTACTGACGGAAGACAACGACAACCCAATCATAATACGATAACATATTGCGTTTACTGACGGACGACAAAGACAACCCAATCTTAATACGCCCACATATTGTGTTTATTGAAGGATGAGAACGACAACCCAATCATAATACGACCGCATATTGTGCTTACTGACGGAAGACAACAAAGACAACCCAATCATAACACGACTGCATATTGTGCTTACTGACGGACGACAACAACGACAACCCAATCATAACACGACCACATATTGTGTTTACTGACGAAAGACAATGACAACCCAATCATAATACGACAACATATTGTGTTTACTGACGAAGACAACGACAACCCAATCTTAATACGACCACATATTGTGTTTACTGACGGACGACAACGACAACCCAATCTTAATACGACCACATATTGTGTTTACTGACGGATGAGAACGACAACCCAATCATAATACGACCACATATTGTGTTTACTGAAGGAAGACAACGACAACCCAATCATAATACGACCGCATATTGTGCTTACTGACGGACGACAACAACGACAACCCAATCATAACACGACCGGATATTGTGTTTACTGACGGACGACAACAACGACAACCCAATCATAACACGACCACATATTGTGTTTACTGACGGAAGACAAGGACAACCCAATCATAATACGACCACATATTGTGTTTACTGACGGAAGACAACGACAACCCAATCATAATACGACCACATATTGTGTTTACTGACGGACGACAACGACAACCCAATCTTAATACGACCACATATTGTGTTTACTGACGAAGATAACAACGACAACCCAATCATAATACGACCACATATTGTGTTTACTGACGGACGACTACAACGACAACCCAATCATAATACGACCACATATTGTGCTTACTGACGGACGACAACAACGACAACCCAATCATAATACGACCACATATTGTGTTTACTGACGGACGACAACGACAACTCAATCATAATACGACCACATATTGTGTTTACTGACGGAAGACAACAACGACAAACCCAATCATAATACGACCACATATTGTATTTACTGACGGAAGATATCGACAACCCAATCATAATACGACCACATATTGTGTTTACTGACGGACGACAACAACGACAACCCAATCATAATACGACCACATATTGTGCTTACTGACGGACGACAACAACAACCCAATCATAATACGACCACATATTGTGTTTACTGACGGAAGACAACGACAACTCAATCACAATACGACCACATATTGTGCTTACTGACGGAAGAAAACAACGACAACCCTATCATAACACGACCACATATTGTGTTTACTGAAGGAAGCCAACGACAACCCAATTATAATACGACCACATATTGTGTTTACTGACGGACGACAACGACAACCCACTCTTAATACGACCACATATTGTGTTTACTGACGGAAGACAACAACGACAACCCAATCATAATACGACCACATATTGTGTTTACTGACGGACCACAACAACGACAACCCAATCATAATACGACCACATATTGTGCTTACTGACGGACGACTACAACGACAACCCAATCATAACACGACCAGATATTGTGTTTACTGACGGAAGACAACGACAACCCAATCATAATACGACCACATATTGTGTTTACTGAAGGAAGACAACGACAACCCAATCATAATGCGACCACATATTGTGTTTACTGACGGGAGACAACGACAACCCAATCATAATACGACCACATATTGTGCTTACTGACGGACGACAACAACAACCCAATCATAATACGACCACATATTGTGTTTACTGACGGAAGACAACGACAACTCAATCACAATACGACCACATATTGTGCTTACTGACGGAAGAAAACAACGACAACCCTATCATAACACGACCACATATTGTGTTTACTGAAGGAAGCCAACGACAACCCAATTATAATACGACCACATATTGTGTTTACTGACGGACGACAACGACAACCCACTCTTAATACGACCACATATTGTGTTTACTGACGGAAGACAACAACGACAACCCAATCATAATACGACCACATATTGTGTTTACTGACGGACCACAACAACGACAACCCAATCATAATACGACCACATATTGTGCTTACTGACGGACGACTACAACGACAACCCAATCATAACACGACCAGATATTGTGTTTACTGACGGAAGACAACGACAACCCAATCATAATACGACCACATATTGTGTTTACTGAAGGAAGACAACGACAACCCAATCATAATGCGACCACATATTGTGTTTACTGACGGGAGACAACGACAACCCAATCATAATACGATAACATATTGCGTTTACTGACGGACGACAACGACAACCCAATCTTAATACGACCACATATTGTGTTTACTGAAGGATGAGAACGACAACCCAATCATAATACGACCGCATATTGTGCTTACTGACGGACGACAACAACGACAACCCAATTATAACACGACTGCATATTGTGTTTACTGACGGACGACAACAACGACAACCCAATCATAACACGACCACACATTGTGTTTACTGACGGAAGACAACGACAACCCAATCATAATAAGACCGCATATTGTGTTTATTGACGGAAGACAACGACAACCCAATCATAATACGACCACATATTGTGTTTACTGACGGACGACAACAACAACCCAATCTTAATACGACCACATATTGTGTTTACTGACGAAGATAACAACGACAACCCAATCATAATACGACCACATATTGTGTTTACTGACGGACGACAACAACGACAACCCAATCATAATACGACCACATATTGTGCTTACTGACGGACGACAACAACGACAACCCAATCATAATACGACCACATATTGTGTTTACTGACGGACGACAACGACAACCCAATCATAATACGACCACATATTGTGTTTACTGACGGACGACAACAACGACAACCCAATCATAATACGACCACATATTGTGTTTACTGACGAAGATAACGACAACCCAATCATAATACGACCACATATTGTGTGTACTGACGAACGACAACAACGACAACCCAATCATAATACGACCACATATTGTGTTTACTGACGAAGATAACGACAACCCAATCATAATACGACCACATATTGTGTGTACTGACGAACGACGACAACGACAACCCAATCATAATACGACCACATATTGTGTTTACTGACGGACGACAACAACGACAACCCAATCATAATACGACCACATATTGTGTTTACTGACGGACGACAACAACGACAACCCAATCATAATACGACCACATATTGTGTTTACTGACGGACGACAACAACGACAACCCAATCATAATACGACCACATATTGTGTTTACTGACGGAAGACAACAACGACAACCCAATCATAATACGACCACATATTGTGTTTACTGACGGAAGAAAACGACAACCCAATCATAATACGACCACATATTGTGTTTACTGACGGAAGACAACAACGACAACCCAATCATAATACGACCACATATTGTGTTTACTGACGGAAGACAACGACAACCCAATCATAATACGACCACATATTGTGTTTACTGACGGACGACAACAACGACAACCCAATCATAATACGACCACATATTGTGTTTACTGACGGACGACAACAACGACAACCCAATCATAATACGACCACATATTGTGTTTACTGACGGAAGACAACAACGACAACCCAATCATAATACGACCACATATTGTGTTTACTGACGGAAGACAACGACAACCCAATCATAATACGACCACATATTGTGTTTACTGACGGAAGACAACGACAACCCAATCATAATACGACCACATATTGTGTTTACTGACGGACGACAACAACGACAACCCAATCATAATACGACCACATATTGTGTTTACTGACGGAAGACAACAACGACAACCCAATCATAATACGACCACATATTGTGTTTACTGACGGAAGACAACGACAACCCAATCATAATACGACCACATATTGTGCTTACTGACGGAAAACAACGACAACCCAATCATAACACGACCACATATTGTGCTTACTGACGGAGGACAACGACAAGCCAATCATAATACGACCACATATTATGTTTACTGACGGACGACAACAACGACAACCCAATCATAATACGACCACATATTGTGCTTACTGACGGACGACAACAACGACAACCCAATCATAACACGACCGGGTATTGTGTTTACTGACGGAAGACAACGACAACCCAATCATAAACCGACCACATATTGTGTTTACTGAAGGAAGACAACGACAACCCAATCATAATGCGACTACATATTGTGTTTACTGACGGACGACAACGACAACCCAATCATAATACGATCACATATTGTGTTTACTGACGGAAGACAACAACGACAACCCATTCATAATACCACAGCATATTGTGCTTACTGACGGACGAGAACAACGACAACCCAATCATAACACGACCGGATATTGTGTTTACTGACGGACGACAACAACGACAACCCAATCATAACACGACCACATATTGTGTTTACTGACGGAAGACAACGACAACCCAATCATAATACGATAACATATTGCGTTTACTGACGGTCGACAACGACAACCCAATCTTAATACGACCACATATTGTGTTTACTGAAGGATGAGAACGACAACCCAATCATAATACGACCGCATATTGTGCTTACTGACGGACAACAACAACGACAACCCAAATATAACACGACCGGATATTGTGTTTACTGACGGACGACAACAACGACAACCCAATCATAACACGACCACATATTGTGTTTACTGACGGAAGACAACGACAACCCAATCATAATGCGACCACTTATTGTGTTTACTGACGGAAGACAACGACAACCCAATCATAATACGACCACATATTGTGTTTACTGACGGACGACAACGACAACCCAATCTTAATACGACCACATATTGTGTTTACTGACGAAGATAACAACGACAACCCAATCATAATACGACCACATATTGTGCTTATTGACGGACGACAACAACGACAACCCAATCATAATACGACCACATATTGTGTTTACTGACGGACGACAACGACAACCCAATCATAATACGACCACATATTGTGTTTACTGACGGAAGACAACGACAACCCAATCATAATACGACCACATATTGTGTTTACTGACGGAAGACAACAACGACAACCCAATCATAATACGACCACATATTGTGTTTACTGACGGACGACAACAACGACAACCCAATCATAATACGACCACATATTGTGTTTTCTTACGGAAGATAACGACAACCCAATCATAATACGACCACATATTGTGTTTACTGACGGAAGACAACAACGACAACCCAATCATAATACGACCACATATTGTGTTTACTGAAGGAAGACAACGACAACCCAATCATAATACGACCACATATTGTGCTTACTGACGGAAGACAACGACAACCCAATCATAACACGACCACATATTGTGTTTACTGACGAAGACAACGACAACCCAATCATAATACGACCACATATTGTGTTTACTGAAAGAAGACAACGACAACCCAATCATAATACGACCACATATTGTGTTTACTGACGGAAGACAACGACAACCCAATCTTAATACGACCACATATTGTGTTTACTGACGGAAGACAACAACGACAACCTAATCATAATACGACCACATATTGTGTTTACTGACGGAAGACAACGACAACCCAATCATAATACGACCACATATTGTGCTTACTGACGGAAGACAACGACAACCCAATCATAATACGACCACATATTGTGTTTACTGACGGACGACAACAACGACAACCCAATCATAATACGACCACATATTGTGCTTACTGACGGACGACTACAACGACAACCCAATCATAACACGACCAGATATTGTGTTTACTGACGGAAGACAACGACAACCCAATCATAATACGATCACATATTGTGTTTACTGAAGGAAGACAACGACAACCCAATCATAATGCGACCACATATTGTGTTTACTGACGGACGACAACGACAACCCAATCATAATACGATCACATATTGTGTTTACTGACGGAAGACAACAACGACAACCCATTCATAATACGACCGCATATTGTGCTTACTGACGGACGAGAACAACGACAACCCAATCATAACACGACGGATATTGTGTTTACTGACGAACGACAACAACGACAACCCAATCATAACACGACCACATATTGTGTTTACTGACGGAAGACAACGACAACCCAATCATAATACGATAACATATTGCGTTTACTGACGGACGACAACGACAACCCAATCTTAATACGACCACATATTGTGTTTACTGAAGGATGAGAACGACAACCCAATCATAATGCGACCACATATTGTGTTTACTGACGGACGACAACGACAACCCAATCATAATACGATCACATATTGTGTTTACTGACGGACGACAACAACGACAACCCAATCATAATACGACCACATATTGTGCTTACTGACGGACGACTACAACGACAACCCAATCATAACACGACCAGATATTGTGTTTACTGAAGGAAGACAACGACAACCCAATCATAATGCGACCACATATTGTGTTTACTGACGGACGACAACGACAACCCAATCATAATACGATCACATATTGTGTTTACTGACGGAAGACAACAACGACAACCCATTCATAATACGACCGCATATTGTGCTTACTGACGGACGAGAACAACGACAACCCAATCATAACACGACGGATATTGTGTTTACTGACGAACGACAACAACGACAACCCAATCATAACACGACCACATATTGTGTTTACTGACGGAAGACAACGACAACCCAATCATAATACGATAACATATTGCGTTTACTGACGGACGACAACGACAACCCAATCTTAATACGACCACATATTGTGTTTACTGAAGGATGAGAACGACAACCTAATCATAATACGACCGCATATTGTGCTTACTGACGGACAACAACAACGACAACCCAATTATAACACGACGGATATTGTGTTTACTGACGGACGACAACAACGACAACCCAATCATCACACGACCACATATTGTGTTTACTGACGGAAGACAACGACAACCCAATCATAATACGACCACATATTGTGTTTACTGACGGAAAACAACGACAACCCAATCATAATACGACCACATATTGTGTTCTCTGACGGACGACAACGACAACCCAATCTTAATACGACCACATATTGTGTTTACTGACGAAGATAACAACGACAACCCAATCATAATACGACCACATATTGTGTTTACTGACGGACGACAACAACGACAACCCAATCATAATACGACCACATATTGTGTTTACTGACGGACGACAACGACAACCCAATCATAATACGACCACATATTGTGTTTACTGACGGAAGACAACGACAACCCAATCATAATACGACCACATATTGTGTTTACTGACGGAAGACAACAACGACAACCCAATCATAATACGACCACATATTGTGTTTACTGACGGACGACAACAACGACAACCCAATCATAATACGACCACATATTGTGTTTACTGACGGAAGATAACGACAACCCAATCATAATACGAACACATATTGTTTTTACTGACGGAAGACAACAACGACAACCCAATCATAATACGACCACATATTGTGTTTACTGACGGAAGACAACGACAACCCTATCATAATACGACCACATATTGTGCTTACTGACGGAAAACAACGACAACCCAATCATAACACGACCACATATTGTGTTTACTGAAGGAAGACAACGACAACCCAATCATAATACGACCACAAATTGTGTTTACTGAAGGAAGACAACGACAACCCAATCATAATACGACCACATATTGTGTTTACTGACGGAAGACAACGATAACACAATCTTAATACGACCACATATTGTGTTTACTGACGGAAGACAACAACGACAACCTAATCATAATACGACCACATATTGTGTTTACTGACGGAAGACAACGACAACCCAATCATAATACGACCACATATTGTGCTTACTGACGGAAGACAACGACAACCCAATCATAACACGACCACATATTGTGTTTACTGACGGAATACAACGACAACCCAATCATAATACGACCACATATTGTGCTTACTGA
The DNA here is from genome assembly GCA_963383655.1 of Bathymodiolus septemdierum. Classification (NCBI taxonomy): domain Eukaryota; kingdom Metazoa; phylum Mollusca; class Bivalvia; order Mytilida; family Modiolidae; genus Bathymodiolus; species Bathymodiolus septemdierum. Next base: position 70,378,445 of record OY726525.1, read on the forward strand.
CGGACGACAACAACGACAACCCAATCATAATACGACCACATATTGTGCTTATTGACGGACGACTACAACGACAACCCAATCATAACACGACCAGATATTGTGTTTACTGACGGAAGACAACGACAACCCAATCATAATACGACCACATATTGTGTTTACTGACGGACGACAACGACAACCCAATCATAATACGATCACATATTGTGTTTACTGACGGAAGAAAACAACGACAACCCATTCATAATACCACCGCATATTGTGCTTACTGACGGACGAGAACAACGACAACCCAATCATAACACGACCGGATATTGTGTTTACTGACGGACGACAACAACGACAACCCAATCATAACACGACCACATATTGTGCTTACTGACGGAAGACAACGACAACCCAATCATAATACGATAACATATTGCGTTTACTGACGGACGACAACGACAACCCAATCTTAATACGACCACATATTGTGTTTACTGAAGGATGAGAACGACAACCCAATCATAATACGACCGCATATTGGGCTTACTGACGGACGACAACAACGACAACCCAATTATAACACGACCGGATATTGTGTTTACTGACGGACGACAACAACGACAACCCAATCATAACACGACCACATATTGTGTTTACTGACGGAAGACAAGGACAACCCAATCATAATAAGACCACATATTGTGTTTACTGACGGAAGACAACGACAACCCAATCATAATACGACCACATATTGTGTTTACTGACGGACGACTACAACGACAACCCAATCTTAATACGACCACATATTGTGTTTACTGACGAAGATAACAACGACAACCCAATCATAATACGACCACATATTGTGTTTACTGACGGACGACAACAACGACAACCCAATCATAATACGACCACATATTGTGCTTACTGACGGACGACAACAACGACAACCCAATCATAATACGACCACATATTGTGTTTACTGACGGAAGACAACAACGACAAACCCAATCATAATACGACCACATATTGTATTTACTGACGGAAGATAACGACAACCCAATCATAATACGACCACATATTGTGTTTACTGACGGACGACAACAACGACAACCCAATCATAATACGACCACATATTGTGCTTACTGACGGACGACAACAACAACCCAATCATAATACGACCACATATTGTGTTTACTGACGGAAGACAACGACAACTCAATCATAATACGACCACATATTGTGCTTACTGACGGAAGAAAACAACGACAACCCAATCATAACACGACCACATATTGTGTTTACTGAAGGAAGCCAACGACAACCCAATTATAATACGACAACATATTGTGTTTACTGAAGGAAAACAACGACAACCCAATCATAATACGACCACATATTGTGTTTACTGACGGACGACAACGACAACCCACTCTTAATACGACCACATATTGTGTTTACTGACGGAAGACAAGAACGACAACCCAATCATAATACGACCACATATTGTGTTTACTGACGGACGACAACAACGACAACCCAATCATAATACGACCAAATATTGTGCTTACTGACGGACGACTACAACGACAACCCAATCATAACACGACCAGATATTGTGTTTACTGACGGAAGACAACGACAACCCAATCATAATACGACCACATATTGTGTTTACTAAAGGAAGAGAACGACAACCCAATCATAATGCGACCACATATTGTGTTTACTGACGGAAGACAACGACAACCCAATCATAATACGACCACATATTGTGTTTACTGCAGGAAGACAACGACAACCCAATCATAATGCGACCACATATTGTGTTTACTGACGGACGACAACGACAACCCAATCATAATACGATCACATATTGTGTTTACTGACGGAAGATAACAACGACACCCCATTCATAATACGACCACATATTGTGTTTACTGACGGAAGACAACGACAACCCAATCATAATACGACCGCATATTGTGCTTACTGACGGACGACAACAACGACAACCCAGTCATAACACGACCACATATTGTGTTTACTGACGGACGGCAACAACGACAACCCAATCATAACACGACCACATATTGTGTTTACTGACGGGAGACAACGACAACCCAATCTTAATACGACCACATATTGTGTTTACTGAAGGATGAGAACGACAACCCAATCATAATACGACCGCATATTGTGCTTACTGACGGACGACAACAACGACAACCCAATTATAACACGACTGCATATTGTGTTTACTGACGGACGACAACAACGACAACCCAATCATAATACGACCACACATTGTGTTTACTGACGGAAGACAACGACAACCCAATCATAATAAGACCACATATTGTGTTTATTGACGGAAGACAACGACAACCCAATCATAATACGACCACATATTGTGTTTACTGACGGACGATAACGAGAACCCAATCTTAATACGACCACATATTGTGTTTACTGACGAAGATAACAACGACAACCCAATCATAATACGACCACATATTGTGTTTACTGACGGACGACAACAACGACAACCCAATCATAATACGACCACATATTGTGCTTACTGACGGACGACAACAACGACAACCCAATCATAATACGACCACATATTGTGTTTACTGACGGACGACAACGACAACCCAATCATAATACGACCACATATTGTGTTTACTGACGGAAGTCAACGACAACCCAATCATAATACGACCACATATTGTGTTTACTGACGGAAGACAACAACGACAACCCAATCATAATACGACCACATATTGTGTTTACTGACGGACGACAACAACGACAACCCAATCATAATACGACCACATATTGTGTTTACTGACGAAGATAACGACAACCCAATCATAATACGACCACATATTGTGTGTACTGACGAACGACAACAATGACAACCCAATCATAATACGACCACATATTGTGTTTTCTGACGGAAGACAACGACAACCCAATCATAATACGACCACATATTGTGTTTACTGACGGAAGACAACAACGACAACCCAATCATAATACGACCACATATTGTGTTTACTGACGGAAGACAACGACAACCCAATCATAATACGACCACATATTGTGCTTACTGACGGAAGACAACGACAACCCAATCATAACACGACCACATATTGTGCTTACTGACGGAAGACAACGACAACCCAATCATAATACGACCACATATTGTGCTTACTAACGGACGACAACAACAACCCAATCATAATACGACCACATATTGTGTTTTCTGACGGAAGACAACGACAACCCAATCATAATACGACCACATATTGTGTTTACTGACGGAAGACAACAACGACAACCCAATCATAATACGACCACATATTGTGTTTACTGACGGAAGACAACGACAACCCAATCATAATACGACCACATATTGTGCTTACTGACGGAAGACAACGACAACCCAATCATAACACGACCACATATTGTGCTTACTGACGGAAGACAACGACAACCCAATCATAATACGACCACATATTGTGTTTACTGACGGATGACAACAACGACAACTCAATCATAATACGACCACATATTGTGTTTACTGACGGACGACAACAACGACAACCCAATCATAACACGACCGGGTATTGTGTTTACTGACGGAAGACAACGACAACCCAATCATAATACGACCACATATTGTGTTTACTGAAGGAAGACAACGACAACCCAATCATAATGCGACCACATATTGTGTTTACTGAAGGACGACAACGACAACCCAATCATAATACGATCACATATTGTGTTTACTGACGGAAGACAACAACGACAACCCATTCATAATACCACCGCATATTGTGCTTACTGACGGACGAGAACAACGACAACCCAATCATAACACGACCGAATATTGTGTTTACTGACGGACGACAACAACGACAACCCAATCATAACACGACCACATATTGTGTTTACTGACGGAAGACAACGACAACCCAATCATAATACGATAACATATTGCCTTTACTGACGGACGACAACGACAACCCAATCTTAATACGACCACATATTGTGTTTACTGAAGGATGAGAACGACAACCCAATCATAATACGACCGCATATTGTGCTTACTGACGGACAGCAACAACGACAACCCAAATATAACACGACCGGATATTGTGTTTACTGACGGACGACAACAACGACAACCCAATCATAACACGACCACATATTGTGTTTACTGACGGAAGACAACGACAACCCAATCATAATACGACCACATATTGTGTTTACTGACGGAAGACAACGACAACCCAATCATAATACGACCACATATTGTGTTTACTGACGGACGACAACGACAACCCAATCTTAATACGACCACATATTGTGTTTACTGACGAAGATAACAACGACAACCCAATCATATTACGACCACATATTGTGCTTACTGACGGACGACAACAACGACAACCCAATCATAATACGACCACATATTGTGTTTACTGACGGAAGACAACGACAACCCAATCATAATACGACCACATATTGTGTTTACTGACGGAAGACAACGACAACCCAATCATAATACGACCACATATTGTGTTTACTGACGGAAGACAACAACGACAACCCAATCATAATACGACCACATATTTTGTTTACTGACGGACGACAACAACGACAACCCAATCATAATACGACCACATATTGTGTTTTCTTACGGAAGATAACGACAACCCAATCATAATACGACCACATATTGTGTTTACTGACGGAAGACAACAACGACAACCCAATCATAATACGACCACATATTGTGTTTACTGACGGAAGACAACGACAACCCAATCATAATACGACCACATATTGTGCTTACTGACGGAAGACAACGACAACCCAATCATAACACGACCACATATTGTGTTTACTGACGAAGACAACGACAACCCAATCATAATACGACCACATATTGTGTTTACTGACGGACGACAACAACGACAACCCAATCATAATACGACCACATATTGTGTTCACTGACGGACGACAACAACGACAACCCAATCATAACACGACCGAGTATTGTGTTTACTGACGGAAGACAACGACAACCCAATCATAATACGACCACATATTGTGTTTACTGAAGGAAGACAACGACAACCCAATCATAATGCGACCACATATTGTGTTTACTGACGGAAGACAACGACAACCCAATCATAATACGATCACATATTGTGTTTACTGACGGAAGACAACAACGACAACCCATTCATAATACCACCGCATATTGTGCTTACTGACGGAGGAGAACAACGACAACCCAATCATAACACGACCGAATATTGTGTTTACTGACGGACGAAAACAACGACAACCCAATCATAACACGACCACATATTGTGTTTACTGACGGAAGACAACGACAACCCAATCATAATACGATAACATATTACGTTTACTGACGGACGACAACGACAACCCAATCTTAATACGACCACATATTGTGTTTACTGAAGGATGAGAACGACAACCCAATCATAATACGACCGCATATTGTGCTTACTGACGGACAACAACAACGACAACCCAAATATAACACGACCGGATATTGTGTTTACTGACGGACGACAACAACGACAACCCAATCATAACACGACCACATATTGTGTTTACTGACGGAAGACAACGACAACCCAATCATAATACGACCACATATTGTGTTTACTGACGGAAGACAACGACAACCCAATCATAATACGACCACATATTGTGTTTACTGACGGAAGACAACAACGACAACCCAATCATAATACGACCACATATTGTGTTTACTGACGGACGACAACAACGACAACCCAATCATAATACGACCACATATTGTGTTTTCTTACGGAAGATAACGACAACCCAATCATAATACGACCACATATTGTGTTTACTGACGGAAGACAACAACGACAACCCAATCATAATACGACCACATATTGTGTTTACTGACGGAAGACAACGACAACCCAATCATAATACGACCACATATTGTGCTTACTGACGGAAGAAAACGACAACCCAATCATAACACGACCACATATTGTGTTTACTGACGAAGACAACGACAACCCAATCATAATACGACCACATATTGTGTTTACTGAAAGAAGACAACGACAACCCAATCATAATACGACCACATATTGTGTTTACTGACGGCCGACAACGACAACCCAATCTTAATACGACCACATATTGTGTTTACTGATGGAAGACAACAACGACAACCTAATCATAATACGACCACATATTGTGTTTACTGAAGGAAGACAACGACAACCCAATCATAATACGACCACATATTGTGCTTACTGACGGAAGACAACGACAACCCAATCATAATACGACCACATATTGTGTTTACTGACGGAAGACAACGACAATCCAATCATAATACGACCACATATTGTGTTTACTGACGGACGACAACAACGACAACCCAATCATAATACGACCACATATTGTGCTTACTGACGGACGAGAACAACGACAACCCAATCATAACACGACCGGATATTGTGTTTACTGACGGACGACAACAACGACAACCCAATCATAACACGACCACATATTGTGTTTACTGACGGAAGACAACGACAACCCAATCATAATACGATAACATATTGCGTTTACTGACGGACGACAACGACAACCCAATCTTAATACGACCACATATTGTGTTTACTGAAGGATGAGAACGACAACCCAATCATAATACGACCGCATATTGTGCTTACTGACGGACAACAACAACGACAACCCAAATATAACACGACCGGATATTGTGTTTACTGACGGACGACAACAACGACAACCCAATCATAACACGACCACATATTGTGTTTACTGACGGAAGACAACGACAACCCAATCATAATACGACCACATATTGTGTTTACTGACGGAAGACAACGACAACCCAATCATAATACGACCACATATTGTGTTTACTGACGGAAGACAACAACGACAACCAAATCATAATACGACCACATATTGTGTTTACTGACGGACGACAACAACGACAACCCAATCATAATACGACCACATATTGTGTTTTCTTACGGAAGATAACGACAACCCAATCATAATACGACCACATATTGTGTTTACTGACGGAAGACAACAACGACAACCCAATCATAATACGACCACATATTGTGTTTACTGACGGAAGACAACGACAACCCAATCATAATACGACCACATATTGTGCTTACTGACGGAAGACAACGACAACCCAATCATAACACGACCACATATTGTGTTTACTGACGAAGACAACGACAACCCAATCATAATACGACCACATATTGTGTTTACTGAAAGAAGACAACGACAACCCAATCATAATACGACCACATATTGTGTTTACTGACGGCCGACAACGACAACCCAATCTTAATACGACCACATATTGTGTTTACTGATGGAAGACAACAACGACAACCTAATCATAATACGACCACATATTGTGTTTACTGAAGGAAGACAACGACAACCCAATCATAATACGACCACATATTGTGCTTACTGACGGAAGACAACGACAACCCAATCATAATACGACCACATATTGTGTTTACTGACGGAAGACAACGACAACCCAATCATAATACGACCACATATTGTGTTTACTGACGGACGACAACAACGACAACCCAATCATAATACGACCACATATTGTGCTTACTGACGGACGAGAACAACGACAACCCAATCATAACACGACCGGATATTGTGTTTACTGACGGACGACAACAACGACAACCCAATCATAACACGACCACATATTGTGTTTACTGACGGAAGACAACGACAACCCAATCATAATACGATAACATATTGCGTTTACTGACGGACGACAACGACAACCCAATCTTATTACGACCACATATTGTGTTTACTGAAGGATGAGAACGACAACCCAATCATAATACGACCGCATATTGTGCTTACTGACGGACAACAACAACGACAACCCAATTATAACACGACCGGATATTGTGTTTACTGACGGACGACAACAACGACAACCCAATCATAACACGACCACATATTGTGTTTACTGACGGAAGACAACGACAACCCAATCATAATACGACCACATATTGTGTTTACTGACGGAAGACAACGACAACCCAATCATAATACGACCACATATTGTGTTTACTGACGGACGACAACAACAACCCAATCTTAATACGACCACATATTGTGTTTACTGACGAAGATAACAACGACAACCCAATCATAATACGACCACATATTGTGTTTACTGACGGACGACAACAACGACAACCCAATCTTAATACGACCGCATATTGTGTTTACTGACGGACGACAACGACAACCCAATCATAATACGACCACATATTGTGTTTACTGACGGAAGACAACAGCGACAACCCAATCATAATACGACCACATATTGTGTTTACTGACGGACGACAACAACGCCAACCCAATCATAATACGACCACATATTGTGTTTACTGACGGAAGATAACGACAACCCAATCATAATACGACCACATATTGTGTTTACTGATGGAAGACAACAACGACAACCCAATCATAATACGACCACATATTGTGTTTACTGACGGAAGACAACGACAACCCAATCATAATACGACCACATATTGTGCATACTGACGGAAGACAACGACAACCCAATCATAACACGACCACATATTGTGTTTACTGACGGAAGACAACGACAACCCAATCATAATACGACCACATATTGTGTTTACTGACGGACGATAACGAGAACCCAATCTTAATACGACCACATATTGTGTTTACTGACGAAGATAACAACGACAACCCAATCATAATACGACCACATATTGTGTTTACTGACGGAAGACAACGACAACCCAATCATAATACGACCACATATTGTGTTTACTGACGGAAGACAACAGCGACAACCCAATCATAATACGACCACATATTGTGTTTACTGAAGGAAGACAACGACAACCCAATCATAATACGACCACATATTGTGTTTACTGACGGAAGACAACGATAACACAATCTTAATACGACCACATATTGTGTTTACTGACGGAAGACAACAACGACAACCTAATCATAATACGACCACATATTGTGTTTACTGACGGAAGACAACGACAACCCAATCATAATACGACCACATATTGTGCTTACTGACGGAAGACAACGACAACCCAATCATAACACGACCACATATTGTGTTTACTGACGGAAGACAACGACAACCCAATCATAATACGACCACATATTGTGTTTACTGACGGACGACAACAACGACAACCCAATCATAATACGACCACATATTGTGCTTACTGACGGACGACTACAACGACAACCCAATCATAACACGACCAGATATTGTGTTTACTGACGGAAGACAACGACAACCCAATCATAATACGACCACATATTGTGTTTACTGAAGGAAGACAACGACAACCCAATCATAATGCGACCACATATTGTGTTTACTGACGGACGACAACGACAACCCAATCATAATACGATCACATATTGTGTTTACTGACGGAAGAAAACAACGACAACCCATTCATAATACGACCGCATATTGTGCTTACTGACGGACGAGAACAACGACAACCCAATCATAACACGACCGGATATTGTGTTTACTGACGGAAGAAAACAACGACAACCCAATCATAACACGACCACATATTGTGTTTACTGAAGGAAGCCAACGACAACCCAATTATAATACGACCACATATTGTGTTTACTGAAGGAAGACAACGACAACCGAATCTTAATACAACCACATATTGTGTTTACTGACGGAAGACAACAACGACAACCCAATCATAATACGACCACATATTGTGTTTACTGACGGACGACAACAACGACAACCCAATCATAATACGACCACATATTGTGCTTACTGACGGACGACTACAACGACAACCCAATCATAACACGACCAGATATTGTGTTTACTGACGGAAGACAACGACAACACAATCATAATACGACCACATATTGTGTTTACTGAAGGAAGACAACGACAACCCAATCATAATGCGACCACATATTGTGTTTACTGACGGACGACAACGACAACCCAATCATAATACGATCACATATTGTGTTTACTGACGGAAGACAACAACGACAACCCATTCATAATACGACCACATATTGTGTTTACTGACGGAAGACAACGACAACCCAATCATAATACGACCGCATATTGTGCTTACTGACGGACGACAACAACGACAACCCAATCATAACACGACCGCATATTGTGTTTACTGACGGAAGACAACAACGACAACCCAATCATAACACGACCACATATTGTGTTTACTGACGGTAGACAACGACAACCCAATCATAATACGATAACATATTGCGTTTACTGACGGACGACAACGACAACCCAATCTTAATACGACCACATATTGTGTTTACTGAAGGATGAGAACGACAACCCAATCATAATACGACCGCATATTGTGCTTACTGACGGTCGACAACAACGACAACCCAATTATAACACGACCGGATATTGTGTTTACTGACGGACGACAACAACGACAACCCAATCATAACACGACCACATAGTGTGTTTACTGACGGAAGACAACGACAACCCAATCATAATACGACCACATATTGTGTTTATTGACGGAAGACAACGACAACCCAATCATAATACGACCACATATTGTGTTTACTGACGGACGACAACGACAACCCAATCTTAATACGACCACATATTGTGTTTACTGACGAAGATAACAACGACAACCCAATCATAATACGACCACATATTGTGTTTACTGACGGACGACAACAACGACAACCCAATCATAATACGACCACATATTGTGTTTACTGACGGAAGACAACGACAACCCAATCATAATACCACCACATATTGTGTTTACTGACGGAAGACAACGACAACCCAATCATAATACGACCACATATTGTGTTTACTGACGGAAGACAACAACGACAACCCAATCATAATACGACCACATATTGTGTTTACTGACGGACGACAACAACGACAACCCAATCATAATACGACCACATATTGTGTTTTCTTACGGAAGATAACGACAACCCAATCATAATACGACCACATATTGTGTTTACTGACGGAAGACAACAACGACAACCCAATCATAATACGACCACATATTGTGTTTACTGACGGAAGACAACGACAACCCAATCATAATACGACCACATATTGTGCTTACTGACGGAAGACAACGACAACCCAATCATAACACGACCACATATTGTGTTTACTGACGAAGACAACGACAACCCAATCATAATACGACCACATATTGTGTTTACTGACGGACGACAACAACGACAACCCAATCATAATACGACCACATATTGTGTTCACTGACGGACGACAACAACGACAACCCAATCATAACACGACCGGGTATTGTGTTTACTGACGGAAGACAACGACAACCCAATCATAATACGACCACATATTGTGTTTACTGAAGGAAGACAACGACAACCCAATCATAATGCGACCACATATTGTGTTTACTGACGGAAGACAACGACAACCCAATCATAATACGATCACATATTGTGTTTACTGACGGAAGACAACAACGACAACCCATTCATAATACCACCGCATATTGTGCTTACTGACGGACGAGAACAACGACAACCCAATCATAACACGACCGAATATTGTGTTTACTGACGGACGACAACAACGACAACCCAATCATAACACGACCACATATTGTGTTTACTGACGGAAGACAACGACAACCCAATCATAATACGATAACATATTGCGTTTACTGACGGACGACAACGACAACCCAATCTTAATACGACCACATATTGTGTTTACTGAAGGATGAGAACGACAACCCAATCATAATACGACCGCATATTGTGCTTACTGACGGACAACAACAACGACAACCCAAATATAACACGACCGGATATTGTGTTTACTGACGGACGACAACAACGACAACCCAATCATAACACGACCACATATTGTGTTTACTGACGGAAGACAACGACAACCCAATCATAATACGACCACATATTGTGTTTACTGACGGAAGACAACGACAACCCAATCATAATACGACCACATATTGTGTTTACTGACGGAAGACAACAACGACAACCCAATTATAATACGACCACATATTGTGTTTACTGACGGACGACAACAACGACAACCCAATCATAATACGACCACATATTGTGTTTTCTTACGGAAGATAACGACAACCCAATCATAATACGACCACATATTGTGTTTACTGACGGAAGACAACAACGACAACCCAATCATAATACGACCACATATTGTGTTTACTGACGGAAGACAACGACAACCCAATCATAATACGACCACATATTGTGCTTACTGACGGAAGACAACGACAACCCAATCATAACACGACCACATATTGTGTTTACTGACGAAGACAACGACAACCCAATCATAATACGACCACATATTGTGTTTACTGAAAGAAGACAACGACAACCCAATCATAATACGACCACATATTGTGTTTACTGACGGCCGACAACGACAACCCAATCTTAATACGACCACATATTGTGTTTACTGATGGAAGACAACAACGACAACCTAATCATAATACGACCACATATTGTGTTTACTGAAGGAAGACAACGACAACCCAATCATAATACGACCACATATTGTGCTTACTGACGGAAGACAACGACAACCCAATCATAATACGACCACATATTGTGTTTACTGACGGAAGACAACGACAACCCAATCATAATACGACCACATATTGTGTTTACTGACGGACGACAACAACGACAACCCAATCATAATACGACCACATATTGTGCTTACTGACGGACGACAACAACGACAACCCAATCATAACACGACCGGATATTGTGTTTACTGACGGACGACAACAACGACAACCCAATCATAACACGACCACATATTGTGTTTACTGACGGAAGACAACGACAACCCAATCATAATACGATAACATATTGCGTTTACTGACGGACGACAACGACAACCCAATCTTAATACGACCACATATTGTGTTTACTGAAGGATGAGAACGACAACCCAATCATAATACGACCGCATATTGTGCTTACTGACGGACAACAACAACGACAACCCAATTATAACACGACCGGATATTGTGTTTACTGACGGACGACAACAACGACAACCCAATCATAACACGACCACATATTGTGTTTACTGACGGAAGACAACGACAACCGAATCATAATACGACCACATATTGTGTTTACTGACGGAAGACAACGACAACCCAATCATAATACGACCACATATTGTGTTTACTGACGGACGACAACAACAACCCAATCTTAATACGACCACATATTGTGTTTACTGACGAAGATAACAACGACAACCCAATCATAATACGACCACATATTGTGTTTACTGACGGACGACAACAACGACAACCCAATCATAATACGACCACATATTGTGCTTACTGACGGACGACAACAACGACAACCCAATCATAATACGACCACATATTGTGTTTACTGACGGAAGACAACAACGACAAACCCAATCATAATACGACCACATATTGTGTTTACTGACGGACGACAACAACGACAACCCAATCATAATACGACCACATATTGTGTTTACTGACGGAAGACAAGAACGACAACCCAATCATAATACGACCAAATATTGTGTTTACTGACGGACGACAACAACGACAACCCAATCATAATACGACCACATATTGTGCTTACTGACGGACGACTACAACGACAACCCAATCATAACACGACCAGATATTGTGTTTACTGACGGAAGACAACGACAACCCAATCATAATACGACCACATATTGTGTTTACTGAAGGAAGACAACGACAACCCAATCATAATGCGACCACATATTGTGTTTACTGACGGAAGACAACGACAACCCAATCATAATACGACCACATATTGTGTTTACTGCAGGAAGACAACGACAACCCAATCATAATGCGACCACATATTGTGTTTACTGACGGACGACAACGACAACCCAATCATAATACGATCACATATTGTGTTTACTGACGGAAGACAACAACGACAACCCATTCATTATACGACCACATATTGTGTTTACTGACGGAAGACAACGACAACCCAATCATAATACGACCACATATTGTGTTTACTGACGGAAGACAACGATAACACAATCTTAATACGACCACATATTGTGTTTACTAACGGAAGACAACAACGACAACCTAATCATAATACGACCACATATTGTGTTTACTGACGGAAGACAACGACAACCCAATCATAATACGACCACATATTGTGCTTACTGACGGAAGACAACGACAACCCAATCATAACACGACCACATATTGTGTTTACTGAAGGAAGCCAACGACAACCCAATTATAATACGACCACATATTGTGTTTACTGAAGGAAGACAACGACAACCGAATCTTAATACGACCACATATTGTGTTTACTGACGGAAGACAACAACGACAACCCAATCATAATACGACCACATATTGTGTTTACTGACGGACGACAACAACGACAACCCAATCATAATACGACCACATATTGTGCTTACTGACGGACGACTACAACGACAACCCAATCATAACACGACCAGATATTGTGTTTACTGACGGAAGACAACGACAACACAATCATAATACGACCACATATTGTGTTTACTGAAGGAAGACAACGACAACCCAATCATAATGCGACCACATATTGTGTTTACTGACGGACGACAACGACAACCCAATCATAATACGATCACATATTGTGTTTACTGACGGAAGACAACAACGACAACCCATTCATAATACGACCACATATTGTGTTTACTGACGGACGACAACAACGACAACCCGATCATAATACGACCGCATATTGTGTTTACTGACGGACGACAACGACAACCCAATCATAATACGAC
This sequence comes from Bathymodiolus septemdierum, assembly GCA_963383655.1. Classification (NCBI taxonomy): domain Eukaryota; kingdom Metazoa; phylum Mollusca; class Bivalvia; order Mytilida; family Modiolidae; genus Bathymodiolus; species Bathymodiolus septemdierum. The sequence continues at coordinate 70,393,503 of OY726525.1, forward strand.
CACATATTGTGTTTACTGACGGAAGACAACGACAACCCAATCATAATACGACCACATATTGTGTTTACTGACGGAAGACAACAGCGACAACCCAATCATAATACGACCACATATTGTGTTTACTGACGGACGACAACAACGCCAACCCAATCATAATACGACCACATATTGTGTTTACTGACGGAAGATAACGACAACCCAATCATAATACGACCACATATTGTGTTTACTGATGGAAGACAACAACGACAACCCAATCATAATACGACCACATATTGTGTTTACTGACGGAAGACAACGACAACCCAATCATAATACGACCACATATTGTGCTTACTGACGGAATACAACGACAACCCAATCATAACACGACCACATATTGTGTTTACTGACGGAAGACAACGACAACCCAATCATAATACGACCACATATTGTATTTACTGAAGGAAGACAACGACAACCCAATCATAATACGACCACATATTGTGTTTACTGACGGAAGACAACGATAACACAATCTTAATACGACCACATATTGTGTTTACTGACGGAAGACAACAACGACAACCTAATCATAATACGACCACATATTGTGTTTACTGACGGAAGACAACGACAACCCAATCATAATACGACCACATATTGTGCTTACTGACGGAAGACAACGACAACCCAATCATAACACGACCACATATTGTGTTTACTGACGGAAGACAACGACAACCCAATCATAATACGACCACATATTGTGTTTACTGACGGACGACAACAACGACAACCCAATCATAATACGACCACATATTGTGCTTACTGACGGACGACTACAACGACAACCCAATCATAACACGACCAGATATTGTGTTTACTGACGGAAGACAACGACAACCCAATCATAATACGACCACATATTGTGTTTACTGAAGGAAGACAACGACAACCCAATCATAATGCGACCACATATTGTGTTTACTGACGGACGACAACGACAACCCAATCATAATACGATCACATATTGTGTTTACTGACGGAAGAAAACAACGACAACCCATTCATAATACGATCGCATATTGTGCTTACTGACGGACGAGAACAACGACAACCCAATCATAACACGACCGGATATTGTGTTTACTGACGGAAGAAAACAACGACAACCCAATCATAACACGACCACATATTGTGTTTACTGAAGGAAGCCAACGACAACCCAATTATAATACGACCACATATTGTGTTTACTGAAGGAAGACAACGACAACCGAATCTTAATACGACCACATATTGTGTTTACTGACGGATGACAACAACGACAACCCAATCATAATACGACCACATATTGTGTTTACTGACGGACGACAACAACGACAACCCAATCATAATACGACCACATATTGTGCTTACTGACGGACGACTACAACGACAACCCAATCATAACACGACCAGATATTGTGTTTACTGACGGAAGACAACGACAACACAATCATAATACGACCACATATTGTGTTTACTGAAGGAAGACAACGACAACCCAATCATAATGCGACCACATATTGTGTTTACTGACGGACGACAACGACAACCCAATCATAATACGATCACATATTGTGTTTACTGACGGAAGACAACAACGACAACCCATTCATAATACGACCACATATTGTGTTTACTGACGGAAGACAACGACAACCCAATCATAATACGACCGCATATTGTGCTTACTGACGGACGACAACAACGACAACCCAATCATAACACGACCGCATATTGTGTTTACTGACGGAAGACAACAACGACAACCCAATCATAACACGACCACATATTGTGTTTACTGACGGTAGACAACGACAACCCAATCATAATACGATAACATATTGCGTTTACTGACGGACGACAACGACAACCCAATCTTAATACGACCACATATTGTGTTTACTGAAGGATGAGAACGACAACCCAATCATAATACGACCGCATATTGTGCTTACTGACGGACGACAACAACGACAACCCAATTATAACACGACCGGATATTGTGTTTACTGACGGACGACAACAACGACAACCCAATCATAACACGACCACATAGTGTGTTTACTAACGGAAGACAACGACAACCCAATCATAATACGACCACATATTGTGTTTATTGACGGAAGACAACGACAACCCAATCATAATACGACCACATATTGTGTTTACTGACGGACGACAACGACAACCCAATCTTAATACGACCACATATTGTGTTTACTGACGAAGATAACAACGACAACCCAATCATAATACGACCACATATTGTGTTTACTGAGGGACGACAACAACGACAACCCAATCATAATACGACCACATATTGTGCTTACTGACGGACAACAACAACGACAACCCAATCATAATACGACCACATATTGTGTTTACTGACGGACGACAACAACAACACAATCATAATACGACCACATATTGTGTTTACTGACGGAAGACAACGACAACCCAATCATAATACGACCACATATTGTGTTTACTGACGGAAGACAACAACGACAACCCAATCATAATACGACCACATATTGTGTTTACTGACGGACGACAACAACGACAACCCAATCATAATACGACCACATATTGTGTTTACTGACGGAAGATAACGACAACCCAATCATAATACGACCACATATTGTGTTTACTGACGGACGACAACAACGACAACCCAATCATAATACGACCACATATTGTGCTTACTAACGAACGACAACAACAACCCAATCATAATACGACCACATATTGTGTTTTCTGACGGAAGACAACGACAACCCAATCATAATACGACCACATATTGTGTTTACTGACGGACGACAACAACGACAACCCAATCATAATACGACCACATATTGTGTTTACTGACGGAAGACAACGACAACCCAATCATAATACGACCACATATTGTGTTTACTGACGGAAGACAACGACAACCCAATCATAATACGACCACATATTGTGTTTACTGACGGAAGACAACAACGACAACCCAATCATAATACGACCACATATTGTGTTTACTGACGGACGACAACAACGACAACCCAATCATAATACGACCACATATTGTGTTTTCTTACGGAAGATAACGACAACCCAATCATAATACGACCACATATTGTGTTTACTGACGGAAGACAACAACGACAACCCAATCATAATACGACCACATATTGTGTTTACTGACGGAAGACAACGACAACCCAATCATAATACGACCACATATTGTGCTTACTGACGGAAGACAACGACAACCCAATCATAACACGACCACATATTGTGTTTACTGACGAAGACAACGACAACCCAATCATAATACGACCACATATTGTGTTTACTGACGGACGACAACAACGACAACCCAATCATAATACGACCACATATTGTGTTCACTGACGGACGACAACAACGACAACCCAATCATAACACGACCGGGTATTGTGTTTACTGACGGAAGACAACGACAACCGAATCATAATACGACCACATATTGTGTTTACTGAAGGAAGACAACGACAACCCAATCATAATGCGACCACATATTGTGTTTACTGACGGAAGACAACGACAACCCAATCATAATACGATCACATATTGTGTTTACTGACGGAAGACAACAACGACAACCCATTCATAATACCACCGCATATTGTGCTTACTGACGGACGAGAACAACGACAACCCAATCATAACACGACCGAATATTGTGTTTACTGACGGACGACAACAACGACAACCCAATCATAACACGACCACATATTGTGTTTACTGACGGAAGACAACGACAACCCAATCATAATACGATAACATATTGCGTTTACTGACGGACGACAACGACAACCCAATCTTAATACGACCACAAATTGTGTTTACTGAAGGATGAGAACGACAACCCAATCATAATACGACCGCATATTGTGCTTACTGACGGACAACAACAACGACAACCCAAATATAACACGACCGGATATTGTGTTTACTGACGGACGACAACAACGACAACCCAATCATAACACGACCACATATTGTGTTTACTGACGGAAGACAACGACAACCCAATCATAATACGACCACATATTGTGTTTACTGACGGAAGACAACGACAACCCAATCATAATACGACCACATATTGTGTTTACTGACGGAAGACAACAACGACAACCCAATCATAATACGACCACATATTGTGTTTACTGACGGACGACAACAACGACAACCCAATCATAATACGACCACATATTGTGTTTTCTTACGGAAGATAACGACAACCCAATCATAATACGACCACATATTGTGTTTACTGACGGAAGACAACAACGACAACCCAATCATAATACGACCACATATTGTGTTTACTGACGGAAGACAACGACAACCCAATCATAATACGACCACATATTGTGCTTACTGACGGAAGACAACGACAACCCAATCATAACACGACCACATATTGTGTTTACTGACGAAGACAACGACAACCCAATCATAATACGACCACATATTGTGTTTACTGAAAGAAGACAACGACAACCCAATCATAATACGACCACATATTGTGTTTACTGACGGCCGACAACGACAACCCAATCTTAATACGACCACATATTGTGTTTACTGATGGAAGACAACAACGACAACCTAATCATAATACGACCACATATTGTGTTTACTGAAGGAAGACAACGACAACCCAATCATAATACGACCACATATTGTGCTTACTGACGGAAGACAACGACAACCCAATCATAATACGACCACATATTGTGTTTACTGACGGAAGACAACGACAACCCAATCATAATACGACCACATATTGTGTTTACTGACGGACGACAACAACGACAACCCAATCATAACACGACCACATATTGTGTTTACTGACGGAAGACAACGACAACCCAATCATAATACGATAACATATTGCGTTTACTGACGGACGACAACGACAACCCAATCTTAATACGACCACATATTGTGTTTACTGAAGGATGAGAACGACAACCCAATCATAATACGACCGCATATTGTGCTTACTGACGGACAACAACAACGACAACCCAATTATAACACGACCGGATACTGTGTTTACTGACGGACGACAACAACGACAACCCAATCATAACACGACCACATATTGTGTTTACTGACGGAAGACAACGACAACCGAATCATAATACGACCACATATTGTGTTTACTGACGGAAGACAACGACAACCCAATCATAATACGACCACATATTGTGTTTACTGACGGACGACAACAACAACCCAATCTTAATACGACCACATATTGTGTTTACTGACGAAGATAACAACGACAACCCAATCATAATACGACCACATATTGTGTTTACTGACGGACGACAACAACGACAACCCAATCATAATACGACCGCATATTGTGTTTACTGACGGACGACAACGACAACCCAATCATAATACGACCACATATTGTGTTTACTGACGGAAGACAACGACAACCCAATCATAATACGACCACATATTGTGTTTACTGACGGAAGACAACAGCGACAACCAAATCATAATACGACCACATATTGTGTTTACTGACGGACGACAACAACGCCAACCCAATCATAATACGACCACATATTGTGTTTACTGACGGAAGATAACGACAACCCAATCATAATACGACCACATATTGTGTTTACTGATGGAAGACAACAACGACAACCCAATCATAATACGACCACATATTGTGTTTACTGACGGAAGACAACGACAACCCAATCATAATACGACCACATATTGTGCTTACTGACGGAAGACAACGACAACCCAATCATAACACGACCACATATTGTGTTTACTGACGGAAGACAACGACAACTCAATCATAATACGACCACATATTGTGTTTACTGAAGGAAGACAACGACAACCCAATCATAATACGACCACATATTGTGTTTACTGACGGAAGACAACGATAACACAATCTTAATACGACCACATATTGTGTTTACTGACGGAAGACAACAACGACAACCTAATCATAATACGACCACATATTGTGTTTACTGACGGAAGACAACGACAACCCAATCATAATACGACCACATATTGTGTTTACTGACGGAAGACAACGACAACCCAATCATAATACGACCACATATTGTGTTTACTGACGGACGACAACAACGACAACCCAATCATAATACGACCACATATTGTGCTTACTGACGGACGACTACAACGACAACCCAATCATAACACGACCAGATATTGTGTTTACTGACGGAAGACAACGACAACCCAATCATAATACGACCACATATTGTGTTTACTGAAGGAAGACAACGACAACCCAATCATAATGCGACCACATATTGTGTTTACTGACGGACGACAACGACAACCCAATCATAATACGATCACATATTGTGTTTACTGACGGAAGAAAACAACGACAACCCATTCAAAATACGATCGCATATTGTGCTTACTGACGGACGAGAACAACGACAACCCAATCATAACACGACCGGATATTGTGTTTACTGACGGAAGAAAACAACGACAACCCAATCATAACACGACCACATATTGTGTTTACTGAAGGAAGCCAACGACAACCCAATTATAATACGACCACATATTGTGTTTACTGAAGGAAGACAACGACAACCCAATCATAATACGACCACATATTGTGTTTACTGACGGACGACAACAACGACAACCCAATCATAATACGACCACATATTGTGCTTACTGACGGACGACTACAACGACAACCCAATCATAACACGACCAGATATTGTGTTTACTGACGGAAGACAACGACAACACAATCATAATACGACCACATATTGTGTTTACTGAAGGAAGACAACGACAACCCAATCATAATGCGACCACATATTGTGTTTACTGACGGACGACAACGACAACCCAATCATAATACGATCACATATTGTGTTTACTGACGGAAGACAACAACGACAACCCATTCATAATACGACCACATATTGTGTTTACTGACGGAAGACAACGACAACCCAATCATAATACGACCGCATATTGTGCTTACTGACGGACGACAACAACGACAACCCAATCATAACACGACCGCATATTGTGTTTACTGACGGAAGACAACAACGACAACCCAATCATAACACGACCACATATTGTGTTTACTGACGGTAGACAACGACAACCCAATCATAATACGATAACATATTGCGTTTACTGACGGACGACAACGACAACCCAATCTTAATACTACCTCATATTGTGTTTACTGAAGGATGAGAACGACAACCCAATCATAATACGACCGCATATTGTGCTTACTGACGGACGACAACAACGACAACCCAATTATAACACGACCGGATATTGTGTTTACTGACGGACGACAACAACGACAACCCAATCATAACACGACCACATAGTGTGTTTACTAACGGAAGACAACGACAACCCAATCATAATACGACCACATATTGTGTTTATTGACGGAAGACAACGACAACCCAATCATAATACGACCACATATTGTGTTTACTGACGGACGACAACGACAACCCAATCTTAATACGACCACATATTGTGTTTACTGACGAAGATAACAACGACAACCCAATCATAATACGACCACATATTGTGTTTACTGACGGACGACAACAACGACAACCCAATCATAATAAGACCACATATTGTGCTTACTGACGGACAACAACAACGACAACCCAATCATAATACGACCACATATTGTGTTTACTGACGGACGACAACAACAACACAATCATAATACGACCACATATTGTGTTTACTGACGGAAGACAACGACAACCCAATCATAATACGACCACATATTGTGTTTACTGACGGAAGACAACAACGACAACCCAATCATAATACGACCACATATTGTGTTTACTGACGGACGACAACAACGACAACCCAATCATAATACGACCACATATTGTGTTTACTGACGGAAGATAACGACAACCCAATCATAATACGACCACATATTGTGTTTACTGACGGACGACAACAACGACAACCCAATCATAATACGACCACATATTGTGCTTACTAACGAACGACAACAACAACCCAATCATAATACGACCACATATTGTGTTTTCTGACGGAAGACAACGACAACCCAATCATAATACGACCACATATTGTGTTTACTGACGGAAGACAACAACGACAACCCAATCATAATACGACCACATATTGTGTTTACTGACGGACGACAACAACGACAACCCAATCATAATACGACCACATATTGTGCTTACAGACGGACAACAACAACGACAACCCAATCATAATACGACCACATATTGTGTTTACTGACGGACGACAACAACAACCCAATCATAATACGACCACATATTGTGTTTACTGACGGAAGACAACGACAACCCAATCATAATACGACCACATATTGTGTTTACTGACGGAAGACAACAACGACAACCCAATCATAATACGACCACATATTGTGTTTACTGACGGACGACAACAACGACAACCCAATCATAATACGACCACATATTGTGTTTACTGACGGAAGATAACGACAACCCAATCATAATACGACCACATATTGTGTTTACTGACGGACGACAACAACGACAACCCAATCATAATACGACCACATATTGTGCTTACTAACGAACGACAACAACAACCCAATCATAATACGACCACATATTGTGTTTTCTGACGGAAGACAACGACAACCCAATCATAATACGACCACATATTGTGTTTACTGACGGAAGACAACAACGACAACCCAATCATAATACGACCACATATTGTGTTTACTGACGGAAGAAAACGACAACCCAATCATAATACGACCACATATTGTGCTTACTGACGGAAGACAACGACAACCTAATCATAATACGACCACATATTGTGTTTACTGACGGACGACAAGAACGACAACCCAATCATAATACGACCACATATTGTGTTTACTGACGGAAGACAACGACAACCCAATCAAAATACGACCACATATTGTGCTTACTGACCGAAGACAACGACAACCCAATCATAATACGATCACATATTGTGTTTACTGACGGACGACAACAACGACAACCCAATCATAATACGACCACATATTGTGCTTACTGACGGACGACTACAACGACAACCCAATCATAACACGACCACATATTGTGTTTACTGACGGAAGACAACGACAACCCAATCATAATACGACCACATATTGTGTTTACTGAAGGAAGACAACGACAACCCAATCATAATACGACCACATATTGTGTTTACTGACGGACGACAACGACAACCCAATCATAATACGATCACATATTGTGTTTACTGACGGAAGACAACAACGACAACCAATTCATAATACGACCGCATATTGTGCTTACTGACGGACGAGAACAACGACAACCCAATCATAACACGACCGGATATTGTGTTTACTGACGGACGACAACGACAACCCAATCATAATACGACCACATATTGTGTTTATTGACGGAAGACAACGACAACCCAATCTTAATACGACCACATATTGTGTTTACTGACGAAGATAACAACGACAACCCAATCATAATACGACCACATATTGTGTTTACTGACGGACGACAACAACGACAACCCAATCATAATACGACCACATATTGTGCTTACTGACGGACAACAACAACGACAACCCAATCATAATACGACCACATATTCTGTTTACTGACGGAAGACAACGACAACCCAATCATAATACGACCACATATTGTGTTTACTGACGGAAGACAACGACAACCCAATCATAATACGACCACATATTGTGTTTACTGACGGAAGACAACAACGACAACCCAATCATAATACGACCACATATTGTGTTTACTGACGGACGACAACAACGACAACCCAATCATAATACGACCACATATTGTGTTTACTGACGGAAGATAACGACAACCCAATCATAATACGACCACATATTGTGTTTACTGACGGACGACAACAACGACAACCCAATCATAATACGACCACATATTGTGCTTACTAACGGACGACAACAACAACCCAATCATAATACGACCACATATTGTGTTTTCTGACGGAAGACAAAGACAACCCAATCATAATACGACCACATATTGTGTTTACTGACGGAAGACAACAACGACAACCCAATCATAATACGACCACATATTGTGTTTACTGACGGAAGACAACGACAACCCAATCATAATACGACCACATATTGTGCTTACTGACGGAAGACAACGACAACCCAATCATAATACGACCACATATTGTGTTTACTGACGGACGACAACAACGACAACCCAATCATAATACGACCACATATTGTGTTTACTGACGGAAGACAACGACAACCCAATCATAATACGACCACATATTGTGTTTACTGACGGAAGACAACGACAACCCAATCATAATACGATCACATATTGTGTTTACTGACGGACGACAACAACGACAACCCAATCATAATACGACCACATATTGTGCTTACTGACGGACGACTACAACGACAACCCAATCATAACACGACCACATATTGTGTTTACTGACGGAAGACAACGACAACCCAATCATAATACGACCACATATTGTGTTTACTGAAGGAAGACAACGACAACCCAATCATAATGCGACCACATATTGTGTTTACTGACGGACGACAACGACAACCCAATCATAATACGATCACATATTGTGTTTACTGACGAAGACAACAACGACAACCAATTCATAATACGACCGCATATTGTGCTTACTGACGGACGAGAACAACGACAACCCAATCATAACACGACCGGATATTGTGTTTACTGACGGACGACAACAACGACAACCCAATCATAACACGACCACATATTGTGTTTACTGACGGAAGATAACGACAACCCAATCATAATACGACCACATATTGTGTTTACTGACGGACGACAACAACGACAACCCAATCATAATACGATAACATATTGCGTTTACTGACGGACGACAACGACAACCCAATCTTAATACGACCACATATTGTGTTTACTGAAGGATGAGAACGACAACCCAATCATAATACGACCGCATATTGTGCTTACTGACGAACGACAACAACGACAACCCAATTATAACACGACCACATATTGTGTTTACTGACGGACGACAACAACGACAACCCAATCATAACACGACCACATATTGTGTTTACTTACGGACGACAACGACAACCCAATCATAATACGACCACATATTGTGTTTACTGACGGAAGACAACGACAATCCAATCATAATACGACCACATATTGTGTTTACTGACGGACGACAACGACAACCCAATCTTAATACGACCACATATTGTGTTTACTGACGAAGATAACAACGACAGCCAATCATAATACGACCACATATTATGCTTACTGACGGACGACAACAACGACAACCCAATCATAATACGACCACATATTGTGTTTACTGACGGACGACAACAACGACAACCCAATCATAATACGACCACATATTGTGTTTACTGACGGAAGATAACGACAACCCAATCATAATACGACCACATATTGTATTTACTGACGGAAGACAACAACGACAACCCAATCATAATACGACCACATATTGTGTTTACTGACGAAAGACAACCCAATCATAATACGACCGCTATATTGTGCTTACTGACGGAAGACAACGACAACCCAATCATAACACTGCCATATATTGTGTTTACTGACGGAAGACAACGACAACCCAATCATAATACGACCACATATTGTGTTTACTGAAGGAAGACAACGACAACCCAATCATAATACGACCACATATTGTGTTTACTGACGGACGACAACGACAACCCAATCTTAATACGACCACATATTGTGTTTACTGACGAAGACAACAACGACAACCTAATCATAATACGACCACATATTGTGCTTACTGACGGAAGACAACAACGACAACCCAATCATAATACGACCACATATTGTGCTTACTGACGGACGACTACAACGACAACCCAATCATAACACGACCACATATTGTGTTTACTGACGGAAGACAACGACAACCCAATCATAATACGACCACATATTGTGTTACTGAAGGAAGACAACGACAACCCAATCATAATGCGACCACATATTGTGTTTACTGACGGACGACGACAACCCAATCATAATACGATCACATATTGTGTTTACTGACGGAAGACAACAACGACATCCCAATCATAATACGACCACATAATGTGTTTACTGACGGAAGATAACGACAACCCAATCATAATACGACCACATATTGTATTTACTGACGGAAGACAACAACGACAACCCAATCATAATACGACCACATATTGTGTTTACTGACGGAAGACAACCCAATCATAATACGACCGCTATATTGTGCTTACTGACGGAAGACAACGACAACCCAATCATAACACTACCATATATTGTGTTTACTGACGGAAGACAACGACAACCCAATCATAATACGACCACATATTGTGTTTACTGAAGGAAGAAAACGACAACCCAATCATAATACGACCACATATTGTGTTTACTGACGGACGACAACGACAACCCAATCTTAATACGACCACATATTGTGTTTACTGACGAAGACAACAACGACAACCTAATCATAATACGACCACATATTGTGCTTACTGACGGACGACAACAACGACAACCCAATCATAATACGACCACATATTGTGCTTACTGACGGACGACTACAACGACAACCCAATCATAACACGACCACATATTGTGTTTACTGACGGAAGACAACGACAACCCAATCATAATACGACCACATATTGTGTTTACTGAAGGAAGACAACGACAACCCAATCATAATACGACCACATATTGTGTTTACTGACGGACGACAACAACAACCCAATCATAATACGACCACATATTGTGTTTACTGACGGAAGACAACGACAACCCAATCATAATACGACCACATATTGTGTTTACTGACGGAAGACAACAACGACAACCCAATCATAATACGACCACATATTGTGTTTACTGACGGACGACAACAACGACAACCCAATCATAATACGACCACATATTGTGTTTACTGACGGAAGATAACGACAACCCAATCATAATACGACCACATATTGTGTTTACTGACGGACGACAACAACGACAACCCAATCATAATACGACCACATATTGTGCTTACTAACGAACGACAACAACAACCCAATCATAATACGACCACATATTGTGTTTTCTGACGGAAGACAACGACAACCCAATCATAATACGACCACATATTGTGTTTACTGACGGAAGACAACAACGACAACCCAATCATAATACGACCACATATTGTGTTTACTGACGGAAGACAACGACAACCCAATCATAATACGACCACATATTGTGCTTACTGACGGAAGACAACGACAACCTAATCATAATACGACCACATATTGTGTTTACTGACGGACGACAACAACGACAACCCAATCATAATACGACCACATATTGTGTTTACTGACGGAAGACAACGACAACCCAATCATAATACGACCACATATTGTGCTTACTGACGGAAGACAACGACAACCCAATCATAATACGATCACATATTGTGTTTACTGACGGACGACAACAACGACAACCCAATCATAATACGACCACATATTGTGCTTACTGACGGACGACTACAACGACAACCCAATCATAACACGACCACATATTGTGTTTACTGACGGAAGACAACGACAACCCAATCATAATACGACCACATATTGTGTTTACTGAAGGAAGACAACGACAACCCAATCATAATACGACCACATATTGTGTTTACTGACGGACGACAACGACAACCCAATCATAATACGATCACATATTGTGTTTACTGACGGAAGACAACAACGACAACCAATTCATAATACGACCGCATATTGTGCTTACTGACGGACGAGAACAACGACAACCCAATCATAACACGACCGGATATTGTGTTTACTGACGGACGACAACGACAACCCAATCATAATACGACCACATATTGTGTTTATTGACGGAAGACAACGACAACCCAATCTTAATACGACCACATATTGTGTTTACTGACGAAGATAACAACGACAACCCAATCATAATACGACCACATATTGTGTTTACTGACGGACGACAACAACGACAACCCAATCATAATACGACCACATATTGTGCTTACTGACGGACAACAACAACGACAACCCAATCATAATACGACCACATATTGTGTTTACTGACGGAAGACAACGACAACCCAATCATAATACGACCACATATTGTGTTTACTGACGGAAGACAACGACAACCCAATCATAATACGACCACATATTGTGTTTACTGACGGAAGACAACAACGACAACCCAATCATAATACGACCACATATTGTGTTTACTGACGGACGACAACAACGACAACCCAATCATAATACGACCACATATTGTGTTTACTGACGGAAGATAACGACAACCCAATCATAATACGACCACATATTGTGTTTACTGACGGACGACAACAACGACAACCCAATCATAATACGACCACATATTGTGCTTACTAACGGACGACAACAACAACCCAATCATAATACGACCACATATTGTGTTTTCTGACGGAAGACAAAGACAACCCAATCATAATACGACCACATATTGTGTTTACTGACGGAAGACAACAACGACAACCCAATCATAATACGACCACATATTGTGTTTACTGACGGAAGACAACGACAACCCAATCATAATACGACCACATATTGTGCTTACTGACGGAAGACAACGACAACCCAATCATAATACGACCACATATTGTGTTTACTGACGGACGACAACAACGACAACCCAATCATAATACGACCACATATTGTGTTTACTGACGGAAGACAACGACAACCCAATCATAATACGACCACATATTGTGCTTACTGACGGAAGACAACGACAACCCAATCATAATACGATCACATATTGTGTTTACTGACGGACGACAACAACGACAACCCAATCATAATACGACCACATATTGTGCTTACTGACGGACGACTACAACGACAACCCAATCATAACACGACCACATATTGTGTTTACTGACGGAAGACAACGACAACCCAATCATAATACGACCACATATTGTGTTTACTGAAGGAAGACAACGACAACCCAATCATAATGCGACCACATATTGTGTTTACTGACGGACGACAACGACAACCCAATCATAATACGATCACATATTGTGTTTACTGACGAAGACAACAACGACAACCAATTCATAATACGACCGCATATTGTGCTTACTGACGGACGAGAACAACGACAACCCAATCATAACACGACCGGATATTGTGTTTACTGACGGACGACAACAACGACAACCCAATCATAACACGACCACATATTGTGTTTACTGACGGAAGATAACGACAACCCAATCATAATACGACCACATATTGTGTTTACTGACGGACGACAACAACGACAACCCAATCATAATACGATAACATATTGCGTTTACTGACGGACGACAACGACAACCCAATCTTAATACGACCACATATTGTGTTTACTGAAGGATGAGAACGACAACCCAATCATAATACGACCGCATATTGTGCTTACTGACGAACGACAACAACGACAACCCAATTATAACACGACCACATATTGTGTTTACTGACGGACGACAACAACGACAACCCAATCATAACACGACCACATATTGTGTTTACTTACGGACGACAACGACAACCCAATCATAATACGACCACATATTGTGTTTACTGACGGAAGACAACAACGACAACCCAATCATAATACGACCACATATTGTGTTTACTGACGGACGACAACAACGACAACCCAATCATAATACGACCACATATTATGTTTACTGACGGAAGATAACGACAACCCAATCATAATACGACCACATATTGTGTTTACTGACGGACGACAACAACGACAACCCAATCATAATACGACCACATATTGTTCTTACTAACGGACGACAACAACAACCCAATCATAATACGACCACATATTGTGTTTTCTGACGGAAGACAAAGACAACCCAATCATAATACGACCACATATTGTGTTTACTGACGGAAGACAACAACGACAACCCAATCATAATACGACCACATATTGTGTTTACTGACGGAAGACAACGACAACCCAATCATAATACGACCACATATTGTGCTTACTGACGGAAGACAACGACAACCCAATCATAATACGACCACATATTGTGTTTACTGACGGACGACAACAACGACAACCCAATCATAATACGACCACATATTGTGTTTACTGACGGAAGACAACGACAACCCAATCATAATACGACCACATATTGTGCTTACTGACGGAAGACAACGACAACCCAATCATAATACGATCACATATTGTGTTTACTGACGGACGACAACAACGACAACCCAATCATAATACGACCACATATTGTGCTTACTGACGGACGACTACAACGACAACCCAATCATAACACGACCACATATTGTGTTTACTGACGGAAGACAACGACAACCCAATCATAATACGACCACATATTGTGTTTACTGAAGGAAGACAACGACAACCCAATCATAATGCGACCACATATTGTGTTTACTGACGGACGACAACGACAACCCAATCATAATACGATCACATATTGTGTTTACTGACGAAGACAACAACGACAACCAATTCAGAATACGACCGCATATTGTGCTTACTGACGGACGAGAACAACGACAACCCAATCATAATACGACCACATATTGTGTTTACTGACGGAAGATAACGACAACCCAATCATAATACGACCACATATTGTGTTTACTGACGGACGACAACAACGACAACCCAATCATAATACGACCACATATTGTGTTTACTGACGGAAGATAACGACAACCCAATCATAATACGACCACATATTGTATTTACTGACGGAAGACAACAACGACAACCTAATCATAATACGACCACACATTGTGCTTACTGACGGACGACAACAACGACAACCCAATCATAATACGACCACATATTTTGCTTACTGACGGACGACTACAACGACAACCCAATCATAACACGACCACATATTGTGTTTACTGACGGAAGACAACGACAACCCAATCATAATACGACCACATATTGTGTTACTGAAGGAAGACAACGACAACCCAATCATAATGCGACCACATATTGTGTTTACTGACGGACGACGACAACCCAATCATAATACGATCACATATTGTGTTTACTGACGGAAGACAACAACGACATCCCAATCATAATACGACCACATAATGTGTTTACTGACGGAAGATAACGACAACCCAATCATAATACGACCACATATTGTATTTACTGACGGAAGACAACAACGACAACCCAATCATAATACGACCACATATTGTGTTTACTGACGGAAGACAACCCAATCATAATACGACCGCTATATTGTGCTTACTGACGGAAGACAACGACAACCCAATCATAACACTACCATATATTGTGTTTACTGACGGAAGACAACGACAACCCAATCATAATACGACCACATATTGTGTTTACTGAAGGAAGACAACGACAACCCAATCATAATACGACCACATATTGTGTTTACTGACGGACGACAACGACAACCCAATCTTAATACGACCACATATTGTGTTTACTGACGAAGACAACAACGACAACCTAATCATAATACGACCACATATTGTGCTTACTGACGGACGACAACAACGACAACCCAATCATAATACGACCACATATTGTGCTTACTGACGGACGACTACAACGACAACCCAATCATAACACGACCACATATTGTGTTTACTGACGGAAGACAACGACAACCCAATCATAATACGACCACATATTGTGTTTACTGAAGGAAGACAACGACAACCCAATCATAATACGACCACATATTGTGTTTACTAACGGACGACAACAACAACCCAATCATAATACGACCACATATTGTGTTTACTGACGGAAGACAACGACAACCCAATCATAATACGACCACATATTGTGTTTACTGACGGAAGACAACAACGACAACCCAATCATAATACGACCACATATTGTGTTTACTGACGGACGACAACAACGACAACCCAATCATAATACGACCACATATTGTGTTTACTGACGGAAGATAACGACAACCCAATCATAATACGACCACATATTGTGTTTACTGACGGACGACAACAACGACAACCCAATCATAATACGACCACATATTGTGCTTACTAACGAACGACAACAACAACCCAATCATAATACGACCACATATTGTGTTTTCTGACGGAAGATAACGACAACTCAATCATAATACGACCACATATTGTGTTTACTGACGGAAGACAACAACGACAACCCAATCATAATACGACCACATATTGTGTTTACTGACGGAAGACAACGACAACCCAATCATAATACGACCACATATTGTGCTTACTGACGGAAGACAACGACAACCTAATCATAATACGACCACATATTGTGTTTACTGACGGACGACAACAACGACAACCCAATCATAATACGACCACATATTGTGTTTACTGACGGAAGACAACGACAACCCAATCATAATACGACCACATATTGTGCTTACTGACGGAAGACAACGACAACCCAATCATAATACGATCACATATTGTGTTTACTGACGGACGACAACAACGACAACCCAATCATAATACGACCACATATTGTGCTTACTGACGGACGACTACAACGACAACCCAATCATAACACGACCACATATTGTGTTTACTGACGGAAGACAACGACAACCCAATCATAATACGACCACATATTGTGTTTACTGAAGGAAGACAACGACAACCCAATCATAATACGACCACATATTGTGTTTACTGACGGACGACAACGACAACCCAATCATAATACGATCACATATTGTGTTTACTGACGGAAGACAACAACGACAACCAATTCATAATACGACCGCATATTGTGCTTACTGACGGACGAGAACAACGACAACCCAATCATAACACGACCGGATATTGTGTTTACTGACGGACGACAACAACGACAACCCAATCATAACACGACCACATATTGTGTTTACTGACGGAAGATAACGACAACCCAATCATAATACGACCACATATTGTATTTACTGACGGAAGACAACAACGACAACCCAATCATAATACGACCACATATTGTGTTTACTGACGGAAGACAACCCAATCATAATACGACCGCTATATTGTGCTTACTGACGGAAGACAACGACAACCCAATCATAACACTACCATATATTGTGTTTACTGACGGAAGACAACGACAACCCAATCATAATACGACCACATATTGTGTTTACTGAAGGAAGACAACGACAACCCAATCATAATACGACCACATATTGTGTTTACTGACGGACGACAACGACAACCCAATCTTAATACGACCACATATTGTGTTTACTGACGAAGACAACAACGACAACCTAATCATAATACGACCACATATTGTGCTTACTGACGGACGACAACAACGACAACCCAATCATAATACGACCACATATTGTGCTTAATGACGGACGACTACAACGACAACCCAATCATAACACGACCACATATTGTGTTTACTGACGGAAGACAACGACAACCCAATCATAATACGACCACATATTGTGTTTACTGAAGGAAGACAACGACAACCCAATCATAATACGACCACATATTGTGTTTACTGACGGACGACAACAACAACCCAATCATAATACGACCACATATTGTGTTTACTGACGGAAGACAACGACAACCCAATCATAATACGACCACATATTGTGTTTACTGACGGAAGACAACAACGACAACCCAATCATAATACGACCACATATTGTGTTTACTGACGGACGACAACAACGACAACCCAATCATAATACGACCACATATTGTGTTTACTGACGGAAGATAACGACAACCCAATCATAATACGACCACATATTGTGTTTACTGACGGACGACAACAACGACAACCCAATCATAATACGACCACATATTGTGCTTACTAACGAACGACAACAACAACCCAATCATAATACGACCACATATTGTGTTTTCTGACGGAAGACAACGACAACTCAATCATAATACGACCACATATTGTGTTTACTGACGGAAGACAACAACGACAACCCAATCATAATACGACCACATATTGTGTTTACTGACGGAAGACAACGACAACCCAATCATAATACGACCACATATTGTGCTTACTGACGGAAGACAACGACAACCTAATCATAATACGACCACATATTGTGTTTACTGACGGACGACAACAACGACAACCCAATCATAATACGACCACATATTGTGTTTACTGACGGAAGACAACGACAACCCAATCATAATACGACCACATATTGTGCTTACTGACGGAAGACAACGACAACCCAATCATAATACGATCACATATTGTGTTTACTGACGGACGACAACAACGACAACCCAATCATAATACGACCACATATTGTGCTTACTGACGGACGACTACAACGACAACCCAATCATAACACGACCACATATTGTGTTTACTGACGGAAGACAACGACAACCCAATCATAATACGACCACATATTGTGTTTACTGAAGGAAGACAACGACAACCCAATCATAATACGACCACATATTGTGTTTACTGACGGACGACAACGACAACCCAATCATAATACGATCACATATTGTGTTTACTGACGGAAGACAACAACGACAACCAATTCATAATACGACCGCATATTGTGCTTACTGACGGACGAGAACAACGACAACCCAATCATAACACGACCGGATATTGTGTTTACTGACGGACGACAACAACGACAACCCAATCATAACACGACCACATATTGTGTTTACTGACGGAAGATAACGACAACCCAATCATAACACGACCACATATTGTGTTTACTGACGGACGACAACGACAACCCAATCATAATACGACCACATATTGTGTTTATTGACGGAAGACAACGACAACCCAATCTTAATACGACCACATATTGTGTTTACTGACGAAGATAACAACGACAACCCAATCATAATACGACCACATATTGTGTTTACTGACGGACGACAACAACGACAACCCAATCATAATACGACCACATATTGTGCTTACTGACGGACAACAACAACGACAACCCATTCATAATACGACCACATATTGTGTTTACTGACGGAAGACAACGACAACCCAATCATAATACGACCACATATTGTGTTTACTGACGGAAGACAACGACAACCCAATCATAATACGACCACATATTGTGTTTACTGACGGAAGACAACAACGACAACCCAATCATAATACGACCACATATTGTGTTTACTGACGGACGACAACAACGACAACCCAATCATAATACGACCACATATTGTGTTTACTGACGGAAGATAACGACAACCCAATCATAATACGACCACATATTGTGTTTACTGACGGACGACAACAACGACAACCCAATCATAATACGACCACATATTGTGCTTACTAACGGACGACAACAACAACCCAATCATAATACGACCACATATTGTGTTTTCTGACGGAAGACAAAGACAACCCAATCATAATACGACCACATATTGTGTTTACTGACGGAAGACAACAACGACAACCCAATCATAATACGACCACATATTGTGTTTACTGACGGAAGACAACGACAACCCAATCATAATACGACCACATATTGTGCTTACTGACGGAAGACAACGACAACCCAATCATAATACGACCACATATTGTGTTTACTGACGGACGACAACAACGACAACCCAATCATAATACGACCACATATTGTGTTTACTGACGGAAGACAACGACAACCCAATCATAATACGACCACATATTGTGCTTACTGACGGAAGACAACGACAACCCAATCATAATACGATCACATATTGTGTTTGCTGACGGACGACAACAACGACAACCCAATCATAATACGACCACATATTGTGCTTACTGACGGACGACTACAACGACAACCCAATCATAACACGACCACATATTGTGTTTACTGACGGAAGACAACGACAACCCAATCATAATACGACCACATATTGTGTTTACTGAAGGAAGACAACGACAACCCAATCATAATGCGACCACATATTGTGTTTACTGACGGACGACAACGACAACCCAATCATAATACGATCACATATTGTGTTTACTGACGAAGACAACAACGACAACCAATTCATAATACGACCGCATATTGTGCTTACTGACGGACGAGAACAACGACAACCCAATCATAACACGACCGGATATTGTGTTTACTGACGGACGACAACAACGACAACCCAATCATAACACGACCACATATTGTGTTTACTGACGGAAGATAACGACAACCCAATCATAATACGACCACATATTGTGTTTACTGACGGACGACAACAACGACAACCCAATCATAATACGATAACATATTGCGTTTACTGACGAACGACAACGACAACCCAATCTTAATACGACCACATATTGTGTTTACTGAAGGATGAGAACGACAACCCAATCATAATACGACCGCATATTGTGCTTACTGACGAACGACAACAACGACAACCCAATTATAACACGACCACATATTGTGTTTACTGACGGACGACAACAACGACAACCCAATCATAACACGACCACATATTGTGTTTACTTACGGACGACAACGACAACCCAATCATAATACGACCACATATTGTGTTTACTGACGGAAGACAACGACAATCCAATCATAATACGACCACATATTGTGTTTACTGACGGACGACAACGACAACCCAATCTTAATACGACCACATATTGTGTTTACTGACGAAGATAACAACGACAGCCAATCATAATACGACCACATATTATGCTTACTGACGGACGACAACAACGACAACCCAATCATAATACGACCACATATTGTGTTTACTGACGGACGACAACAACGACAACCCAATCATAATACGACCACATATTGTGTTTACTGACGGAAGATAACGACAACCCAATCATAATACGACCACATATTGTATTTACTGACGAAAGACAACAACGACAACCCAATCATAATACGACCACATATTGTGTTTACTGACGAAAGACAACCCAATCATAATACGACCGCTATATTGTGCTTACTGACGGAAGACAACGACAACCCAATCATAACACTACCATATATTGTGTTTACTGACGGAAGACAACGACAACCCAATCATAATACGACCACATATTGTGTTTACTGAAGGAAGACAACGACAACCCAATCATAATACGACCACATATTGTGTTTACTGACGGACGACAACGACAACCCAATCTTAATACGACCACATATTGTGTTTACTGACGGACGACGACAACCCAATCATAATACGATCACATATTGTGTTTACTGACGGAAGACAACAACGACATCCCAATCATAATACGACCACATAATGTGTTTACTGACGGAAGATAACGACAACCCAATCATAATACGACCACATATTGTATTTACTGACGGAAGACAACAA
This sequence comes from Bathymodiolus septemdierum, assembly GCA_963383655.1. Classification (NCBI taxonomy): domain Eukaryota; kingdom Metazoa; phylum Mollusca; class Bivalvia; order Mytilida; family Modiolidae; genus Bathymodiolus; species Bathymodiolus septemdierum. The sequence continues at coordinate 70,417,198 of OY726525.1, forward strand.
CGACAACCCAATCATAATACGACCACATATTGTGTTTACTGACGGAAGACAACCCAATCATAATACGACCGCTATATTGTGCTTACTGACGGAAGACAACGACAACCCAATCATAACACTACCATATATTGTGTTTACTGACGGAAGACAACGACAACCCAATCATAATACGACCACATATTGTGTTTACTGAAGGAAGACAACGACAACCCAATCATAATACGACCACATATTGTGTTTACTGACGGACGACAACGACAACCCAATCTTAATACGACCACATATTGTGTTTACTGACGAAGACAACAACGACAACCTAATCATAATACGACCACATATTGTGCTTACTGACGGACGACAACAACGACAACCCAATCATAATACGACCACATATTGTGCTTACTGACGGACGACTACAACGACAACCCAATCATAACACGACCACATATTGTGTTTACTGACGGAAGACAACGACAACCCAATCATAATACGACCACATATTGTGTTTACTGAAGGAAGACAACGACAACCCAATCATAATGCGACCACATATTGTGTTTACTGACGGACGACGACAACCCAATCATAATACGATCACATATTGTGTTTACTGACGGAAGACAACAACGACATCCCAATCATAATACGACCACATAATGTGTTTACTGACGGAAGACAACGACAACCCAATCATAATACGACCGCATATTGTGCTTACTGACGGACGACAACAACGACAACCCAATCATAACACGACCGCATAATGTGTTTACTGACGAACGACAATAACGACAACCCAATCATAACACGACCACATATTATGTTTACTGACGGAAGACAACGACAACCCAATCATAATACGACAACATATTGTGTTTACTGACGGACGACAACGACAACCCAATCTTAATACGACCACATATTGTGTTTACTGACGGATGAGAACGACAACCCAATCATAATACGACCACATATTGTGTTTACTGACGGAAGACAACGACAACCCAATCATAATACGACCACATATTGTGTTTACTGACGGACGACAACGACAACCCAATCTTAATACGACCACATATTGTGTTTACTGACGGACGACAACAACGACAACCCAATCATAATACGACCACATATTGTGTTTACTGACGGACGACAACAACGACAACCCAATCATAATACGACCACATATTGTGCTTACCGACGGACGACTACAACGACAACCCAATCATAACACGACCACATATTGTGTTTACTGACGGAAGACAACGACAACCCAATCATAATACGACCACATATTGTGTTTACTGAAGGAAGACAACGACAACCCAATCATAATGCGACCACATATTGTGTTTACTGACGGACGACGACAACCCAATCATAATACGATCACATATTGTGTTTACTGACGGAAGACAACAACGACATCCCAATCATAATACGACCACATAATGTGTTTACTGACGGAAGATAACGACAACCCAATCATAATACGACCACATATTGTATTTACTGACGGAAGACAACAACGACAACCCAATCATAATACGACCACATATTGTGTTTACTGACGGAAGACAACCCAATCATAATACGACCGCTATATTGTGCTTACTGACGGAAGACAACGACAACCCAATCATAACACTACCATATATTGTGTTTACTGACGGAAGACAACGACAACCCAATCATAATACGACCACATATTGTGTTTACTGAAGGAAGACAACGACAACCCAATCATAATACGACCACATATTGTGTTTACTGACGGACGACAAAGACAACCCAATCTTAATACGACCACATATTGTGTTTACTGACGAAGACAACAACGACAACCTAATCATAATACGACCACATATTGTGCTTACTGACGGACGACAACAACGACAACCCAATCATAATACGACCACATATTGTGCTTACTGACGGACGACTACAACGACAACCCAATCATAACACGACCACATATTGTGTTTACTGACGGAAGACAACGACAACCCAATCATAATACGACCACATATTGTGTTTACTGAAGGAAGACAACGACAACCCAATCATAATGCGACCACATATTGTGTTTACTGACGGACGACGACAACCCAATCATAATACGATCACATATTGTGTTTACTGACGGAAGACAACAACGACATCCCAATCATAATACGACCACATAATGTGCTTACTGACGGAAGACAACGACAACCCAGTCATAATACGACCGCATATTGTGCTTACTGACGGACGACAACAACGACAACCCAATCATAACACGACCGCATAATGTGTTTACTGACGAACGACAATAACGACAACCCAATCATAACACGACCACATATTATGTTTACTGACGGAAGACAACGACAACCCAATCATAATACGACAACATATTGTGTTTACTGACGGACGACAACGACAACCCAATCTTAATACGACCACATATTGTGTTTACTGACGGATGAGAACGACAACCCAATCATAATACGACCACATATTGTGTTTACTGACGGAAGACAACGACAACCCAATCATAATACGACCACATATTGTGTTTACTGACGGACGACAACGACAACCCAATCTTAATACGACCACATATTGTGTTTACTGACGGAAGATAACAACGACAACCCAATCATAATACGACCACATATTGTGTTTACTGACGGACGACAACAACGACAACCCAATCATAATACGACCACATATTGTGCTTACTGACGGACGACAACAACGACAACCCAATCATAATACGAGCACATATTGTGTTTACTGACGGAAGACAACAACGACAACCCAATCATAATACGACCACATATTGTATTTACTGACGGAAGATAACGACAACCCAATCATAATACGACCACATATTGTGTTTACTGACGGACGACAACAACGACAATCCAATCATAATACGACCACATATTGTGCTTACTGACGGACGACAACAACAACCCAATCATAATACGACCACATATTGTGTTTACTGACGGAAGACAACGACAACCCAATCATAATACGACCACATATTGTGTTTACTGACGGAAGACAACGACAACCCATTCATAATACGACCGCATATTGTGCTTACTGACGGACGACAACAAAGACAACCCAATCATAACACGACTGCATATTGTGTTTACTGACGGACGACAACAACGACAACCCAATCATAACACGACCACATATTGTGTTTACTGACGAAGACAATGACAACCCAATCATAATACGACCACATATTGTGTTTACTGACGGATGAGAACGACAACCCAATCATAATACGACCACATATTGTGTTTACTGAAGGAAGACAACAACAACCCAATCATAATACGACCGCATATTGTGCTTACTGACGGACGACAACAACGACAACCCAATCATAACACGACCGGATATTGTGTTTACTGACGGAAGACAAGGATAACCCAATCATAATACGACCACATATTGTGTTTACTGACGGAAGACAACGACAACCCAATCATAATACGACCACATATTGTGTTTACTGACGGACGACAACGACAACCCAATCTTAATACGATCACATATTGTTTTTACTGACGAAGATAACAACGACAACCCAATCATAATACGACCACATATTGTGTTTACTGACGGACGACAACAACGACAACCCAATCATAATACGACCACATATTGTGCTTACTGACGGACGACAACAACGACAACCCAATCATAATACGACCACATATTGTGTTTACTGACGGACGACAACGACAACCCAATCATAATACGACCACATAATGTGTTTACTGACGGAAGACAACAACGACAACCCAATCATAATACGACCACATATTGTATTTACTGACGGAAGACAACGACAACCCAATCATAATACGACCACATATTGTGTTTACTGACGGAAGACAACAACGACAACCCAATCATAATACGACCACATATTGTGCTTACTGACGGCCGACAACAACAACCCAATCATAATACGACCACATATTGTGTTTACTAACGGAAGAAAACGACAACCCAATCATAATACGACCACATATTGTGTTTACTGACGAAGACAACAACGACAACCCAATCATAATACGACCACATATTGTGTTTACTGACGGAAGACAACGACAACTCAATCATAATACGACCACATATTGTGTTTACTGACGGAAGAAAACAACGACAACCCAATCATAACACGACCACATATTGTGTTTACTGAAGGAAGCCAACGACAACCCAATTATAATACGACCACATATTGTGTTTACTGAAGGAAGACAACGACAACCCAATCTTAATACGACCACATATTGTGTTTACTGACGGAAGACAACAACGACAACCCAATCATAATACGACCACATATTGTGTTTACTGACGGAAGACAACCCAATCATAATACGACCACATAATGTGTTTACTGACGGAAGATAACGACAACCCAATCATAATACGACCATATATTGTGTTTACTGACGGAAGACAACGACAACCCAATCATAATACGACCACATATTGTGTTTACTGAAGGAAGACAACGACAACCCAATCATAATACGACCACATATTGTGTTTACTGACGGACGACAACGACAACCCAATCTTAATACGACCACATATTGTGTTTACTGACGAAGACAACAACGACAACCTAATCATAATACGACCACATATTGTGCTTACTGACGGACGACAACAACGACAACCCAATCATAATACGACCACATATTGTGCTTACTGACGGACGACTACAACGACAACCCAATCATAACACGACCACATATTGTGTTTACTGACGGAAGACAACGACAACCCAATCATAATACGACCACATATTGTGTTTACTGAAGGAAGACAACGACAACCCAATCATAATGCGACCACATATTGTGTTTACTGACGGACGACGACAACCCAATCATAATACGATCACATATTGTGTTTACTGACGGAAGACAACAACGACATCCCAATCATAATACGACCACATAATGTGTTTACTGACGGAAGACAACGACAACCCAATCATAATACGACCGCATATTGTGCTTACTGACGGACGACAACAACGACAACCCAATCATAACACGACCGCATAATGTGTTTACTGACGAACGAAAATAACGACAACCCAATCATAACACGACCACATATTATGTTTACTGACGGAAGACAACGACAACCCAATCATAATACGACCACATATTGTGTTTATTGACGAACAACAACAACGACAACCCAATCATAACACGACCACATATTGTGTTTACTGACGGAAGACGACAACCCAATCATAATATGACCACATATTGTGTTTACTGACAGACGACAACGACAACCCAATCATAATACGACCACATATTGTGCTTACTGACGGACAACAACGACAACCCAATCATAATACGACCACATATTGTGTTTACTGACGGAAGACAACGACAACCCAATCATAATACGACCACATATTGTGTTTACTGACGGAAGACAACGACAATCCAATCATAATACGACCACATATTGTGTTTACTGACGGAAGACAACGACAACCCAATCATAATATGACCACATATTGTGTTTAGGGACCGACCATTTAACTTGAAGGGGGGGTTATGGTTTTTTGTTTCATTCAGAATTTTTTTTTCGGACAACACAAGAGTTAGAATATTTATTTTTTTTTGTCCCGCAAAATTTTGTTCCAGAATTTAACATTAGGTTATATGACAAAAACTCAATCAGATTATTTTTTTCCTCCACCAAAATCTGAATATTTTTTTCAGCAACATTGGGAATGAGAATATTTTTTTAGAAAAAAACCATGACCTCCCCTTTCAAGTTAGATGGTCGTTCCCTTACTGACGGACGAAAACAACGACAACCCAATCATAATACGACCACATATTGTGCTTACCGACGGACGACTACAACGACAACCCAATCATAACACGACCACATATTGTGTTTACTGACGGAAGACAACGACAACCCAATCATAATACGACCACATATTGTGTTTACTGAAGGAAGACAACGACAACCCAATCATAATGCGACCACATATTGTGTTTACTGACGGACGACGACAACCCAATCATAATACGATCACATATTGTGTTTACTGACGGAAGACAACAACGACATCCCAATCATAATACGACCACATAATGTGTTTACTGACGGAAGATAACGACAACCCAATCATAATACGACCACATATTGTATTTACTGACGGAAGACAACAACGACAACCCAATCATAATACGACCACATATTGTGTTTACTGACGGAAGACAACCCAATCATAATACGACCGCTATATTGTGCTTACTGACGGAAGACAACGACAACCCAATCATAACACTACCATATATTGTGTTTACTGACGGAAGACAACGACAACCCAATCATAATACGACCACATATTGTGTTTACTGAAGGAAGACAACGACAACCCAATCATAATACGACCACATATTGTGTTTACTGACGGACGACAACGACAACCCAATCTTAATACGACCACATATTGTGTTTACTGACGAAGACAACAACGACAACCTAATCATAATACGACCACATATTGTGCTTACTGACGGACGACAACAACGACAACCCAATCATAATACGACCACATATTGTGCTTACTGACGGACGACTACAACGACAACCCAATCATAACACGACCACATATTGTGTTTACTGACGGAAGACAACGACAACCCAATCATAATACGACCACATATTGTGTTTACTGAAGGAAGACAACGACAACCCAATCATAATGCGACCACATATTGTGTTTACTGACGGACGACGACAACCCAATCATAATACGATCACATATTGTGTTTACTGACGGAAGACAACAACGACATCCCAATCATAATACGACCACATAATGTGTTTACTGACGGAAGACAACGACAACCCAATCATAATACGACCGCATATTGTGCTTACTGACGGACGACAACAACGACAACCCAATCATAACACGACCGCATAATGTGTTTACTGACGAACGACAATAACGACAACCCAATCATAACACGACCACATATTATGTTTACTGACGGAAGACAACGACAACCCAATCATAATACGACAACATATTGTGTTTACTGACGGACGACAACGACAACCCAATCTTAATACGACCACATATTGTGTTTACTGACGGATGAGAACGACAACCCAATCATAATACGACCACATATTGTGTTTACTGACGGAAGACAACGACAACCCAATCATAATACGACCACATATTGTGTTTACTGACGGACGACAACGACAACCCAATCTTAATACGACCACATATTGTGTTTACTGACGGACGACAACAACGACAACCCAATCATAATACGACCACATATTGTGTTTACTGACGGACGACAACAACGACAACCCAATCATAATACGACCACATATTGTGCTTACCGACGGACGACTACAACGACAACCCAATCATAACACGACCACATATTGTGTTTACTGACGGAAGACAACGACAACCCAATCATAATACGACCACATATTGTGTTTACTGAAGGAAGACAACGACAACCCAATCATAATGCGACCACATATTGTGTTTACTGACGGACGACGACAACCCAATCATAATACGATCACATATTGTGTTTACTGACGGAAGACAACAACGACATCCCAATCATAATACGACCACATAATGTGTTTACTGACGGAAGATAACGACAACCCAATCATAATACGACCACATATTGTATTTACTGACGGAAGACAACAACGACAACCCAATCATAATACGACCACATATTGTGTTTACTGACGGAAGACAACCCAATCATAATACGACCGCTATATTGTGCTTACTGACGGAAGACAACGACAACCCAATCATAACACTACCATATATTGTGTTTACTGACGGAAGACAACGACAACCCAATCATAATACGACCACATATTGTGTTTACTGAAGGAAGACAACGACAACCCAATCATAATACGACCACATATTGTGTTTACTGACGGACGACAAAGACAACCCAATCTTAATACGACCACATATTGTGTTTACTGACGAAGACAACAACGACAACCTAATCATAATACGACCACATATTGTGCTTACTGACGGACGACAACAACGACAACCCAATCATAATACGACCACATATTGTGCTTACTGACGGACGACTACAACGACAACCCAATCATAACACGACCACATATTGTGTTTACTGACGGAAGACAACGACAACCCAATCATAATACGACCACATATTGTGTTTACTGAAGGAAGACAACGACAACCCAATCATAATGCGACCACATATTGTGTTTACTGACGGACGACGACAACCCAATCATAATACGATCACATATTGTGTTTACTGACGGAAGACAACAACGACATCCCAATCATAATACGACCACATAATGTGCTTACTGACGGAAGACAACGACAACCCAGTCATAATACGACCGCATATTGTGCTTACTGACGGACGACAACAACGACAACCCAATCATAACACGACCGCATAATGTGTTTACTGACGAACGACAATAACGACAACCCAATCATAACACGACCACATATTATGTTTACTGACGGAAGACAACGACAACCCAATCATAATACGACAACATATTGTGTTTACTGACGGACGACAACGACAACCCAATCTTAATACGACCACATATTGTGTTTACTGACGGATGAGAACGACAACCCAATCATAATACGACCACATATTGTGTTTACTGACGGAAGACAACGACAACCCAATCATAATACGACCACATATTGTGTTTACTGACGGACGACAACGACAACCCAATCTTAATACGACCACATATTGTGTTTACTGACGGAAGATAACAACGACAACCCAATCATAATACGACCACATATTGTGTTTACTGACGGACGACAACAACGACAACCCAATCATAATACGACCACATATTGTGCTTACTGACGGACGACAACAACGACAACCCAATCATAATACGAGCACATATTGTGTTTACTGACGGAAGACAACAACGACAACCCAATCATAATACGACCACATATTGTATTTACTGACGGAAGATAACGACAACCCAATCATAATACGACCACATATTGTGTTTACTGACGGACGACAACAACGACAATCCAATCATAATACGACCACATATTGTGCTTACTGACGGACGACAACAACAACCCAATCATAATACGACCACATATTGTGTTTACTGACGGAAGACAACGACAACCCAATCATAATACGACCACATATTGTGTTTACTGACGGAAGACAACGACAACCCATTCATAATACGACCGCATATTGTGCTTACTGACGGACGACAACAAAGACAACCCAATCATAACACGACTGCATATTGTGTTTACTGACGGACGACAACAACGACAACCCAATCATAACACGACCACATATTGTGTTTACTGACGAAGACAATGACAACCCAATCATAATACGACCACATATTGTGTTTACTGACGGATGAGAACGACAACCCAATCATAATACGACCACATATTGTGTTTACTGAAGGAAGACAACAACAACCCAATCATAATACGACCGCATATTGTGCTTACTGACGGACGACAACAACGACAACCCAATCATAACACGACCGGATATTGTGTTTACTGACGGAAGACAAGGATAACCCAATCATAATACGACCACATATTGTGTTTACTGACGGAAGACAACGACAACCCAATCATAATACGACCACATATTGTGTTTACTGACGGACGACAACGACAACCCAATCTTAATACGATCACATATTGTTTTTACTGACGAAGATAACAACGACAACCCAATCATAATACGACCACATATTGTGTTTACTGACGGACGACAACAACGACAACCCAATCATAATACGACCACATATTGTGCTTACTGACGGACGACAACAACGACAACCCAATCATAATACGACCACATATTGTGTTTACTGACGGACGACAACGACAACCCAATCATAATACGACCACATAATGTGTTTACTGACGGAAGACAACAACGACAACCCAATCATAATACGACCACATATTGTATTTACTGACGGAAGACAACGACAACCCAATCATAATACGACCACATATTGTGTTTACTGACGGAAGACAACAACGACAACCCAATCATAATACGACCACATATTGTGCTTACTGACGGCCGACAACAACAACCCAATCATAATACGACCACATATTGTGTTTACTAACGGAAGAAAACGACAACCCAATCATAATACGACCACATATTGTGTTTACTGACGAAGACAACAACGACAACCCAATCATAATACGACCACATATTGTGTTTACTGACGGAAGACAACGACAACTCAATCATAATACGACCACATATTGTGTTTACTGACGGAAGAAAACAACGACAACCCAATCATAACACGACCACATATTGTGTTTACTGAAGGAAGCCAACGACAACCCAATTATAATACGACCACATATTGTGTTTACTGAAGGAAGACAACGACAACCCAATCTTAATACGACCACATATTGTGTTTACTGACGGAAGACAACAACGACAACCCAATCATAATACGACCACATATTGTGTTTACTGACGGAAGACAACCCAATCATAATACGACCACATAATGTGTTTACTGACGGAAGATAACGACAACCCAATCATAATACGACCATATATTGTGTTTACTGACGGAAGACAACGACAACCCAATCATAATACGACCACATATTGTGTTTACTGAAGGAAGACAACGACAACCCAATCATAATACGACCACATATTGTGTTTACTGACGGACGACAACGACAACCCAATCTTAATACGACCACATATTGTGTTTACTGACGAAGACAACAACGACAACCTAATCATAATACGACCACATATTGTGCTTACTGACGGACGACAACAACGACAACCCAATCATAATACGACCACATATTGTGCTTACTGACGGACGACTACAACGACAACCCAATCATAACACGACCACATATTGTGTTTACTGACGGAAGACAACGACAACCCAATCATAATACGACCACATATTGTGTTTACTGAAGGAAGACAACGACAACCCAATCATAATGCGACCACATATTGTGTTTACTGACGGACGACGACAACCCAATCATAATACGATCACATATTGTGTTTACTGACGGAAGACAACAACGACATCCCAATCATAATACGACCACATAATGTGTTTACTGACGGAAGACAACGACAACCCAATCATAATACGACCGCATATTGTGCTTACTGACGGACGACAACAACGACAACCCAATCATAACACGACCGCATAATGTGTTTACTGACGAACGAAAATAACGACAACCCAATCATAACACGACCACATATTATGTTTACTGACGGAAGACAACGACAACCCAATCATAATACGACCACATATTGTGTTTATTGACGAACAACAACAACGACAACCCAATCATAACACGACCACATATTGTGTTTACTGACGGAAGACGACAACCCAATCATAATATGACCACATATTGTGTTTACTGACAGACGACAACGACAACCCAATCATAATACGACCACATATTGTGCTTACTGACGGACAACAACGACAACCCAATCATAATACGACCACATATTGTGTTTACTGACGGAAGACAACGACAACCCAATCATAATACGACCACATATTGTGTTTACTGACGGAAGACAACGACAATCCAATCATAATACGACCACATATTGTGTTTACTGACGGAAGACAACGACAACCCAATCATAATATGACCACATATTGTGTTTAGGGACCGACCATTTAACTTGAAGGGGGGGTTATGGTTTTTTGTTTCATTCAGAATTTTTTTTTCGGACAACACAAGAGTTAGAATATTTATTTTTTTTTGTCCCGCAAAATTTTGTTCCAGAATTTAACATTAGGTTATATGACAAAAACTCAATCAGATTATTTTTTTCCTCCACCAAAATCTGAATATTTTTTTCAGCAACATTGGGAATGAGAATATTTTTTTAGAAAAAAACCATGACCTCCCCTTTCAAGTTAGATGGTCGTTCCCTTACTGACGGACGAAAACAACGACAACCCAATCATAATACGACCACATATTGTGTTTACTGACGAAAGACAATAAACCCAATCATAATACGACCACATATTGTGTTTACTGACGGACGAAAACAACGACAACCCAATGATAATATGACCACATATTGTGCTTACTGACAGACGACAACGACAACCCAATGATAATATGACCACATATTGTGCTTACTGACAGATGACAACGACAACCCAATCATAATACGACCACATATTGTGTTTACTGACGAACAACGACAACCCAATCATAACATGACCACATATTGTGTTTACTGACGGAAGACAACGACAACCCAATCATAATACGACCACATATTGTGTTTACTGACGAACAACAACAACGACAACCCAATCATAACACGACCACATATTGTGTTTACTGACGGAAGACGACAACACAATCATAACACGACCACATATTGTGTTTACTGATGGACGACAACAACGACAACCCAATCATAATACGACCACATATTGTGTTTACTGATGGAAGGCAACGACAACCCAATCATAACACGACCACATATTGTGTTTACTGATGGAAGACGACAACCCAATCATAACACGACGACATATTGTGTTTACTGACGGAAGACAAGAACAACCCAATCATAACACGACCACATATTGTGTTTACTGACGGAAGACGACAACCCAATCATAACACGACCACATATTGTGTTTACTGACGGACGACAAGAACGACAACCCAATCATAATACGACCACATATTGTGTTTACTGACGGAAGACAACGACAACCCAATCATAACACGACCACATATTGTGTTTACTGATGGAAGACGACAACCCGATCATAACACAACCACATATTGTGTTTACTGACGGAAGACAACGACAACCCAATCATAATACGACCACATATTGTGTTTACTGAAGGAAGACAACGACAACCCAATCATAATACGACCACATATTGTGTTTACTGACGGAAGAAAACGACAACCCAATCATAATACGACCACATATTGTGTTTACTGACGGACGACAACGACAACCCAATCATAATACGACCACATATTGTGCTTACTGACGGAAGACAACGACAACCCAATATTAAAACGACCACATATTGTGTTTACTGACGGAAGACAACAACGACAACCCAATCATAATACCACCACATATTGTGTTTACTGACGGACGACAACAACGACAACCCAATCATAATACGACCACATATTGTGTTTACTGACGGAAGATAACGACAACCCAATCATAATACGACCACATATTGTGTTTACTGACGGAAGACAACAACGACAACCCAATCATTATACGACCACATATTGTGTTTACTGACGGAAGACAACGACAACCCAATCATAATACGACCACATATTGTACTTACTGACGGAAGACAACGACAACCCAATCATAACACGACCACATATTGTGGTTACTGACGGAAGACAACGACAACCCAATCATAATACGACCACATATTGTGTTTACTGAAGGAAGACAACGACAACCCAATCATAATACGACCACATATTGTGTTTACTGACGGAAGACAACGACAACCCAATCTTAATACGACCACATATTGTGTTTACTGACGGTAGACAACAACGACAACCTAATCATAATACGACCACATATTGTGTTTACTGACGGAAGACAACGACAACCCAATCATAATACGACCACATATTGTATTTACTGACGGAAGATAACGACAACCCAATCATAATACGACCACATATTGTTTTTACTGACGGAAGACAACAACGACAACCCAATCATAATACGACCACATATTGTGCTTACTGACGGCCGACAACAACAACCCAATCATAATACGACCACATATTGTGTTTACTGACGGAAGACAACGACAACCCAATCATAATACGACCACATATTGTGTTTACTGACGAAGACAACAACGACAACCCAATCATAATACGACGACATATTGTGTTTACTGACGGAAGACAACGACAACTCAATCATAATACGACCACATATTGTGTTTACTGACGGAAGAAAACAACGACAACCCAATCATAATACAACCACATATTGTGTTTACTGAAGGAAGCCAACGACAACTCAATTATAATACGACCACATATTGTGTTTACTGAAGGAAGACAACGACAACCCAATCTTAATACGACCACATATTGTGTTTACTGACGGAAGACAACAACGACAACCCAATCATAATACGACCATATATTGTGTTTACTGACGGACGACAACAACGACAACCCAATCATAATACGACCACATATTGTGCTTACTGACGGACGACTACAACGACAACCCAATCATAACACGACCAGATATTGTGTTTACTGACGGAAGACAACGACAACACAATCATAATACGACCACATATTGTGTTTACTGAAGGAAGACAACGACAACCCAATCATAATGCGACCACATATTGTGTTTACTGACGGACGACAACGACAACCCAATCATAATACGATCACATATTGTGTTTACTGACGGAAGACAACAACGACAACCCATTCATAATACGACCACATATTGTGTTTACTGACGGAAGACAACGACAACCCAATCATAATACGACCGCATATTGTGCTTACTGACGGACGACAACAACGACAACCCAATCATAACACGACCGCATATTGTGTTTACTGACGGAAGACAACAACGACAACCCAATCATAACACGACCACATATTGTGTTTACTGACGGTAGACAACGACAACCGAATCATAATACGATAACATATTGCGTTTACTGACGGACGACAACGACAACCCAATCTTAATACGACCACATATTGTGTTTACTGAAGGATGAGAACGACAACCCAATCATAATACGACCGCATATTGTGCTTACTGACGGACGACAACAACGACAACCCAATTATAACACGACCGGATATTGTGTTTACTGACGGACGACAACAACGACAATCCAATCATAACACGACCACATATTGTGTTTACTGACGGAAGACAACGACAACCCAATCATAATACGACCACATATTGTGTTTATTGACGGAAGACAACGACAACCCAATCATAATACGACCACATATTGTGTTTACTGACGGACGACAACGACAACCCAATCTTAATACGACCACATATTGTGTTTACTGAGGAAGACAACAACGACAACCCAATCATAATACGACCACATATTGTGTTTACTGACGGACGACAACGACAACCCAATCATAATACGACCACATATTGTGCTTACTGACGGACAACAACAACGACAACCCAATCATAATACGACCACATATTGTGTTTACTGACGGACGACAACGACAACCCAATCATAATACGACCACATATTGTGTTTACTGACGGAAGACAACGACAACCCAATCATAATACGACCACATATTGTGTTTACTGACGGAAGACAACAACGACAACCCAATCATAATACGACCACATATTGTGTTTACTGACGGACGACAACAACGACAACCCAATCATAATACGACCACATATTGTGTTTACTGACGGAAGATAACGACAACCCAATCATAATACGACCACATATTGTGTTTACTGACGGACGACAACAACGACAACCCAATCATAATACGACCACATATTGTGCTTACTAACGGACGACAACAACAACCCAATCATAATACGACCACATATTGTGTTTTCTGACGGAAGACAACGACAACCCAATCATAATACGACCACATATTGTGTTTACTGACGGAAGACAACGACAACCCAATCATAATACGACCACATATTGTGCTTACTGACGGAAGACAACGACAACCCAATCATAATACGACCACATATTGTGTTTACTGACGGACGACAACAACGACAACCCAATCATAATACGACCACATATTGTGTTTACTGACGGAAGACAACGACAACCCAATCATAATACGACCACATATTGTGCTTACTGACGGAAGACAACGACAACCCAATCATAATACGATCACATATTGTGTTTACTGACGGACGACAACAACGACAACCCAATCATAATACGACCACATATTGTGCTTACTGACGGACGACTACAACGACAACCCAATCATAACACGACCACATATTGTGTTTACTGACGGAAGACAACGACAACCCAATCATAATACGACCACATATTGTGTTTACTGAAGGAAGACAACGACAACCCAATCATAATGCGACCACATATTGTGTTTACTGACGGACGACAACGACAACCCAATCATAATACGATCACATATTGTGTTTACTGACGGAAGACAAGAACAACCCAATCATAACACGACCACATATTGTGTTTACTGACGGAAGACGACAACCCAATCATAACACGACCACATATTGTGTTTACTGACGGACGACAAGAACGACAACCCAATCATAATACGACCACATATTGTGTTTACTGACGGAAGACAACGACAACCCAATCATAACACGACCACATATTGTGTTTACTGATGGAAGACGACAACCCGATCATAACACAACCACATATTGTGTTTACTGACGGAAGACAACGACAACCCAATCATAATACGACCACATATTGTGTTTACTGAAGGAAGACAACGACAACCCAATCATAATACGACCACATATTGTCTTTACTGACGGAAGACAACGACAACCCAATCTTAATACGACCACATATTGTGTTTACTGACGGTAGACAACAACGACAACCTAATCATAATACGACCACATATTGTGTTTACTGACGGAAGACAACGACAACCCAATCATAATACGACCACATATTGTATTTACTGACGGAAGATAACGACAACCCAATCATAATACGACCACATATTGTGTTTACTGACGGAAGACAACAACGACAACCCAATCATAATACGACTACATATTGTGCTTACTGACGGCCGACAACAACAACCCAATCATAATACGACCACATATTGTGTTTACTGACGGAAGACAACGACAACCCAATCATAATACGACCACATATTGTGTTTACTGACGAAGACAACAACGACAACCCAATCATAATACGACGACATATTGTGTTTACTGACGGAAGACAACGACAACTCAATCATAATACGACCACATATTGTGTTAACTGACGGAAGAAAACAACGACAACCCAATCATAATACAACCACATATTGTGTTTACTGAAGGAAGCCAACGACAACCCAATTATAATACGACCACATATTGTGTTTACTGAAGGAAGACAACGACAACCCAATCTTAATACGACCACATATTGTGTTTACTGACGGAAGACAACAACGACAACCCAATCATAATACGACTACATATTGTGTTTACTGACGGACGACAACAACGACAACCCAATCATAATACGACCACATATTGTGCTTACTGACGGACGACTACAACGACAACCCAATCATAACACGACCAGATATTGTGTTTACTGACGGAAGACAACGACAACACAATCATAATACGACCACATATTGTGTTTACTGAAGGAAGACAACGACAACCCAATCATAATACGACCGCATATTGTGCTTACTGACGGACGACAACAACGACAACCCAATCATAACACGACCGCATATTGTGTTTACTGACGGAAGACAACAACGACAACCCAATCATAACACGACCACATATTGTGTTTACTGACGGTAGACAACGACAACCGAATCATAATACGATAACATATTGCGTTTACTGACGGACGACAACGACAACCCAATCTTAATACGACCACATATTGTGTTTACTGACGAAGACAACAACGACAACCCAATCATAATACGACCACATATTGTGTTTACTGACGGACGACAACGACAACCCAATCATAATACGACCACATATTGTGCTTACTGACGGACAACAACAACGACAACCCAATCATAATACGACCACATATTGTCTTTACTGACGGACGACAACGACAACCCAATCATAATACGACCACATATTGTGTTTACTGACGGAAGACAACGACAACCCAATCATAATACGACCACATATTGTGTTTACTGACGGAAGACAACAACGACAACCCAATCATAATACGACCACATATTGTGTTTACTGACGGACGACAACAACGACAACCCAATCATAATACGACCACATATTGTTTTTACTGACGGAAGATAACGACAACCCAATCATAATACGACCACATATTGTGTTTACTGACGGACGACAACAACGACAACCCAATCATAATACGACCACATATTGTGCTTACTAACGGACGACAACAACAACCCAATCATAATACGACCACATATTGTGTTTTCTGACGGAAGACAACGACAACCCAATCATAATACGACCACATATTGTGTTTACTGACGGAAGACAACGACAACCCAATCATAATACGACCACATATTGTGCTTACTGACGGAAGACAACGACAACCCAATCATAATACGACCACATATTGTGTTTACTGACGGACGACAACAACGACAACCCAATCATAATACGACCACATATTGTGTTTACTGACGGAAGACAACGACAACCCAATCATAATACGACCACATATTGTGCTTACTGACGGAAGACAACGACAACCCAATCATAATACGATCACATATTGTGTTTACTGACGGACGACAACAACGACAACCCAATCATAATACGACCACATATTGTGCTTACTGACGGACGACTACAACGACAACCCAATCATAACACGACCACATATTGTGTTTACTGACGGAAGACAACGACAACCCAATCATAATACGACCACATATTGTGTTTACTGAAGGAAGACAACGACAACCCAATCATAATGCGACCACATATTGTGTTTACTGACGGACGACAACGACAACCCAATCATAATACGATCACATATTGTGTTTACTGACGGAAGACAAGAACAACCCAATCATAACACGACCACATATTGTGTTTACTGACGGAAGACGACAACCCAATCATAACACGACCACATATTGTGTTTACTGACGGACGACAAGAACGACAACCCAATCATAATACGACCACATATTGTGTTTACTGACGGAAGACAACGACAACCCAATCATAACACGACCACATATTGTGTTTACTGATGGAAGACGACAACCCGATCATAACACAACCACATATTGTGTTTACTGACGGAAGACAACGACAACCCAATCATAATACGACCACATATTGTGTTTACTGAAGGAAGACAACGACAACCCAATCATAATACGACCACATATTGTCTTTACTGACGGAAGACAACGACAACCCAATCTTAATACGACCACATATTGTGTTTACTGACGGTAGACAACAACGACAACCTAATCATAATACGACCACATATTGTGTTTACTGACGGAAGACAACGACAACCCAATCATAATACGACCACATATTGTATTTACTGACGGAAGATAACGACAACCCAATCATAATACGACCACATATTGTGTTTACTGACGGAAGACAACAACGACAACCCAATCATAATACGACCACATATTGTGCTTACTGACGGACGACAACAACAACCCAATCATAATACGACCACATATTGTGTTTACTGACGGAAGACAACGACAACCCAATCATAATACGACCACATATTGTGTTTACTGACGAAGACAACAACGACAACCCAATCATAATACGACGACATATTGTGTTTACTGACGGAAGACAACGACAACTCAATCATAATACGACCACATATTGTGTTTACTGACGGAAGAAAACAACGACAACCCAATCATAATACAACCACATATTGTGTTTACTGAAGGAAGCCAACGACAACCCAATTATAATACGACCACATATTGTGTTTACTGAAGGAAGACAACGACAACCCAATCTTAATACGACCACATATTGTGTTTACTGACGGAAGACAACAACGACAACCCAATCATAATACGACCACATATTGTGTTTACTGACGGACGACAACAACGACAACCCAATCATAATACGACCACATATTGTGCTTACTGACGGACGACTACAACGACAACCCAATCATAACACGACCAGATATTGTGTTTACTGACGGAAGACAACGACAACACAATCATAATACGACCACATATTGTGTTTACTGAAGGAAGACAACGACAACCCAATCATAATGCGACCACATATTGTGTTTACTGACAGACGACAACGACAACCCAATCATAATACGATCACATATTGTGTTTACTGACGGAAGACAACAACGACAACCCATTCATAATACGACCACATATTGTGTTTACTGACGGAAGACAACGACAACCCAATCATAATACGACCGCATATTGTGCTTACTCACGGACGACAACAACGACAACCCAATCATAACACGACCGCATATTGTGTTTACTGACGGAAGACAACAACGACAACCCAATCATAACACGACCACATATTGTGTTTACTGACGGTAGACAACGACAACCGAATCATAATACGATAACATATTGTGTTTACTGACGGACGACAACGACAACCCAATCTTAATACGACCACATATTGTGTTTACTGACGAAGACAACAACGACAACCCAATCATAATACGACCACATATTGTGTTTACTGACGGACGACAACGACAACCCAATCATAATACGATCACATATTGTGTTTACTGACGGAAGACAACAACGACAACCCATTCATAATACGACCACATATTGTGTTTACTGACGGAAGACAACGACAACCCAATCATAATACGACCGCATATTGTGCTTACTGACGGACGACAACAACGACAACCCAATCATAACACGACCGCATATTGTGTTTACTGACGGAAGACAACAACGACAACCCAATCATAACACGACCACATATTGTGTTTACTGACGGTAGACAACGACAACCGAATCATAATACGATAACATATTGCGTTTACTGACGGACGACAACGACAACCCAATCTTAATACGACCACATATTGTGTTTACTGAAGGATGAGAACGACAACCCAATCATAATACGACCGCATATTGTGCTTACTGACGGACGACAACAACGACAACCCAATTATAACACGACCGGATATTGTGTTTACTGACGGACGACAACAACGACAATCCAATCATAACACGACCACATATTGTGTTTACTGACGGAAGACAACGACAACCCAATCATAATACGACCACATATTGTGTTTATTGACGGAAGACAACGACAACACAATCATAATACGACCACATATTGTGTTTACTGACGGACGACAACGACAACCCAATCTTAATACGACCACATATTGTGTTTACTGACGAAGACAACAACGACAACCCAATCATAATACGACCACATATTGTGTTTACTGACGGACGACAACGACAACCCAATCATAATACGACCATATATTGTGCTTACTGACGGACAACAACAACGACAACCCAATCATAATACGACCACATATTGTGTTTTCTGACGGAAGACAACGACAACCCAATCATAATACGACCACATATTGTGTTTACTGACGGAAGACAACGACAACCCAATCATAATACGACCACATATTGTGCTTACTGACGGAAGACAACGACAACCCAATCATAATACGACCACATATTGTGTTTACTGACGGACGACAACAACGACAACCCAATCATAATACGACCACATATTGTGTTTACTGACGGAAGACAACGACAACCCAATCATAATACGACCACATATTGTGCTTACTGACGGAAGACAACGACAACCCAATCATAATACGATCACATATTGTGTTTACTGACGGACGACAACAACGACAACCCAATCATAATACGACCACATATTGTGCTTACTGACGGACGACTACAACGACAACCCAATCATAACACGACCACATATTGTGTTTACTGACGGAAGACAACGACAACCCAATCATAATACGACCACATATTGTGTTTACTGAAGGAAGACAACGACAACCCAATCATAATGCGACCACATATTGTGTTTACTGACGGACGACAACGACAACCCAATCATAATACGATCACATATTGTGTTTACTGACGGAAGACAACAACGACAACCAATTCATAATACGACCGCATATTGTGCTTACTGACGGACGAGAACAACGACAACCCAATCATAACACGACCGAATATTGTGTTTACTGACGGACGACAACAACGACAACCCAATCATAACACGACCACATATTGTGTTTACTGACGGAAGACAACGACAACCCAATCATAATACGATAACATATTGCGTTTACTGACGGACGACAACGACAACCCAATCTTAATACGACCACATATTGTGTTTACTGAAAGATGAGAACGACAACCCAATCATAATACGACCGCATATTGTCCTTACTGACGAACGACAACAACGACAACCCAATTATAACACGACCACATATTGTGTTTACTGACGGACGACAACAACGACAACCCAATCATAACACGACCACATATTGTGTTTACTGACGGACGACAACGACAACCCAAACATAATACGACCACATATTGTGTTTACTGACGGAAGACAACGACAATCCAATCATAATACGACCACATATTGTGTTTACTGACGGACGACAACGACAACCCAATCTTAATACGACCACATATTGTGTTTACTGACGAAGATAACAACGACAACCAATCATAATACGACCACATATTGTGCTTACTGACGGACGACAACAACGACAACCCAATCATAATACGACCACATATTGTGTTTACTGACGGACGACAACGACAACCCAATCATAATACGACCACATATTGTGCTTACTGACGGAAGAAAACGACAACCCAATATTAAAACGACCACATATTGTGTTTACGGACGGAAGACAACAACGACAACCCAATCATAATACGACCACATATTGTGTTTTCTGACGGACGACAACAACGACAACCCAATCATAATACGACCACATATTGTGTTTACTGACGGAAGATAACGACAACCCAATCATAATACGACCACATATTGTGTTTACTGACGGAAGACAACAACGACAACCCAATCATAATACGACCACATATTGTGTTTACTGACGGAAGACAACGACAACCCAATCATAATACGACCACATATTGTACTTACTGACGGAAGACAACGACAACCCAATCATAACACGACCACATATTGTGGTTACTGACGGAAGACAACGACAACCCAATCATAATACGACCACATATTGTGTTTACTGAAGGAAGACAACGACAACCCAATCATAATACGACCACATATTGTGTTTACTGACGGAAGACAACGACAACCCAATCTTAATACGACCACATATTGTGTTTACTGACGGTAGACAACAACGACAACCTAATCATAATACGACCACATATTGTGTTTACTGACGGAAGACAACGACAACCCAATCATAATACGACCACATATTGTGCTTACTGACGGAAGACAACGACAACCCAATCATAACACGACCACATATTGTGTTTACTGACGGAAGACAACGACAACCCAATCATAATACGACCACATATTGTGTTTACTGACGGAAGACAACAACGACAACCCAATCATAATACGACCACATATTGTGTTTACTGACGGAAGACAACGACAACCCAATCATAATACGACCACATATTGTGCTTACTGACGGAAGACAACGACAACCCAATCATAATACGACCACATATTGTGTTTACTGACGGACGACAACAACGACAACCCAATCATAATACGACCACATATTGTGTTTACTGACGGAAGACAACGACAACCCAATCATAATACGACCACATATTGCGTTTACTGAAGTAAGACAACGACAACCCAATCATAATGCGACCACATATTGTGTTTACTGACGGACGACAACGACAACCCAATCATAATACGATCACATATTGTGTTTACTGACGGAAGACAACAACGACAACCAATTCATAATACGACCGCATATTGTGCTTACTGACGGACGAGAACAACGACAACCCAATCATAACACGACCGAATATTGTGTTTACTGACGGACGACAACAACGACAACCCAATCATAACACGACCACATATTGTGTTTACTGACGGAAGACAACGACAACCCAATCATAATACGATAACATATTGCGTTTACTGACGGACGACAACGACAACCCAATCTTAATACGACCACATATTGTGTTTACTGACGAAGATAACAACGACAACCAATCATAATACGACCACATATTGTGCTTACTGACGGACGACAACAACGACAATCCAATCATAATACGACCACATATTGTGTTTACTGACGGACGACAACGACAACCCAATCATAATACGACCACATATTGTGCTTACTGACGGAAGACAACGGCAACCCAATATTAAAACGACCACATATTGTGTTTACTGACGGAAGACAACAACGACAACCCAATCATAATACCACCACATATTGTGTTTACTGACGGACGACAACAACGACAACCCAATCATAATACGACCACATATTGTGTTTACTGACGGAAGATAACGACAACCCAATCATAATACGACCACATATTGTGTTTACTGACGGAAGACAACAACGACAACCCAATCATAATACGACCACATATTGTGTTTACTGACGGAAGACAACGACAACCCAATCATAATACGACCACATATTGTTCTTACTGACGGAAGACAACGACAACCCAATCATAACACGACCACATATTGTGGTTACTGACGGAAGACAACGACAACCCAATCATAATACGACCACATATTGTGTTTACTGAAGGAAGACAACGACAACCCAATCATAATACGACCACATATTGTGTTTACTGACGGAAGACAACGACAACCCAATCTTAATACGACCACATATTGTGTTTACTGACGGTAGACAACAACGACAACCTAATCATAATACGACCACATATTGTGTTTACTGACGGAAGACAACGACAACCCAATCATAATACGACCACATATTGTGCTTACTGACGGAAGACAACGACAACCCAATCATAACACGACCACATATTGTGTTTACTGACGGAAGACAACGACAACCCAATCATAATACGACCACATATTGTGTTTACTGACGGAAGACAACAACGACAACCCAATCATAATACGACCACATATTGTGTTTACTGACGGAAGACAACGACAACCCAATCATAATACGACCACATATTGTGCTTACTGACGGAAGACAACGACAACCCAATCATAATACGACCACATATTGTGTTTACTGACGGACGACAACAACGACAACCCAATCATAATACGACCACATATTGTGTTTACTGACGGAAAACAACGACAACCCAATCATAATACGACCACATATTGCGTTTACTGAAGTAAGACAACGACAACCCAATCATAATGCGACCACATATTGTGTTTACTGACGGACGACAACGACAACCCAATCATAATACGATCACATATTGTGTTTACTGACGGAAGACAACAACGACAACCAATTCATAATACGACCGCATATTGTGCTTACTGACGGACGAGAACAACGACAACCCAATCATAACACGACCGGATATTGTGTTTACTGACGGACGACAACAACGACAACCCAATCATAACACGACCACATATTGTGTTTACTGACGGAAGACAACGACAACCCAATCATAATACGATAACATATTGCGTTTACTGACGGACGACAACGACAACCCAATCTTAATACGACCACATATTGTGTTTACTGAAGGATGAGAACGACAACCCAATCATAATACGACCGCATATTGTGCTTACTGACGGACAACAACGACAACCCAATTATAACACGACCGGATATTGTGTTTACTGACGGACGACAACAACGACAACCCAATCATAACACGACCACATATTGTGTTTACTGACGGAAGACAACGACAACCCAATCATAATACGACCACATATTGTGTTTATTGACGAACAACAACAACCACAACCCAATCATAACACGACCACATATTGTGTTTACTGACGGAAGACGACAACCCAATCATAATATGACCACATATTGTGTTTACTGACAGACGACAACGACAACCCAATCATAATACGACCACATATTGTGCTTACTGACGGACAACAACGACAACCCAATCATAATACGACCACATATTGTGTTTACTGACGGAAGACAACGACAACCCAATCATAATACGACCACATATTGTGTTTACTGACGGAAGACAACGACAATCCAATCATAATACGACCACATATTGTGTTTACTGACGGAAGACAACGACAACCCAATCATAATACGACCACATATTGTGTTTACTGACGGACGACAACGACAACCCAATCATAATACGACCACATATTGTGCTTACTGACGGAAGACAACGACAACCCAATATTAAAACGACCACATATTGTGTTTACTGACGGAAGACAACAACGACAACCCAATCATAATACCACCACATATTGTGTTTACTGACGGACGACAACAACGACAACCCAATCATAATACGACCACATATTGTGTTTACTGACGGAAGATAACGACAACCCAATCATAATACGACCACATATTGTGTTTACTGACGGAAGACAACAACGACAACCCAATCATAATACGACCACATATTGTGTTTACTGACGGAAGACAACGACAACCCAATCATAATACGACCACATATTGTACTTACTGACGGAAGACAACGACAACCCAATCATAACACGACCACATATTGTGGTTACTGACGGAAGACAACGACAACCCAATCATAATACGACCACATATTGTGTTTACTGAAGGAAGACAACGACAACCCAATCATAATACGACCACATATTGTGTTTACTGACGGAAGACAACGACAACCCAATCTTAATACGACCACATATTGTGTTTACTGACGGTAGACAACAACGACAACCTAATCATAATACGACCACATATTGTGTTTACTGACGGAAGACAACGACAACCCAATCATAATACGACCACATATTGTGCTTACTGACGGAAGACAACGACAACCCAATCATAACACGACCACATATTGTGTTTACTGACGGAAGACAACGACAACCCAATCATAATACGACCACATATTGTGTTTACTGACGGAAGACAACAACGACAACCCAATCATAATACGACCACATATTGTGTTTACTGACGAAGACAACGACAACCCAATCATAATACGACCACATATTGTGCTTACTGACGGAAGACAACGACAACCCAATCATAACACGACCACATATTGTGTTTACTGACGGAAGACAACGACAACCCAATCATAATACGACCACATATTGTGTTTACTGACGGAAGACAACAACGACAACCCAATCATAATACGACCACATATTGTGTTTACTGACGAAGACAACGACAACCCAATCATAATACGACCACATATTGTGCTTACTGACGGAAGACAACGACAACCCAATCATAACACGACCACATATTGTGTTTACTGACGGAAGACGACAACCCAATCATAATATGACCACATATTGTGTTTACTGACAGACGACAACGACAACCCAATCATAATACGACCACATATTGTGCTTACTTACGGACAACAACGACAACCCAATCATAATACGACCACATATTGTGTTTACTGACGGAAGACAACGACAACCCAATCATAATACGACCACATATTGTGTTTACTGACGGAAGACAACGACAATCCAATCATAATACGACCACATATTGTGTTTACTGACGGAAGACAACGACAACCCAATCATAATATGACCACATATTGTGTTTAGGGACCGACCATTTAACTTTAAGGGGGGGTTATGGTTTTTTGTTTCATTCAGAATTTTTTTTTCGGACAACACAAGAGTTAGAATATTTATTTTTTTTTGTCCCGCAAAATTTTGTTCCAGAATTTAACATTAGGTTATATGACAAAAACTGAATCAGATTATTTTTTTCTTCCACCAAAATCTGAATATTTTTTTCAGCAACATTGGGAATGAGAATATTTTTTTAGAAAAAAACCATGACCTCCCCTTTCAAGTTACATGGTCGTTCCCTTACTGACGGACGAAAACAACGACAACCCAATCATAATACGACCACATATTGTGCTTACTGACGGAAGACAACGACAACCCAATCATAACACGACCACATATTGTGTCTACTGACGGAAGACGACAACCCAATCATAATATGACCACATATTGTGTTTACTGACAGACGACAACGACAACCCAATCATAATACGACCACATATTGTGCTTACTTACGGACAACAACGACAACCCAATCATAATACGACCACATATTGTGTTTACTGACGGAAGACAACGACAACCCAATCATAATACGACCACATATTGTGTTTACTGACGGAAGACAACGACAATCCAATCATAATACGACCACATATTGTGTTTACTGACGGAAGACAACGACAACCCAATCATAATATGACCACATATTGTGTTTAGGGACCGACCATTTAACTTTAAGGGGGGGTTATGGTTTTTTGTTTCATTCAGAATTTTTTTTTCGGACAACACAAGAGTTAGAATATTTATTTTTTTTTGTCCCGCAAAATTTTGTTCCAGAATTTAACATTAGGTTATATGACAAAAACTGAATCAGATTATTTTTTTCCTCCACCAAAATCTGAATATTTTTTTCAGCAACATTGGGAATGAGAATATTTTTTTAGAAAAAAACCATG
This sequence comes from Bathymodiolus septemdierum, assembly GCA_963383655.1. Lineage (NCBI taxonomy): Eukaryota > Metazoa > Mollusca > Bivalvia > Mytilida > Modiolidae > Bathymodiolus > Bathymodiolus septemdierum. Next base: position 70,445,930 of record OY726525.1, read on the forward strand.
ACCTCCCCTTTCAAGTTAGATGGTCGTTCCCTTACTGACGGACGAAAACAACGACAACCCAATCATAATACGACCACATATTGTGTTTACTGACGGAAGACAATAAACCCAATCATAATACGACCACATATTGTGTTTACTGACGGACGAAAACAACGACAACCCAATGATAATATGACCACATATTGTGCTTACTGACAGACGACAACGACAACCCAATCATAACACGACCACATATTGTGTTTACTGACGGAAGACAACGACAACCCAATCATAATACGACCACATATTGTGTTTACTGACGAACAACAACAACGACAACCCAATCATAACACGACCACATATTGTGTTTACTGACGGAAGACGACAACCCAATCATAACACGACCACATATTGTGTTTACTGATGGACGACAACAACGACAACCCAATCATAATACGACCACATATTGTGTTTACTGACGGAAGACAACGACAACCCAATCATAACACGACCACATATTGTGTTTACTGATGGAAGACGACAACCCAATCATAACACGACGACATATTGTGTTTACTGACGGAAGACAAGAACAACCCAATCATAACACGACCACATATTGTGTTTACTGACGGAAGACGACAACCCAATCATAACACGACCACATATTGTGTTTACTGACGGACGACAACAACGACAACCCAATCATAATACGACCACATATTGTGTTTACTGACGGAAGACAACGACAACCCAATCATAACACGACCACATATTGTGTTTACTGATGGAAGACAACAACCCGATCATAACACAACCACATATTGTGTTTACTGACGGAAGACAACGACAACCCAATCATAATACGACCACATATTGTTTTTACTGAAGGAAGACAACGACAACCCAATCATAATACGACCACATATTGTGTTTACTGACGGAAGACAACGACAACCCAATTATAATACGATCACAAATTGTGCTTACTGACGGACGACAGCAACGACAACCCAATCATAACACGACCACATATTGTGCTTACTGACGAACGACAACAACGACAACCCAATCATAACACGACCACATATTGTGTTTACTGACGGAAGACAACGACAACCCAATCATAATACGACCACATATTGTGTTTACTGACGGACGACAACGACAACCCAATCTTAATACGACCACATATTGTGCTTACTGACGAAGATAACAACGACAACCCAATCATAATACGACCACATATTGTGTTTACTGACGGACGACAACAACGACAACCCAATCATAATACGACCACATATTGTGCTTACTGACGGACGACAACAACGACAACCCAATCATAATACGACCACATATTGTGCTTACTGACGGACGACAACGACAACCCAATCATAATACGACCACATATTGTGTTTACTGACGGAAGACAACGACAACCCAATCATAATACGACCACATATTGTGTTTACTGACGGAAGACAACAACGACAACCCAATCATAATACGACGACATATTGTGCTTACTGACGGACGACAACAACAACCCAATCATAATACGACCACATATTGTGTTTACTGACGGAAGACAACGACAACCCAATCATAATACGACCACATATTGTGTTTACTGACGGAAGACAACAACGACAACCCAATCATAATACGACCACATATTGTGTTTACTGACGAAAGACAACGACAACCCAATCATAATACGACCACATATTGTGCTTACTGACGGAAGACAATAACGACAACCCAATCATAACACGACCACATATTGTGTTTGCTGACGAAAGACAACGACAACCCAATCATAATACGACCACATATTGTGTTTACTGAAGGAAGACAACGACAACCCAATCATAATACGACCACATATTGTGTTTACTGACGGACGACAACCCAATCTTAATGCGACCACATATTGTGTTTACTGACGGAAGACAACGACAACCCAATCATAATACGACCACATATTGTGTTTACTGACGGACGACAACGACAACCCAATCATAATACGACCACATATTGTGCTTACTGACGGACGACTACAACGATAACCCAATCATAACACGACCACATATTGTGTTTACAGACGGAAGACAACGACAACCCAATCATAATACGACCACATATTGTGTTTACTGAAGGAAGACAACGACAACCCAATCATAATGCGACCACATATTGTGTTTACTGACGGACAACGACAACCCAATCATAATACGATCACATAATGTGTTTACTGACGGAAGACAACAACGACAACCCAATCATAATACGACCACATATTGTGTTTACTGACGGACGACAACGACAACCCAATCATAATACGACCACATATTGTGCTTACTGACGGAAGACAACGACAACCCAATATTAAAACGACCACATATTGTGTTTACTGACGGAAGACAACAACGACAACCCAATCATAATACCACCACATATTGTCTTTACTGACGGACGACAACAACGACAACCCAATCATAATACCACCACATATTGTCTTTACTGACGGAAGATAACGACAACCCAATCATAATACGACCACATATTGTGTTTACTGACGGAAGACAACAACGACAACCCAATCATAATACGACCACATATTGTGTTTACTGACGGAAGACAACGACAACCCAATCATAATACGACCACATATTGTACTTACTGACGGAAGACAACGACAACCCAATCATAACACGACCACATATTGTGGTTACTGACGGAAGACAACGACAACCCAATCATAATACGACCACATATTGTGTTTACTGAAGGAAGACAACGACAACCCAATCATAATACGACCACATATTGTGTTTACTGACGGAAGACAACGACAACCCAATCTTAATACGACCACATATTGTGTTTACTGACGGTAGACAACAACGACAACCTAATCATAATACGACCACATATTGTGTTTACTGACGGAAGACAACGACAACCCAATCATAATACGACCACATATTGTGCTTACTGACGGAAGACAACGACAACCCAATCATAACACGACCACATATTGTGTTTACTGACGGAAGACAACGACAACCCAATCATAATACGACCACATATTGTGTTTACTGACGGAAGACAACAACGACAACCCAATCATAATACGACCACATATTGTGTTTACTGACGAAGACAACGACAACCCAATCATAATACGACCACATATTGTGCTTACTGACGGAAGACAACGACAACCCAATCATAATACGACCACATATTGTGTTTACTGACGGACGACAACAACGACAACCCAATCATAACACGACCACATATTGTGTTTACTGACGGAAGACAACGACAACCCAATCATAATACGACCACATGTTGTGTTTATTGACGAACAACAACAACGACAACCCAATCATAACACGACCACATATTGTGTTTACTGACGGAAGACGACAACCCAATCATAATATGACCACATATTGTGTTTACTGACAGACGACAACGACAACCCAATCATAATACGACCACATATTGTGCTTACTGACGGACAACAACGACAACCCAATCATAATACGACCACATATTGTGTTTACTGACGGAAGACAACGACAACCCAATCATAATACGACCACATATTGTGTTTACTGACGGAAGACAACGACAATCCAATCATAATACGACCACATATTGTGTTTACTGACGGAAGACAACGACAACCCAATCATAATATGACCACATATTGTGTTTAGGGACCGACCATTTAACTTGAAGGGGGGGTTATGGTTTTTTGTTTCATTCAGAATTTTTTTTTCGGACAACACAAGAGTTAGAATATTTATTTTTTTTTATCCCGCAAAATTTTGATCCAGAATTTAACATTAGGTTATATGACAAAAACTGAATCAGATTATTTTTTTCCTCCACCAAAATCTGAATATTTTTTTCAGCAACATTGGCAATGAGAATATTTTTTTAGAAAAAAACCATGACCTCCCCTTTCAAGTTAGATGGTCGTTCCCTTACTGACGGACGAAAACAACGACAACCCAATCATAATACGACCACATATTGTGTTTACTGACGGAAGACAATAAAACCAATCATAATACGACCACATATTGTGTTTACTGACGGACGAAAACAACGACAACCCATGATAATATGACCACATATTGTGCTTACTGACAGACGACAACGACAACCCAATGATAATATGACCACATATTGTGCTTACTGACAGATGACAACGACAACCCAATCATAATACGACCACATATTGTGTTTACTGACGAACAACGACAACCCAATCATAACACGACCACATATTGTGTTTACTGACGGAAGACAACGACAACCGAATCATAATACGACCACATATTGTGTTTACTGACGAACAACAACAACGACAACCCAATCATAACACGACCACATATTGTGTTTACTGACGGAAGACGACAACCCAATCATAACACGACCACATATTGTGTTTACTGATGGACGACAACAACGACAACCCAATCATAATACGACCACATATTGTGTTTACTGACGGAAGACAACGACAACCCAATCATAACACGACCACATATTGTGTTTACTGATGGAAGACGACAACCCAATCATAACACGACGACATATTGTGTTTACTGACGGAAGACAAGAACAACCCAATCATAACACGACCACATATTGTGTTTACTGACGGAAGACGACAACCCAATCATAACACGACCACATATTGTGTTTACTGACGGACGACAACAACGACAACCCAATCATAATACGACCACATATTGTGTTTACTGACGGAAGACAACGACAACCCAATCATAACACGACCACATATTGTGTTTACTGATGGAAGACAACAACCCGATCATAACACAACCACATATTGTGTTTACTGACGAACAACAACAACGACAACCCAATCATAACACGACCACATATTGTGTTTACTGACGGAAGACGACAACCCAATCATAATATGACCACATATTGTGTTTACTGACAGACGACAACGACAACCCAATCATAATACGACCACATATTGTGCTTACTGACGGACAACAACGACAACCCAATCATAATACGACCACATATTGTGTTTACTGACGGAAGACAACGACAACCCAATCATAATACGACCACATATTGTGTTTACTGACGGAAGACAACGACAATCCAATCATAATACGACCACATATTGTGTTTACTGACGGAAGACAACGACAACCCAATCATAATATGACCACATATTGTGTTTAGGGACCGACCATTTAACTTGAAGGGGGGGTTATGGTTTTTTGTTTCATTCAGAATTTTTTTTTCGGACAACACAAGAGTTAGAATATTTATTTTTTTTTATCCCGCAAAATTTTGATCCAGAATTTAACATTAGGTTATATGACAAAAACTGAATCAGATTATTTTTTTCCTCCACCAAAATCTGAATATTTTTTTCAGCAACATTGGCAATGAGAATATTTTTTTAGAAAAAAACCATGACCTCCCCTTTCAAGTTAGATGGTCGTTCCCTTACTGACGGACGAAAACAACGACAACCCAATCATAATACGACCACATTTTGTGTTTACTGACGGAAGACAATAAAACCAATCATAATACGACCACATATTGTGTTTACTGACGGACGAAAACAACGACAACCCATGATAATATGACCACATATTGTGCTTACTGACAGACGACAACGACAACCCAATGATAATATGACCACATATTGTGCTTACTGACAGATGACAACGACAACCCAATCATAATACGACCACATATTGTGTTTACTGACGAACAACGACAACCCAATCATAACACGACCACATATTGTGTTTACTGACGGAAGACAACGACAACCCAATCATAATACGACCACATATTGTGTTTACTGACGAACAACAACAACGACAACCCAATCATAACACGACCACATATTGTGTTTACTGACGGAAGACGACAACCCAATCATAACACGACCACATATTGTGTTTACTGATGGACGACAACAACGACAACCCAATCATAATACGACCACATATTGTGTTTACTGACGGAAGACAACGACAACCCAATCATAACACGACCACATATTGTGTTTACTGATGGAAGACGACAACCCAATCATAACACGACGACATATTGTGTTTACTGACGAAAGACAAGAACAACCCAATCATAACACGACCACATATTGTGTTTACTGAAGGAAGACGACAACCCAATCAGAACACGACCACATATTGTGTTTACTGACGGACGACAACAACGACAACCCAATCATAATACGACCACATATTGTGTTTACTGACGGAAGACAACGACAACCCAATCATAACACGACCACATATTGTGTTTACTGATGGAAGACAACAACCCGATCATAACACAACCACATATTGTGTTTACTGACGGAAGACAACGACAACCCAATCATAATACGACCACATATTGTGTTTACTGAAGGAAGACAACGACAACCCAATCATAATACGACCACATATTGTGTTTACTGACGGAAGACAACGACAACCCAATTATAATACGATCACAAATTGTGCTTACTGACGGACGACAACAACGACAACCCAATCATAACACGACCACATATTGTGTTTACTGACGAACGACAACAACGACAACCCAATCATAACACGACCACATATTGTGTTTACTGACGGAAGACAACGACAACCCAATCATAATACGACCACATATTGTGTTTACTGACGGAAGACAACGACAACCCAATCTTAATACGACCACATATTGTGCTTACTGACGAAGATAACAACGACAACCCAATCATAATACGACCACATATTGTGTTTACTGACGGACGACAACAACGACAACCCAATCATAATACGACCACATATTGTGCTTACTGACGGACGACAACAACGACAACCCAATCATAATACGACCACATATTGTGCTTACTGACGGACGACAACGACAACCCAATCATAATACGACCACATATTGTGTTTACTGACGGAAGACAACGACAACCCAATCATAATACGACCACATATTGTGTTTACTGACGGAAGACAACAACGACAACCCAATCATAATACGACCATATTGTGTTTACTGACGGACGACAACAACGACAACCCAATCATAATACGACGACATATTGTGCTTACTGACGGACGACAACAACAACCCAATCATAATACGACCACATATTGTGTTTACTGACGGAAGACAACGACAACCCAATCATAATACGACCACATATTGTGTTTACTGACGGAAGACAACAACGACAACCCAATCATAATACGACCACATATTGTGTTTACTGACGAAAGACAACGACAACCCAATCATAATACGACCACATATTGTGCTTACTGACGGAAGACAATAACGACAACCCAATCATAACACGACCACATATTGTGTTTGCTGACGGAAGACAACGACAACCCAATCATAATACGACCACATATTGTGTTTACTGAAGGAAGACAACGACAACCCAATCATAATACGACCACATATTGTGTTTACTGACGGACGACAACCCAATCTTAATGCGACCACATATTGTGTTTACTGACGGAAGACAACGACAACCCAATCATAATACGCCCACATATTGTGTTTACTGACGGACGACAACGACAACCCAATAATAATACGACCACATATTGTGCTTACTGACGGACGACTACAACGATAACCCAATCATAACACGACCACATATTGTGTTTACAGACGGAAGACAACGACAACCCAATCATAATACGACCACATATTGTGTTTACTGAAGGAAGACAACGACAACCCAATCATAATGCGACCACATATTGTGTTTACTGACGGACAACGACAACCCAATCATAATACGATCACATAATGTGTTTACTGACGGAAGACAACAACGACAACCCAATCATAATACGACAACATATTGTGTTTACCGACGGACGACAACGACAACCCAATCTTAATATGACCACATATTGTGTTTACTGACGGACGACAACAACGACAACCCAATCATAATATGACCACATATTGTCTTTACTGACGGACTACAACAACTACAACCTAATCATAATATGACCACATATTGTGTTTACTGACAGACGACAACGACAACCCAATCATAATAAGACCACATATTGTGTTTACTGACGGACAACAACGACAACCCAATCATAATACGACCACATATTGTGTTTACTGACGAACAACGACAACCCAATCATAACACGACCACATATTGTGCTTACTGACGGGAGACAACGACAACCCAATCATAATACGACCACATATTGTGTTTACTGACGAACAACAACAACGACAACCCAATCATAATATGACCACATATTGTGCTTACTGACGGACGACAACAACGACAACCCAATCATAATACGACCACATATTGTGCTTACTGACGGACGACAACGACAACCCAATCATAATACGACCACATATTGTGTTTACTGACGGAAGACAACGACAACCCAATCATAATACGACCACATATTGTGTTTACTGACGGAAGACAACAACGACAACCCAATCATAATACGATCATATTGTGCTTACTGACGGACGACAACAACGACAACCCAATCATAATACGACGACATATTGTGCTTACTGACGGACGACAACAACAACCCAATCATAATACGACCACATATTGTGTTTACTGACGGAAGACAACGACAACCCAATCATAATACGACCACATATTGTGTTTACTGACGGAAGACAACAACGACAACCCAATCATAATACGACCACATATTGTGTTTACTGACGAAAGACAACGACAACCCAATCATAATACGACCACATATTGTGCTTACTGACGGAAGACAATAACGACAACCCAATCATAACACGACCACATATTGTGTTTGCTGACGGAAGACAACGACAACCCAATCATAATACGACCACATATTGTGTTTACTGAAGGAAGACAACGACAACCTAATCATAATACGACCACATATTGTGTTTACTGACGGACGACAACCCAATCTTAATGCGACCACATATTGTGTTTACTGACGGAAGACAACGACAACCCAATCATAATACGACCACATATTGTGTTTATTGACGGACGACAACAACGACAACCCAATCATAATACGACCACATATTGTGCTTACTGACGGACGACTACAACGATAACCCAATCATAACACGACCACATATTGTGTTTACAGACGGAAGACAACGACAACCCAATCATAATACGACCACATATTGTGTTTACTGAAGGAAGACAACGACAACCCAATCATAATGCGACACATATTGTGTTTACTGACGGACAACAACGACAACCCAATCATAATACGACAACATATTGTGTTTACCGACGGACGACAACGACAACCCAATCTTAATACGACCACATATTGTGTTTACTGACGGACGACAACAACGACAACCCAATCATAATATGACCACATATTGTCTTTACTGACGGACAACAACAACTACAACCTAATCATAATATGACCACATATTGTGTTTACTGACAGACGACAACGACAACCCAATCATAATAAGACCACATATTGTGTTTACTGACGGACAACAACGACAACCCAATCATAATGCGACCACATATTGTGTTTACTGACGGAAGACAACGACAACCCAATCATAATACGACCACATATTGTGTTTACTGACGGAAGACAACGACAATCCAATCATAATACGACCACATATTGTGTTTACTGACGGAAGACAACGACAACCCAATCATAATATGACCACATATTGTGTTTAGGGACCGACCATTTAACTTGAAGGGGGGGGGGGGGGGGGGTTATGGTTTTTTGTTTCATTCAGAATTTTTTTTTCGGACAACACAAGAGTTAGAATATTTATTTTTTTTTGTCGCGCAAAATTTTGTTCCAGAATTTAACATTAGGTTATATGACAAAAACTCAATCAGATTATTTTTTTCCTCCACCAAAATCTGAATATTTTTTTCAGCAACATTGGGAATGAGAATATTTTTTTAGAAAAAAAACCATGACCTCCCCTTTCAAGTTAGATGGTCGTTCCCTTACTGACGAACGAAAACAACGACAACCCAATCATAACACGACCACATATTGTGTTTACTGACGGAAGACGACAACCCAATCATAATATGACCACATATTGTGTTTACTGACAGACGACAACGACAACCCAATCATAATACGACCACATATTGTGCTTACTGACGGACAACAACGACAACCCAATCATAATACGACCACATATTGTGTTTACTGACGGAAGACAACGACAACCCAATCATAATACGACCACATATTGTGTTTACTGACGGAAGACAACGACAATCCAATCATAATACGACCACATATTGTGTTTACTGACGGAAGACAACGACAACCCAATCATAATATGACCACATTGTGTTTAGGGACCGACCATTTAACTTGAAGGGGGGGTTATGGTTTTTTGTTTCATTCAGAATTTTTTTTCGGACAACACAAGAGTTAGAATATTTATTTTTTTTTGTCGCGCAAAATTTTGTTCCAGAATTTAACATTAGGTTATATGACAAAAACTGAATCAGATTATTTTTTTCCTCCACCAAAATCTGAATATTTTTTTCAGCAACATTGGGAATGAGAATATTTTTTGAGAAAAAAACCATGACCTCCCCTTTCAAGTTAGATGGTCGTTCCCTTACTGACGAACGAAAACAACGACAACCCAATCATAATACGACCACATATTGTGTTTACTGACGAAAGACAATAAACCCAATCATAATACGACCACATATTGTGTTTACTGACGGACGACAACCCAATGATAATATGACCACATATTGTGCTTACTGACGGACGACAACGACAACCCAATCATAATATGACCACATATTGTGCTTACTGACGAAAGACAACGACAACCCAATCATAATACGACCACATATTGTGTTTACTGACGAACAACGACAACCCAATCATAATACGACCACACATTGTGTTTACTGACGAACAACAACAACGACAACCCAATCATAACACGACCACATATTGTGTTTACTGACGGAAGACGACAACCCAATCATAATATGACCACATATTGTGTTTACTGACAGACGACAACGACAACCCAATCATAATACGACCACATATTGTGCTTACTGACGGACAACAACGACAACCCAATCATAATGCGACCACATATTGTGTTTACTGACGGAAGACAACGACAACCCAATCATAATACGACCACATATTGTGTTTACTGACGGAAGACAACGACAATCCAATCATAATACGACCACATATTGTGTTTACTGACGGAAGACAACGACAACCCAATCATAATATGACCACATATTGTGTTTAGGGACCGACCATTTAACTTGAAGGGGGGGGGGGGGGGGGGTGGGGTTATGGTTTTTTGTTTCATTCAGAATTTTTTTTTCGGACAACACAAGAGTTAGAATATTTATTTTTTTTTGTCGCGCAAAATTTTGTTCCAGAATTTAACATTAGGTTATATGACAAAAACTGAATCAGATTATTTTTTTCAGCAACATTGGGAATGAGAATATTTTTTTAGAAAAAAACCATGACCTCCCCTTTCAAGTTAGATGGTCGTTCCCTTACTGACGGACGAAAACAACGACAACCCAATCATAATACGACCACATATTGTGTTTACTGACGAAAGACAATAAACCCAATCATAATACGACCACATATTGTGTTTACTGACGGACGACAACCCAATGATAATATGACCACATATTGTGCTTACTGACGGACGACAACGACAACCCAATGATAATATGACCACATATTGTGCTTACTGACGAAAGACAACGACAACCCAATCATAATACGACCACATATTGTGTTTACTGACGAACAACGACAACCCAATCATAATACGACCACACATTGTGTTTACTGACGAACAACAACAACGACAACCCAATCATAACACGACCACATATTGTGTTTACTGACGGAAGACGACAACCCAATCATAATATGACCACATATTGTGTTTACTGACAGACGACAACGACAACCCAATCATAATACGACCACATATTGTGCTTACTGACGGACAACAACGACAACCCAATCATAATACGACCACATATTGTGTTTACTGACGGAAGACAACGACAACCCAATCATAATACGACCACATATTGTGTTTACTGACGGAAGACAACGACAATCCAATCATAATACGACCACATATTGTGTTTACTGACGGAAGACAACGACAACCCAATCATAATATGACCACATATTGTGTTTAGGGACCGACCATTTAACTTGAAGGGGGGGTTATGGTTTTTTGTTTCATTCAGAATTTTTTTTTCGGACAACACAAGAGTTAGAATATTTATTTTTTTTTGTCCCGCAAAATTTTGTTCCAGAATTTAACATTAGGTTATATGACAAAAACTGAATCAGATTATTTTTTTCCTCCACCAAAATCTGAATATTTTTTTCAGCAACATTGGGAATGAGAATATTTTTTTAGAAAAAAACCATGACCTCCCCTTTCAAGTTAGATGGTCGTTCCCTTACTGACGGACGAAAACAACGACAACCCAATCATAATACGACCACATATTGTGTTTACTGACGGAAGACAATAAACCCAATCATAATACGACCACATATTGTGTTTACTGACGGACGACAACAACGACAACCCAATGATAATATGACCACATATTGTGCTTACTGACAGACGACAACGACAACCCAATGATAATATGACCACATATTGTGCTTACTGACAGATGACAACGACAACCCAATCATAATACGACCACATATTGTGTTTATTGACGAACAACGACAACCCAATCATAACACGACCACATATTGTGTTTACTGACGGACGACAACCCAATCTTAATGCGACCACATATTGTGCTTACTGACGGAAGACAACGACAACCCAATCATAATACGACCACATATTGTGTTTACTGACGGACGACAACGACAACCCAATCATAATACGACCACATATTGTGTTTACTGAAGGAAGACGACAACCCAATCATAATACGACCACATATTGTGTTTACTGACGGACGACAACCCAATCTTAATGCGACCACATATTGTGTTTACTGACGGAAGACAACGACAACCCAATCATAATACGACCACATATTGTGTTTACTGACGGACGACAACGACAACCCAATCATAATACGACCACATATTGTGCTTACTGACGGACGACTACAACGATAACCCAATCATAACACGACCACATATTGTGTTTACAGACGGAAGACAACGACAACCCAATCATAATACGACCACATATTGTGTTGACTGACGGACGACAACCCAATCATAATATGACCACATATTGTCTTTACTGACGGACTACAACAACTACAACCTAATCATAATATGACCACATATTGTGTTTACTGACAGACGACAACGACAACCCAATCATAATAAGACCACATATTGTGTTTACTGACGGACAACAACGACAACCCAATCATAATACGACCACATATTGTGTTTACTGACGAACAACGACAACCCAATCATAACACGACCACATATTGTGTTTACTGATGGGAGACAACGACAACCCAATCATAATACGACCACATATTGTGTTTACTGACGAACAACAACGACAACCCAATCATAACACGACCACATATTGTGTTTACTGACGGACGACAACGACAACCCAATCATAATACGACCACATATTGTGTTTACTGACGGAAGACAACGACAACCCAATCATAACACGACCACATATTGTGTTTACTGATGGAAGACGACAACCCAATCATAACACGACCACATATTGTGTTTACTGACGGAAGACAAGAACAACCCAATCATAACACGACCACATATTGTGTTTACTGACAGAAGACGACAACCCAATCATAACACGACCACATATTGTGTTTACTGACGGACGACAACAACGACAACCCAATCATAATACGACCACATATTGTGTTTACTGACGAAAAAAAACGACAACTCAATCATAACACGACCACATATTGTGTTTACTGATGGAAGACGACAACCCAATTATAACACGACCACATATTGTGTTTACTGACGGAAGACAAGAACAACCCAATCATAACACGACCACATATTGTGTTTACTGACGGAAGACGACAGCAACAACCCAATCATAACACGACCACATATTGCGGTCATATGAAACATGATGCAAAGAAACATTCCTACAATTACCAATTTCATGTCATGTTATTTTGAAGTTTGTTTTTACATGTCAGCCAATGAGAATCATATTTGAGTTTAGATTCATAGCAAATCAGATAATTGAAAATTATTCCTGCCAAGTTTGATTCAATCTGTGTCAACGATTCAGATTAGAAGATTAAATATGAAACGGGTGCATGTGACAACGACAGATGATTACAAACGACAACATCCACGACACTCTAGATTAGGTTGTCTAGGACGATCATGACAAAGATACGGACGACAGATGCCAAGTGATTGTGTGCATCAATTTGTAAAAAACATATGCCTACCCTTCCAGTGTACCTGGGATCACCCCTGGTTTTTAGTCAGGTTCATTTTAAACTGTGTAATGTTTCGTAGTTCATGTTTGTCCTTTTGTTCATTTTGTTTTGGTATTTTTCTGTCCTTCATTTTACGGCTAATGGCATCTTTATTTAAAAAAAATAATATGCATAATGTTCAAGAATATATCATTCTTTATAATAACGATGGTCCCGCGTTGTAGGGTCCCAGATGGCTCAATGAGTTAGGTCGTTGGATCCAACAGCTCATACAAGCCTATCACCAATACGGCATGGGTTCGTGCCCCGATTTGTAAATTACAAAAAAGGGTGCACTCGACTCGCAAGTGATAAAGTTTACCAGTTGCTTGCCAATGGTTGGTGGTTCTCTCCGGCTTCTTCAACCACTAAAACTGGTCGCCATGAAATAGCTGAAATATTGCTGAAAGTGGCATTAAACACCAAAAATAAAAATCAATGGAGTTTGTACAGATTATACTTTTTATTTAAGTTTTATATACAATATAATCTTAGTAGATTTTCACAAGTAAAATAAGAAAAGAATGTACACAATATAAATAAGATTGCTAAAACATAAATAGTTGACACAAATGTTCTAAATAACCCAAATGTTCTAAATAATCCAAATGTTTTAAATAACTAAAATGCTCTAAATATTCCAAATGTTCTTAATAATCGAAATACATTTAATCCAAATACTGTAGATAATCGAAATATTCTAAATTATCCAAATGTCCTAAATGATGAAATGTTCTAAATAATCCAAATATACTAAATGATCAATTGTTCTAAATAATTCAAAGGTTCTAAATGAACAAATGTTTTAAATAATTCCAAATGTTGTGTCAATTCTAAGATATAATGTTAGAAATAATCCATTGATTATTATACTATATATTCCAATAGTCAAAAACAAATAATTATCCAGTAAAATTCAGTAGATCTAATGTCAATAATTTATCTACTTTACATACCAATAATAAAAGTTTTTTTTTCATGGAAATAAATAATAGTCTTAGCTCTACCTACAATGAACAGTTTTATATAGTTATTGTTAAATGTTATACCATGTGATTTGTTAATACCACCATTTTCACAAAATATAAAAATCCTTTCATTTACAAAATATAAAAATCCTTCATTTATAAAATATAAAAACCCTTCATCTATAAAATATAAAAATCCTTCATTTACAAAATATAAAAATCCTTTCATTTATAAAATATAAAAACCCTTCATTTATAAAATATAAAAATCCTTCATCTATAAAATATAAAAATCCTTCATCTATAAAATATAAAAATCCTTCATTTATAAAATATCAAAACCCTTCATCTATAAAATATAAAAATCCTTCATTTATAAAATATAAAAATCCTTCATTTATAAAATATAAAAATCCTTCATTTACAAAATATAAAAATCCTTTCATTTATAAAATATAAAAATCCTTCATTTATAAAATATAAAAATCATTCATTTACAAAATATAAAAATCATTCATCTATAAAATATAAAAATCATTTACAACTATAAACTAATACAGACCTACCTCCTTCATTTATAATGAACAGTTTTGTAAAGTCATTGTTAAATGTTATACCACATGGTCCGTGAACACCATCATGTTTACTTAATACTATATCACGGAATGTTCCATCTGGTGACAACCTGTGTATGTCGTCTGCTCCACTTATGTATACATGACCTTGTTGATCCACAGCCAGTCCTTGGTATCCTGATATGTTGTATCTATATATAACGTGGCCATCTAAATTGATACAACACAATATCCCTCCGTTCTGTCTTAACAACAACTGATCATTCCTTTCATTATACAATAAGTTGTTATTAAGACCACCATCAGTTGTTATCTCTCTTATACGAGATCCATCTGTATTTAATATTATAACTTTATTTACTCCACCGATGTAAATTTTGTCCTTTACAGCAGTGACACCCCAACACACTTCTCCTATCTTTATCTTGTTGTCCTTTGTATTGTTAGTAGTGTTGATAAATTGTATGGATCCCTCAAGTGGAAGAGTAACTACTGCTTTATCTGTACATGGTACTACAGTAATACACACAGGTCGACTGGTCAACGATATTTCATCTTCATAGGTTTTGTAATCCTTGTATATATATACCTTCTCATCAGAATAATTACAAAGTAGTAATTTGTTGTCAGAAGTGACAGCTATGTCTGTTAACATGTATCGCACGCCACGTTTCAAATTCATTTGACATTCTGTGATGAATTCGGTCAGTGTTTGACTTCTATCGACTTCTACCTGTTGATGTTGTGCTTTCATTGATTTATATTTAATAGGACAAGGTCGGGTAATTTGTGACAATGATCCGATTGTTTCAATGTTGACATTCTTAATTTCTTTAAACTCCATGTCGATTTCATTAATAGCAGACGACATGTCACGAATCTTCTTGTCTGTTTTCTGGAGGATTGTTATTTGTTTTCGTAAAGTTAAAAATAGCTGATTATTAGAGCCGTGGTTTTTTAGGAATTCTAGTTCTTGTTTATTGTCTTTTAAAATCGATGTTAATTGACAAATGTTATGTTTTTCTTTGTTTATTTTCTCCTCATTTTTTTCCTGTACAGACTCTACTTCAGTAATTAATCTCTCTTCTGTCTCATCTAGATATTTTAGAACTTTTGATTTAGCTGCACTGATTTGTTTTATTATCAATGACTTCTTCTGTTTCAGTAATTTTTTATTCTCGTCTCTATTTCCTTCTATTTTCTGTAATGTTTCAGTCATATAATCTTGTTCTTCTAACGTATCGGAAAGTAAAGATGAATTTTTGACGTCCTTTGAAGCAGAGTCTAAAGGTAAAACAGACTCACAAGACCTATGACTCTCCGAGAGACAAGCTCTACAGCATACAACATCATGTTGACTACAGAAATAATCAATCTGGACGTCTGTGTGTATTTCACAGTTTATTTTAGAAGATGGTGGTATTCTTGATCCCACCGACGACAAATCAATTACATGATGAGATTTAAATGCCTTACACCGTAGATGCCATTGAGCACATTTTGTGCATAACTTTTCTTCACAGTTCGAACAATATTTCTCGGCAATACGAGTTTTGTTTTTTTCTGAGCATGGATCACAAATTGTTTCCATGATTGATCTACAAGTAGAAATATTATGACATTTAGTAAACAACATTATTAATTATTTATAACAAAAAATCTTAACATTTATAATAAAAAAAAATCAACATTATAATCTTGAAATATCGATGTTTTCTGTGCATTATGCATATTCAGTGGAGTAGCAAAGGGCTACATATGCGAAGATTAAGCTTTAGAGAAGAATCGGAAGGGGGGGTCATTTGGAGTTGACGTGTGAGGGGTGTAAGCTTGCAAACATAACACGTAAATAAATAAAAACAAAAACAAACACAGAGGCTGGCAACTTAACATTTTTTTTTTGCTTTCATGCTGAAAATCCAGTTGCTAATTAAATTTCTGCCATAACAAGTGAAGTAGCCCCCTCCCCCTTTTTCCTCACCCACTTACCAAAGTGCTGGGGATGCCCTACTATGCCCATGATTTAAATGCAGAGCACTAAGCAAATCTAGCAAGGTGTGCAATGGGCTTCGGGGTCTCAAATGGGTTCAAACTTGCATTGCTTGGGATTGCGAGGTTTGGTGTGTAGTCCTGGGGTTGAAGCTAATGAAAATGTGCAATAAAAAGCAATACATATATTTTATCTGCACGTTTATGGGTATGTTTTATAGATCGTTGTTTGTCCTTTTTCTTTTGGCCATTGTGTTGTCCGTTCTTCTTCAATATACGGATTCTGCTTACCCCTTTGGCATCTTCAAACTCTGCTTTGAACAGTAACTTATAAATGCTATGAACTGTACGCGCATCGGGGAAAAAATGTGCAACTGCTCGTATTTTGGGATCGATCAAGAAATGGACGCCATCTTATTAAATATCGACATTGTTTACGGAGTTTGCCGTATCGTCATTAAATCAATACAACAATGCACTTATTAAGTTATTTCTTATTTTCTGTGAATCTGCTTTTAGTCGGCGTTAATTACTGACAAAGAACCATGCAAGTTTGCAGTTAATAAGCGACAATATACAAATTATTCGTTTTTACCTGTCACTAGTAAGGTCAGTTAACGTTGCATATGGAGAAAGCGAGGTCAAATTATTTGCTTGCAAGGAAATAACAAATCGATGGTAATTTTCGTCCTCAAAAGGCAAAAAGTGGTACGATAAGTTGTTTAATGTGAAATATTTACCTTTATTTCATCATTTTAAAGCTATTTACCAATTTCCAAAACATATAATTTCTTTGGTCAAAATCGTAGCTAATGCCTCTTTAAATTGTCGTCCTCTACACCTCATTAATGACATTATAAACATTTCTTAGACTTCAAACATAATACTTTGATGTAAAGCAAAAATAAATTACTTGTAACGGAAAGTCAATATTGCTTTTTACACGATATATACAAACAACACAGTCGTCTGTCAAAAGTATTCGGAAATGAAAAAAAAATCCCTATATAATCAATCAAAACCATATTTTTTCCAAAAATTATTGTGAAGTCATTTCTGGATAGATTTTAACAAATGTTACACCAAAACATTCGGAATTGTCAATATTTTGATTGTTTATTTACTCATTATGTAGTTATGAGTGATTTTTATTTGTACATAATTTAAACACAACAAATAAAAATTGACTTTGATTTTCCTATATATTTCAACTAAAAATAAATCCTAAAAATAAAAAATCATGGAAAAATTATGTACAAATGAAAACCACTCATATAAACATAATGAACAAATAAACAAACAAAATATAGACAATTCTGAATGTGTTGGTGTAAATATGCTAAAATCAATACAAAGTAAATACATATCATTACATTAATTATCAAGATTATGTGTGTATTTGCTCCCGGCCTTTTCGTTATCAATAATCATTGATAGCAAGTTTAAAATTATTGATAATGAAAAGCCGGGAGCAAGTCCCTGTGATTCACGTGGACGTTTGCAAGCGAACAACACAAAGTCAATAGTCCTATATAACATACGATTTCACATTCCACGTTCATATTTTACGTTTTCATTGGGATTTTTTCATTTTTTATTACTCACAGTCGCAAGTGATAAAGCTTACCAGTTGCTTGCCCATGGTCGGTGGTTCTCTCCGGCTTCTTCCACCACTAAAACTGGTCGCAATGATATAGCTGAAATATTGCTGAAGGTGGCGTTAAGCACCAAAAAATCAAATATTTGTTATTTCACGAGGACGCAGCAAATAGAAAACAAACAGTAAATATCGCCACCCGCGGTACTATGTGATAGGACTACACAAGTTAAATGATGTCTTGTTTCATAAAATGTTGTCATCTTCCAATCAATGTAATCAATCCATAATCATTGTATTAAATTCTTTGTTAATTGTTCTGCCCGAAAGGGCTCCTTAATTGGAAATAAAATATCTGTATTGTATTGTATTGTTGTGTTCCAGAGAGATAAATTCGTATAAAATACATTGCATAAACACGCAACAATGTTATTCTTAACTGTTTTCAGCAAAATGTCGTTAATTGCATATAAAATGAAGAAAATATAACAAAATTTTACCAATTTAAATTTCACGTCTGCTTCTGCCAAGTTCTGGTTAATGAAATTTGAAAAATGAAGCGTTAATCGGTAATTGCAGACGTCACGTCTCAGACGTGTGCACAAGTGATTTTGGTCACGTAGGCCATGCCTTAATGTAGATGGGGTGTTTTTTATCCATAGATTTTTTTTGATTTTTAAAGTAAACTTCCTTGTAATATGCCCTTCCAAGATCAAAATTTTAATTTGAAAATTGAAGGGAAAATGGCATTTTGGGGCAACATTTATAGACAATGAAGGAAAAAACCTTATTGGATGCATTTATCTGATTGAAAATAAATTTGTAAACAGAAAGTTAGAAAAAGGGGGGTGGTCCATGCCACGAGCGCCTGTGATGAACATATCAATTTCTAATCCATAGAATTTTCTGATTTTTTTGTAATGGACGTTACGCGCGCTATTGGTGATACTTTGACTAAATAGAACATGAAATAAGTAAAACGAATGATTGATGGATTTTTATTTCCGATACATGCTTGTATAGGGAATTATACGAATATTTGTTTTATTAGGTTTATTTTTGCTTTTGAAAACGAATTTATTGGAAGAAAACGTCGTTAACACACACTTTTTTCATGTAACGCGTTACAAAATATTCGTATGTCTTTTACATTTTTCTCAGTAAAAGCCTAAAAATACGTTTTTCGGACCATTTTTTTTTGTGGGACCGGAAACAGAGTCAGCGTGCTCTATGACCCCATTAACGATTTCTGATTAAAGCAATGTTTGAAGGAAAAAATCGGTAACTTTATGGAAAGAAAAGAATGTAATGCTGAAGGAAAAGCATCTGCATGCCAAATACCATGCTTTATTTCAGCTATGTTTTACAAAATTTTCACAAATAAAAGTATACATATCAAATGTTATTATCTTCAAAAACAAAATGTCCAGTTGCAACTTGACGTAAAAAAAACACGAAATATAAAACTTTACACATTCGAAACTATATTTTTCGCTCATATTTCGTGCTAATTCCAGATAACGAAAAATGTTCATTTTCAGTGGCAGAGAATGAACTTAACAAACTTGATTTTTGATTAAAATTACGATTTCTACGTAAAATTATAGAAGGATACTCAATTTGTCCAGTAAACGTTTTTTCTTATTGACGACAAAATAACGTCGCGCTACTTCTATATTTTTCTATTAAAATTGAAACAAATAAACAACAACTAAAAAAAGCGAAGCTAATAACAAACAAACGATATATCAAAACTTGAAAAACAACAAACAAAAGAGCGAAAACAAAATACAAAAATATACCACCCCTGAAAAAATAACGATGTGTTTCTGCTTACTCAAGCGACCCTAATTAAAAATGAATTCAAGACCTTAATTTTTGTGTGCAGGGGCGGATTCATGAGGGGGAGCGCGCCCCCCTAAATTTGGAAAAAATATGATTTTTTTGCGTAAAATCGTGATTTTTCACACGAAATACCCCAAACATTTTCGCGCCTCCCTCCGTTCGACGCAAATTTTTTATATATACCCCCCCCCCCCTCCCTAACTTGAAATCCTGGATCCGCCCCTGGTGTGTGTCATTTTTGAACAAGCATTGCAAAAAAGAATGTGGGCATTGTAGAAACTATAATTATATAATAATTAAAAAAAAATCGCGAAATATATATATATGAAAATTAAAAATGTGAACTGAATTATTTTAATTATAATTTCACTAGATTATACATAAGATATTACGAGAAATTTTCAAGAATACAACGTATATAATCAATCAATAAACAAACAGAATATGATAATCTCGTTTTAGAGCAAGATATACTTTCAAAGAAAAAATGATAAAGTACAGTCACATAACATAAACAATAAATAAATACTAAAAGGGAATACAAACGAAATAAATAAGCAAACAAACAAACATTGAAATAAACACCTAAAGGAAAACACCAACACCACAAATATATACAAGACAAACCAAAATAAAATTAAAATCTATAAAAACAAAAAGTGAAATTCCGAAATAAAGAACAATACATCAAAACACACCTACACCACCTCCATCCTAACCAAACCCACGGTATGTAAACACAAATAAGGAAGAAGAAGAAATGAAAAAGAAGACACGAAACGTTCTTTTCAATGTTAATTATGAGTAATGTCAAGTGTCACCAACATCGCGCGTAACGTCAATGGAGAACATTCAGCCATTTTCCCCCCAGGTGGCGTCGCTGTATCAACGGTGGTTAGGAAAACGTTTGTTTTTCGATAAACGCTTGTAACCAATGTAATCAAATGGCAATATCATTACCTTCGTGGTGTCCTTGATCTGAAACGTTGCGTAATATGACGGTAGGCACAGCCTATAGAGAGGACGGAAGTGAACATAATAGATATTAATTTGATATTTCCAATACTTTTTTTTCTAGTTTATTTCACAGTGACCGGACACAACCATAGCCTATAGGGCCCAATGTCTGCATGGCAATGTAAAATTGCATGTACGTGGGTTTTTTTTAACTTCATTTGGTGTCTAATGACGTAAAATTGCATACGAGTTTTTTTTTAACTTCATTTGTTGTCTAATGACATAAAATTGCACACGAGTTTTCAGACTAAATTGAACCTGATTGAAAATTGTACACGTATTTTTTTTTCACCGTATAGGGTCTAACCATGTAAATGTGCGTACTCGCTTTTGCTTCAAAAACAATGCAAGAAGAGTTTTAAGATCTCCAAGCGCAAGGGCAGGCAATACAATGGCCAAAAGAAAAAGAACAATCACTGATCTACAAAACATTTCCCCCACAGCGATATATTTTTTCACAGGAAACAAAAATCAGATTTTTATTCTTTGGACATAAAAAAAAATCAGTAATTTCCCTTCAAATTGTTATCATAAATTTTTCGTTGAAAACTGTAGGGCCGGATTAATAATATTTTTGCATCTTTCGTCGTGTAACTTTATTTTGTTTCTTTAAAATTTCACCACATAATTAATATATTTTTTTCCAGAAAAAAAACATCCTAAAAGTTAAATGGTCGTCCCCTTAATGACATGAATGTGTGTCTCGTCCGCGTCCATGCAGCTTCGTATAATGCGAACCGCATCGGCGGCGTAATGGTTAGAGTGCTCGCCTCGATTGCGGTAGATCGTGGGTTCGAGCCCCGATCGGGTCATACCAAAGACTATACAAATTGATATTTGTTGCTTCTCTGGTAAGCACGCAGCATTAAGGAGAAAGAGCAAATACTGGTCGACTCGGAATCAGGATAATGTGTTCGAGTTGGGCGACATGTCTATCCGCGGAGTGTTGTTTTAGTGATCTAGCACTATACAAATCCAACTCAGCGTGTTGTTCTAGTACAAAGCGGACCTCATCATCATCTCATTGAAAATTAACTTGTTCTCGCCATGATATAGCTGAAAAATTGCTGAATTGGCGTTAAACAACAACAATCACTCGTATAATACGTGTCCGGATTTCAAGAACCTATGTTATGCAAGAAAGTTCAACAGTTTAATTATTGTTTGTGATTCTCGGATTTGTCCCGATAAGATTGATTCCTTAAAACGTAAACCTTCATAGAGATAAGTTGCATTTTAATGCTTGGTGCTTTAACAATTCATATGATTTTCTTCTATCATCATATGTAGCACTATCATGTAATTTAATCAACACCGCCCAAATATATTTTGTATTTAGTGTAGAGGTTGTTAAATAGCTTGTATTACCGTTGAAATGAAACAGTACACTTCTTGTTTCGTGACGGTCAGTTTTATTCGGCCCGTGGTGGAGGAAACCGGAGTTCCCTGAAAAAACCACCGACCTATCGCAAGTCACTGACAAACTTTATCACATAGAAATCACATTAGTATTATTACCAATTAATAATAGTCAAGCGACTGTTGATGAAAAATAAAATCCACACATGACTGTTGTTAAAAATAAAATGGGATAATATGAAACATTATCTATAATACGACCCAACAAAAAATGCATTTCAAGAGGAATAATTTCATCCCCCCTTTTTTCTATTTTTAGCTTGGCAACCATCTTGGTTGGAAGTCGGGATCACCGGACACAATCTTGGATCATTCCACAAAAGTTTGATTGCAATTGGCTCAGTGGTATCTGAGGAGAAGATTTTTATTGGAATTTCCCATAGGTTCCTATGTTAAGCTAAGTTCGGCTGTGCGGGACATCTTGATCGAAGGGCCGAACCGCCGCACACAATTTTGGAAGAGAACCATCCAATGACTATTTCATCAAAATTTTGTTCTTATTTAGCAAATGGTTTCAGACAAGAAGATTTTTATGGGAATTTCCCATAGGGTCCTATGTTAAATTAAGTTCAGCTGTGGCGGCCATCTTGGTCGGTGTTCTGAAGTGCCGGACACAATTTTGGAAGAGGACCACCCAAGAATCATTTCAGCAAAGTTTGGTTGAGATTGGCTCAGTATTTTCAGAAGAGAAGATATTTTTTTAATTCCATCCCCCCTTTTACCTAATTTGCATAATCGGTCAAAATAGACAAAAGTTCAAAGTTCATAAAAAAATCCCGTAATATATGTTAAAAAGCTCATCATTATGCTTAAACAGTTCAAATTTGGGCACTTTCTGGCTTAAAATAGAGCAGTTTTGGCCATTTGAAGAAGTTTCTATTTTTAGTAATGGTGGCCATCTTGGATACAGGACGGCGCTGACGGACACAATTTTGAAAGGGGATCACCTAAGGATCATTTCAGCAAAGTTTGGTTGAGATTGGCTCAATAGTTTCAGAGGAGAATATTTTTTTTTAAATTTCATTCCCCCTTTTTTCTATTTTTAGCTTGGCGGCCATCTTGATTGAAAGTCGGGATCACCGGACACAATTTTGGAAGGGGGCCATCCAAGGATCATTCCACAAAAGTTTGGTTGCAATTGGCCCAGTGGTTTCTGAGGAGAAGATTTTTATGTGAATTTCCCATAGGGTCCTATGTTAAGCTAAGTTCGGCTGTGGGGGCCATCTTGATCGAAGGGCCGAACCGTCGGACACAGACCTGATTACCCCAATTGACACTAAAGAGTAGTATTTGCTCCAGTTCAGTGTAGTTTGGCAATGTTGAGAGTAGTTTTCGGAAATTGAAAACAATGGTTACCGATTCATGAGCTGGTGCCATAATGGCATATACACACAGTATATACATACCAAATATCTACCTTAGTTACATGTATCTACTGAAGATGGGGGCCAGGGTGGCTCAATGAGTTAGGTCATACAGTACAGAAAGGGACATACCGTGATCAATCACCGTGATAGTGGTCATGTTTAGGAGAGTGATGGGGATTAATATATATATCTTTTATTCTCAATAAACCATCATAATTTGACAAGGTATAGAGAAATACATATGTACAATACATACAATATACAATAGCATGTTATACTAAGTAGGTAAGTAATGAAGAAATGTACAGAGATGAACAATTCAGTAGGTTAAGCCGGAGTACATACAGTTTTATTTATGTGATTAATGAATTTACTTAGTTTTATCAGTTCTGATTTCTTTTTGGAAGATAACAGTAATTTATATTTTAAAACATTTGGCCTACTGTAGTAATACTTTGGTATATAGATGTTTCGATCTTGTTCAAAGAATGGGCAATCTAAAATATAGTGAAATTCATCACCGAGTTCATTTTTATTACAGTGGTACAAATTCTGTTATTTCTATTGGTGTTATTCCATCTTCCAATTTCAATAGGTAATTTATGATTTGCTGTTCTAAATCTGCATAACTCTATAACATTTTTGTTATCTAAAATATCAAAGTATACTTCCATGCCAAAATAATCTTTAAACAATCTGTAATTTATAGCTCTTGATGATTATCTAATAAAGAATGCCAATATTGTTCAAATTGATCTTGTAGGTTTCTAATAATTGTAAGTCGAAGCCAGTTTGGATCAACAAAGGTTTGTGTGTTCCAAATATACGCGAATCCACATTCATTTAGAATTTTTTTAACATTATCTAGCCACGTAAAATGTTCCACGTTTTTGATTGACATACAATAACATAAATTATAAATTATTTTTGACAATTTTAACTCTTTCCCAGATAGTAATTTAGCCCAGAATGATATAATTCTACTTTTTATGTCTATTTCCAAAGGATATCTCCCAAGTTCACCATATATCATATATGATGGTGTAGAAGATTTTAAATGAAGTAGTAATTTACAGAATTTTAAATGTACCTTTTCAATTATATCGTTATTACTGAAACCCCACACCTCGCATCCATAGAGTAAAATTGGCTTAACCATCTTATCAAATAGATCAAGTTGAATCTTTACTGAAAGACCATGTTTTCTGCCCATTTTTAATACTTCGTAAAACGCAACAGTAGCCTTGCTAGCTATAGATTGCTTTGCTCTTTTAAAGTTACCAGTCCTTGATAATTCTATTCCTAAATAATTAAGACTTGACTATTTCTCCATTTAATGAAAAATTGAGATTCCTTGGGAGTTTACCTCTGGAAAAAAACATAACTTTACTTTTATCTGTATTCACTTTAAGCTTCCAGATAGAACAATAATCTTGGAATGAATTTAGTTGATTTTGAAGATTAGCTGATGATTCTGCCATGAGTACAGTATCATCAGCATATAAAATTACAAAAAGTTTCAGAAATATACCAAGTTGGGTTTCAATTTCATTAGAAATCGTTTGTAATCCATTTAAATTGCAGTTTGTCAAGTATGATTCAAGGTCATTCATGAACACGGCAAAAAGAAAGGGAGATAAATTTTCCCCTTGACGTACTCCATTGTTACATGGAAAAAATTCTGACTTACAATCATTATAAGAAATACAAGATTTTGTACCACTATACATATTTACAATTATATTATACATATTACCATTCTTGTTATTTAAGAGTAACTTGTACCAAAGACCATCTCTCCAAACTTTGTCGAATGCCTTCTCAAAATCAATAAAGGCACAAAACATTTTGTTCTTCTTGTTTTTGAGAATTTCAAAAAAGTTAAAAAGTACAAACAAGTTGTCAAGCGTAGAGTAACCCTTCCGAAATCCACATTGGTTTTCATTTAGAATAAAAAAATCATCGGAATATTTTGTAAGACGTTCACTCAGGACTGCGGTAAAAAGTTTTCCGAGACAGCTAAGTATTGTAATTGGCCTATAATTTTTTGGATCCATTTTATCACCTTTGTTTTTGTAGATGG
This sequence comes from Bathymodiolus septemdierum, assembly GCA_963383655.1. Lineage (NCBI taxonomy): Eukaryota > Metazoa > Mollusca > Bivalvia > Mytilida > Modiolidae > Bathymodiolus > Bathymodiolus septemdierum. Next base: position 70,473,359 of record OY726525.1, read on the forward strand.
GTTTTATATTACCCATAAGCCAGTTATCAGGAACAATGCCCGTTTCGAAAATAATATTAAATAATTGCTCATAAATGTCTATAAATGTATTTGTTGTTGATTTGATATATTCATTTATTACTAAATCTTCCCCACAGGCTTTATTGTTTTTTAATTTTTTAATACATTTAAGTATTTCTTCTTTTGAAATTTTCATGTTTATGTTTTCATTTAGTTCATTTACATTACCCGGGTCTAATAAAGGAATATTTATGGGGTCTGCATCTGGTTTTTCGTTTAACGTTTTGTGCAAATTTGTTTCAAATATTTTAAACCTTGGCTGTGTATTGCGTATCTACACCTAGTATTTTATTGACACGCGTACACGTGACCTGGCATGTGCACAAATGAAGTTTCATAAACACATGCGCGATATGCGTGATTTGTTACGTTTTAAAGCGTATTTCCAGTTCAATGTTACATTTTAGTTCAATAATATTTTTTATACGTTCAGTATTTTTTTTTATTTTAATCTTCATATAAAACCCAGTTAAAAACCTTTTCGTTGTAGAAATACGTACTAAATAATTTGATTAAAAATTAACGAAACAAATATTTATAAACAGATCGTTCAAAGAAGTACTACGTGTCCAAAAGTCACTAAATTTACGGATATATTTTGGAAATTAGCGGCTAATCTGCAGAAAGTTTAGAAATGTGAAAAGAAATAAGGAATTAACCTTTATCATGATTTTATGACCAAAATCAAATGTCACCAGTTTATTTATTTATTTACTTATTTATTTATTCAAATTCAAATCTTAATTGGCTTTCAACCCAATAGATTTGTGACAAAATACAGCAAATAAAAGTTTATGGAACAAATTAAAAGCATGCTCTTCGTTTTTCCACTTTTTGTTCATTTTGTAGCCATTAACCTACGTAAATTTGGATTGCTATAGGTTTTTGTTTGCAATTTTAAAGAAAATTATTTTCATCTATAGCGGAATTACGTAACAAGAGGTAAAAGTCCAAAACACAAAATAAACCAATAATCAATTTTAAGTCTGCTCTTTACCAACTATTAAACACTACAAAACCCGCGCTTGCAAAGTCCGTGCTTCAAAAACCCGCGCCTGCGATTTAACGGTGACCGCTCGATAGTCCGAAGGTCCATTACTCCGAAGGTTCATTAGTCCGAAGGTCCATTAGTCCGCAGGTTCATTAGTCCGAAGATCCGTTAGTCCGAACGTTCTAAGGTCCGTTAGTCTTGTTTTTCGATCAAAGGATAGGTATCGAACAGTGTTGAATTGATTTAATATTCAGTCCTTTATCAAATTAAGTAAGAGAAGCAAGATACTCATATTCACATCCTGACTAAGCAGTGGTCTATCCAGGTGGGCTGTAGGCCCGGCTTTTGCTAGCCAAAAAATAATAATGTGTAATCGGCAAATATAGGTAAAACTTAAAACATTTTGTAGAAAACACGCCAAAAATTGCATCAATCCCCTGTTTTGTAGTTATGGATCCAAGCGTGCTAAGTCTAAAAAAAAAGAGAGAAAAAAACCGCGTCGTCTCTGAAATATATGGAAATCATTCCAATGAAGTAAACCCTCCACTAAAACTCTGATCTTAACCAAATATGCTTAAGCTTAAAACTTAAAAGATATTTATCTATTAAAATTTAAAAGATATCTAAATATTAGATTATTTTTAAGACCCGTTGTTGATCCAATTAACAACTGGGATTTTTTTGCTTAACAAACACTTCAGAATAATAATAATTTTATTCAATGCACAATTTTACCCCGAAGGGTTGAAGGCATATACAACTTTACAAGGAATATATACAAATTAAACAGACAAAGACATAGTAACAACATACAAATAAAATGAAAACACATTCAGACTTGTCATTTACTCTTTACGAAATACTGAAAGAGTCCCTTTTGGTACGACACAAACAAGACGATCTCTGAGAAAGGGTTTAGAAAACATAAAAGCACATCTGAAATTAAGTTTTGTGAGGGACAAGTACATTCCATTAAAAAGGGAATACATAAAATCATTAAACGGACGTTCTAATGTACAACTGATGGTAGCAAATTACGGAGTGTAACCTCAAATATATACCAATTATTATGGAATATTGAAAACTCCAATCAACTACCGCAACAACTTAAGCATATGCGAACCAAATTCTACATCTATGTAATTCCAGAATACCGTGTTCCATGGCTCGACATATACAAGTACCCTTTACCAAATACGTGTACCAGATCTCCGGTCTTAGATATTTAAACCAAGTGGTATACTGTAGAGGAATAAACAGTCTGTTGTTAGTGTAGAAATTCCAAAGATTGGTACTTACACAATGTAGGTATACACGCATCAGAAACAAAAAAATAATATAATATCATAAAAGATCATCAAACAAAGGTTTTATGCATATTACATGTAGGAAAAAACGTACGGGTTAAACTAGAAAAAAAATCATTATTTCCTGCAATTTCGGTACTTTGTTGTTTTATACCTTAATTTCTAGTAACACTACTTTAAGATGCATGTTTGCACAAGGACGGAAGGACGGATGGACGAACGCAGACCATTACTATGTCACTCCGTCGCTTCGCGGAGGGGGACAAAATGGGTATACGGTTGAATATATACGTTTATTCAAACCAGAAATAACAGAGTTCAAACGTATGGGTGGCCGACATTAGGACAAACGGACCTTCGGACTAACAGACCTTCGGACTAACGCCACGGAACCCGGTTTAACTTATAAACAAAAAATACATTTATGAAGTAGCCCGTATTTACGAATAATTCAATGCATACTGAATTCAATCCAACAGAAGAAAAAAAATGAGAAATTAAAATTAAACAAGAGATAGTTCAGTTGCGGTTTCAACAAAATTCTTGATATAGAACTCGAGGTCATAAAGTAGAACTTTCTAAAACAAACGAAAACGATAACAAGACACACATTCTTTGGCAATGAAAAGAAACAAACAGTCAAATATTAACAGCAAGAGGATACACAATTAATTGTCAAAAATACATCCTTGAGTAGCAATAATTACGGCTTACGATTATTAAGTCAACAGGTAGAACAGGTAACGCAAATCTCTTAATTGGCGGTAAAATATCAATCGGCACACAGGTGACCGAGAGCCATAAAATTTAATCCCCACCACCTTGTCTTATGGTCCTTTTTAGGTCTATCACAGTGGGTTTATGTCCGTGATGATATGTCTAAAGGATTAAAAATTATGTCTCTCGGAGTGATCAATCACGGTATGTCCCTTTCTGTACAAACGAATTTTGAAAAAACGATGTTTGTTCAAGCGTAGAATGGTCAGGTTCAAACGTAGGGCGTAATTTACTGTAAAAAAAAGCGTAGTAAAAACGGCGAACACGTAGTAGTAAACAGGTCTGCGGACACATTTTTGGAAGAGAACCATCCAATGACTATTTCATCAAAATTTTGTTCTTATTGAGCAAATGGTTTCAGACGAGAAGATTTTTATGGGAATTTCCCATAGGGTCCTATGTTAAATTAAGTTCGGCTGTGGCGGCCATCTCGGTCGGAGGTCTGAAATGCCAGACATAATTTTGGAAGGGGACCACCCAAGGTCCATTTCAGTAAAATTTGGTTTGAGATTGGCTCAGTTGTTTCAAAGAAGATTTTTTTAAAATTTCATCCCCCCTTTTTTCTATTTTTAGCTTGGCGGCCATCTTGGTTGGAAGTCGGGATCACCGGACACAATTTGGAACATTCCACAAAAGTTTGATTGCAATTGGCCTAGTGGTTTCTGAGGAGAAGATTTTTATGTGAATTTCCCATAGGGTCCTATGTTAAGCTAAGTTCGGCTGTGGGGGCCATCTTGATCGAAGGGCCGAACCGCCGGACACATTTTTGGAAGAGAACCATCCAATGATTATTTCATCAAAATTTTGTTCTTTTTGAGCAAATGGTTTCAGACAAGAAGATTTTAATGGGAATTTCCCATAGGGTCCTATGTTAAATTAAGTTCGGCTGTGGCGGCCATCTTGGTCGGTGTTCTGAAATGTCGGATAAAATTTTGGAAGAGGACCACCCAAGAATCATTTCAGCAAAGTTTGGTTGAGATTGACTCAGTATTTTCAGAGAAGATATTTTTTTAATTTCATCCCCCCTTTTTCTAATTTGAATAATCGGTCAAAATAGGCAAAAGTTCAAAGTTCATAAAAAATCCCGTAATACATGTTAAAAAGCTCATCATTATGCTTATACAGTTCAAATTTGGGCACTTTCTGGCTTAAAATAGAGCAGTTTTGGCCATTTGAAAAAAAAAAATCTATTTTTTGTAATGGCAGCCATCTTGGATACAGGATGGCGCTGATGGACACAATTTTGAAAGGGGACCAGCCAATGATCATTTCAGCAAAGTTTGGTTGAGATTGGCTCAGTAGTTTCAGAGGAGAAGATTTTTTTTTTAATTTCATTTCCCCTTTTTTCTAATTTGCATAATCGGTCAAAATAGACAAAAGTTCAAAGTTCATAAAAAATCCTGTAATATATGTTAAAAAGCTCATCATTATGCTTATACAGTTCAAATTTGGGCACTTTCTGGCTTAAAATAGAGCAGCTTTGGCCATTTGAAGAAATTTCTATTTTTAGTAATGGCGGCCATCTTGGATACAGAACGGCGCTGACGGACACAATTTTGAAAGGGGACCACCTAAGAATCATTTCAGCAAAGTTTGGTTGAGATTGGCTCAGTAGTTTCAGAGAAGATTTTTTTTTAAATTTCATCCCCCTTTTTTTCTAATTTGCATAATCGGTCAAAATGGGTAATGGGGTTTACTTCAAAATTGTAGGGTAGGTAGATCTTGACATGCTGCACATTTTTGCAATTTAAACTTAACATCTATCTCTAAATAGTTTTTGAAATATAAGACGAAAAGTTTTAAAATTAAAAACAAAATTGATGAAAAAAGGGCAATAACTCCAAGATGGGTAATCAAATTTACTTCAAAATTGCAGGGTAGGTAGATCTTGACATGCTGAACATGTTTGCAGTTTCAACTTACCATCTGTCTCTTATAGTTTTTGAAATAAAGGACGAAAAGTATTAAAAATTTTGAAAATTTGATGAAAAAGGGCAATAACTCCAAGATGGGTATTTAGATTCACTTCAAAATTGCAGGGTAGGTAGATCTTGATGTGCTGATCATTTTTACCCTATGTCAGATTTTTGATATTATTAACGGTTTTTGAGTTATTACCCAAAACCTGCAATTTTACCATATGTTCTAATTATAGTAACAGCGGCCATGTTGGTTGGTGCACGGCATCACTGGACACAATTTTGAAACTAGACACCCTAGTGATGATTCAGACCAAGTTTGGTTTCCATTGGTCTAGTACTTTTAGAGGAGAAGATTTTTGAAAAAGTTTACGACGTACGACGGACGCCAAGTGATGGCAATAGCTCACCTGACCCTTTGGGTCAGGTGAGCTAAAAAAGGACATAGCTTAAGGTTTTTATATATCTAAAAATATAAATATAATTATTATTATTTAGTGGATCATGTTCTGGTTTGTCCCCTATATCTCAAATCCAGTGTGAGACTTTACATATGTTGCATATTCCTTAACAAGTAGTAAAACTGCTAAAAACACCAAGGGATGGTGCTTCTGACACCCTATCTGATAATTGCATTTTCTCACAATTATATAGTAAATAATTATATATAATATTAAATACTTATCACATACTACATATAAATAAAAAAAAAATAGATAATTATTATATCTATAGTATTATTATTATTGTTATCCATTCGGATGTGTCACCTGTGTTTAGAGCAGGAGAATTAGTTGGAGGAAATATGTCATCATGTTATTGCTCAATTACAGGGTGCACCAAGCGACAGTGAAAGGCATGCTAAAATGAATCAAGAAGAAATTCAGATCAAACCCAGTAATATGTGTTTTTCTTTAAATTTATTCTATTTATTTAGAAATATTATCAATTTATATTATATTTCTCCTTTCTAAACATGCCAGCCCGTGCACAGTGTAAAAGAGCAATTATTTAATTATATTGTGCTTTGTTTTATCAAATTACAAATACTGGCTAGAATTTCCTCATTTTCATTATTAAGAAGCCAATATAATTTCTGTTCTGGATGGAGGACATGAAAGTTTTGACAAATATTATTAATCCTGCTGAACATTTCTGTTCTTATTACAGGACATGTAGAACATGGTATTAGAAAATGTTTCTCATCATCTATCTCACCAGATGTGCAACGGAGGCAAAGTCTGTCTTGTCGGAGAGCACCCTGATATCGCCCCCTCTCAATTTGTAATCTGTGTGATGAAACCTATTAAAATTTCTCCTCTGCTCAAAGGATTTCAATATACATAAATATTTTTAAGTCCAAAGTATGTTTTGAATTTACTGTAGCTACATAGTTTACCTTCTGAATGTTTTAACATTTGTTTTCGACCCTTCAAGTTAAATGGTCGGTCCCTAACAAATCATTGATTTGATAATATCAAAATGAAGTGGGAATCGATCTAACTCTGAAAGTGTTGCAAATTGTTGCTCGTTTATTAACCCCCAATAATAAATAAGAACTTGTTTAAAGTGTCTGCCTGCCTTGTTGAACACCAGAACCTTTGTTTTAGTGACATTTATATTAAGACACCAATCGTTACAGTATATATTCAGTTTATTTAATTTATTCTGGAGTCCTTGTGATGTAGACGACAGTAAAATTACATCGTCGGCATAAAGTAGGCAATGAACAGATCGTTTATTAATAAAGATGGGGTCGGTAGTATTCATCATAGTCTGGTAGGTCATTGATAAAGATTTTGAATAAGTTAGGGCTTAAATTATCCCCTTGCTTCACTCCAACATAGTTACCTGTACCAAAAAAATCTGTGAGTGTATTATTTAGTCTTACACATGACTTACTTTGAGAGTACATACTCTTGATAATATTATAAAAATGGTGTCCAATGCCGTTTTCTAAAAGTTTTATTTTGATTCCTGTATGTATAACCGTGTCAAAGGCTTTTTGGAAGTCAACAAAGCAGGCGAACACCCTGCCATCTTTATTGTTGCAGTATTTATCAATTATGGTCTTCAGGATAAACATGTGGTCAGATGTCCTAGCTTTTTTTGTAAACCCCATTTGGCTATCATTGATCACATGGTGTTTATCAAGGAACTTAAGTAGTCAATCGGTTGTCAAGAATTCTATTAAATAATTTACAGAGGGAATTTGTTATCGTTATACCCCTATAATTATTCGGATCTGATGGATTGGAGTAATATATCCATGTGTCCAATTTTCAGGGTAACGGTAATAACCCATTGTAAAACAGTTATTAAAAAGATTATGAAGGCATGGAATTAAAAAAGACTGTCCACTTTTAAGCATTTCATTACTTATATTGTCTAGTCCTGTTGATTTGTTACTTTTCATCTCTTTAATGGCTGAATTAATCTCAGCTTCAGTAATTTTACCATCAATATCTGTAAAACATTTTCTCTTTTCAAGTTGGCTAAGTTTATCCTCTAACCACTTAATGTGATTCCTGTAAATATCTTTTGGGTTATTCAGATTTTGAAAGTGAGATTACCAAGTAGAAGTAGATATTGAAGATGTTGTATCTATTTTCTCTGTATCTTTTAATTCCTCAATCAGTTTCCAATACTGTTTGGGATCCTTATCATGAAGCATTTCAATCTGATGTAATAATGATTTGTTATACAGTCTATATTTAGATTTTCTAACTTTATTATATTCTCTTAACAATTTATAATAATGATCCCTAATTCTAGGATCACATGGATATTTCGAAAAATATTTCCCATAATTAGTGAGATTTTTTTCTTAATATTTGTAGATCTGTATCAAAATATTTCTTATTTTTGTTCTTTTTCTTATTCTTGGTGAAGTTGCGTCTTTTCAAAGATTTATTTGCAGCTGAAATAATAATGTTTGCTAATTCAGTTGCTGCATTATTTATTTCATTTTCATTACTTCTGCAGTCCATTTGTATCAAGCTATCAATTCGGGCGAAGATAAAGCTTCCTGAAAGAGAAATGAGGATTCATCTGACCACTTGTACCCTGGCGACGTCTCAATAGTGTTACAATTTTCAATGTGTACACATGTTCATTACTATATTTTGCACTTATAGACCATTGTATTAAACAATGACAATCTGAGAGACAAGGTACAAAATCATTAACCTTAAGATAAATATATGGTCTAGGATGCCCTCCGACACCAGAACATAATCCACTGTACTTGCCCCATGGGTTGTGTAACATGTAAAGTTACCAAATGTGTCACCAAGAACTCGACCATTAACAAATCTCAATTGGCTACCGATACAAAGATCTATGAGATCTTTACCCCTTGAATCCAATCTTTTAAGAATCTGTTTGTCAGAATTATATGATTTAAACAAGGGAAAAAAATTATTACTATCTTGATATATGAAATCATTCTCAGAGCCAACTCTGGCGTTAAAGTCACTGCACAATAAAACATTCCCTCGCTTCTGAAAATGTTCGATTTCTTTTTCTACGTGTCCCAAGAATTCATGGTCGAGTTCTTTAGAATAAGATGAATTTGAAGGTGGATCATATACACAACATATAAATAAGTCTGTCTTAAATCCAAAGCAGTCTTTTTCTAATTTCACCCACTGGTAATTTGGATTGCTATTTTTTTTAAATTTTAATGTGGGGTTTGATTGATTGTTTGCATAAAATTGCTAGGCCTCCGAAATATCGATTGTTAGCTTTTGTCTTTGGTCTGCAAATGAGATTACAGTAGTAGGACCCAATTTTTGAAATATTATGGTCAGGCCCTAAATGAGTCTCAACCAAAAATAATAAATCAAAATTATCAATTTTTCTTAGGAATTCAGGGTCTGTTGTTTTATTAAACTGTTTGCTGATTAGGTCTCCTACATTCCAAAGTCCCATTTTAAGGGTGGAACAAGTTTTCTTTATCATTTCAAATTGGAGTGTCACTTACAAACCAGAGGCTCCCAGGAGCCTGTAATCGCTCACCTGGATCAAAGCTGCTTTCAATAACAACGCAACTGCACTGTGGCGGCCATCTTGGCGGGAGAGTGCAACTGCCGCACAAAATTTTGGAAGAGGACCATCCAATGACTATTCCATCAAAGTTTGGTTTTAACTGAGCTACTGGTTCCAGACAAGATGGTTTTTATGTGAATTTCCCATAGGGTCCTATGTTAAACTAAGTACAGCTGTGCAGCCATCTTGGTCAGAGGGCGGGACCACAAGACACAAATTTGGTTCAGCGGTTTCAGAGGAGAAGATTTAAATGTGATCTTTTATCAATATATGCCTAATTTGCATAATCGGTATAAATCGGCTGAAAGAAAAATTTCAAAAAAAAACCCCGAACATATGCTAAACTACTCCTTGCCATGTTGCTGCAGTTTAAATTTGAGCTCATTTTGACTTATACTAAAGCAGCAATGGACAATTGAAGAAATTTCTATTTTTTGTAACAGCAGCCATCTTGAATGGAGGGCGGGGCTGTCGGACACAATTTTGAAAGGGAACCACCCAGGGACCATCCCTGCCAAGTTTGGTTTAATTTGGTTCATCGGTTTCAGAGGAGAAGATTTAAATGCGATCTTTTATCAAAATATGCCTAATTTGCATAATCGGTATATATCGGCTGAAAGAACGATTTCACAGAAAAACCAGGAATATATGCTAAACTACTTCTTGCCATGTAGCTGCAGTTAAAATTTCAGCTCATTTCGACTTACACTAAAGTAGCAATGGACAATTAAAATTTCATCCCCCCTTTTTTCTATTTTGAGCTTGGCGGCCATCTTGGTTGGAAGTCGGGATCACCGGACACAATTTTGGAAGGGGGCCATCCAAGAATCATTTCAGCAAAGTTTGGTTGAGATTGGCTCAGTAGTTTCAGAGGAGAAGATTGTTTTTAAATTTCATCCCCCCTTTTTTCTAATTTGCATAATCGGTCAAAATCGGCAAAAGTTCAAAGTTCATAAAAAATCCTGTAATACATGTTAAAAAGCTCATCATTATGCTTATACAGTTCAAATTTGGGCGCATTCTGGCTTAAAATAGAGCAGTTTTGGCCATTTGAAGAAATTTCTATTTTTAGTAACCGGCCATCTTGAATGGAGGGCGGGGCTGTCGGACACAATTTTGAAAGGGACCCACCCAGGGACCATCCCTGCCAGGTTTGGTTTAATTTGGTTCTGCAGTTTCAGAGGAGAAGATTTAAATGTGATCTTTTATCAAAATATGTCTAATTTGCATAATCGGTATATAGCCATTTTGAATTTCATATCGGAACAGAAAACGTACAGTTTGTAGAGGACCATCCAATGAACATTCATGTACAATTTGGCTTTAATAATATTTGTAGTTTCTGAGAAGAAGGCATTTTAATATTTTCCGATAGGGTCCAATGTTAATCTATGTCCTGTGGTGGTGGCCATCTTGGATTTCCGATCGGCATAAAAAACATAAAATTTGTAGAGAACCTTCCAATGATCATTCCTGGGCAGTTTGGTTTCAACTGTCCAAGTGGTTTCAGAGAAGAAGCATTTTGAAACATTTTTCCCATAGGGTCCAATGTTAAACTAAGTCCTGCCGTAGCCGCCATTTTGAATTTCATATCGGAACAAAAAACCTTAAGACTGTAGAGGACCATCCAATGAATATTCATGTACAGTTTGGCTTTAATCATATTTGTAGTTTCTGAGAAGAAGGCATTTGAACATTTTCCCATAGGGTCCAATGTTAATCTATGTCCTGCGATGGTGGCCATCTTGGATTTCCGATCGGCATAAAAAACAGTAACTTGGTAAAGGACATTCCAATGATCTTTCTTTACAGTTTGGGTTCAGTCAGTTCATTAGTTTCAGAGAAGAAGATCTTTGAAATTTCAGCCAATCAGAGCATATTATTGGCCCTGGCAGCCATGTTGAATATCCGACTGGAACGAAAAACAGTAACTTTGTAGAGAACCATCCAAGGAACATTCCTGCTAAGTTTGGTTCCAATCAGCCCAGTGGTTTCGGAGAAGAAGCTTGAAATGTGAAAAGTTTACAGACGACAGACGCCAAGTGATGGCAATAGTTCACCTGGACCTTTGGTCCAGGTGAACTAAAAAGATATAAGTAAAATTATACAAGAAAATAGACAAAAAAGGGAGTTAACTCTTTGTTCAATCTGAATGGATTTGCAAATTTACTGTCGGGCCATAACTTGTTTGCCTCTTCAGATAGGTCAATGATATTTGATATGTACAATGTAGGTGTATAATCATGAGAGGGTGTGTCATGTACCAACATGACCACATTTTGTCTTTGACCTTTTACCTTTAGGTCAAATAATTGATATTTTTCAAGTGTTATGGTGTCCCGAGTCACAACCTTTTTGTCTTTTACGATAGATTAATGATATGTAGGTGTACCGTGTATAATCATGAGACGGTGTGTGATTCAGTTTGACCTTTGACTTTAAGGTCAAATAAGTGATATTTTTTAAGTGTGTTTGTGTCTGGGCAATAACTTTTTGCCTTTTTAGATAGGTTAATGATATTTGGTATGTGGTTGTACAATGAGACAGTTTGACCATGATCTTTGACCTTGAGAGTTTTATGAATGGGAGACATGGGTTTTAATCCTCTGAAACAAATCTAGTTTTCTTTGAAAATCATGGCCGAATTTTGAGAATTAATTCTTGTTTTTAATGAAATAACTAGCTTATGATGAGCAGAAAATTTCAGATTTGAAAAAAAGAATGTGAAGCTGGTGAGGATTAGACTATTTTTGTCATAAGAAACAATTATCTGCAACTTTTTGGTCTGGGGGACTCACCTTTTTTTGGGGAACACAGATTTTGAAAATCAAGTCTTGTTTATGCAATAATTTATGCAAACATTATTTGGTTGAATTTTTATTTTATGTGTGTACATTTGAAACTTATTTTTACCTTATTGGAATATAAAATAAATGCCTGAAACCATTTTTTTTTTCAAAAGCATTTGAATAAAAACTATGTACTGTACAAGCTAATTCCTATGAAACTATGCTGCTGTATTCAAGAATTGTAATGAAATTGTGCATATAAACGGCTAGTGGGGGCATAGGTGGCAGAGTAGTCTAAGTTGCAAGTTTAAATATGACTACTGTTGACCATCAGTCAATAACCTCTATGGTAATAGTTCAATCCCTACAAAAATGTGTACTCGAGTGTATGTAATTATAGGATTGGTCAGTTACCTGCCAAAGGTTGGTGGTTCTGTTGCCTCTTTTATTGTTAGTCTGGCGTTAGCATGCTCTATAACTTTCAGGAACTGCATACTTTCGCTAGGGTCCAATGTTAATCTATGTCCTGTGGTGGTGGCCATCTTGGATTTCCGATCGGCATAAAAAACATAAAATTTGTAGAGAACCTTCCAATGATCATTCCTGGGCAGTTTGGTTTCAACTGTCCAAGTGGTTTCAGAGAAGAAGCATTTTGAAACATTTTTCCCATAGGGTCCAATGTTAAACTAAGTCCTGCCGTAGCCGCCATTTTGAATTTCATATCGGAACAAAAAACCTTAAGACTGTAGAGGACCATCCAATGAATATTCATGTACAGTTTGGCTTTAATCATATTTGTAGTTTCTGAGAAGAAGGCATTTGAACATTTTCCCATAGGGTCCAATGTTAATCTATGTCCTGCGATGGTGGCCATCTTGGATTTCCGATCGGCATAAAAAACAGTAACTTGGTAAAGGACATTCCAATGATCTTTCTTTACAGTTTGGGTTCAGTCAGTTCATTAGTTTCAGAGAAGATCTTTGAAATTTCAGCCAATCAGAGCATATTATTGGCCCTGGCAGCCATGTTGAATATCCGACTGGAACGAAAAACAGTAACTTTGTAGAGAACCATCCAAGGAACATTCCTGCTAAGTTTGGTTCCAATCAGCCCAGTGGTTTCGGAGAAGAAGCTTGAAATGTGAAAAGTTTACAGACGACAGACGCCAAGTGATGGCAATAGTTCACCTGGACCTTTGGTCCAGGTGAACTAAAAAGATATAAGTAAAATTATACAAGAAAATAGACAAAAAAGGGAGTTAACTCTTTGTTCAATCTGAATGGATTTGCAAATTTACTGTCGGGCCATAACTTGTTTGCCTCTTCAGATAGGTCAATGATATTTGATATGTACAATGTAGGTGTATAATCATGAGAGGGTGTGTCATGTACCAACATGACCACATTTTGTCTTTGACCTTTTACCTTTAGGTCAAATAATTGATATTTTTCAAGTGTTATGGTGTCCCGAGTCACAACCTTTTTGTCTTTTACGATAGATTAATGATATGTAGGTGTACCGTGTATAATCATGAGACGGTGTGTGATTCAGTTTGACCTTTGACTTTAAGGTCAAATAAGTGATATTTTTTAAGTGTGTTTGTGTCTGGGCAATAACTTTTTGCCTTTTTAGATAGGTTAATGATATTTGGTATGTGGTTGTACAATGATGAGACAGTTTGACCATGATCTTTGACCTTGAGAGTTTTATGAATGGGAGACATGGGTTTTAATCCTCTGAAACAAATCTAGTTTTCTTTGAAAATCATGGCCGAATTTTGAGAATTAATTCTTGTTTTTAATGAAATAACTAGCTTATGATGAGCAGAAAATTTCAGATTTGAAAAAAAGAATGTGAAGCTGGTGAGGATTAGACTATTTTTGTCATAAGAATTAATTATCTGCAACTTTTTGGTCTGGGGGACTCACCTTTTTTTGGGGAACACAGATTTTGAAAATCAAGTCTTGTTTATGCAATAATTTATGCAAACATTATTTGGTTGAATTTTTATTTTATGTGTGTACATTTGAAACTTATTTTTACCTTATTGGAATATAAAATAAATGCCTGAAACCATTTTTTTTTTCAAAAGCATTTGAATAAAAACTATGTACTGTACAAGCTAATTCCTATGAAACTATGCTGCTGTATTCAAGAATTGTAATGAAATTGTGCATATAAACGGCTAGTGGGGGCATAGGTGGCAGAGTAGTCTAAGTTGCAAGTTTAAATATGACTACTGTTGACCATCAGTCAATAACCTCTATGGTAATAGTTCAATCCCTACAAAAATGTGTACTCGAGTGTATGTAATTATAGGATTGGTCAGTTACCTGCCAAAGGTTGGTGGTTCTGTTGCCTCTTTTATTGTTAGTCTGGCGTTAGCATGCTCTATAACTTTCAGGAACTGCATACTTTCGCCATGTTTATGTCTATACAAGTACACTGCATGGATACATATAATTGTTTACTCTGAATTTTCATATGTTTTTCAGAATACAAATACAGGGATAATAATATCAATTCAAAAGTGATATTCTTTTATTAATATAAATGTTAAATCTGCTAGTGGTGTTTTGTTTTGTTCTCAAGCCAGTCCTTGAATTAATTATTATGTACATTACAAATTATTCATCACTATTTCCCATGACTAATTAATCAAAATGTTCCTTGACACAAGATTACTGAGACTACTAACACAGGTGCTAATACAACCAGAGGCTCCCAGGAGCCTGTAATCGCTCACCTGGATCAAAGCTGCTTTCAATAACAACGCAACTGCACTGTGGTGGCCATCTTGGTGGGAGAGCGCAACTGCCGGACACAATTTTGGAAAAGGACCATCCAATGACTATTCCATCAAAGTTTGGTTCTAATTGAACTACTGGTTCCAGACAAGATGGTTTTCATGTGAATTTCCCATAGGGTCCTACATTGTATGTTAAACTAAGTTCAGCTGTGCAGCCATCTTGGTCAGTGGGCGGGACCACCAGACACAATTTTGGAAGAGGACCACCCAATGACTATGTTATCAAAGTTTGGTTCCAAATGAGCAACTGGTTCCAGACAAGAATATTTTTATGTGAATTTCCCATAGGGTCCTATATTAAGCTAAGTTCGGCTGTGTGGTCCATCTTGGTCGAAGGGCCGAACAGCCGGAGACATTTTTGGACGTGAACCATCCAATGACTATTTCATCAAAATTTAGTTCTTATTGAGCAAATGGTTTCAGACAATTTTGGAAGAGGACCACCCAATGACTATGTTATCAAAGTTTGGTTCCAAATGAGCAACTGGTTCCAGACAAGAATATTTTTATGTGAATTTCCCATAGGGTCCTATATTAAGCTAAGTTCGGCTGTGTGGTCCATCTTGGTCGAAGGGCCGAACAGCCGGAGACATTTTTGGACGTGAACCATCCAATGACTATTTCATCAAAATTTAGTTCTTATTGAGCAAATGGTTTCAGACAAGAAGATTGTTATGGGAATTTCCCATAGGGTCCTATGTTAAATTAAGTTTGGCTGTGGCGGCCATCTCGGTCGGAGGTCTGAAATGACGGATTCAATTTTGGAAGGGGACCACCCAAGGATCATCTCAGCAAAGTTTGGTTGAGATTGGCTCAATAGTTTCAGAGGAGAACATTTTTTTTAAATTTCATCCCCCTTTTTTCTATTTCTACCTTGGCGGCCATCTTGGTTGAAAGTCGGGATTACCGGACACAATTTTGGAAGGGGGCTATCCAAGGACCATTCCATCAAAGTTTGGTTGGAATTAACCCAGTGGTTTCTGAAGAGAAGATTTCTATGTGAATTTCCCATAGGGTTCTATGTTAAGCTAAGTTCGGCTGTGGGAGCCATCTTGGTCGAAGGGTCGAACCGCTGGACACATTTTTGGAAAACAACCATCCAATGACTATTTCATCATAATTTAGTTCTTATTGAGCAAATGGTTTCAGACAAGAAGATATTTATGGGAATTTCCTATACGGTCCTATGTTAAATTAAGTTCGGCTGTTGTGACCATCTTGGTCGGAGGTCTGAAATGCCGGACACAATTTTGGAAGGGAACCACCCAAAGATCATTTCAGCAAAGTTTGGTTGAGATTGGCTCAGTAGTTTCAGAGGAGAACATTTTTAAAAAAATTCATTCCCCCTTTTTTTCTATTTTTAGCTTGCCAGCCACAACTTTGCAAGGGGGCCATGCAAAGACCATTCCACCAAAGTTTGGTTGCAATTGGTCCAGTGGTTTCTGAGGAGAAGATTGTTATGTGAATTTCCAATAGGGTCCTATGTTAAGCTAAGTTTGACTGTGGGGGCCATCTTGGTCGAAGGGCCGAATCACCGAACACATTTTTGGAAGAGAACCATCCAATGACTATTTCATCAAAATTTAGTTCTTATTGAGCAAATGGTTTACTCATTAATGCTGTGTGTTTTAGCGGAGAAGCAACACACATCAATTTTATATTCTGTGCTTTGATCTGACTGTGGCTCGAACCCACGATCTACTGCACTCGAGGTGACCACGCTAACCATTACACCACCGATGCGGTCAAAATTTATTTGTAATATTTCACTCAATCTTTATTATATATCTTACTCAAATTTTATTATTATATATTTTACTCAAACTTTGTTAAAAGAAATCATGTATTAGTAATTTCACCATTGTAGAAAATTATTTCTATTGTATTCTACATTTCAAAAGAGTTCAAACATGACTTGATTTGAGAAAATGTGATGTATGATTATAATAAATATCACCCTTAAATCACAGGCGCTATATATAGATACTAATAATCCAGGTCGATACATGCAATTTGATGTTAGCATAAAATTGTATGAATATTGACACGAACAAGTTAAAATAAGGAAAAAGAGATGAAATAATAAAGAAATAAATAAATTTTATTGAAAATAAATTTGCAAACAGAAAGTTAGAAAAAGGGGGGTGGTCCATTGCCACGAGCGCCTGTGATTTAAATGACATAAACTGAAAGAAAAAACAAAACAAAAAACACGTAGCTCTTTTAAGAAAATCTACGTTTTAAATCAATTATGGGGAAAACCCACACATCGACATTCCGATCGTTAATAGTATGTCTTATATCTAGGACAAAATATTGATCAAGGTTATTTCACAGGTACTTTTTTCCACAGGCACTTGACCGATGGACCTTAATTTCCCCGTGTTTGCCATGGGGGTGCGTATTTTCAGGGCTAGTAACGATGTAGGGCCTCTATTTCTGGGTTCTGGATCCACACGAATACTAGAAATAAACACAAGGTAGCATCATGTTATCGGTTTTCGTGCTATTATCGATTCTCAGATATAGCGATTAACATTGTTAACCCTTCATTCATATGACGATTGGAATTTTCAAAGAATGGTTAGTTAAATATTTCTTTGTACATAAGATTGTTTTTAAAGCCATTCTTGTATTTTAATATACTCTCGATTATCTGGCAACTTTTGTTGTCAGTAAAATGGCGTCATCTGTTTGAAATAGTCCGCCAAATAAATGCATTTGGTAAGCCAGATTTGTTCTTCTAAAGACACGTTGGGAGTCCGAGAGAATCCAAAATAGACCTCCGGTCTTGGGAACAGGCTGTCGGGGTATATATGCAAAATAGTAGCGAGCACAGAGAGCTCTACAGCAACATGGGCATGCGCATGCAACACACAATCTGCCTAAATATGATGAGATTGGAATTCTTTCGTCCGGAAGTTGATAAAAGTTGGCAGTCTCGGAGAGAATGCCAAAAATAAAAAAAAAAGTCTCCAATAAATGATTTTAAAACTAAAATGATATCATGAACTTCTAAAAATCGTATTTAAGTAACAAAAGACAATAAAAGGTGCTTACATTGTTAAATTAATCAGAATGACATCTCGCTATCAAAGTCATGACGTCATGTTATTCATAGGCCAAAGTCGTCAACAACATTTCGTGGAATTTTAATTAAAATCTTGTATTTTCATTCCCGAGTAAAAAAAATTCAAAACGACATCTATTTCATTTGCAACTGCGTCAAGGAAATCGTGACATGTAAACAAACACAGCACTTTTTTCAAACGTGTCCAGATTATTAGATAAAAACCTTTCTAGTTACGGATTAGTAAAAGATGATTATAGAATAAATTTGACTTAATTTTGAACTACAATATTTTCAGAAAATATCAAATTTATTTTTTGGACCATTTGCACCCGATGTAGAAAAACTCGCCTTGGTGTGTTTTAATTTTGTTTAATTTTTTGCAGAATCTACACGGGTGGTCTAAATATTTACTCGGATCGATCAAAACTTTGCTTAATACAACACTGGCGTACTGAAAGGACTTTATCATCTATGTTAACATGGACTATCTGGTTAAGGACAACAACTGTTCATTTTTTTATCACTGAATGACTCTTAAGACAACACGAATCTGGTCATTTTTTGACGTATGGACATTTTATATCACGCCCAACTGCATTTCACTGTCGAACTCCAGATTTATACACAGGTACTTGTGGACAGGACCCTATAATGCTCCCTTTTTTTTTTCTTTTTTAAGATACAAGTTAGAAGGTAAGTCACTCTTCTTTGTTTACATTGGGGTACTTGTTGTGCATTCATCTTAAATTTAGTGAATGAAAAAGGCCTACCTGTCTGGAAATTGGCTTATTCCTTCTCTGTATATATTATTCTCCCTGAAAACACACATCAATATTTATTTCCAGCAGCAGACAACTCTCCATGGAACATTTTCCACTCGCGATTTGCGATTTTCAGACAACAATTTTGAAAACTTGAATTAAAGCTACGGAAGTGTGATATTAGCGACATCTGCTGGTCATTTCAAATATTGACGATACGGTAAAACGCGAGAGTTCCGGGTAAGATTAAATTTTGTGCCAAGAAATTCCCGAACTTTTTACCCGAAACTCTCGCGTTTTACCATATCGTCAATATTTGAAATGACCAGCAGATGTCGCCAATATCACACTTCCGTAGCTTTAATTCGAGTTTTCAAAAATGTCGTCTGAAAATCGCAAATCGCGAGTGGAAAATGTTCCATGGAGAGTTGTCAGCTGCTGGAAATAAATATTGATGTGTGTTTTCAGGGAGAATAATATATACAGAGAGGGAATAAGCCAATTTCCAGACAGGTAGGCCTTTTATATTCACTAAATTTAAGATGAATGCACAACAAGTACCCCAATGTAAACAAAGAAGAGTGACTTACCTTTTAACTTATATCTACATGCCAACTCTACCGATTTACGCGGTAGTCTACCAAATTTTTAAGTCTTCTACCGCCTACCGATTTTAGATGTTTTCCTACCGATTTAAAAAAAATGTAAAAAAAAATTTATCGTGAATTGTTCACATGTTGATTATTCTTGTAGATTTCAACGACATATAAATGTGTACAAATCCAAATTATTTAGGCTCTTTCCGTAATCGTTTCCCTCTTAAATTTGTACCGGAAACTTCCATTGGTCAATTCTTTATCATTAAACCAATCAGAAACTGTATTTAAAATAAAGTTTTCAAGCACTACATTTTGAACTTATGACTCCTAAGCATATATATACAGTAGAACTTCGCTCGCTCGAACTCGAAGGTACTGTCAAAATATGTTCGAGCTATCGGAAGTTCGAGCCACCGAGGTCCGGTAATTTTAGATAGAAAAAAATCTTGTTCTGACCCGGGACAGTTTCATTACCTATGATAACTGATGCACAGTAAAACTGGCCTTTCTCGTAAAAAATATTTAATCATTTAAGTTCAAGTTCAAGTTCTTTATTCACTCGGACACATATACAAGTGTAACAAGAGGAATATTATACAAAATATTTTACATAATGACGGATATAACTAACCTAAAATAATACAGTCTCAGAATATAATTACAAAACATTTTGCAATTTAGATATAAATAATGACAATTTTTTCAGAACCTTAACATTACACAAAGATAACAGGCCTTTCATTTTGTACATGTTTACATATCTAGTATAATAAATTGGAATAAATTTACATCTAAGCCTTTGTACATCAGAAGAGGTACATTCAAATAAAAAATGAAATTCAGTACCTAAACCAACATTACACAGATGACAAATACGTTCTTCTCTGGGAGTATTCGGCCATCTTCCAGTTTCTATTGGAAGTTTAATGTTATTGCATCTAAACTTTGTTATCATGTTTCTCTCATGTGGTAATAATTTCAATAAGTATTTCTCTAAATTAAATTAATTTTTAAATATGCCATAAAATTCTCCCCTAGAAGAGTCAGATTTTGCTTAACAATAAATTTTAGTTGCACTGAATGAACTGGCTGTTGTTGGTTCCTCAAAAATTGATTTGATAATTTTTAGCCACTTAAATTGAACATTATCAATAATACTCAAATTAAACATAATCTTATATAAAATACAACTAAGTTTCTTCTCGTTTGAAATAAGTCTATTCCAAAAATTTACAATCCTTAATTTTATACATAATATATCTATAGGTGTTCTACCAAGTTCTCCCTATGTCATAAAATTTGGAGTAGTGGTTCTAACACCTAAAATATTTCTACAGAACTGAAGTTGAAGTTTTTCTAGTTGCTTAGTGTTCTCATAACCCCATATTTCACAGCCATAAGTAAGTATTGGAAGTATAAGTGTATCCAACAATTTAAATTGTAAATCTATTGGAATGATATATTTCTCAATTTTCTATAAACAATATAAAGCTTTGCGAGCTTGATCCATCAATTTAGCTCTTGCCTTCACAAAAGAGCCGTTATAATTAAATATAACACCTAGATATGAATAAGAGTCTTCAATTTGTAAATTCTCTCCACATAGCTTAAAAATAGGTTGATTTTTTTATTTTCCTTTACAAAATATTATTACTTTAGTCTTTTGCAAGTTAACCTTCAATTTCCAATGATGACAATACTTTTCAAATATAGCCAAAGCAGACTTGCACATTTCTAAAAGTTTTCCTCCAAAATTATTTGGTCTGCATTCACACTGAGTATATCTTTTTAAGGAAATATTATTATCAAGTAAAACTTGGTAGTCATAGCAATACGATATCTAAATAGGTCATCTTCTACATTTACATCCATAACATTCAAAAAAGTTTCATCTGGTTCTGAAAAATCTTCTAAAACAGCTGTTTTAGCATTAAAATCTCCAACAAGTGCACATTTCCTGTCTTTTTCTATAAAATTTACTAATTCATTTTCAATATCTAAAAATGCATTTATTGACCAATATAGAGAGTTTTCAGGTGGATACACATCCCAATAAAAGGTAGTTATTAAATACTTAAATTTAATATGATTTTTAAGATTATTTCTATATACAACAATACAACAATAACAGATGTATGCTTAAATATTTTTCTATTTTTTGCAAAATAGCTAAAACCATCTGGGATATTTAAAATGTCATATTTGGCAGTTTTTGTCTCTATAAAAATACATACTGTATATCATGTGTTGTAATTACCTGTATAAATTCAGGTAATAAAAGTTTTGACTTGATACCACAAACATTTTATTTCTGAAAAATTAAAGGGAAACTTCGCGATTTTTTACATGTTAGCTAAATATGTTCCTGGTGATATAAAATACATATTCACAAAGTTTTATCGACATATTTCCACAAATAACGTTGCAAATCGCAAATTTGTAATTTTAATTTCTAACGTTTTAAGCCAAAAATGCATTGTGGGATTGAAATTTAAAGTCTGGGTCGCTGACGTTAAATTCGCTATATTTAAAGTGCTCAGAGGACTGTAATTTAAATCTAATAACCGTTGGAAAATTAAATACTGAAGTGAACAGCTACGTACTTTTTTGACAAACAACTATTTTAAATGAACAAAATGTTTCATTTCCTTTATATTTACAACGGAAAGAGTGTTTTATAACAGTCACCTATATTCGCTATATATCGGATCCCTTTTACAATTATGTTCATTTTGTTTTACTGCTAATGTGCTGAAAAATATAATGGATAATTTTGACAACGCGTAACTTGTGTATTGATTGCTAGATTCTGTTTTAATCCCTTTTTATAATCATTATTCGGCATGCTGTTTACTGTTATTTTGATCTCCGCATGTAGATGTCCGCTTGTGTGTTTTCTAGCCGGAGGGTAAAATTATACAGGTGTAAAATTCAAGGTGACCGGATTAATAAAATGGGAATTTGAATACACACTATTTGCTTTCCAAGACGAGTTGGTAGATCGTTTATTATCTATTAAAGATAAAATATTCTTAAAACATTAGAATAAATATAATGTTGAAATAACAGGAACAAATTATGTTTTAGATGATAAAAAAAGTATACACCATCCTTGAAATTATAAGTGTTCATTATGAGAGGCACCAAATTGGCCTAACTATATATAGCTGTCTCATCATAATAATTTAACGATTGATGTTCATAAAAGATGTTTTAATTTTAATATTAAATAAAATGATTTAGGCCTAAACGTTTAGAAATGAATTTTTCTTTTTAACAATAAAAGAAAATGATTATGATTTTAATCAATCATTATTTTAACAGTCTGTGTTCAAAAAAAGATGTTTTAATTAATTTAATTTAATCAAATG
This sequence comes from Bathymodiolus septemdierum, assembly GCA_963383655.1. Lineage (NCBI taxonomy): Eukaryota > Metazoa > Mollusca > Bivalvia > Mytilida > Modiolidae > Bathymodiolus > Bathymodiolus septemdierum. Next base: position 70,495,865 of record OY726525.1, read on the forward strand.
ATTATGATTTTACTCAATCAATATTTCTTTACTTTTCTTTTGTTCAACGTGTGTTGTTTGTTTGGGAACATTTCTATATAAAGCCCCAAAATTAACGTTTTGGTTATTGCTTAAATATGTCGAGCTCAGGTACGGAAAGTGACTAGCGCCTCAAGTGATGTAGATTTCGACGACTATAGGGTGTTTGGTTACCAACTTGAACCAGAATATACGGAAGAAGAACTCAGATGAATGGAAGAGGCAGCGAGTGCCCAACGTCTGGAAATCGAGAACAACCCACGTCAGAACGACACAAATTTGATATCTACTGATATTCATTTAGACAAAGTTCGGAAGAGATCATGATCATGAGAGGTATAAACAGATGAAGGGCAGTTAAAAATTATAAAGAGATTAGGCCACACCAGATTTACTTCTTGTTCTTCGGATTTTGTGCTAAAAACGTTGTCCAGAGCGAGCAAGTGATTTAAAAATGTTAATTTCTTTTCCTTTTTTTGCTTGTCATTTTTGATGAGCGAAACATAAAATATTATGCGAAAAATATATTTCTTATATTTTTCATGTATTTTCGGAAGCGAGAGACCATATTTTAATTTTAAATATTTTATTCTTCAATAAATTAAGGCAAATAATTCCTGAAGTAAGAAGTGAAATGCGGGATTTACTTATTTTTATCTTCATTCTGAAAACGCCAGGTCATTCACACCGGTTCACTCAGCAGGGTACCTAATATTGCGTAATGAGTTTAAGTCCACACAGGAAATCGCCAGGCAGAACATACAAGTGTCATTTTACATCCGGTCGACGGGCCTCTGACCGAATACCTGAATACATGTGTCACAATATTTGGCAATAATCAGAGGCGCAATGCACATTTTACGACCCGTTAACTAACTAAAATTTTACCCCTAAGGGTTGAAGGCATGTTCAAGGAATATATACAAACAACGTACACAAGTCAAATAGACAAAAACATAATAAGAACAGAAAATAAAATGAAAACAAATTACGCTACCCGTGACTAGAATAGCAGATGCAATACACATTTTAAAGGTTCTAATAGGTGATCAAAATACACGACCCTGATCACATTAGGAATGGGTGCATATTAATGCACACTGCTGGATCAAGGGGGTGTTCGACAATTTAGTAAAATTCGTGTATAAATTGGGTAAAAATTGTCAAACAAGAGCCTGGCACCTAATGCAGCAATGATTCATGGGATATTTTCACAAAAAAAAAAGATTACCATTGATTGTAAGCTATATTGAATTGTTCATTTTTTCCTTGAATTTTTTGTGTCCCATCAGAATGATGTAGCAACAACCAAAATTATGAAATAAAGCAGGGTGAACAGGACAGGGTTGAAATTCTTCTTGCAAAATAGACAAAAAACCATTCGTATGCAATTTTTCCTTATAGAAATAGAAATTAAAATAAGTTTATTAACCAAATCAGGGCCCCAGGAGGTCATATACAAATAACAATTATGATTGATACACAACAACAATACATCAAACTAAATATTCGCGGTGAAATATCAATAATTATGATGAACAAATTTTTTATGACTATTCTTAGATTAATCAGAAGGGTCCACCAGTTCGAAAGACGTGATTAAAATAAACAAAATATGTTACGCAGAGACATATTATATGTTGCGCTTTGTTTTTGTATAATAAACTTATTTATAATACTCATCGTCTGTAATTGTCAAATGAAATCTATTACAAATTATGTTTACATAATCCTCTCAATTGTATGGCTTCCTACCCTGTAACTTTCTGTGCTTTTAGCTTATGTGTATCTTTATTGTAGTGCATGCACGATCGATTACAAAGTGCGATCTTACTGAATAATGTCATTAAAACAATTTTTCCCCGTAGTATAGGCCTTTTTGTATTTTTTTTTTAACGAATTCAGGGCATTGTTCGGATGTCCGTTCTTTTTTTTAGCTTAATTTCGTAGTTCTTCAATTTTGGAAAAAAATCTTTTGTAAATGTGTCTCATTAAAGACAAACCCAACATAATAAAACGCTAATATACATATAAACATCCATATTTATACATCAGGAAAAACATATAAAAAAAAATTTTTTTGCGAAGTTTCCGTTTAAGTTTCTGTTTTTTAGACCTTGGGGCATTTTCATCAGTCGCTTCTCTTGCTTGCCTGTCCTATTGATAGTGGTTGTCCGGGTCTCTAGGAGGGGGAAAGCGCATATGAGGTTCTTGGTTTCCAGGTTGAAGCGCATCTTTACAATTTCATATGTGAATATTAGCATGTTTTTTTTATCAACTTAGCTGTGAATGTGAAAAATTTGTGAAAAATAAGTTATTTAAGTCTCAAATATATTAGTAAATCTTCCTTGTTTTCAACAATAAACCAGGAAATGTTTTTTTCGCTTTAATAGTAAATCATACTCGACTATAGGCACTTATAATTGATGATATATTATTGTAACACACACAAGAGATGACGTGGATTAAATGATTTTAAGTAACATAACCCCGCTATTTTATATTGAAGTGTATTTATCAAGCCAGTAGATTGATTAATCATATATATATGTACATTTGTATGTAAGCACATTCAACATACATCTGTCAATTAAATTGCGATGTTCGAGTTTGATATGGTAAAACTCGTGATTTTATTATTGACGGGACCATTTATTAAGTTCGACTGTTCGAGGTATCAGTGTTCGAGCGAAAGTTTTTTTTAACTTAAAAATATATGGAAAATTGGCGGGACTTTCAAATAAGTTGGAGCCATCCATGGTATTCGACCCATCCGAGTTCGAGGGACCGAGGTTTGATTTGTATATATGTAAAATGCTAAGGGAACGACCACTTAATTTGAAGGGGGGGGGTTATGGTTTTTTCCTAAAAAAATATTCTGATTTCCAATGTTGCTGAAAAAAATATTCTGATTTTGGTGGAGGAAAAAAAAATAATCTGATTCAGAGTTTTTGTGATATAACCTAATGTGAAATTCTGGAGAAAAATTTGACGCTTCGTGCGACAAAAAAAATAAATATTCTAACTCTTGTGTTGTCCGAAAAAAAAATTCTGAACGAAACAATAAACCATAACCCCCCCTTCAAGTTAAATGGTCGGTTCCTAACTTTCATTTTTTCATGGTTTTTTCATACTACATTTAAAGATTTGACTGAACAGATTTTATATCCAAAATGCAACAGAATGCACCATTTTGCGTCCTTCTGAAAAACAATTTTCTGGGGGGGGGGGGGGGGGACAAACCCTAGACCCCTTATTGCTTTTAGTCTCTCGAGGGTTGGCATGTATGTATATATGACTTCCCAGTTTAAAAGAAATCCAAACACAATTCCTGTCTCCAAGATTATTTGTACATGTACCACAATATTCCTAAAGTTCTACAATAAATGCTTAAATAAAAACGAATCTGGCCACCATTCATTATCATGTTAATATTTTTTTTATCACGTCATATTTTACGTTGCAACAAGTAAAGGTCAGCATTGAAATCGTATTTGGGTCACAACTGACACGCAAAGATGACAATGTCATCAATATTTCTTAATACGCATCTATAGTACACTACAATAACTAGGAGGAGATCACAGGGACCTGCTCCCGGCCTTCCGTTATCAATAATTTGAACCCTACTATCAATGTGCGGTACTAAAATATCACAAGGGATGACACCCGTTCATATTTATACTTAATTCCTACCTTTCGTACGGTTTAGTTGTGTTGAATAATGGTAATTCCAAATAAATATCACAAAAATCCTAAATGAGTATACTAAAAATCCAGCTTGGTTGGGGGGGGGGGGGGGGGGGCATGTGTCCCTTGCCACTGGCTCATATGTCTCTGATAAGAAAAGATAGTTGAACATTAACATTTTTCATTTTTATACAATTTTTGCATTTATTATTTCTTTGGCTTTTAAAGTAACAAACATTGTCTAACCATGATGTGCTTGCAAGGAACAAGAAACGCATTAGTTTTTCCTTATTTCTGTTAGTGTTAATTATTTCTATCAGTACCCATTTGTTTATTCATCTTACATTTTCCGTCAGTCTGATCCTACAAAATATTTGAATACTACCAACATCTGCCGACAATGGTTTAGAATAGTAAGACACAATGAATTTTATTTATTTAACTACATGTATTAATTAGGCCCTTCATACTATATGTATATCTGTCATTATTTATTAAACTCAGCCTTTCTAAAATAAATGCTATAAAATTATTAACCAGCTTGTTGTTGAAACTTTAAAAGGTAATAACATTACACAAGAAGGAATATATGTCTCTGTATAATCTTGTCACAGATAATTTTAAAGAGTATGATTTCGATACTGAATATTGCCTTAATATATATATCACGCCTCTACTGTGCTATTTCCAATAAAAAAAATATTGAATATTGATAGATATGTTGTATGTGAAAGCAGAGACATGTCTGATGAAAGCGGTACCTATATAATTCTTTTAAAATTAAAAACTATTTTATTCACTTGGAGATAGCATAATATTGGCCCAAATACACATACTTTAAAATGTTGAAATGAAGATTATCAGTATTACAGTAACCGTACGCAGTGCGGTCTTATGTATGGGCACAATGGACAGTTTCCCGGTGGTCCCACAAGCAAATGAACCCCTTGCTAATCTATGTATGTTGTATACGGCATAATTTTTAATTTTTAAACTGATTTTGTTGGAAGTATCAATACAAGAAATATATGTTTAATTTTATCGACCATTTATAGTTTTATTTCTGTGAGTGTTTGCATAGATATGGGCCTCAGTGCACTGCTTTGACCGGGGCCTATATTGCTGACAAGACGGCCCTGACCGTACGTCATTCATCATTTACACTTCATGAATATATATCGGCTGTACATAGCATGGTATAGGCCAATATTGCTTATGTATGTTGGTTGCATTAATTGATATTTTCGTAATAAAACTCTTTTCTTATGACTTAAAAGACCATACTTTCATTTTACAGACACCGGCGTCTACTACCCCCTTTAGGCTTTATAATGGTTGATACCACCCACGTACTAGTACTAGTTAGTCTTCAATGTTTGCACTGTCCCTAGTCCAACAATAAAAGATTCCATACTTTTTTCTCATACTTTTCTATTCTACTTCATTTAACTTTCCAATGGATGTCATAAACTTCTAGATGAAAATGGCAAATTGCAAACCTATCTAAAACTCAAATGCAATTTCGGATTCGAAAATTATCTTCATATTTTATCAGATTTTAATCAGAGAAAATCTTTCACCAAATTTAGAATCAGCAACCATAAATTAAAGATTGAAACTGGCAGATATTCAAAACCTATAACACCTTTAGAGAACCGCATTTGCGAAAAATGTTTTTCAGATGAAATATAATCTGAATAACACCTTCTATTAAAATGTTCTTTTCACTATACTTCCAGGTGCAAGCTTCTTGAAACAATTAAGAATAACATTAATCATTCTAACCTTGAAAAATTATCATTTGGGGAGAAATTTATATGGCTTTTAAACTAAGAAAATAAAGATACTTTAATATGCATGTGTGATTTCCTGTTAAAAAGTCACTGTTTCGGATAGCTGGTATCACATATTTTAACACTAGTCATGTCTCTCATTCTTGTATTTACAATTTATATGATATTTTATGCAATCACCTTATGTTTTATTATGTTTGTATGCCCCTTCGTGGGCCCTTTAATTTGGACCAATAAAATCTTATCTTATCTTATCATAGGGGATATCATTTAATTTCAAATACTAATGTCCTCTCTATAGGCCATGCTTACTCATATTATTTTATGATATTCAACTTTCACTCAAATATATACACACTGGCCAGACAGAAATGCTGTGCTCGCATCTAGGCAATGCCTACTCCATATTACGAATACGACAGTAAAGCAGGGGCACAACAGCTGATGGGGGTCCACAAGGTTAGTGCATTTCATCCGTTTATTTTTCAGAAATCAGGGAAATCGACAATAATAAGAAATTTAGCAGTACCCCGCCATTTTGTTGCTTACCTTGTGTTTATTTCTAGTATTTGTGTGGACCCAGGACTGGAGGCCCTACATCGCTACTAGCCCTGAAAATACGTACCACCGTGGCAAAAACGGGGGAAATTAAGGTCCATCGGTCAAGTGCCTGTGCTTTTTTCATGTAAACAACATTTTGCAACTCTCTATGTATCACTGGATCCAGTGATACATAGAGAGTTGCAAAATGTTTAAGGCCGAATAGTTTTCAGGCCGGATCAACTCGAAAGCGTCCTGTCCACAAGCACCTGTGGGTTATTTGTATTTTCTCTTCTTGTCATAAGATTTTATTATATAAAGTTGAAAATATACTGACTGATGCAAGACGGAAATAATCTGATATATTATTTATAACAGTTTTAAACAAAACTATTTGCTTATTATTTTTTTTCACTTTCGTTTTCCATTGCGTACAATGTTGTAAACAATTACATTAAATATCTTGTAAAAGATGACAAAACAAAATTTATCATAAATAAATGATGTTTATAATAAGTAAATTCCGTTACCTTTGTGTTATTCACCTTCAAGACATGTCTGGACTGAAGTTGACTACCGTGTGCACACTTCCACCCATATCAGGTGATCGATAGACACTGATGACGACGTTCGCTTATCTCCCTTGTTTGAAGGACTATTAATACTGTTTTGCTCATTCTTCTGAACAAATTTATGTATATCCTGTAGTATTTAGAAATAGTATAAATGTATTTACATATTTAATTACACCTGTTTTGGAATCCCTTTAACATTTGGTTTTCAGAGGTGATTTTTTTAAATACGTAATTAAATAGATCAATAATGGTCCATAAGGGAACGACCATTTAACTTGAAGGGTTTTTTTCTAAAAAAATATTCTGATTCCCAATGTTGCTGAAAAAAATATTCTGATTTTGTTGGAGGAAAAAAAAAAAATAATCTGATTCAGAGTTTTTGTCATATAGCCTAATGTTGAATTCTGGAAAAAAAAATTATGGGAAAAAAAATTGCGCTTTGCGCGACAAAAAAAATAAGTACTCTAACTCTCGTGTTGGTCGAAAAAAAAATTCTGAACGAAACAAAAAACCATACCCCCCTTCAAGTTAAATGGTCGGTCCCTAACAATAACTTCAACACAAAGATAACTAATTTCTACAGAAGATTACTCCATACAACCTAATGTGATACATTTATTCAGTGACTTGCGGCAGGATGGCAGGATTATTCCCAATAAAACTGATCGCCACCATATAATTGACATATTGTTTTAAAGTGGCGTTAAACACCATAACCCTAACCCAAAGTTTCGAGCCGCTTCTTTTGGTGCAATAGTACTGTATCTTATACGTATTAAATTTCTTCAGTGTAATGTTTACATAAACGCTATATATATGCAAATTAACAAAGGCTGTAGTATTGAATTCCTTTCCGCACGGACGATTTGGCAGTTAGTATATAAAGAAGATTTTAAGTGTACTCGATTAATGCGACGTTCGTTACAAGTTGTAATACGACACAAGTCCATGTTTTGGATGTTATAATCCCCCAGCCACCCACCCAGAGTAATGCCAATAGAATTTCAACTGCTCTTATATATTCATATATTCTGAATTTTTTGAGGGGTAGAAATGACATACTATGAAAGAATTTGTTATGTTGATATATGTTTATAATAAATCCTATGTGATCTTATTGATATTTCACCGCGGATATTTAGCTTGATGTATTGCTGTTGTGTATCAATCATAATTGTTATTTGTATATGCCCTCCTGGGGCCCTGATTTGGTTAATAAACTTATTTCTATTTCTATTTCTGTAACGAACGCACAACCCTACACTGTGTTCAGTTTTATTTATATTACATTATTTTAGTTAAGGAAAAAAAAATATTTTCGGAGGAATGAAACGAGGGAGAAAATAATAAATACTCTGAATACCGAAACAATCCAAAAGTAACAGAATGACTTGCATATAATACATAATATATCGGGAGACACTGGTTATTACGTTAAAACTTCCCGGTATTTTATACCCAATTAAGCTTGGCTTTCAAAATCATTAAAAAATCTGCTTGGTACGGGGTTTTCTGCCATTTAAAATTACCGGTCCATGTTTTTAAGAGCCTATAGAACAAACCATGCAATGCACAAATAAAATTCATGCAATATAAATTAAAACAACATGTATCACAGCATTACGTATAAAGGGAAATAACTCAGATTCATCCATGTTACTTGTGATGAAATAAATCACTATCAAGTTCAGCTTTCCTTCAATAAGAAATAAGCAAATATCAATAATCATTTTGACAATTTAAAGGGTGAGGGTTATAGTATTTAACGCCACTTTCAACAATATTTCAGTTATATAGTGGTGGTAAGTTTTATTGGTGGAGGAAACCGCAGTACCCAAAAAAACCCACCGACAAGTCGCAAGTAACAGATAATGTTGTATCAAGTACACCGGTACACCTCGCCATGAGCAGGATTCGAACTCACTTATGAACTTAAGTGATGATAGGCATTGCACCGGTAGTTGTAAATCCAACTACTATAAGATCACGACCACGACGACCCCCTTGAGAATTTAATTTAAAGTAACTAAGTTAAATCTGTTTTATGTTCAGGGTTAGTTTTATGGTATTTAACACCACTTGGCGTGAAACAACAACCACTCACTCGTTCTATTTTAGACTACATGGTATGCACGTACAAGTCTAGTATGATACGAATAGATAATATATCAATTTATACAACATATAAGTCAAATTCGGAAAGTATGTCTTTATTAATCGATGTGCTACTAGCCATTAAAAGATGTTATCATAATCTGTCATTGCGTTACCAAGGCCATAAAGAGTCCATTTCTCGGTATGAATAATCTGATTATCAAGTTCGTCTTGAGGAGGTACTATTTGTGTTCGAGCTCTAGAACGATCCGTCATTGTACAATTTATAAATTGCGCTTATATATTTAAAAAATAATTTACGTCGTCCATTTGAAAATTGCGAATTTACGCTGCTATTCTATAGGATTACCTAGATAAGCTTATCATTGATTTACTATTTGTAAGAAAACGTTCATATCAGGTAATCCTTGACCCCTTTTGCACGAATTCCACTCGTCAAATTTGAACAGGACATCAAGTTCATTGAGGTTAAACTTATGCAATTGTCAATGAGAAGATTTGTTTTCATTTTTCATATTTTTCAAACTACTCAAAGAAGGTATATTGTTTTATTGATTACATAAAACGAAAGTTTAAATAACAATTCCATCAATATCAACAAAACAGACAATCACCTCTCATCTTAACTCACTGAACACAAAACACCCACAACATACGACACTGAAAATCTAGGCCCTGGCTTGTGACAGATACAAAACGGAGAATGATAAGTGACGAATGGTTTGGTTGGTTTTTGTTTTTTGGTGTTTAACAACACTTTCAAAAATATTTCAGATATACCGTGGCGGTAAGTTTTAACCAGTAAACCACCGACCTGCCTCCGCCAGTCACTGACAAACAGTGACGAATGTAATAAGGCAATAATGATATATACACTTGTACATTTTGTCTGACGGATATGCTTGCACTCCTTAATTTTGTTGAATATACGGAGTTCGTTCTTCGTACAAATCCATTACAAAAGGTGTATTATATTTCGAAATTGAACTTACTTATCGCCCTGTATAATCTTTTCTTATCAATAACTACCACCACATATTGTATTCTGAATAGATAATCACAAGGCATACAGATTTATGGTTAATATATTATGAATATGAGTTAAATGGTCAGAAACCGTCTTATCTAGTTGTACTCGATTTCACTGTGTTTATGTTCTAGTTCAATGTTTGATAGTATGTGGGGTTTTGAATTTGGGGAGGGTTGACAGCGAACGTGAGGAAGTTTTCTTGTAGTTTGGTTGCTTGTTTTATTTCCGTTACATATTCAATAATACAAAGGACAGTATCGACGCTGTAATTTTCAGCGAGCTCTCATGGACCGTTGGAGATCGCGATTTCGATCCCCTGTCGGATCAAATAAAAATTTATGAAGACGGTATTTGTTGCAGTAAGCCTGCAATATAAAAAATCCATCTAAGCGTAATGGTCTACTACAAATTGTACACCACCTTCATCTCATCGAATGTAACTTGATCGCGCCATGATGTAACTGGGAAACTGCTTATTTTGGTATTAAACAACAATTATTCACTCACATCAATTATCAAAAAGATGGATAATTTCTTATAGCCAATTTAACCTCGCCACATTTGTTAGCCTATTCCCAAAACAGACTTATTTCTTTGACTGATTTATATTCAATGATTTGAGGTGGAGGTGTGAGGTGCTTATTTGCTTTGTTGATAATCATTGCGCTCTCTCTCTCTCTCTCTCTCTCTCTCTCTCTCTTCACAAACTACTCTGTTTTCACACATTTATTATATTTTCATCAAAGTATGGACGAGACTGTAATGTTTGTTTTTATTTTAATCACTGATTTTGTAAAGACGACTTGACCTTTGCACGACATGTTAATGTACAGATAACAAACATGACACACGGCTGCAAGGATAGTGATAAAGTGTATTAAAATAAAAAACAAAAAAATACCACATTGTCGAAACATTTCCAAACATTCAATAGAAAAATCGTAGAAAGAGATACCCTTAACAAACAAATACATGACCGCTCATCTTCCTGGCTTGGTACAGGTACTTCCATAAAAAAATGGCGGGGGTTAATCTACCTTTATGGGCTCCCCCTCCCTTGTCTTAGTCATATTATGCGGTCATGTAAGTGTTTTCTACAAAAAAGCATTTGAAATAAAGCATGTTAATTTGATTGTTGATATATTGGTATGTGATGACTTAAAATATGTCGTACAAAATCTACTTTTATCGAGACAGGTGTTTTGTATGTACATTATCAATGATTGTCCCAAGCCTATATCGTTTACCCTATATCGCACCCCTAGACCTATATCAAAGATTGTCCCCAAGTCTATATCGTTTACCCTATATCGTACCCCTAGACCTATATCAATGATTGTCCCAAGCCTATATCGTTTACCCTATATCGCACCCCTAGACCTATATCAAAGATTGTCCCAAGCCTATATCGTTTACCCTATATCGCACCCCTAGATCTATATCAATGATTGTCCCAAGCCTATATCGTTTACCTTATATCAATGATTGTCCCAAGCCTATATCGTTTACCCTATATCGCACCCCTAGACCTATATCAATGATTGTCCCAAGCCTATATCGTTTACCCTATATCGCACCCCTAGACCTATATCAATGATTGTCCCAAGCCTATATCGTTTACCCTATATCGTACCCCTAGACCTATATCGTATTGTCCCAAGCCTATATCGTTTACGCTATATCGTACCCCTAGACCTATATCAATGATTGTCCCAAGCCTATATCGTTTACCCTATATCGTACCCCTAGACCTATATCAATGATTGTCCCAAGCCTATATCGTTTACCCTATATCGTACCCCTAGACCTATATCAATGATTGTCCCAAGCCTATATCGTTTACCCTATATCAATGATTGTCCCAAGCCTATATCGTTTACCCTATATCGATGATTGTCCCATGCCTATATCGTTTACCCTATATCGTACCCCTAGACCTATATCAATGATTGTCCCAAGCCTATATCGTTTACCCTATATCGTACCCCTAGACCTATATCAATGATTGTCCCAAGCCTATATCGCTTACCCTATGTCGTACCCCTAGACCTATATCAATGATTGTCCCAAGCCTATATCGTTTACCCTATATCGTACCCCTAGACCTATATCAATGATTGTCCCAAGCCGATATCGTTTACCCTATATCGCACCCCTAGACCTATATCAATGATTGTCCCAAGCCTATATCGTTTACCCTATATCGCACCCCTAGACCTATATCAATGATTGTCCCAAGCATATATCGTTTACCCTATATCGTACCCCTAGACCTATATCAATGATTGTCCCAAGCCTATATCGTTTACCCTATATCGTACCCCTAGACCTATATCAATGATTGTCCCAAGCCTATATCGTTTACCCTATATCGTACCCCTAGACCTATATCAATGATTGTCCCAAGCCTATATCGTTTACCCTATATCAATGATTGTCCCAAGCCTATATCGTTTACCCTATATCGATGATTGTCCCATGCCTATATCGTTTACCCTATATCGTACCCCTAGACCTATATCAATGATTGTCCCAAGCCTATATCGTTTACCCTATATCGTACCCCTAGACCTATATCAATGATTGTCCCAAGCCTATATCGCTTACCCTATGTCGTACCCCTAGACCTATATCAATGATTGTCCCAAGCCTATATCGTTTACCCTATATCGTACCCCTAGACCTATATCAATGATTGTCCCAAGCCGATATCGTTTACCCTATATCGCACCCCTAGACCTATATCAATGATTGTCCCAAGCCTATATCGTTTACCCTATATCGCACCCCTAGACCTATATCAATGATTGTCCCAAGCATATATCGTTTACCCTATATCGTACCCCTAGACCTATATCAATGATTTGTCCCAAGCCTATATCGTTTACCCTATATCAATGATTGTCCCAAGCCTATATCGTTTACCCTATATCGATGATTGTCCCAAGCCTATATCGTTTACCCTATATCGTACCCCTAGACCTATATCAATGATTGTCCCAAGCCTATATCGTTTACCCTATATCGCACACCTAGACCTATATCAATGATTGTCCCAAGCCTATATCGTTTACCCTATATCGCACCCCTAGACCTATATCAATGATTGTCCCAAGCCTATATCGTTTACCCTATATCGTACCCCTAGACCTATATCAATGATTGTCCCAAGCCTATATCGTTTACCCTATATCAATGATTGTCCCAAGCCTATATCGTTTACCCTATATCGATGATTGTCCCAAGCCTATATCGTTTACCCTATATCGTACCCCTAGACCTATTTCAATGATTGTCCCAAGCCTATATCGTTTACCCTATATCGCACCCCTAGACCTATATCAATGATTGTCCCAAGCCTATATCGTTTACCCTATATCGCACCCCTAGACCTATATCGTATTGTCCCAAGCCTATATCGTTTACCCTATATCGCACCCCTAGACCTATATCAATGATTGTCCCAAGCCTATATCGTTTACCCTATATCAATGATTGTCCCAAACCGATATCGTTTACCCTATATCGCACCCCTAGACCTATATCGTATTGTCCCAAGCCTATATCGTTTACCCTATATCGTACCCCTAGACCTATTTCAATGATTGTCCCAAGCCTATATCGTTTACCCTATATCGCACCTCTAGACCTATATCAATGATTGTCCCAAGCCTATATCGTTTACCATATATCGCACCCCTAGACCTATATCAATGATTGTCCCAAGCCTATATCGCTTACCCTATATCGCACCCCTAGACCTATATCGTATGGGTGTCTTCTTAGAAGGCCGCGTTATATTGATCGTTTTTCAGAAGTACATCTCTTTAAATTTGAAAATTGTTACAGTAGGTAAGATTTGGTTACACAAAATTCAAATTAACCATAAAAATTAAAATTTTACAATAGCTTTTTCAGATTTTTGGAATTGTTATGGATGTATATAAATATTAGAATTGGACCAACACTTACAAATATAACAATTTGAATACATATGAAAGAAATTTAAAGCAATGGTAAATTTGAAAGGGGAAGTATAACTCTAATTCAGATAGAGATATGGTGAATATCTAAATACATGTATTATCAAAGGCATGGTTGAAATATATGATATAATGAACATTACATGTCAAAATCTGTATCACATGCCGTATCAACCCTCGACCTATATCACCCCTCGGGTCGGTGATCCCTGGGGTGATATAGGGTTCTCGGGTTGATACGGCATGTGATACAGATTTTGACATGCAATATTCAGTATATAATAACGTTATTTTTGTACGTTACCTAACTATAACGTTACTTTAACGTTACGCTTACGTTACGTGTTTGCTAAGCTAGTTCTATTGTTATCGATAGGTATTCAAATTTTGGAAATACCTATTTGTCAAAAGAATTCGCACGTGTCTTAGGCCCAGGACAAATAGTGATGTCTGGGCCTAACACACGTGCGACTATTTTGACAAATAAATATTTCCAAAAGTTATACAATACAACCAGAGGCGTAGCTGCATATACGCTGTCACGCCATGGCGTGCACATCGACAAGTTAAAAAAAAAATGAAATAGAATTAAAAAAAAATGTATTGTTACTTTTAACAATCTAATTAAATCAGTATGATTATTATATGGCTAATAAGACGTATGGACAAGTCGAGCGGACGCATTGTATACCTTTAAGAAGTCAATATCCAGTTGTGGTCCATGCGTTAGAACCTTACAAAACCAAGGCGATGACAAAGTCGGGCAGTTTCTTGCATACATCATGCGGTTTCAGTTTATCATAGCTTTGGTAATATAGCGAAACATATTTTTCATAGCACTGTTTATCTGTCAGAGATCTGTCAACATTCCTCCAAGATACCGATTACGACATTCTTGAAGCAATCAAAGAATCCAAGACCGTGAATGAAATGCTAAGAGCTGAACGACAGGACGAATCGGTTTAGGATGAGATGTATCAGTCTGCACTTAACTTGGCCAAATCTTTTGATATATCTGATAGTATGCCCAGGCGAGGTGGTAGAAAGACTACCAGAGCCAATCACCCTGCGGAAACGCCAAAACAGCATTGGCGAATTTCTTTGAACTATATCCATTTTTGGACAATTTGATTACGAACATGAAACACGTCTTCTTAAATCGGAAAACCGCTTCCATGCACAGCATCTACTGCCCCGTGCTGTAGACAAATTAACTGATGATCATGTTGCTACAATATACGAGGCATATCAGGCTGACATTTATTTGTCATTAGAGGATTTCAGGAGAGAAGTAGCCAGATGGCGAACCCAATGGGTCATTACTAAACGTAATGGTTTGCCAACAACACTTTAGACCACACTTGATTCTGTAATTAAAAAAAACTAAGTGTTTTGTTTACCATGCCAGTAGCAAGCACTACTGCTGAAAGGTCATTTAGTGTACTGAGGTGTTTGAAAAATTATGTTAGGTCGACCATGAAGAATGACAGGCTATCTTCCCTTGGATTGGTGCATATTCATCGAGATTTTGAAGTGGACTTGTACAAAGCAATGGAGGTGTTCGTATCTGCTAAGACACGAAGGGCAGATTTTGGACAATTTTAAGAAATTCTTGTCTATCAGTCTTTAAAATTGTGCTTGATTCTATATTATATGAAACCCTAAAATGGCCCCAGATCGCACCATTTTGCATCTCGTCAAAAACAAAATCCCAGACCCCCTCCCCCTCTCAAGAATTATGGCGTGCACACTATTAAGCCTCAGCTACGCCCCTGAATCCATCATTTAAGTAGGTAAATATCTTATTGTATTCTGCTGAATTCATTTCACATTTATTTTTGATGATGCAATTTCATCTGAGTGCATGTGTTTATAAATGTCCTGTCAACACTTCAAATTAACAAAAATCAATCAAGTGTATCATGTCACATGATTTACCTGTAATTTTCTATAATATTATTACCTGTAAATAATCAAGAATACCTGTATGTAGAGGAAAAACTTTTATAGGCATGGAATAAATATAACATAATATTTTATCCAAAGAACATTTATTATAATATCGTTTGTTCCAGATGGAACATTTATTATGTGGAACAGTTACAGCTTTCTCCGTATGCAGCTGGCCTTACTAGTGGCAGGTAAAAACGAATAAATTGTATTTTGTCGCTTATTAACTGCAAACGTTAATGGTTCTTTGTCCGTAATTAACACCGACTAAAAGCAGATTCACAGAAAATAAGAAATAAGTGCATTGTTGTACTGATTTAATGACGATTCGGCAAACTCCGTAAACAATGCCGATAATTAATAAGATGGCGTCCATTTCTTGATCGATCTCAAAACACGAGCAGTTGCACCTTTTTCCCCCGATGCGCGTACATTTCATAACATTCATAAGTTACAGAAACACGTTTTATTAAGGCATCAATCATATCTGATAGTTTTTATGGGTACCAAACATTTACGGTTTTGGCAGATAATGCCCCTTTAAGGTTTTCTACTAAGTTTGTGCTTTGTTTAGTCTACCTCGCTATTTTATCTTAAGTTTAATCTTTCAAAGACCATATATTTTCTGAAACGTACATGATTCCTCTATGTTCTGTCAAAATATCATAGGATGTTAGTCTTGTGAAATGCCAGGCTATGGAAAACACTTACTCAAAAAATATCTCGTCATCCCCGGGAAATTCAGTATTAATAGGTCATGCATCAAATCCATCATAGAGGTATTAAAATATAACTAAATCCATAAAATTTGAGCTCAAAATAATCCTTATACATTTAACTTCAATTATCAATGTTGGTCAATCGATTGGTGAATTAGTGGTTTGACACCTAAAGAGAAAAAAACTTGTTTCTTTAACCATTTGTTGGCCTAAATTATATTCCTTCGGCAATATCAATATCAAGCCTGTACACAATTTTCATGACGGCCATAGACAGTTCTTGGTTGTGATTAGCCAATTAAAAAAATCTTCTCTAAAACTATTTGGCAAACTTAGTTAAAATTAGGTAATAAGCACCAATAGAAGTTTCTGTATTAAGTTTTCTCAAAACACAATGAAAGGTGAGCAACACAGGCTCAACCCACTGACCCTCTAGGGCCATTTATATCAGATGTAGATTTCCACATTGTTTTATAATGATCTGTATAATGATATTAACTTTTTATTTTTATTGCAGATCAAAGACAGTCTAGTCAGAGAACTAAGTGCTTGTAGTACATTTGTACAAGTAAATCAACAACAAAACTTGAACCTATTTTTGAGGTAAGATTGAATTCATAATTTAAATTTTTGATCATGCATATCAGGTGCGGATCCTTGATTGTTAAAAAGGGGGGTTCTGATGAAAAAGGAGGGTTCCAGACCATGTTTCGGGCAATTTTTTGCAATTTTCCCTGCATTTTTGTTTTATACTTTAAAGAAAAAGGTGGATTCTATATCATGGAACCCCCTGCATCCTCTACTATGGTGATTGAATCAAACATATGACGCCGGATACAGGCAAATTAAAAGGGGGGAGTCAATATCTTAAAAGAAAGAACCAGATCGAATAACAATGTTTTTACGTATTATGTAGTTTTAGTAACATTTTCAAGCAAAGAGAAAATTTCTATCCTTGACACTGATCGCCTAACATGGATGTGTACATGTCAACTAAAAATCTAACCATGAACTGTTAGTACCACACGAGAGTTAGAATATTTATTTTTGTTTTGTCGGGCAAAGCGCGATTTTTTTCCCAGAATCTAACATTAGGTTATATGACAAAAACTCTGAATCAGATTTTTTCTTTTTTCCTCCACCAAAATCAGAATATTTTTTCAGCAACATTGGGAATCAGAATATTTTTTTTAGAAAAAACCCCATAACCCCCCCCCCCCCCCCCCTTTGAAAGTTAAATGGTTCGTCCTTAAGCGAGCGTCGTTTATATCACAAGAACACTACTATTTGATATGATGATGATGTCCGTTGTGTACTATTCCAACACTCCAAAGTAGGATTTTATAGTGTCAGCTGACAGAAACAAACCAATGATCTAACGCACTCATATACACATGCATGGATGCAATTGAAAACATATTTTTATTTGTAAACTATGCGGTTTCATGAAAAATAAATATGATATTCAAACTTATCTGATGCATTTTAGTTTTAGATCATAGATGTATATAAAACTATAAATAAGCAACATGAAAGTATCAATACAGTACTTCATTAATTAACTTTGATTTATTAGCCTTTATATGATCAAATCTGTCAATACAATATAAAAACTTGCATTGGGCCATTGGGATATTTTCCTTATTGACCAGATTCCAGTCAGTCCAATAACAGCTAGATTGAAATCCGCTAGACTTTTTGACAATTGCAAGGAAAAGTCTCGAGAAATATTGGACTGGTTAATTAATAAAGGTACACTGCCTCAGGCCAATACAGCAGTCCTCGGACCTATAATTAGGCCAATATGAAAAACATCACGTAATAATACTATATTATTGAAGTTCAACGTTTTTCAAAGACGCTGGAAGCGGTTTGTATTTGCAGTTTTCACAAGGTGACGCAAAAAAGGTCATGTGATGCGAGATGCATGAATCTCACACCTATAATATATAATCTTCCCTAAATAAAAGAACCGACTTTTATGAATTATGATGATCCGTTCACGTTGTACTAGACCAACACATTGAATTATATTTTTTATACTTCTAGCTCACTGAACCAATAGTCCACGGATAAACATGTTCCTGCACTCTGACACATTATCCTGATTCTGAGCTAAACAGTCTCTGCTCTTGATTCCTAATACTATATACTTAACAGAGGTCTTGCAAATACAAATTTGTAGTTATTGGTTTGATTCGACAGGGATTTAATCCCATGATCTACAACACTCCAGGTGAGCACGCTAAACATTACACCACATGATCTACAACACTCTAGGTGAGCACGCTAAACATTACACCACATGATCTACAACACTCCAGGTGAGCACGCTAAACATTACATCACATGATCTACAACACTCCAGGTGAGCACGCTAAACATTACACCACATGATCTACAACACTCCAGGTGAGCACGCTAAACATTACACCACATGATCTACAACACTCCAGGTGAGCACGCTAAACATTACACCACATGATCTACAACACTCCAGGTGAGCATGCTAAACATTACACCACATGATCTACAACACTCCAGGTGAGCACGCTAAACATTACACCACATGATCTACAACACTCCAGGTGAGCACGCTAAACATTACACCACATGATCTACAACACTCCAGGTGAGCATGCTAAACATTACACCACATGATCTACAACACTCCAGGTGAGCACGCTAAACATTACATCACATGATCTACAACACTCCAGGTGAGCGCACTAAACATTACATCACATGATCTACAACACTCCAGGTGAGCATGCTAAACATTACACCACATAATCTACAACACTCCAGGTGAGCACGCTAAACATTACACCACATGATCTACAACACTCCAGGTGAGCATGCTAAACATTACACCACATGATCTACAACACTCCAGGTGAGCACGCTAAACATTACACCACATGATCTACGACACTCCAGGTGAACACGCTAAACATTACACCACATGATCTACAACACTCCAGGTGAGCACGCTAAACATCACACCACATGATCTACAACACTCCAGGTGAGCACGCTAAACATTACACCACATGATCTACAACACTCCAGGTGAGCACGCTAAACATTACACCACATGATCTACAACACTCCAGGTGAGCACGCTAAACATTACACCACATGATCTACAACACTCCAGGTGAGCACGCTAAACATTACACAACATGATCTACAACACTCCAGGTGAGCACGCTAAACATTACATCACATGATCTACAACACTCCAGGTGAGCACGCTAAACATTACACCACATGATCTACAACACTCCAGATGAGCACGCTAAACATTACACCACATGATCTACAACACTCCAGGTGAGCACGCTAAACATTACACCACATGATCTACAACACTCCAGGTGAGCACGCAAAACATTACACCACATGATCTACAACACTCCAGGTGAGCATGCTAAACATTACACCACATGATCTACAACACTCCAGGTGAGCACGCTAAACATTACATCACATGATCTACAACACTCCAGGTGAGCACGCTAAACATTACACCACATGATCTACAACACTCCAGGTGAGCATGCTAAACATTACACCACATGATCTACAACACTCCAGGTGAGCATGCTAAACATTACATCACATGATCTACAACACTCCAGGTGAGCATGCTAAACATTACACCACATGATCTACAACACTCCAGGTGAGCATGCTAAACATTACATCACATGATCTACAACACTCCAGGTGAGCACGCTAAACATTACACCACATGATCTACAACACTCCAGGTGAGCACGCTAAACATTACACCACATGATCTACAACACTCCAGGTGAGCACGCTAAACATTACACCACATGATCTACAACACTCCAGGTGAGCATGCTAAACATTACATCACATGATCTACAACACTCCAGGTGAGCACGCTAAACATTACACCACATGATCTACAACACTCCAGGTGAGCACGCTAAACATTACACCACATGATCTACAACACTCCAGGTGAGCACGCTAAACATTACACCACATGATCTACAACACTCCAGGTGAGCACGCTAAACATTACATCACATGATCTACAACACTCCAGGTGAGCATGCTAAACATTACATCACATGATCTACAAAACTCCAGGTGAGCACGCTAAACATTACACCACATGATCTACAACACTCCAGGTGAGCACGCTAAACATTACACCACATGATCTACAACACTCCAGGTGAGCACGCTAAACATTACATCACATGATCTACAACACTCCAGGTGAGCACGCTAAACATTACATCACATGATCTACAACACTCTAGGTGAGCACGCTAAACATTACACCACATGATCTACAACACTGCAGGTGAGCACGCTAAACATTACATCACATGATCTACAACTCCAGGTGAGCACGCTAATTATTACACCCCATGATCTACAACACTCCAGGTGAGCATGCTAAACATTACACCACATGATCTACAACACTCCAGGTGAGCACGCTAAACATTACACCACATGATCTACAACACTCCAGGTGAGCACGCTAAACATTACACCACATGATCTACAACACTCCAGGTGAGCATGCTAAACATTACACCACATGATCTACAACACTCCAGGTGAGCACGCTAAACATTACACCACATGATCTACAACACTCCAGGTGAGCACGCTAAACATTACATCACATGATCAACAACACTCCAGGTGAGCACGCTAAACATTACATCACATGATCAACAACACTCCAGGTGAGCACGCTAAACATTACGCCACATGATCTACAACACTCCAGGTGAGCACGCTAAACAGTACACCCAATGATCTACAACACTCCAGGTGAGCACGCTAAACATTACACCACATGATCTACAACACTCCAGGTGAGCACGCTAAACATTACACCACATATGCAGCTAAATTGATGTACATGTATTATAATAATAAGAGTTTACCACATATAAAGTTCAACAATGGTGGCAAGATAGGTTTAATCTATTGGTGTCTCATTCCATACTCAACAACATTTCAGTTGCATGGTGTTAGTATGTTGGAGGAACATATATTTTATACCATCTATTTATATCATGAATAAGTATTGTAACATTTTTGTTCAGTTGAAATAGATATAATAAATATATTATTTTTTCCAGTCGTAACAAATGCTACAGCTGATATTCTACCTCGTCACATCCTAAATCTCTGATTGCATAGGTAGGGGTAGATGTAAATCAAGGCTATTAATTTCGGTAGATGTTTATTACTAATTGATATTAAATCTGTTAGAAGTATCAGTGGCGATTCCTGTCCCCAAGACTAATGGTTTTTAACCAACAGATTCTACATTCCTAGCTAGTAGTCAGCATACTATGAGCATTCATTGGCCCTACAATTGTACTGTGCATGTCTATGTTGTCATTCTATTTTTGTGTGATAGTATGTGGTCTTTTTGAGTGGAAGTGAATCTGTGCAAATGAATTATTGTTTGTTTATATCTGTATTGGCCTTTGAGATACAATTATTATGATAGGGAGAGTTAGGTCCCCATTAACAGTTGAACCCTACCAGTTTTGTCCCCCGACCCAAGCCAGAACCTGTATTTCCAACACCATGTCTTAGACTTTTCTATGTTCAATGAGTTGCTTGGTGAGAGGTGATTGTTTGTTTTTATTACCCCGCTCGACGAGAGTTGGGGGTATATAAGGATCCTCATGTCTGTTCGTCACACTTTTGGTTTCCAGATAATATTTAAAGTACCGCTCAACCAAATCTTTTCAAACTTTCACACATTGCTGTGTACCATAAAATACAGGTTAAGTTTGATTATGGTGTATTTCACATTTACCGTTCATAAGTTATGGCCCTTTTCCCTTAGAAAATAGGGACTTTCTAGGTTTCCGGATGATATTTAAAGTACCGCTCAACCAAATCTTTTCAAATTTTAACACAATGCTGTGGACCAAAATTTGGAATGCGGGGGTATCTGTGATCATCAGATCAACTTTCTCTAGTATTGATATTGGTGGAGTTGTTGACAATCACTGTTTAAACTTTCTTTTCATAAACAAAACTACCATAGATTTCATATTTTTTTAATAACTGGTTCATGCCAGCATTCAGCACATATATAGGTCACATGACCACTGAACACACACATAGCACAGAACAAAGATTGCTGTCAGTTATAATTTGCAAAAAAAAATAATTACCATGATGATGATGATGACAAATTAAAAAACAAAATCTCAGAAAGAACAAAAAAATTCAAATTTTTTTGAATTAGCTTGGTTATTCTAAAAATAGCTTTCGTTTCCAATGAACTCTTCAAAGAAAATCTAATATTCAGTTTTTGTGAAATGTTAGCTGTTAAAAAATAATATTCTTTCTAGATCACGATGGTACATGTATTTAGTTTGTGTAAAATCTTCTTGTTCATTAATTTTTTCATATTCTATTAATCCGTTAACTGTTCAAAAATAAATTGCCAGCATATTAAATATGTACCCCTAAAGGTCAACTTAGTTCAAGAATGATGATGATGAAAATGCTTCAAAAGAGACAAACATTTCTACCCAAATTACAATAAAAAAAAATGTCTTTCTTCACAAGATATGTACTGTAGACTTATTATTTTATAAACATTTAAAATCTTACATTTACAACCGTATCCATGGAAACAATCACAAATTTTTGACATTACAATAAAATGACTTTTTTTTTTTGCTAAAAGTGTCTTAATAATAAATACACATTAAAAGTTCTTATATAAATAAATATCACACAAGAGATTGAATCCTTATTATAATTTATTTGTTTCTCTGTCAGTAGTTTTTGTCGAGAACGATATTTTTTGGAAGAGCCTAGACTATTTACAGTATATACAACACATCTAAGGCATTTGTTTTGATTATATACATTTTGTACATATAATATATTGTCTGTGAAAGTTTTATTTTCATATTACAATAACTGAGGACATATAATATGTAAAAGGAACAAAGATCTATTAATTATTGCACAATACATAAACAAGGGAAATAATTCATCTAAAATCTCAACGTTTTCTAGAATTTATTCACTTGAGAAAAAAAAATATATGTCTCAATTGAAAAAAAAAAAAATCACATCCAAGCATATATTTTGAATTTGTTCTTAAACAAGCTCAATTCCCAAAAACAAGTTTCTATATGTTATCTTTGTGAGAACATAAATGGCTGAACTAAAAAAAAACTGCATTCACAAATACATTGTTTCCCCCTTTAAAAAATCAACCCCACATGTATGTGAAGAGACATATGGGAGTTCTAAAAATAGAACAATACTTGTTTAGAACAAATCTTACCAATAATTAAAAACAAATTAAAAAAAGAACAAAATATTTTTTTTTTTTTTAGTAATTTTCTTCTCTAAATCCAAATATTTTATCTAGAAATTGACCATTAAATAGTTTAGGGAAAATAATGTCTACTTATTGAGGGCTTATCTTTATAAATATTTGACAAAATTCTTATATTAGCCATTCTTGACACTTATATAATTTCACAAATGTTGCCATGGTACTGATAACTTCATATATTATCATCAGACTAATCTAGTTCACAGAACATATAGTCCAAACCGCCATATTGTGCTGCCACTCACAGCAAACCTGGCTTGTAGCACCAAAGTCTATCACCTACAGTACACAACTACAGGACATCGTGGATTGTCGTTGTCTATAAATAGCACCTTGTAGGGGGTCACACAACCAATGTCACCAGAAAAGCTCTTACAAGCTTCTCTCCCGTCTGCTTTCTACTATAGAAACACTGGTTTATTTTGCCTTGCTCAATCTGGTTTACTTATAAATTCTACTGGTACCCTGTAGTCATCTACTTGTGCTGTGGGATCTGTCGCGGTCGCCATTATTTTGACAAGAAGGGGAGCCTACTCTGTCACTTTTGAAGTATGGGGCTAAGAAGGGGTGTCTCAAACTCTGCCTTAAAATGATGCGTTCTGATGGGTCATATGTTAACATTAAATTCACGAGATCGAAAAATTCCTGATGCTCCTCATTTTCTGGCTCTCGCATGTAACGCTGAAAATATAACACACAATTATTATTATTATCGTTTTGTTAAGTTTACAGATATAAAACAATATGAGATGTGAAATGAAATTCCACATGAGATTTGATGTGTGATGTATCTATTTGAGTGGGAAAAATTTAAAAACCATTTTTTCCTTTTCCATGTACCTCCTACCCTTTTACTGCTACCCACGTAATCTAGATTATGATTATTATTTCTTTAACACCACTGCAACGTTAGTTAAACGTGGAGAAAACCAAAATACCCATACATAACTACTAATTTAACTACTGACATGCTGTATGTCACTGACAATGCTTCATAGAGTACAATACATAGAGTGTGGGAATCAAACTCACATTTTCTGTGGTGATAGGCTACCATATGATGACAGCCATGACAGCGCCCCTAATTGTAGGTAATCAGAAATAAGGATAAGTACTTTCTCACTGACATGTCCGAGCATGAAAAATACCCATCATTGTTTTTGGCCAGAGTAATCGAAGTGTTGCTTACTGCCGACAAGAAATTCCAGAAAGATCGGAAATTGAAACAAAAATTACTTTATCAAAAGAAACCCTACATAATTGTTTGTCAAATGTACTTTATTGAGAATTATAATGGAAAATCTGTGAGTAGGAATCCCTAGCATATGAAGTGGAGATTTTTGCTTTAAATTAATATCTCTGTCTATTGATGCTGTAGAAGTGACATTTTCTACCAGCAACCTTAGATATTGTGAACAGCAACAACCTCAAGTCATTAGCGACCATCTACAAGTTGCATGTGACTAGCACAAAAAGGTTCCAATAAGAAAACCCTTTTGGTACCTAATTATAGATGTAAGGATGGGGGGCATGCATATACATGTACACAAAGCAATACACATCATACATCTATGAATCGAATGCATGTTAATATCCTACATATAGTTTTAAACATTACAGTAGCCCCCCATTTCATAACAGATATTTAAACATTACAGTAGGTTTCATAACAGATATTTAAACATTACAATAGCCCCCCATTTCATAACAGATATTTAAACATTATAGTAGCCCCCCATTTCATAACAGATATTTAAACATTACAGTAGCCCCCCATTTCATAACAGATATTTAAACATTACAGTAGCCCCCCATTTCATAACAGATATTTAAACATTACAGTAGCCCCCCATTTCATAACAGATATTTAAACATTACAGTAGCCCCCCATTTCATAACAGATATTTAAACATTACAGTAGCCCCCCATTTCATAACAGATATTTAAACATTACAGTAGCCCCCCATTTCATAACAGATATTTAAACATTACAGTAGCCCCCCATTTCATAACAGATATTTAAACATTACAGTAGCCCCCCATTTCATAACAGATATTTAAACATTACAGTAGCCCCCCATTTCATAACAGATATTCAAACATTACAGTAGCCCCCCATTTCATAACAGATATTTAAACATTACAGTAGCCCCCCATTTCATAACAGATATTTAAACATTACAGTAGCCCCCCATTTCATAACAGATATTTAAACATTATAGTAGCCCCCCATTTCATAACAGATATTTAAACATTACAGTAGCCCCCCATTTCATAACAGATATTTAAACATTACAGTAGCCCCCCATTTCATAACAGATATTTAAACATTACAGTAGCCCCCCATTTCATAACAGATATTTAAACATTACAGTAGCCCCTCATTTCATAACAGATATTTAAACATTACAGTAGCCCCCCATTTCATAACAGATATTTAAACATTACAGTAGCCCCCCATTTCATAACAGATATTTAAACATTACAGTAGCCCTCCCATTTCATAACAGATATTTAAACATTACAGTAGCCCCCCATTTCATAACAGATATTTAAACATTACAGTAGCCCCCCATTTCATAACAGATATTTAAACATTACAGTAGCCCCCCATTTCATAACAGATATTTAAACATTACAATAGCCCCCCATTTCATAACAGATATTTAAACATTACAGTAGCCCCCCCATTTCATAACAGATATTTAAACATTACAGTAGCCCCCCCCATTTCATAACAGATATTTAAACATTACAGTAGCCCTAATTTCATAACAGATATTTAAACATTACAGTAGCCCCCCATTTCATAACAGATATTTAAACATTACAGTAGCCCCCCATTTCATAACAGATATTTAAACATTACAGTAGCCCCTCATTTCATAACAGATATTTAAACATTACAGTAGCCCCCCATTTCATAACAGATATTTAAACATTACAGTAGCCCTAATTTCATAACAGATATTTAAACATTACAGTAGCCCCCCATTTCATAACAGATATTTAAACATTACAGTAGCCCCCCATTTCATAACAGATATTTAAACATTACAGTAGCCCCCCATTTCATAACAGATATTTAAACATTACAGTAGCCCCCCATTTCATAACAGATATTTAAACATTACAGTAGCCCCTCATTTCATAACAGATATTTAAACATTACAGTAGCCCCCCATTTCATAACAGATATTTAAACATTACAGTAGCCCCCCATTTCATAACAGATATTTAAACATTACAGTAGCCCCCCATTTCATAACAGATATTTAAACATTACAGTAGCCCCCCATTTCATAACAGATATTTAAACATTACAATAGCCCCCCATTTCATAACAGATATTTAAACATTACAATAGCCCCCCATTTCATAACAGATATTTAAACATTACAGTAGCCCCCCATTTCATAACAGATATTTAAACATTACAGTAGCCCCCCCATTTCATAACAGATATTTAAACATTACAGTAGCCCCCCATTTCATAACAGATATTTAAACATTACAATAGCCCCCCATTTCATAACAGATATTTAAACATTACAGTAGCCCCCCCATTTCATAACAGATATTTAAACATTACAGTAGCCCCCCCCATTTCATAACAGATATTTAAACATTACAGTAGCCCTAATTTCATAACAGATATTTAAACATTACAGTAGCCCAAATTTAGTACTGTTTAGAGAAAGGATAACTTGATGGAATAGATGTTTTCTTTCAATGTCACATCTAATTGTCAAATAGTGAAGACAGACAATACTTTGTCAAATAAAGAGACATCTTTCCATTACACAATTGTGTTAAAAAGGAAGACTACTTTATTTTTACAGGAAATTTGAAGGTTTGTTTTCATTATTTTACTACTTTTTAAATGCACTAAGTTCACAAACCCCAGAAAAATTTAACTTTATTTTCCTTTACTAGAAAAAATCATATTTAATTGGATGCTGCTAAAAATAAGAAAACCCATCAAAAGTGTTGCTAAGATATTGGAATGTACAGATTTGGGTATACTCCCACAATCTCTGATTTTTTTGATTTTTTTTTATAATGTTGTTTGCTTTCAATATTAAAGAAATTTCATTGGTCGACATATTTGACATGTCACTGATATATTTATACAATAATATTGTGCTGTCCATGTTATATGCCGAAATATGTCCCAAGGTTAGAAGGCATAATGCACAACCTGAAGCTCTGAATGTCTTTGGTGATTTAAAAAAATGAAAATTGTCTAAAATGCATTGATAGTATAAAGATTGGCAAATAATATTCATTTAAATTCAAGAAATATTTAATTTCAACAATAACAATGAACTGTCAAATATTTAATTCCCAAACCTGGTTCTGGCCATTGTTTTGACAGACGACAGCATCAATGTTAAAGAAAAACGTATAATACATTGTAAATTGTACACTGTTAAAAGCGCTCAGGTGATCCCGTTTAGACCCCGCCTATTTAAATGACGTAACATCAACATAGTAATGACTCCAACAATAGTACTATGCGAGTGCATAGTACAACGACGCAATTTATTCTTTGTAAAATTATGTTTCGATAATATCATGTCAATTATAATGAAAGTTTCTTACATGAAGAGTAATAATTACAGATATCACCATTTGTCAAAAACGTTTATCAGGGAGATGTGGTCTCAAGTAAACGTAGAAACCAGAATAAATGAAAATGAAATACCAAATGACTTTGTGTTGACCCAGATAAAGCTTACAATGACCAATGATCTAACATGTTGACCCTGATTAAATTAACAACGACCAATGATTTCCTGAAGAACATGCAGATATCACTTCCAAGACAAGATAAAAAAAATTAAAATTAAAAAATTCTCTATTATATATTTCATTTAGTAATAACTGCAAATCAAAAATAAAAGACTAAAATATAAATAGATCTTCTGAATGACGAGGAATTCATGCCCCATGACCTTTCATGCATAAAATGTTGAGGTGGTCGTCTTGATGGATATTCACACTTTAAATTCCGACTGGTCATGCATGAATGCTTTCAAAATTGTTTTTTTCAATGAAACTACTCATCATGCTGTTGTGTATCCTCTGTGGAGTTTTTTTTTCATGCGTATTAGTTTAAAACACACTTAAAACATCTGATATCACCTATGTCAGGAGCCATTAACTGTTTTCCGATTCTACATCAGGTAAATTTCCGGGAAAAACGATACTCTGAGTAGGCACACACATAAATGAAGCATTAGCAGTAACACAATTATCATTTTCCTCGGCCATCTTGGATTCATTATCCTCGATGAGCTTGAAATCATTTTCCTCACAATTTTTATCCTCTGTAGCCTTGGAATCATTGCCTTCCGTTACTTTTAATTCGTCCACGGCATTATAATATACATCTTCTTCATTGTTTGAGTCCTTTCTCGTGAGGTCTACAGTAACGTCAACCGTTTCCGGAGCATCGTCCATTCTGGAATTTGATTCCATATCTATTTCATTTGCATTATCACAATTATTCTGACACTGTGCCGACATTGCAGCCTCGTCTGATATACTATTTTCTACCAAGGAACTTTTGTCAGTATTATCATAATGATTAAACAAATCGGGATAAATCTTGATATTTTCGGGAGACGATTTCTTGAAAAAATCAAATATACTTCTCATACTGATTTCCTGTTTTTTTGGCTCAGGTGGTTGTTCTACTACATCAACTTTTTTGTTCCTGCGTAGACGTCTTGCAGCTAGTCTTTGTTCCCTATTTTCTCCTGTGGAACCTGCCTCCGATTCATCGACACTGGAAGTAAGAGAAGCATCTTGACTTGTCTTAAGCTGTCTAGCAGCTCTCCGAGCCTCCAGTCTGGCATTAAGATCCATATTCTCTTCATTTTCAAATGAATCATTGGTGGCTACAGCTTCTTGTCGATCTTTACGATGACGTCTCCGTGAACCAGGTGTATCGTCAGGGTTTGTAGCATTTGGTTCATCATCTGTTTTAGAACTTGTTGGACTAGAAGAGCTCTTCACACGGGCTAAATCCTTCCTTGGTGGAGCTGGACTGATAGATCCCTGAGGGCTTTTGTCTGATTTAGTACCAGGCACAGGAGCATGTAGCCACTGTCTTACAAGTTGTGACGGTGTTAAATTTGCCTCTACAAGTGCAGCATCACTTAATTTATGAAACTCTGGTTTTTCTTCTTTGCTCTTCTTTTTATCTGGTGCCGATTCATCTTCCTCCTTTTTATCATCTCCCTCCTTTCTTTGCGGGGTCAGCTTAGCGTCAGGATGTTCCATTTTAAACTCCTCTTTAATATGTCGCAGTTTCATGTTTAGTAAATTCATTTCAGTATCAAAAACATCCATACCCTTGTGTTCTTCAGACTTTGGCTTGTCTTGGTCATCGTAAACTCGTGGCAGTTTCAATTTTTCGGCATGTTTAGGTTCAGATTGTGATTTCTCCTCTTCAAGAGCTGGTAAATTAATGCCTTTCCGAAGTGGATCTCTCTCGTTTTCAAACTTGGACCTTGCCTCCTCGTCTTTTAAGATATGTTCCATTCTGACATCATCCACGTCTTTTTCATCAATGGACAACTGACTGACAATGTCTTCTTTACCACACGAAACAGCACATGCAGCACTGGATTTCGCGTCTTCAGACTGATCAGTTTCCATGTTATCCGTCTCTGGTTTTTCCTTTATTTCCTCCATTAAACGCGACGACCTCCTAGATTTTGAGGAAGATTCACGATCTGGTGTAGGAGTGTATTCAGGGTAACGATTTGGATATTGTTTCTTCACAGCTCGAAAGAAAGGATGCTTCATGGCATCTTTTAATCTCATTCGGTCAGATGGCATGAATTCCAACATCATTTCGACAACCTCAAGAACCTGACGATGTTCACTGCCTTTGTCTCGTAAATAACCCTGCAAAAACAAACCAATCTAACTGCTTCAAATCTGACCATTTTCTACAAAAACTTTATAATTTTCTTCTTCTTCTTTTTTTTTTTATAAAATAAAAAATGATAAATGCTTAGAGTATACATACATGATAAATTCTTAACATTAACATTGAAGTATTAAAAAGTTTTGAATAACGTTTTAAAAGAATTCCAGAGAACTTGCGAAGTAAAAATGATTGAAATAAATGGAAGATTTTTTTATAGAGTAAAAGAACATTTCATTTAACAGATCTTTTAACAAATGAAATAAATATGTTGGAATTTTAAAATTGCTCAAAAAACCTAGAATTATTAGCCTTCATGCACAATATGCACATATGGGAGTAAATGTATATTACATCTGCAGTAAAGTGTTAAAATGTTAATGTCAAACAAAGGGTTGGGGATATAGGTGATTAATGCCACTTTCAACAATATTTCAGTTTAATCCCTAATTTGAACATTTTTGCTTTGATCTTGTGATGTTGTAAGTATCAATGAACTGATTCTGTTACTGGAAGTTATTTGTCATCATGAGGTCAAACACATATTGATGGTAACATTAAAAACATTAACATCAGTTTAGAAAGTCTTGACATACCTTCAAAGTAAAATATTTATACTAGTGATGTAATTATTGTATTGTTGAGCTTATTTAATTTAATTGGTTCAAACCTAAACACTTCACTGTCACGTCTTACTTTAATTGAGGTGGGTGGGTTATGGTGTTAAACGCCACTTTCAACAATACTTCAGTTATATCGTGGCGGTCAGTTTTAATGGTGGAGGTAACCACCGACCTGGCAAAAGTCACTGATAAAACTTTATCACATAATGTTTCAAGTACACCTTGCTGAAGCGGGATTCGAATGCACAACGCTAGTGGAGATAGGCACCGATTGCACAGGTAGTTGTAAATCCAACTACCATACGATCATGACCACAACAACCCCCTTATTTAAATTGGACAAACCTAACATTCTAAAACCTGGTATAAACATGACAGAAACCTGTGATAATAACAGCCGGCCCAATATTACAAGATCACTCCCACCAAAAGCAATCCTTTTATCAGGCCAGATTTCAGATGTACTCAAGAGAGTAAAACACGACTAAATTGTCTCCCCCCCCCCAGGAGAGACCACACCTCTTATAAGGCCAGATTAGTAAAATGCTATCAAATTGTCCCTCTCGAGAAAGGCCACTTTTTCCATTGCAGAAGAGGCCTTATAAGAGATGGACTATGTTATACCTCCATAGAGAGGGACTATGTTATACCTCCATTATAAAAAGAGGGACTATGTTATACCTCCATTATAAAGAGAGGGACTATGTTATACCTCCATTTTAAAAAGAGGGACTATGCTATACCTCCATTTTAAAGAGAGGGACTATGTTATACCTCCATTATAAAGAGAGGGACTATGCTATACCTCCATTATAAAGAGAGGGACTATGCTATACCTCCATTTTATAAGAGAGGGACTATGTTATACCTCCATTTTATAAGAGAGGGACTATGCTATACCTCCATTTTATAAGAAAGGGACTATGTTATACCTCCATTTTAAAAAGAGGGACTATGTTATACCTCCATTTTAAAGAGAGGGACTATGTTATACCTCCATTTTAAAGAGAGGGACTATGGTATACCTCCATTTTATAAGAGAGGGACTATGTTATACCTCCATTTTATAAGAGAGGAAATATGCTATACCTCCATTTTAAAGAGAGGGACTATGCTATACCTCAATTTTATAAGAGCGGGACTATGCTATACCTCCATTTTAAAGAGAGGGACTATGTTATACCTCCATTTTAAAGAGAGGGACTATGTTAATTACCTCCATTTTAAAGAGAGGGACTATGCTATACCTCCATTTTAAAGAGAGGGACTATGTTATACCTCCATTTTATAAGAGAGGAAATATGCTATACCTCCATTTTAAAGAGAGGGACTATGCTATACCTCAATTTTATAAGAGCGGGACTATGCTATACCTCCATTTTAAAGAGAGGGACTATGTTATACCTCCATTTTAAAGAGAGGGACTATGTTAATTACCTCCATTTTAAAGAGAGGGACTATGCTATACCTCCATTTTAAAGAGAGGGACTATGTTATACCTCCATTATAAAGAGAGGGACTATGTCATACCTCCATTATAAAAAGAGGGACTATGTTATACCTCCATTATAAAGAGAGGGACTATGTTATACCTCCATTTTAAAAAGAGGGACTATGCTATACCTCCATTTTAAAGAGAGGGACTATGTTATACCTCCATTATAAAGAGAGGGACTATGCTATACCTCCATTATAAAGAGAGGGACTATGCTATACCTCCATTTTATAAGAGAGGGACTATGTTATACCTCCATTTTATAAGAGAGGGACTATGCTATACCTCCATTTTATAAGAAAGGGACTATGTTATACCTCCATTTTAAAAAGAGGGACTATGTTATACCTCCATTTTAAAGAGAGGGACTATGTTATACCTCCATTTTAAAGAGAGGGACTATGGTATACCTCCATTTTATAAGAGAGGGACTATGTTATACCTCCATTTTATAAGAGAGGAAATATGCTATAACTCCATTTTAAAGAGAGGGACTATGCTATACCTCAATTTTATAAGAGCGGGACTATGCTATACCTCCATTTTAAAGAGAGGGACTATGTTATACCTCCATTTTAAAGAGAGGGACTATGTTAATTACCTCCATTTTAAAGAGAGGGACTATGCTATACCTCCATTTTAAAGAGAGGGACTATGTTATACCTCCATTTTATAAGAGAGGAAATATGCTATACCTCCATTTTAAAGAGAGGGACTATGCTATACCTCAATTTTATAAGAGCGGAACTATGCTATACCTCCATTTTAAAGAGAGGGACTATGTTATACCTCCATTTTAAAGAGAGGGACTATGTTAATTACCTCCATTTTAAAGAGAGGGACTATGCTATACCTCCATTTTAAAGAGAGGGACTATGTTATACCTCCATTATAAAGAGAGGGACTATGTCATACCTCCATTTAAAAGAGAGGGACTATGTTATGCCACCATTATAAAGAGAGGGGCTATGCTATACCTTCATTTTATAAGAGAGGGACTATGTTATACCTCCATTATAAAGAGAGGGACTATGGTATACCTCCATTGTATAAGAGAGGGACTATGTTATACCTCCATTTTAAAGAGAGGGACTATGCTATACCTCCATTTTAAAGAGAGGAACTATGCTATACCTCCATTTTATAAGAGAGGGACTATGTTATACCTCCATTTTAAAGAGAGGGACTATGTTATACCTCCATTTTAAAGAGAGGGACTATGGTATACCTCCATTGTATAAGAGAGGGACTATGTTATACCTCCATTATAAAGAGAGGGACTATGCTATACCTCCATTTTATAAGAGAGGGACTATGGTATACCTCCATTTTAAAAAGAGGGACTATGCTATACCTCCATTTTAAAGAGAGGGATTATGTTATACCTCCATTTTAAAGAGAGGGACTATGTTATATCTCCATTATAAAGAGAGGGACTATGTTATACCTCCATTTTAAAGAGAGGGACTATGTTATATCTCCATTATAAAGAGAGGGATTATGCTATACCTCCATTTTAAAGAGAGGGACTATGTTATACCTCCATTTTAAAGAGAGGGATTATATTATACCTCCATTTTAAAGAGAGGGACTATGTTATACCTCCATTTTAAAGAGAGGGATTATGTTATACCTCCATTTTATAAGAGAGGGACTATGCTATACCCCCATTATAAAGAGAGGGACTATGCTATCCCTCCATTTTAAAGAGAGGGACTATGTTATACCTCCATTATAAAGAGAGGGACTATGCTATACCTCCATTATAAAGAGAGGGACTATGTTATACCTCCATTTTATAAGAGAGGGACTATGGTATACCTCCATTTTAAAAAGAGGGACTATGTTATACCTCCATTATAAAGAGAGGGACTATGCTATACCTCCATTTTAAAGAGAGGGATTATGTTATACCTCCATTTTAAAGAGAGGGACTATGTTATATTTCCATTATAAAGAGAGGGACTATGCTATACCTCCATTTTAAAGAGAGGGACTATGTTATACCTCCATTATAAAGAGAGGGACTATGTTATATCTCCATTATAAAGAGAGGGATTATGTTATACCTCCATTTTAAAGAGAGGGATTATATTATACCTCCATTTTAAAGAGAGGGATTATGCTATATCTCCATTATAAAGAGAGGGACTATGTTATACCTCCATTTTAAAGAGAGGGACTATGTTATACCTCCATTATAAAGAGAGGGACTATGCTATACCTCCATTATAAAGAGAGGGACTATGTTATACCTCCATTTTATAAGAGAGGGACTATGGTATACCTCCATTTTAAAAAGAGGGACTATGTTATACCTCCATTATAAAGAGAGGGACTATGTTATACCTCCATTATAAAGAGAGGGACTATGCTATACCTCCATTTTAAAGAGAGGGATTATGTTATACCTCCATTTTAAAGAGAGGGATTATGTTATACCTCCATTTTAAAGAGAGGGACTATGTTATATCTCCATTATAAAGAGAGGGACTATGTTATATCTCCATTATAAAGAGAGGGACTATGTTATACCTCCATTTTAAAGAGAGGGACTATGTTATACCTCCATTTTAAAGAGAGGGATTATGTTATACCTCCATTTTAAAGAGAGGGATTATGCTATATCTCCATTATAAAGAGAGGGACTATGTTATACCTCCATTTTAAAGAGAGGGACTATGTTATACCTCCATTTTAAAGAGAGGGATTATGTTTACCTCCATTTTATAAGAGAGGGACTATGTTATACCTCCATTATAAAGAGAGGGACTATGCTATACCTCCATTATAAAAAGAGGGACTATGTTATACCTCCATTTTATAAGAGAGGGACTATGTTATACCCCCATTATAAAGAGAGGGACTATGTTATACCTCCATTTTAAAGAGAGGGATTATGCTATATCTCCATTATAAAGAGAGGGACTATGTTATACCTCCATTTTAAAGAGAGGGACTATGTTATACCTCCATTTTAAAGAGAGGGATTATGTTATACCTCCATTTTATAAGAGAGGGACTATGTTATACCTCCATTATAAAGAGAGGGACTATGCTATACCTCCATTATAAAAAGAGGGACTATGTTATACCTCCATTTTATAAGAGAGGGACTATGTTATACCTTCATTTTAAAGAGAGGGACTATGTTATACCTCCATTTTAAAAAGCTGTCTGTTGGAAATGATCCTAAAAATGTTCTTTTTTTAACAGTTTACTGCACTTAAATTAAAATTCACTTTTATGTTATAATGGAAGATTAAAAACGGTCTCACAAACACTGATAGGAATATCTTCATTTACAGAAAAGACTGGTCAATCTTAAATCATAATGTGGCATATTAAGTACTGTAGTGCACTAATCAAGGAAAATATCAATTAACATAATAATTCAAACTTAATTAAAACATTTATTATAAAAAAAAACATGCATGAACAAATCTTTCACATGGACAAACATACACAAACATTTATATAAATTATTTATACACAAACATGAGGCCAAACAAAAAAATAAGTGTGTTTATGGTCACCCGACCCACCCTATTTTTCAGCCGCCGACGCTAACCTTTTTTATTGGCAATTATTCAACCCTATCAATTTTTACACAGAATTCGGATAACAGTTTTTTTGTTTAATCAGCAGCAATGTTTTATTTATTCAACCGCTAGCTTTTTGTCGAAATTGAGAGCAAAGAAGGTAGAAAAACTGCATAACTCATCATAAAACAGCTTCAACAAATGACGGCTTAGCGAAAATTTCGAAAATGAAATACCGGAATCGGATTCCGGAAACGACTATTTCCGGTTTTGCCGATAACAATAATAATAATAAAAAAAAATTCTAATGCCGACCGACCCTAGATTTTGTTGACATGTGACCGTAAACACGCATTTTTTTATTTGGCCTTAACATAACTTATGTAAGCTAAGACAACTAGCATCAGGCAATAAAAAACTCTCAGTCATGCACGATATATAAACCCCTTCCCCCTTAATTTATACACAAGTTTCAAACCACCTTAATCTTTCATTTTCCTTGCCCCCTTCCCTTTAAGAAAACAATCAAACTTCCACCCATTTTCCTCTCCATGTAACAAAGCCCTTACTACCCTTATCTTTTTTCAAAAATTGTATTTTCCTTGTCTTCCTCCCAATTAAGCTGTTAATTTTTGCTCACCCTCTACCCTTTTATAACTATAAACATATGAATTGATATCCAATTTCTGGAATTTAATTGTCAGCACATACACTTCACCAAGAATTGTGTCAATAGTAAGATTTCCCAAAAACTTCATCTGAAATTCTGACCAGTCAAATAAAACTACTGCTAAAACGATGAACATGGTACAGCTTGGAATCTTTATTTACAAGTATTTGTACATCCTTTCGTTTTGATATGATACAATTGATTTTTTTTTTTTTATCTGATTCTCTGGACTGTAGTCAAATCTGCCTGATTGGGATTGAACTGTGGTCAAATTTGCCACGTAATCAACCACTTTCAATAACATATTTGGTTGTTGTTGCTTATAATCAATCTGTTGTCTGTTTTTTTTTTTTTTTTTTACCAGATTGAAGTAGATGCTCACACGAGCCAATATCTCTCACCTGGGTATAAATAATCTATATAATATTTAATGATTTAAGGTTACAATCAGGTATGTAACTTTTAAGAATATCATGTTACAAAATCCTGCATTGGCGACCTTCTTGTATTTCCCATCATCCACAAAAAATGTTGGGCTAAAATTGCCACTGGTTTCAGAGAAGATTAAAATAAAAAAAAACTAAATGATGACGGATACCACCTGATGCCAAAAGATCGCATGGTCAGTTTGCCCATGTGAACTAAATACTCGTCGGATGCAATTGTTTTTTTCCCCCAAGAACAATAAAATATGTTCAAATCAATCTTTTCTTACTGAGACTATTCCAGAAAAACAATGTCTAAAGGGTTTGGAAGACGACCACCCACACCACAATTTTAAAAAGAAAACAGAGTTGTATTATTTCACGAAAAGTTCAAATGAACCCATCAGAGCCTTCGACAGCCATCAAGTATTTTTTCCTGGAATAGCCCTGAACAGAGACAATTGCTGAATGATCAACTTAGGACTTACCTCCTTAAAGAGCTGTGTCTAATTTAACATAAATAATAATATGGTATTAGATGTGGACACACATCACAATTATCATTTGAAATCAAAATTAAAAGAAGAAAATTTCACTCAAACATTTTTTTAGATCACTATTGGTCTTTAATGATGATTACGGTCTTCAATGAAGATTATATTCTTAAAAAATATATGTATTGACTTCACGTCCGACCTAGAAGGTTTACAATTTCCCCTGATATACCGGCTAGTGTCCTACCTTGAATTGTTAACAATTTACCCTGACCAATGTGTCCTACCTTGAAGTTAACAATTTACCCTGACCAATGTGTCCTACCTTGAACGGTTAACAATTTACCCTGACCAATGTGTCCTCCCTTGAACAGTTAACAATTTACCCTGACCAATGTGTCCTACCTTGAACAGTTAACAATTTACCCTGACCAATATGTGTCCTACCTTGAACAGTTAACAATTTACCTTGACTAATATGTGTCCTACCTTAAACGGTTAACAATTTACCCTGACCAATGTGTCCTCCCTTGAACAGTTAACAATTTACCCTGACCAATGTGTCCTACCTTGAACAGTTAACAATTTACCCTGACCAATATGTGTCCTACCTTGAACAGTTAACAATTTACCCTGACCAATGTGTCCTACCTTGAACAGTTAACAATTTATCCTGACCAATATGTGTCCTACCTTGAACAGTTAACAATTTACCCTGACCAATATGTGTCCTACCTTGAACATTTAACAATTTACCCTGACTAATATGTGTCCTACCTTAAACGGTTTACAATTTTCCCTGACATATCGTCCAGATGAACTCTTTGGATCCCAGTCAAGCCGTCCTTTATAGAAGTACTTGGTTTTCCTAGACAAACAAAAGCTTTAATAGACACACATGCTTTCTACATCATGCCTAAATGATATCAGTTTCTCTATATTAGTATGTCTGCCAATTCTGCTCGACTGTCCCGCCATATGATTTTTTTAAATATAGAAAATGGCATTATCACCTTCAAATGATTATTGCCTCGAGTTGATTTCGATGATCAAACATTTCCTCGATACATGGTTTTATTCATTTAAATTTTTGAATTATCCAATCATTTTCCACACAATTTTTCTCAGTGCTAAAGATAAATGTCTTGGTCTAATTTTTTTTCTTAAAAGTTTTTTTGTGTGCGATGCGTGTGCTTCAAGAAGACACAATAAGAAAGAGAAACTGGTAACACTATAAAAAAAAACTTAACATGCCGTACTTCAAAAGCTTATGATTAATGGGCAGTCTCAATTAGGCCACAAAGCAGGCAGACAAGGCAAGGCCTGGGCAGACAGGCAAGACATACTTACATAAAGGGGTCTACAATTTTCTCTGACATAACGCCCTGCATTTGTTGTGGGGTCCCAGTCAAGTCGACCATGCCAGAACAGGTCTGTTCTTTATAATTTAAACAAGAACACTAGGTCAAGATTTCAATACACATAAACAAAGGTATAAATTCTGTTCTCAAAATGTAAGGTCATCCATTAATTTGCTTTCCCCGTAACCAGACAGACGCAACCCAAACTGCCCTGACAATTTAAAAAAAAAATCAGATTCAATTTCACTATTGTTAGCTAATTGGTGTGTGTATGCAATCCAAACTGCCCTGACAGATATTCGTTATATCAGATTTAATTTCACTATTGTTAGCCAACTGTTAGCATTTCAAAGTCAGTTAATTTCAGATGTTTGGCCCACCAATGTTTTTTTTATCAGCAAGTCAATATTCTTTAAGGATGACCTAGTTTACAGAATTCTGGCATCTTGTACTGATAGTAAACAAATGTAAACAGCAGTTTTCATCTTTAATCCAATACATCTATTTACCAATATATTATGGCGAGGACAAAAATACTAAATTTTGTGATAATATGTGTTTTGGTTCTTTATCAAAAAGACTGTATAAATAAATAAATAAACATTAAACACAAAATTAACATTCATATTTCTGACTTCAATATTATGCAGTCACATCTTATTTTTCAGTAGATATTTACAGAAAATTAATTCACATTTTAATTTTTCTCTCTCATGTGTACATATATAACCATTCCTGTTTATAACTTAATTAAAAGGACATGTATACAATGACTTAAAATAGACCATTTACAAATTCCTGATTTGATTCTAAAATAATACATATTTTAAATGCCTTACATGAGTTATTTCCCTTACAGCAGGTAAAATTGAATCTGTTCCATACAAGAGCAACAGAAAACACAAAGAACTTTAGTATAATTTTCTAATATTTTCTTAGATATTGAACCTTGTAAAAGAATCAGAGAATAATTATATAGCAAATGGAAAATTTAAAATTTGCTACATTAAATTTTGCACACGTGGGAATAATATATGTTATTTTCATTGAACATTGCACAAAATGCTACCATTTGCCTGCATTAAAGGGAAATAACTCATATAAAAAAGTTATAAAATGCTTAATTTCAGAATCATGCTAGAAATATACAAATGGTCTGTTGTCCAGGTAACAAAAGAAGTAAATTTTACTAGATGTTTACAGTGTAGAGAGGGAAACTATGCTTTAACCAAACAAGTCTATCAGCCATCACTGAGCTCTTTAACTAGCTGCATATATATTAAAATAATGTATCATTCTATGAAATTTACTATCTTAATATTCCCATCTCCATTAATTACATAATACCTATGTTGTTTACATATATGTTACATAAAAGGATGTGGACACAAGTAAACATCAAAGGAAGTCTATCCATATATCAGGTAAAAAATCAAAAGGTAAGGAACAGTGGTTGTTTTTTTTGTTTTTTTTGTTTTTTTATCTTGCATTCTATGAAGGAAAAAAACATGTATATGCCACTTTCACAAATATTTCAGTTATGTTGTAATGGTCCTTTTTTTTTGGTGGAAGAAACCAGAATACATGGATAAAACCATTGACCTGCCACAAGTAACTGTCAGACAACATATAGTAGTAGTGGAAATCTTACAATCACTGCCACATGATCAGCACAAAATCACAAATTCTAATGAAGTCCATCAAAGAAGCATTCCAGCTTGTTTTTATTTGGCATGGTAGTTTTGCAGACAAAGATGCTAAATATGCGACAATGTTGAACGAATATGGATGCAAAATGATGACAATAGCCCACATGGTTTTTTGGTCCAGGTGAGGTAAAAAAACAACAGGATTTTTCAACACTAGAGGAAAATTTTTGGCAAGAATAACAGGGAAAAGAATCTTCTAAGTTCATTTCAAAAGTTCAAAGAACAGTCGGAGGTCATCAAAAGGTCAAAGGATATAAGTTCATTTAAAAAAATTCAAAGAACAACATAAGGTCAAAAAGGGTCAAAGGGTATTAAAATATAGAAACAAAATTTACCAATGTCAAAATAAAAGTTTGAAATCAGGGGTCAAAGGATATAAGAATGGTGGAATGCAGAAACAGATTCAAACTCAATTCAAGTCACAAGAACAGCCATTATCTTCACTAGTAAAATCTAAGTTTTGATTATATATATTTATTTAAATATGAAAAATCTAAGATTGTATGTTTTTGTATCTTTACCATCATTTATCATGAATTAAAACCGTGACAGGATTCAAAATGATATACTAGTTTAATATGTTTTCAAAGGAGAAATACACAAGTAAATAAATATAAAACACCTATTCATAG
Source organism: Bathymodiolus septemdierum (assembly GCA_963383655.1). NCBI lineage: Eukaryota > Metazoa > Mollusca > Bivalvia > Mytilida > Modiolidae > Bathymodiolus > Bathymodiolus septemdierum. The sequence continues at coordinate 70,537,559 of OY726525.1, forward strand.
TTCTATTTAAATTGTCACAAAAATATAGGAGATAGATAATAGAGGAATTTTTATGTGTAGGAAGAGGGAAGAATTGAAACAAGTCTGCTGAGAAAGACAGACAATTTGTTATTAATAAGACTGTGTTAAAGTGTTAACTACATACTTTGTCTTTTTAATCATTCTGTATGGCAATGTACCAAGAATTCTCTCCATCATGGCTAAATGTTCCTTATTATCATGTGTCTGTCAAAATAAAATCATGTCATACATAAATATTCTATTTCAAACAAACCTCTGATCAAAAAGACTGGAAATAGGTGTCTAAAGATACAACCTATTAGTTTTATCATGGGGGGGGGGGGGGTTAGTTTAATTTGTGGAGGAAACTTGAGTACCAACCAAGAGAAAACTCCTATCCTTCTATAAGTCACTGATAAACTTGATCACACCAAGATGATAAAAGTCTATGTTATTGACCACATGTTTATGTGATGGATGGATATATCTATATGAAAGTAATTCTTTATACCAATTTTTGTAGTACCCCCTTACTAATAGAAGGGTTTAAAATATTGTTTTTTACCTTGGGAAGGCAGTAAGAAATAAATATTAAATTTATTTGTATCAAAACAATATGCACAATTCCTTTTCATCATACTTAATATATAAACAAGGGCAACGCAAAGCGTGGCCTATCCCCTCGCCTAACAATTTGACCCTGTGACCTTGACCGTTGACCTTGAAAATCAATAGGGTTCCAGACTCTCATAAGGACTAAGTATGTACCAAGTTTGGTGAAAATCCATTGAATGATGTTGATTCTAGTGTTCACAAGGATGTCACACGTAAAAAATTTGACCCGGTGACCTTGACCTTTAACCTTGAAAATCAATAGGGTTCCAGATTCCCTTAAGGACTAAGTATGTACCAAGTTTGGTCAAAATCCATTGAAGGGTGTTGATTCTAGAGTGTTCACAAGGATGTCACATGGTAAAAATTTGACCTGGTGACCTTGACCTTTGACCTTGAAAATCAATAGGGTTCCAGATTATCTTAAGGACTAAGTATGTACCAAGTTTGGTCAAAATCCATTGAAGGATGTTGATTCTAGAGTGTTCACAAGGATGTTACGGAAGCGTTACTATATCCCTTCGCAACTTTGTTGGCGAGGGGATAATAAGGCTATGCCATTAAAGGTGTATGTTGGAGGTAGACAGGGATTTTATAGTTAAAACAAGGAAAGTTCTTATCCATTTATTTTGTGTTCATCACTTTATATCATAAAAAGGGGTTGTTGTGGTCGTATGGTAGTTGGATTTACAACTATCTATGCAATTAGTGCCTATCACCTCTAAAAGTTGTAAGTTCAAATCCCACTCATGGCGAGTTGTACTCGATACAACAAGATTTTTTAGCACTACTTACTTGAAATAATGTATAACCAGTGTACAATTCAAAAATAATACATCCTACACTCCAGACATCACAAGGTTGTGACCAGCCTAATTCTGTAAAATAAAGAAAACAATTAATAAAAATGCAAGGCTCGGTAATGTACATATTATGCAATATTTCAAATATATGTACTGGACAAACTTTTAAATATATTTAACTTTGTTACTATGGATACCTGTATCAGAGATGATTCTGGTTAAAAAATAATATAACTGAAAATCAACGAAAAATAGCTGAAACAATCTTTCAAATAGGTCCATTTTGACATGTAAATTTCTGATTTTTTTCCCAGAGGAAAATAGCTGTAATCAGTTGAAAGAAATCATCTCTGCAGTGTACTAACAGTTAATATATGCTTAAAATTGTAAAAGTTGCTATTTCGTAATATCTGTAAAAACAACAAAACAAAGACCTCTTCTGGAAAACCTCCATCTTATAAACAAAGAGTTAACCTCCATCTTCTGAACAAAGAAAGGACAATGACATAGAAGTAATGAATGACAATATAAATATGGACAGGACAATAGCAGGGTCAGAGATATGTTAGTAGTTAACTGACTAATAACAAATAATGATATGAAATGAATAAAGTAAGGAGGAAGAAAGGCACAACATATAAAGGGAAATAACTCTAAAAAGTACTTGAAATTTCTGACTGTTGTTATTTCTCTCGATGTGTACAATTCATTTACATCCAATTATCCATTGTGACAGGGCAAACTTGATATGGACGATTCATGGTCCAAATTAATGTACAAAATACAAATAATTTTTTTTTTTATAAATTTAGGCTACAATGTGACTACAAGGTTTTGATACCAAAATATGAACCCTGACATGACCCCTTACAGGAAGTTGGCAAAGCTATTGACTGTGATAAATACCTAATATAACTTCTGGTGATCTATAATGTCTAGTTGATACTATCGTACTGTGATGTTCATGGTCAAATGTTGCTGAGCCAAAGTCTATTAACTTAATATCTGTACATTTTACTGTTCGTTCATCTCTTTTCTACAAGCATACAATACAAAATGGTTATCGGTAGTCAGATTTAAAAATCTATGTGAAATTTTATTATGGTTACCGATGTCACATAGAAATTGATCTAAAAATCTAAGGGAAATGTAATTTACTATGCTAACTTAAAATGTAATTCTGACATGATCTAAATTTAGCAATAGCATTGATATTCAAGGTCTAGAATCCTTTTCTACTGCAATCCTATATTAAAAGAGTACTATGATAGTTATGGGGCCGTTGAGGTCGTGATCGTATGGCAGTTGGATTTACAACTACCTATGATATCAGTGCCTATCACCACAAAAGTTGTAAGTTTGAATCCCGCTAATGGCGAGGTGTATCTGATAAAACATTATGTGATAAAAGTTGTCATTGACTTGTGGCAGTTAGGTGGCTATCTTCGGTTTCCTCCATCAATAAAACTGACCGCCACGATATAACTGAAATATTGTTGAAAGTGGTGTTAAACATCATAACCCTAACCCTAGACAGTAGTCTTCCTCTTACAAGGCCATATTACAGATCAATACAATGAGATAGTAAAATACTACTAAATTGACTGCCTCAAAAAGCAATCTCTCTTGTGAGGCTACTTTATTTATTTCAGAGGTGCTCTTATAGGATTGATTTTTTGGTGTTTAACGCCACTTTCAGCAATATTTCTGCTATATCATGGCGACCAGTTTTAGTGGTGGAAGAAACCGGAGAGAACCACCGACCATGGGCAAGCAACTGGTAAACTTTATCACCTGCGGCTGGGAGTCGAGGGCACCCTTTTTTGTAATTTACAAAGCAGGGCACGAACCCACGCTATATTGGTGATAGACTTGTATGAGTTGTTAGGTAATCCAACTACCTAACTCATTGAGCCACCCAGGGCCCTTACTCTTATAAGAGGGGGAATACTGTATCACAATCTAATTTCATTAAACAACTTTGAAATTATTACCCTCTTACTTAAATTAACAGTGTCAGGAACCAAAAGATATGACCTGTATGTTGCTACAAATACCATTGTGCTAAAAATAATTTACATGAAAATTGCTCGAAGAAAACTAAAAATAGCACAAAGAAATCAGCTGTCAACAGAAGACAAGTAGGATGGATGGACAGATGGACAATGTCATCACCCTTTACAAGTTGGCATTCATACAAGAACACCACATTATCATGAAAACAAAGTTTGAACAGTGATGGTCAACAATTCCACACAATATCAATAACACGAACAATCACCTCTCACCCTCAAACAATTGAACACAAAAAAAGATCATGGAAAATTTATGCAATTGATCTTTTTCACATTGTTTATAGCTAGATCAGTGTTACGAAAAGAAAGTTTAAACAGTAACAGGTCCTCCAATATTAACAAAATGAACAAAAACCTCTCATCTTAACTCGCTGAACACAACAACAAACAAAAAAAGAGCACGACATTGATGTTGGAAATCTAGGTATATTTACGTATCACAAGACTGATATAGTTCTTGGATGTAAAATACAGTCAAACATGTTTTAAGAGGTCACCTTTAGGACAAAGAAAAAGTGGTCTTTTAAGAGAGGTGACCACTTAAAAGAGGTTCTATTCATATGAAATTTTCCCTGACAGGACAAGAAACATGTGACCTTTTAATACAGGTGACTACTTAATAGAGATGATCATATGAGCAGGTTTGACTTTATAAGCCAATAGATTTCCATATATTGACTGAACTATTAATTTAAGATGGACTAAAAGTCTTTAAAGTAAACAAATTGTGACCATGAGTATTTATCAAACAGGAAGTCTTTCCTTCAACACAGGAAATATACCAGGGATGCTTGTTTGATTTTTACCTGATTACATAATCAAATTTAACACCTTATAACAAAATAAAACAAGAATGTTGACAAATTGCCAATTATCTCTGTTTGATAGCCAGAATGTACAACTGTTATGTGTTAAACATGATATAATGATCAAGCTGTTTCTTTTGTGTGAGGAAACTTAAACAAGTGATGAAATCAAATACAGATTTAACAATGAGGAAAAATCTCATTCAATGTACTGGTGTAACTAGTACTAGACAAATAACAAAATATACATCACACGACATGAATTAACTGAAAGGTTCTGGTATCACCATGTTATGTATTTACTATTTACCACATTGTCATGGCAACTACAAAAGATTACCGTAATTGTTAGTGTATACTTTTGTGTACAATACTCACCATGCACAAAAAATCTACTTCAATAATAAAAGTTGAGCAAAACAAAATTGTGCAGATAACAGTAATATAAGATTGTTCTGCCTTCACATTCATAAAATGTTGGCTTAACTAGAGGCTCCCAGGAGCCTGTATAGCTCACCTGGGTATAATAACATCAGTCAATAAAACTTGATAACTTCGGTAAAAAACATTAACAAATGTAGCCTTCGTCATTGCAGACCCCCTTCTACAAAAAAATTTGGGCAGGGGTTCCCCCTTTAATGTAAGTTATCAAAATTGCTGTAAAAAAAATATTTATGTCAATGATTCTCAAAATTTAGCTTTTCCTACTTCACATTTTGTAATAGAGTTACTTCCCTTTGATTATTTGAGTAACCAAAATCAGTGAGTCAACAAAAAAATGCATTTCAAGAGGAATAATTTCATCCCCCCTTTTTTCTATTTTTAGCTTGGCGGCCATCTTGGTTGGAAGTCGGGATCACCGGACACAATTTTGGATCATTCCACAAAAGTTTGATTGCAATTGGCCCAGTGGTTTCTGAGGAGAAGATTTTTATGTGAATTTCCCATAGGGTCCTATGTTAAGCTAAGTTCAGCTGTGGGGGCCATCTTGATCGAAGGGCCGAACCGCCGGACACATTTTTGGAAGAGAACCATCCAATGACTATTTCATCAAAATTTTGTTCTTATTGAGCAAATGGTTTCAGACAAGAAGATTTTTATGGGAATTTCTCATAGGGTCCTATGTTAAATTAAGTTCGGCTGTGGTGGCCATCTTGGTCGGTGTTCTGAAATGCCGGACACAATTTTGGAAGAGGACCACCCAAGAATCATTTCAGCAAAGTTTGGTTGAGATTGGCCTAGTAGTTTCAGAGGAGAAGATTTTTTAAAAATTTCATCCCCCCTTTTTTCTAATTTGCACAATCGGTCAAAATAGGCAAAAGTTCAAAGTTCATAAAAAACCCTGTAATATATGTTAAAAAGCTCATCATTATGCTTATACAGTTCAAATTTGGGCACTTTCTGGCTTAAAATAGAGCAGTTTTGGCCATTTGAAGGAATTTCTATTTTTAGTAATGGTGGCCATCTTGGATACAGTACAGCGCTGATGGACACAATTTTGAAAAGGGATCACCCAAGGATCATTTCAGCAAAGTTTGGTTGAGATTGGCTCAGTAGTTTCAGAGGAGAAGATTTTTTTGTTAATTTCATCCCCCTTTTTTCTATATTTAGCTTGGCAGCCTTCTTGGTTGGAAGTCGAGATCACCGGACATAATTTTGGAAGGGGGCCATCCAAGGATCATTCCACAAAAGTTTGGTTGCAATTGGGCCAGTGGTTTCTGAGGAGAAGATTTCTATGTGAATTTCCCATAGGGTCCTATGTTAAGCTAAGTTCGGCTGTGAGGGCCATCTTGATCGAAGAGCCGAACCGCCGGACACATTTTTGGAAGAGAACCATCCAATGACTATTTCATCAAAATTTTGTTCTGATTGAGCAAATGGTTTCAGACAAGAAGACTTTTATGGGAATTTCCCATAGGGTCCTATGTTAAATTAAGTTCGGCTGTGGCAGCCATCTTGGTCGGTGTTCTGAAATGCCGGACACAATTTTGGAAGAGGACCACCCAAGAATCATCTTGGATACAGGAGGGCGCTGACGGACTCAATTATGAAAGGGGACCACCTAAGGATCATTTCAGCAATGTTTGGTTGAAATTGGTTCAGTAGTTTCAGAGAAGATTTTTTTTTAATTTCATCCCCCCTTTTTTCTAATTTGCATAATCGGTCAAAATGGGTAATGGAATTTACTTCAAAATTGCAGGGTAGGTAGATCTTGATGTGCTGATCATTTTTACCCTATGTCAGATTTTTGATATTATTAACGGTTTTTGAGTTATTACCCAAAACCGGCAATTTTACCATATGTTCTATTTTTAGTAACAGCAGCAATGTTGGTTGGTGCACAGCATCACCGGACACAATTTTAAAACTAGACATCCTAGTGATGATTCAGACCAAGTTTGGTTTCCATTGGTCTAGTACTTTCAGAGGAGGAGATTTTTGTAAAAGTTTACGACGTACGACGGACGCCAAGTGATGGCAATAGCTTACATGACCCTTTGGGTCAGGTGAGCTAAAAAAGGATAGAAAACAACAATAACAATAAAAAGTACTTAAGTAGTAAAATATCCTTACCTTTTTAGGATTATAAACAGTAGTAAAATATCCTTACCTTTTTAGGATTATAAACAGTAGTAAAATATCCTTACCTTTTTAGGATTATAAACAGTAGTAAAATATCCTTACCTTTTTAGGATTATAAACAGTAGTAAAATATCCTTACCTTTTTAGGATTATAAACAGTAGTAAAATATCCTTACCTTTTTAGGATTATAAACAGTAGTAAAATATCCTTACCTTTTTAGGATTATAAACAGTAGTAAAATATCCTTACCTTTTTAGGATTATAAACAGATGTAAAGTCTGAATTTACAAACAAAATATTTTCTGGTTTTAAATCTGTATGAGTAAGATGATTTTCATGTAAAACTGTAAAAGAGAATAGGTAATTCGTTTAATGATTGTAATCTAAATTAAAAAAAAACCACATAATTAATATTCATTTTGACCTAAACTATTTTTTTTAGGAAAAAGAATACAGGTCCTAAATAATGTCATTTATTAAAACTATGGTATTTTCACTCATAGATTCTGGTTACCCTGTTTAGGTCCTTTGGCTTACTTGCTCTCAAAGACATGTAAATTATTTGGCATTCCAATATTTTCGCTATGAGAGTACCAAATGAAGTTTTTTTCAGAATAAAATATCTACGTTTTTTTTTCTCTCTCCCAACTTTCTCTAATTAAATCTTTCACGATATTTTGCTTACCAAGCTAAAACATGAAATTAAAATGACAAGTTTAAAAATATTGAGAAATCGATACTTCACAGTTAATTTATATATCTACACAATCATGATTCATGAATCTTTGGAGAGTGAAACGTGGGTAAACCGAACTCTGAATAAAACGGAATCTTGTAAAAACTGAACTTTAAATAGGATCCTAACGTAGGAAATCTGTATTAACTTAACCTGTATAAACTGACCTCCTGTCTATTGCGAACACAAAAGTTGGTTCCAAGGAAACTTGGCTTAAACAGGTTTCAGTGTATACACAAAAACAACCAGAGGAAACAAGATAAATATTATGATGACTACACAGGTACTTACAGTTAACAGCATAACATAACTGGTATGCTATGTGTCTAACTTGATCTAGAGGATATGGCACATAATGGTTATCTTTCTGTAAGACAAATACCACATCATATATAATATAGCAAGTAAAACAAAATTAGCTGAAGACTCACAAATACCCTATATTGCATATTTATCTATAAAAAAAAAAAAACACTTTTTGAGAGTGCTTAATGACAAATGAACAAATTTTCATGGCAAGATCAAGTTGCATTTAAATGAAATGATGATGACGTCCACTTTGAACTAGACCAACATGATTAGTTGGTTGTAGACATGTTGCTCCACTCATACACATTATCTTGATATTCCAACCAGTTTTTATGCTTATTTCTTAATGCTAGTTCACTGAAACAACAGTTTGGTTGGTGGTAGACATGTTGCTCCACTCATACACATTATCTTGATATTCCAACCAGTTTTTGTGCCTATTTCTTAATGCTGTCACTGTAACAGTATTTAAATTAACTTGTTCTTGCCATGATATAGCTGAAAAATTGTTGAGTTGGCATTACAACAATCATTCACTCAATCACTCTCAAGGCAAGAAAGCTAACATTACATCACTCATGTGGTTAAATGCTTGTCTGTTTGTATAAAAATTTATATTGAAAACATATAGCAATGGTATTTCAATCCACTAATAAATGTGAATAAAAAGAATACAGTGAGAGTATATAAGCAGTAAAAAACTTTAAAACTGGAATAAAAAGTCAATGAAAAGATTACTATTATTACTTCTTTTATACTGACTGCAAAGATTGTTATTTTTCTTAATACTTTTTTATACTGAATGGAAACTGTTATTTTTCTTCAGACTTTTTATAAATATTATACAGAAGAAATCTCCTTTCATATAAACATGTCTATAGCCTGTAAATTAAGGCTTAAGACGAATACTAAATTATTAATTTTAAAAAAAACATTGAAATGGAAGTACAAAATGTACTTGTTCATTATATACTGTGGTATACCAATTTTCGTGGATTTGGTGGATAGCATAAAACAATTATATTAAAAATGAAACAAAAGTGTGTCACCATAAATATATGTACGAACTATAGTAAGGAGTCCACAAATTTACATATTCACGAAAAGTTTTATTTTTCCCCAAACAATGAAAATTGGTCTCCACGTAATGAATTCACAGTAACTACAAAATTGCAAATGTGTCTAAATTAAAATATATATGTAGAATAACATCAGTTTTGAAGGTTGAGACAGACTTTATCTCTTATATCACAGTGAGTCCCACAGTGATAATGTATGTCAAGATTTTCAAAGCTTGACGTTATTGTTTTTATCACCACTATCATAATGTGCTTCAACGTCACACTGACAGATAATTTTCAGTATCAGCGTGAGTTTGTTGATGCTGCCAATATAACTCGGTGAGATCAAAGCAAAAATATCCAAATTACCGATATATCTCAATACTTACCAAAAAGTCAAATACACTAAGACCTAACATATCAAAGGCTATACACATATGACCATGATAATCAAACCATTCCATCATTTGAACACATAGGCTGAAAAGAAAAGAAGAAGACAAATTTTACTTACTGTTTCCTGAGAAATTCAGTATAAAATTGATTAGTGAAAAACTATTACTAATTAAAAATGTTTGGATAGGGGTAGATTTGGAGGGTCACTCTGAATACAGGAAACCAAACAAAAATCATGGATGGTACAGGACAGACACACACTGTATAACACAATAATCTTGAAAACAGACAAACTTGTGTGTCAATACAACAGAAAATAAATCCAATCAGAATAAATTTTTTTACAATAAATCTTTTTTTTAAGTTTTTATATTTCTGACAAATACTAACTAAAAAGAATTATTACTTTATGATAGATTTAGGGTCTCTGATTTGTCAATTTAATGCCAGATGTTCTTCTATATAAAGCTGTATTGCTTGGGTAGTACTAAAAATAAAATTATAAAAGGTCATATTGTTTGGTTATCTTTTGTTTTTATTATGCAGTAGGTCGATATACTTTTATCTGGTCAATAAATCATTGTATTGACCTTATCAAAGGGATTGTCATTTTTATCTCTAAAAATGAATTCATTGACTGGACAGCTATATCATGGCATTAAATATAGACAGGGCAAACTTTAATGCTGTTGTAGAGATAAAAATAGTTCATTGAAATATGCTGATATACAGAATTCAAGGTTGCTTTTGACGGAAAAACATTTGTAATATTCTACGTCAAAAAGGGCAATAACTCCTTCAAAAACGGTCCGTTGTTTGTTTGATGGTGTTTAATGCCCTTTTCAGTTTTATTGGTGGAGGAAACCGGAGGACCCGGAGAAAATCACAGACCTGTCACAAGTCACTGACAAACTTTATCACATAATGTTGTCCCTGATCAAAAACGGTCCAATCAAAATGCCTAACAATATGTGATTCCCCATATGGTAATAAGCAAACATGCAAAGTTTAAAGGAATTCCCCTTAAAAATGTAGGAGTTGTGTGTACAAAGTTTAAAGGAATTCCCCTTAAAAATGTAGGAGTTGTGTGTACAAAGTTTAAAGGAATTCCCCATAAAAATGTAGGAGTTGTGTGTACACAGTTTAAAGGAATTCCCCTTAAAAATGTAGGAGTTGTGTGTACAAAGTTTAAAGGAATTCCCCATAAAAATGTAGGAGTTGTGTGTACAAACTTTTGTGATGGACATGATACAAACACAACATATCTCTCCCCATTCCACAGGGTGCCCCTGGTTCACAGTTAAAATAATATTACAGTGATAATATATACCACATGTTTTTTTTTTAGTATTAGTTCAAACAGTCAAGAAAACAACATTAGCACTAGGTGACAACTGACCTATGATACATGAGTAAGACTGACTTAGTGTGTCGGGGTGATGATACATTCTAATTGGACAATTGTTTAGATTGCTGTCTTTCATTATTATACAAATAGAATCTTCCACGAGTGTTTCAAGTCCTACCCCTACAGTGATAGTGGAACAGTCTAAAAGACTATAGTAATTATTATTTTTTATCAGTGATAGATTCTTCCTCTCTGATCTAAGAAGAAGAAGAAACTGGTAAAGGCTGCTAACAAACACAATAACAGTTTTATGGGAACACTGTAAATTCTTATATGCTTGAATATTTCACCTAATTTTATACCAGATAAATTAACCAATTTAACCTCGTCACATTTTTCTTCCTGTCCCAAACAATAGCCTAGATTTCTATCACCTTCTATTGTTGTTATTTATGTGTTTTGAGGTTTGCCAAAGGGGAGATTGGTTATAATGTCAACCAAATTAGCAAATACTATTAAATTTTCTCGACTTATGTTAATAAACATTAGAGAAAAGCTAAGAAGTATTCAAGAATGTGTTAATAAACATTAGAGAAAAGCTAAGAAGTATTCAAGAATGTGTTAATAAACATTAGAGAAAAGCTAAGAAGTATTCAAGAATGTGTTAATAAACATTAGAGAAAAGCTAAGAAGTATTCAAGAATGTGTTAATAAACATTAGAGAAAAGCTAAGAAGTATTCAAGAATGTGTTAATAAACATTAGAGAAAAGCTAAGAAGTATTCAAGAATGTGTTAATAAACATTAGAGAAAACCTAAGTATTCAAGAATGTGTTAATAAACATTAGAGAAAACCTAAGAAGTATTCAAGAATGTGTTAATAAACATTAGAGAAAAGCTAAGAAGTATTCAAGAATGTGTTAATAAACATTAGAGAAAACCTAAGAAGTATTCAAGAATGTGTTAATAAACATTAGAGAAAACCTAAGAAGTATTCAAGAATGGACAATCCAGAGAAATGTTCATGATGGCTGTTTTTTCAATTTCTTCAGACAAGGTGTGCTTAAACACTTAAAACAGAAGATCCAATACAATGTATTTGATTTTTTTCTACTTACTATCTTCCCTCAGGATCTTTTTCTCGTATTTTTTCTAGAACATTTATTTCTAGTTTGGCAGCCTCTCTGTATTTCTCTATGTTTTTGATGATTTTCAAGGCTATATGTTCTTGGTTTCTGTAAAACAGATTAGTACATATGAATACTAGTATTATGTAGTGATAATAGGGGCTGTAGTGGTTGTGATTGCATGGTAGTTGGATTTACAACTACAAAATGTACCTATGCAATCATTGCCTATCACCACTGATGTTGTGAGTTCGAATCTCGATCAAGGCGAGGTGTAAAACATTAAGTGATAAAATTAGTCAGTGAATTACGACAGGTCGGTGGTTTTCTCCAGGTCCTCCGGTTTCCTCCAACAATAAAACTGACTGCCACGATATAACTGAAATATTGTTGAAAGTGGTGTTAAACACCATCAAATAAACAAACAATAGGTGATTGTTTGTTAAATTGCCAGCGTTTTGTGGTGTTTTGGTAGTGATATAATAGTCAGACGAAAGTGAATTTCAACAGGGTTACATTGTTAGTACTGTATATTGTGAATAAGTTATTTCTTGAGGAGATAATTATGATCCGTGCTTAGTAGCTAGGCCGAAATATTGAGCTTTACCCAACAAGGGATCAAACCTAGGATACATGATACCCAGTTCTTTATATGAGAAACCTGGCATCACACCAAAAACAGGGTTTGAAATCGGAAACAAAATTATCGCCCAGAATACCCCTGTTTCAGTGAGAGAAATGTAATATTTTGTATTGTTGCGACTATTGTGTGCCATATTTTTCTCTCCTCTATTTATATCAAGGTCTACCAGAATATATATGTTTTATTCACTCATTTTCTTCTTTGTTCTTTCACTAGTCATTTTTGATAATTACAGTGGAACCTGTGCAATCCGACACCTGAGTTTTCCCGACATCCTGTGACATTCGACAAAATATTATGGTCCCAAAGTATATCTGTTAAATAAAATAAAACAAGGGTACTCCGACACATTTCCCTGGTCCCTTGGTGTGTCAGATTAGACAGGTTCCACTGTACTCATTTTCCCCCATAAGATGTGCCTCATTTAGTCCTTATCCCTCGATTTCCTCAGATATGTCTTTTTTTATATATACATTGTACATTGTATCTACCAATATGATACTCCATATGTATTGCCAATAAGCAATCTACCTCGTAATTAAAATTAGATCTGCACACTTGCTCCCTATATTCTATCGGTTTTTTTTTGGTCACCGCGTGTGTAGTTCTAAGGACACCCTCTTAAGGGTCGTGTCAAGGGTCAGCATGAATTCATTATCTGAAATTTATATTAGCCAATCAGAAATAGAATTGACTTCGCAGAACCGCTTTCTCCGTGTCTTCGGTGTTGCTTAAAAAAACATGTCAGCCTCCATGTGATATGACATTGACAGCGCTTCAACAGATATTTTACCACGATTTGGCATCAATGAGTTGAAACAGTAGCATAGAACAATACTAGAATGACTCATCGACAAAAAATATTGTATGGCAGTATTACCAACTGGTTTTAGAAAGTCACTGCCGTTTGGTAAATCGACAACTAACAAAAACAACAAACGACCAAACGATCGTACACTGTCCACTTCATGACTTATAGCCTTGATGCAAGATAAAGTTGAGGGAATGTCGAAAATATCAGATATGAAAACAGCTTATGCAGGTCATTAATACATTAATATGAAACAGGCGTCGCCGGAAAGCTTGCAAAACCGGTATCAAACATGACTACTCGGCAATTTCCCCTACACTAGGTGTAGCGAGAATGGCCGAGTAGTTACGATTGGACCGGATGCTCTTCGATACCATTCGTAAGTTCTCAAGGGTTCTCGAAAAGCGGTAACCCGGATGTGTTGAAACTTTTTCATAGGCAGTGTATGGATGATAAGGATTTCTGTTTTAGTCAAAGTAAATGGTATTCTAGTCAAAGTAAATGGTATTCGTCATTATTCCTTTATTGATTTAATTTTACCATGCTTCAGTCATAAATAGCTTGCTTTGAGAGCTTATTATGCTTTATTATTACCCATTAACGATTTGAAAAAGAGAGGGGCTTGTCATTTTTTTTGCAAGATGATATGGTTTCAAAGGTAGTTGGTCAAATTGCCCCCAAATTTAAAAAAATAAATAATGATAGTTATTATTATTTATTATTACTATTATTATTAGTTTTGACAACGAAAAAAATTCTGTAGAGCTCCAGATAATCTTCAAGTCCAAAGGGTAATTACCCCCTACTTTTGAAAATGATGCGTATCTGCATATTTCCTTTGCACTGTTGTACTCTCTACTTCAGAAAAGATTGCTTACATGTACACTTTTAAAATGATGTTGGACACAAGTGTTATTCAATAAACACAGGATGCAAGTGAAATGTATATCTCTGTTTAATTTGACACGATTGTGTCATATTTATTAATAAAATGTAGTAAATATTTTTTTTTTTGCTCGTCGACTTCGGCAGTTTTCACAGCCGTATTGATAATGTCATCAATGATTCCTTTAACTATACTGTCACTAGACACAGATGAAACTGTCGGGAACTTTTAAAAAAGTATATAATTTTCCGTAGTGCGCTTATTCATGTTCTTGCTCATTTTCAACGAACAATGTGTTCCCAAATTCACTTTCGTTTTAGTTCTTAACTAAACCGCATTTATTTGTAATATTGACCGCGATTGGATGATTTATCCTAAACATCCAATCAGATCTCTTTTGACATCGATGCTTAGAAAGGCAAACATTCGGTACCCCTGGGATGTATACACTTTCTCTTTCGAAAAGTATAAAGAGAAGTAATTACGGGGAATTTCTCAGTCAAAAATGTATTGTTTATGTACACGATGTATTATCGTCAACAGCGTACAAGTACGCTCCAAATTTGGAAAGTTTGCTTGCACAGCAATATGTATGCGTAAATGTACACTCTGATCTGATAATACATGCATTTTTACTCGTTTTCATAGCGTAAAAAACGCAATTACGCAGCTTATCTGGAGCTCTGCTGTACATGTAAACATTGTTTAATTGTTGTTTAACATTTATTTCTGACGTATAATGATGTGTTGTATCACTTGTGAATGTATGTTGTGTTTATATAATGATAAACTTAGTGGTTTATGGTAATAAAGAATTGAATAATAACAAGTCTGTCTGTAATAATTAATGTCTTCTTTTAATCAAGCATTTCTTTGTAAAGTATAGATGCAGTGTTTGTGTAATAATTAATTAGCAGTCTGATTAGTTTTTTTGTTTGTTTGAAGCCGACATCAAGGAGACCCAAGCCAATGATATATATTCTTGCTATTGCAATAAAAACTTTTTGGGAAGCCATAATTAAGCTTGCCCAAGCTGGTAATGAAATTATATAAATCTGCTATCATTATAATTTCAACAAATGACATGCTAAGTTGGATTTATAGTCTTTGGTATAATCGATCTGGACTCAAACCCACGATCTACCGCACTCGAGGGGAGCAATATAAAAATATTGATCTCGAGTTAACTGGCCTATAAAAGCAATTATGATGTAATCACGTTTGGTCGGATCTCTCATGATTTTTTTTAATGAAAACAGAGGGAAAAATTATTGTACATAACTCGATTTTATGTTCAAATTAATTTCTTCATTATTTTAATTAATGGGGGAGATTTTGATTAATGTGGGGGCGATATTGACGGGGGCGATTTGACTTGCATTTGTTTCAATTTAGCCTTTAGGCTCTTAATTCTTAATAAAAACAAAGAAAAGAAAATAAAGTATGCAGGAAATAATTGTAGAAGACCATACATTATATAGTACTTTTCAGGTCCATTTAAGTACACTGTCTGCAATTCACTTCATATATATGTCAAGCGAGAACCACATTGATGTTGTTTAACACTACTTTCAACAATATTTCAGTTATATAATGGAGGTCAGTTTTATTGGTGGAGAACCCGGAGAAAACCATGACCTGTCGCAAGTCACTGACAAACTTTATCACATAATGGTGTACGCCTCACCCTGATCGAGATTTGAACTCACAACATCAGTTGTGATAGGCACTGATTGCAGAGGTAGTTGTAAATCCAACTACCATACGATCACCGCCACAGCGGCCCCAGATCCACATTGAAAGTGGAGTGAATATAGCAATGTTCATGTACTTAGTTTGAGATGAAAATATGGATACATGTGCCACAGCATAAAGATACAATGTACACATGTGCCAACTCTTGTATATAAAATTAAATAAGAAATGTTCTGTCGTTTACACATAATAACATATACAAATTTTACCAACTGCAAATATTTGCACAAACTGTACATCAAGCAAGGATTTTTATACAACTGCAAAAAAAAATTACATCCATAAGGTTACTTTTGCTTTATTTCTAATTTTCTATATGCATTGTATTTTTTTGGGATGAAGACGTGGATGGCATACAAGACAGCATTCAAAAAGTGGTTTTCATATTTTGGTGAACTGAGGTCAATTTGTCCATCTGCCACGAGTTCTTCTTGTATTGAGGTTTAGAAGACTTGAAGATACTGAATTTGAAATCAACAGACAAAAGAGAAATAAACATTAAGTTAAGAATTTCAAAAGTTTCTAATGAAGTAGAAATTGCAATGACATGGTTGGTAGATGATCTAAATGACCTGAGAACTTTCCGAGGACTATTATACTGTAATTCTATAATAGATGCAATGCATCAAAGATTTACACATGTATACATAACTTCCAGAATGTTCAGATGTTTTCCCTTAAATTATATATCATTTTCTGCTAGAGATTTGCGTCAGTTAACTTCGGGTGTTATTTCTGTTTGTATGAAGAAAAGGCCACATATTACACAAATATTGCTTCTTATTTACTTCTTTCTTGGCATATCAGAGGTCGCTTAAATTGCATGCTTTTGTTATTTCATTTCTTCAAGCGACAAACATGGGCGCAGACATTTTATTTTCATTAACCATTCGGAGTGTATCGGGTGCGTTCGAAAATGCATGTGCTTGTCAATTTTCTTCATGAGTTTGTAGAAAAATCGTTGATTGGTCAGTTTTAATGTATTCATGCTGATCCCTGACGTGACCCTTAACGGGATGTCCTTGGATCTACACACGCGGCGACAAAAAAAAAAAACCGATAGAAAATAGGGAGCAAGTGCGTAGATCTAATTTTAATTAGATTGAACAATAATTTAGTCAAAATTCTCCTTCCAATAACACGATGCAACCAAGGTGAGAGCAGAGAAATAAATTGTTTATAGATAAATCATTAATAACTGTGTGGCCTTATAACATACACACAAGTCTGTTTACATGTTACAATAATCATGCTATGCTTTGTCTCTGATCAAAAATCTTAATAATGACTGAAAATTGAATCCTTAATGGGCTTTTTTTTGTAATTATTTTCTCTGAAATTCACAACCAAGTAATAAAAGGTTTTAAATTCCTGTTTGATTAAGACGATAACTGGAATATACCGGTTTGAATTTTGATTAAGATGATAACTGGAATATACCAGTTTGAATTTTGATTAAGATGATAACTGGAATATATCGGTATCAATCTCCTGTATCTTGATTTGACAAGATCAATACAACAAACTTCAATGACCCCAGACTGTTTTTACATGATATAATTACTATCTTATCTAGAACTACATTTTAGGAGATTTCCCCCCTACTTTAAAACCACTTTAAACTTCGAGTAGAAAATTTGATGAATGCCTAAGACCATCTATCAATGTTTTTTGGTTTGCTGTATCTGTACCCCTACCAATATCAGAGATTCTTGATACTCACCAAAGTTTTTAAATTTTAGATTCTTACAATGGTGAGACTTTTCAGAAATTTCTTCTGGACTGATCAAATTTAATTGCTACAAATATCCCTAAATATATGACTGGCCTCATTTTCTGTACCACTGGCATCAATATATTTGTTTATCCTCATCAACATGACTGGCCCCTTATTTGTACTCCATCAACATGACTGACCCCTTATTAAAAAGTTATTTATACCCCCATCAACATGACTGACCCCCCCATCTGTACTCCAACATGTCTAGCCCCTATCTGTACCCCCATCAACATGACTGACCCCTTATTTGTACTCCATCAACATGTCTATCCCCATTATCTGTACTCATCAACATGTCTAGCCCCCTTATCTGTACCTCAACAAGATGACTGGCCCCTTATCTGTACCCTGTCAACATGACTGACCTCTATTTATACCCCCATCAACATGACTGACCCCTCATCTGTACTCCATCAACATGACTGACCTCCTATCTGTACCCCATCAACATGACTGACCTCCTATCTGTACCCCATCAACATGACTGACCCCTCATCTGTACCCAATATAACTGCTGTCCCCTTATCTGTACCCCCATCAACATGACTGGCCCCTTATCTGTACCCCCATCAACACGAGTGCCCCCTCACCTGTACCCCCATCAACATGACTGCCCCATTATCTGTACCCCCCATCAACATGACTGGCCATTAATCTGTACCTCCATCAACATGACTGGCCCCTAATCTGTACCCCCATCAACATGACTAATCCCTCACCTGTATCCCCATCAACATGACTGGCCCCTTATCTGTACCCCCATCAACATGACTGACCCCTCACCTGTACCCAATATAACTACTGTCCCCTTATCTGTACCCCCATCACCATGACTGGCCCCTTATCTGTACCTCCATCAACATGACTGTCCCCTCACCTGTACCCCCATCAACATGACTGGCCCCTTATCTGTACCCAATATAACTACTGTCCCCTTATCTGTACCCCCATCAATATGACTGCCCCCTCAACTGTACCCTCCATTAATATGTCTTTTTTCATAACTGATTGATTTACCATGTTTACACATACACCCAGGATCAGTGATAAAACCTGAGAAAGAATGCAGGAAACATACTTATTTCTGTTTTGATAACAGTCTCCATGGCAACCACAACTAATTCTTGTGCAATTGACCTCAGTTACCTTGTAAGGGAAGCTGATTGGCTCTCAATTTTATATACATTGTACCAGTACAAGTATATGAAGATATATTTAACCTTTCTTTTTTATGAAGGACAGCTTGACATGCTGGTACATAAGAACAGTGGCATTTTAACTATATATATACACAGCTATCCTATCATTTCTAGATGTTAATTAGAACAGTGGCATTTTAACTATATATATACACAGCTATCCTATCATTTCTAGATGTTAATTAGAACAGTGACATTTTAACTATATATATACACAGCTATCCTATCATTTCTAGATGTTAATTAGAACAGTGGCATTTTAACTATATATATACACAGCTATCCTATCATTTCTAGATGTTAATTAGAACAGTGGCATTTTAACTATATATATACACAGCTATCCTATCATTTCTAGATGTTAATTAGAACAGTGGCATTTTAACTATATATATACACAGCTATCCTATCATTTCTAGATGTTAATTAGAACAGTGGCATTTTAACTATATATATACACAGCTATCCTATCATTTCTAGATGTTAATTAGAACAGTGGCATTTTAACTATATATATACACAGCTATCCTATCATTTCTAGATGTTAATTAGAACAGTGGCATTTTAACTATATATATATACACAGCTATCCTATCATTTCTAGATGTTAATTAGAACAGTGGCATTTTAACTATATATATACACAGCTATCCTATCATTTCTAGATGTTAATTAGAACAGTGGCATTTTAACTATATATATACACAGCTATCCTATCATTTCTAGATGTTAATTAGAACAGTGGCATTTTAACTATATATATATACACAGCTATCCTATCATTTCTAGATGTTAATTAGAACAGTGGCATTTTAACTATATATATACACAGCTATCCTATCATTTCTAGATGTTAATTAGAACAGTGGCATTTTAACTATATATATACACAGCTATCCTATCATTTCTAGATGTTAATTAGAACAGTGGCATTTTAACTATATATATATACACAGCTATCCTATCATTTCTAGATGTTAATTAGAACAGTGGCATTTTAACTATATATATATACACAGCTATCCTATCATTTCTAGATGTTAATTAGAACAGTGGCATTTTAACTATATATATACACAGCTATCCTATCATTTCTAGATGTTAATTAGAACAGTGGCATTTTAACTATATATATACACAGCTATCCTATCATTTCTAGATGTTAATTAGAACAGTGGCATTTTAACTATATATATACACAGCTATCCTATCATTTCTAGATGTTAATTAGAACAGTGGCATTTTAACTATATATATACACAGCTATCCTATCATTTCTAGATGTTAATTAGAACAGTGGCATTTTAACTATATATATACACAGTTATCCTATCATTTCTAGATGTTAATTAGAACAGTAGCATTTTAACTATATATATACACAGCTATCCTATCATTTCTAGATGTTAATTAGAACAGTGGCATTTTAACTATATATATACACAGCTATCCTATCATTTCTAGATGTTAATTAGAACAGTGGCATTTTAACTATATATATACACAGTTATCCTATCATTTCTAGATGTTAATTAGAACAGTAGCATTTTAACTATATATATACACAGCTATCCTATCATTTCTAGATGTTAATTAGAACAGTGGCATTTTAACTATATATATACACAGCTATCCTATCATTTCTAGATGTTAATTAGAACAGTGGCATTTTAACTATATATATATACACAGCTATCCTATCATTTCTAGATGTTAATTAGAACAGTGGCATTTTAACTATATATATATACACAGCTATCCTATCATTTCTAGATGTTAATTAGAACAGTGGCATTTTAACTATATATATATACACAGCTATCCTATCATTTCTAGATGTTAATTAGAACAGTGGCATTTTAACTATATATATACACAGCTATCCTATCATTTCTAGATGTTAATTAGAACAGTGGCATTTTAACTATATATATACACAGCTATCCTATCATTTCTAGATGTTAATTAGAACAGTGGCATTTTAACTATATATATACACAGCTATCCTATCATTTCTAGATGTTAATTAGAACAGTGGCATTTTAACTATATATATACACAGCTATCCTATCATTTCTAGATGTTAATTAGAACAGTGGCATTTTAACTATATATATATACACAGCTATCCTATCATTTCTAGATGTTAATTAGAACAGTGGCATTTTAACTATATATATACACAGCTATCCTATCATTTCTAGATGTTAATTAGAACAGTGGCATTTTAACTATATATATACACAGCTATCCTATCATTTCTAGATGTTAATTAGAACAGTGGCATTTTAACTATATATATACACAGCTATCCTATCATTTCTAGATGTTTATTAAATATCAAACACAGAGTAAATATAAACAGTACATTTATTGTATAAAGTATTTGTCAGATCAACTTCTGTGAATTACAGGGATAAAATTTACATGTAGTTGCCAGCTGGGTCCCCTTAAATCAATTATTTTAGTAGACTATCAAAATTTCTTTGGGCCTAGCAATTTACTTTGCACATGAAATATTCAAATTTCATTATCCGGCTAGACTACTGTCTGATAATATTCAGGGTCTCAGGCCAAATTGTAGTGGTCTTGGGACTACTGGACATGGGTCCCTGTTAACCTTTATCTCTGAATTACAATTCCTTTAAAATCAATGACGGTCAAACCAAAAACTAGTATGTTATACCCATGCATCCAGTCCTCGAAATGAAAATTTGAATTTACTGGTCCGAATCAGATTCTATAATTTATTTTATATATCTAAATTTATAAAAACTGAAAAATTTACTGGTCTGAACAAAGTTTTACTGGTCTTTGGCCAAAGGTCCGGTATTCATCGTGAAGACTGCCCATCCCCCCACCCTAACTTTCTTACACAGAGTAAAAATCAACATCATGTATACAACTTATTTGTATTGGTAATAATTACATTATCATCATCAATTCTTTCTTTTAGTGTGTAAATTAATTTTCCTTCCAGATTCTATTAGGGAACAATCAATGAATGGTTAGAACTGCAATAGAATACTGATCACAGATAGAAACAGACGTGTAATGGCTACCATCTGCCAACGTCTGGCTGTAGATAATTAACTCAAGATGTTTTCTGCAGCATTTATATATTATCAATATTTATAAAAAGGAGAAAAATCAAAATTGCTTTTTTTATTTTCTTGGTAAATATTTGTGTTTCCCCCAATAAATGTACATTTTCACCCCTTCTATTTTTGATACCTGACCTTTGAACTTCAAAATTCATTGAACATATTTTTTGAATGAAAGCTCTGTAAACGGTGTAATGACCAAGGCCAAGGGGAAAAATACATGTGTTTCCTCTGCCATTCTTCAAATAGGGTAGGTAGGATGGAATTTTTTTTTAAATATTTTATGTCAATTATTCAGAACAATAATATCAGTGGCAGATTCAAGGGCTGCAGCCCCCCCCCCCCGTCGAATAAGTCAAGCACATATATTAACATACACTTTTCAAGGCTCGTTAACGTCACGATATGGCTTTTAATCGAATGGTTTCGATCTGTGTGATGAAAGTAAAAGAAAATACAAATTAATTTCTTTGTATTGAATTAATCTTCAAAGAGGTAATTATATGTAATTATGCTAAATCAAATTTTCAAGTTTTTATGAATGTATTGTCAAAATACCAATTAGTCAGGTATTGTCTTAAACCGTTATATAAACATGTCTAGTGTCACAATTTCATATAGGTATAACCACCAACACCTGTAAATTGAGGCTCTTTCAAGGAAATTCTTTTTTAAATATCATTTATTTTTACAGAAATATTAAAGGCAAATGTTGCTGTATTACAAAAAAAAAAAAAAAAAAAAATACACGAGTTTCCGTTTTGAAAATATATGAATACAGCATATAAATACATATAAAATAATTAAAATTAATTAGAAATAAAATAGACTTAAATCAGATTTTTTTCCCTGCTATTACTCAAACCCTTGATCACTTTACAAAACTGCCAAAACACACATACACCAGACCAGAAGAAGCTGATGTAACTTCTTTGTTGAATTCCATTTGCAACTTTGATTTTGTCGTAACCATTGTTATTGTTCAAATGTGCCTGGCTTTTAAGAAAGGGCTCAGCAGATCACTAGATTTAGATTAAACTTATTTTATTGTTAACTATATAACATTTGGATCGGACACAAATTATTCCAACTTACAAAGGTCCTCAACAAGATCACTACAAGAGAGATCACTTGACATAGACAGAGCCTTAAATAGCGTAAATTTAATTCAGAGCTCACTAGACTGCAGAGCAAATGTTGAACAATTCAACCACCAGTGTTTTGAGAGGAGTGCTAAAATATGTGAACCGCTAGACATAGAGGTTAAAAAACTTAGAATATGCGGGAGACACATAATGAGAGATAATGTTGAAGCAGAGTCCGGAAGAATACTTTAGGACGTCAACAACTGTACCTTTTCTCTACCGTACGCTAAATGAAATGAAAAAAAGGTTTACCGACCTACACGCCAGAACCACTTTGGGACTACAGTTGGTTCCATCAATTATTGAAAATATTGCTCCATAACTGAGCCCCCCCTCCCCCCCGTCAACAGAGTCTCTGGATCCGCCCCTGAATATTCTGATTGAAACAGTGCTTGTTCAAAAATGATAATTAAAACTTAAGGGTAGGTACTAAAAATGAGGATTCTTTCAAACAGGACCTACATATAACATGACAGGCCTCAATCTGATATTAATAGTCAAACCTGCCTTATAAATCACTATCTATAAAGCAGGGCTCATCACACTTCCAAAAAACAGGGAGACTTGACTTCTTCCTCAGAGAACATGAGGGAGACGTGAAGGCATGACAGGGAGACTTCCAACTGCTTCATAGAGACATGTTTCCGCAAAAATGTGCTGTTTCATCGCATCATTTAAAAAAAAAATTCATTTGAAGTGTGTGACTGTCTTTGCTAATATTTTGTTAAGATCCTTCATATTTAACTTTAAATTCATCTTTTGTACTTGTATTATTGTTGTTGATTTTATATTTTATTCCTTTCCCATTGAAATCTATAAGATATATATTACATCAACATGTGAGTTCCCTCCCCTTGTTTCTATTAAAATTCTATTTAAATTTTTTCCCATTAATGAGTAGTGCATCTACTTTTATCCTGTATATATCATAAAAGACAACTACTCATAATAAAAGGACATATTTTCAGGTTCCAATGAATGAGTGCACTACAATGACAAAGAATTTTACGCTGTGTTGGGTTATAGGTGCTTAAAGCACCTTCAACAATATTTCAGGCCACAATATAGCTGAAATGTTACTTATGTTGGTGTTAAACACCAATCAATCAATCAACAATATTTCAGTTATACAAATGTATCATGGTGGTAAGTTTTATTGATGGAAGAAACCAGAGTAACGGGAGAAAACCACAGACCTGTCACAAGTCAATGACAAACTGTATCAACATACAATGTAATGAGCACTGAGCAGCACTCAGGAATCTGAATCTCACAACTAGTGATGTTAGACACATATAGACACATGTACTGCATATAGAGGGTCAACATGAATTCAAATACCATATGATCTTGACCATGGTGGCCCCTTTAATTTTAGCCTATTAATAATTCATTGTGTCATGAATAAAAACATTATTATCAATGATTTTCAGAACATAATGCTGTGTTTAAACCCCCCTCCCCCAATCAGAATTCTGACATGCTTCACTATGGTAGAACTCTTAAACAGTCTCACAAGTAAGCCAGTTGAGATCACTTTTTGCTTAGTATTGATTGATGGATTGATTTTTGGTGTTTAATGCCACTTTCAGCTTTATCATGGCGACCAGTTTTAGTGGTGGAAGAAGCCGGAGTACCTGGAGAGAACCACCGACCCTGGGCAAGCAACTGGTAAGCTTTTATCACTTGTGGCTGCGAGTCGAGTGTACCCTTTTTGTTATCTACAAAGCCAGGTGCAAACCCACGCCGTATTGGTGATAGGCTTGTATGAGTTGTTAGGCAATCCAACTACCTAACTTATTGAGCCACCCAGGCCCTTTTTTGTTTAGTAAACTGTAAATGTAACTAATTAAATTAAATTTGAACATAAATAAAAACCTAAGGCAAAAACGCTAATATAGAGTGGCATAGATTTAGCACAACACAAACTTGGGATTCAAGTGATTTTTAAATCAACTCGAAAGCCATCTTTCAAAGAGCAGGTAAATCATATCATCAATATGTGTTCAAGAAAACCTATTTCTCAAGTCAAATGAGAAGGCATTCAGTTCTTTATTTAACATTTTCAAAAGTTATCACAATTCAATGAAATGGAATATAAATCATGGTTCTTTATAGTATTTTTCTTTTAAATACGTCAAATGGTTTAGTGCAGACACTTTGCCAAGAGTTCTAAATTTTACTTTACTTAACAAGCACCTCCTTGATTCTGTAAAAACTACTCGTTCTATTATTATTTCATATTATACCAAAATGTTGTTAGCAACAATTTTTACTTCTCCTCTTTTTTTTTTTTTTTTTTTTTTTTTAGCAAACTGCCAACATTTCTGCAAACACCGAGAACAAAAAGATTCTCTCAAAAGATACTTAATGTGAAACTAAAATAGAACATAGATAGCTTAATTATTTAGTATGAATGATGTAAATGTTTCTATTTTTATCTCTGTAATATCATCTGTGTACCTCATCAAGTTATAAATTATCTATCTCTCTCTCTCTCAGAGGTTTGTCTGATGTTTAATTTGTTATAAATAAAACTGTTCTCCAAATTTATATATAATTTTTATAAATAACAGACTGTAGCTGTTTGTCTGATGTTCAGTTAGCTATAAATATTTCACTTTTATGTATATTTTTTTGCTATAAAACAACAGAATAAATAATTTTTTAACTTAAGAACGTGATTTTCTCATTTTCATCTTTTATCCACAAAAAAAACAAATGTATTTTTTAACTTCCTCCTCCCCTACCCCCCTTCCTACAAATGTACACAAACTCTGTACAATATAGCATTGGTGGTGTAATGTAGTGTGTTCACTTTGAGTTGATCGTGGGTTCTAGCCTTTTTTCCAAGTAGTGAAGTACAACATAAATTTTACCTCCTGAATCGGGGATAATTGTACCAATTCTAAAATTTGAAAAATTTGTTTGAGTCCCAACTGAAAATGGCATGTCCAGGACTCTTCTAGGTGAGTTGTAAGGATCTCTGCTAAATGTATATTTGCTCCTATAATATTATATGGTTAAAATCTATCCAAAGGACCCAGAAGTCCCAGCCTCCAGTTAAAGCACAGGATTCTAGCCCAACATGAGCCCCAGGAATTGTCAATTGCATAAAAAATTAAACTGGACAATTGTGTGTAAAATTCAAAACATTTCCTAAAGGGAAACTTGAAACAGAGAATGAAAACAAAAAATTTGTCATTTTTCATAAATTTCAAATTATTGGTAAAAACAGAAATTAAGTTATTGATCAGAAACCAGAATCCACATGGGGATTTTAAAATTATATCTATTAATTATCAACCTTTAGAAATAATGTTTTTTTTTTATTATCAAAGTTTCAAATTCAAATGGAAAGAAACTCATAAATTAATCTGTACAATATTACCTATTTATTATTATATAATTACATTACTTCCGTTTTTCATTCAAATGTTACAATATGATTGGTTATGAAGTGGTCACATGATAATTGATTATAAAAGAGATGTTTTACATCCCAATAAAACTCAAACCCGAACTTACAGTGCCTCCATGTAAACAATCAATGGCATAGTAATTTCAAACAGCAAATATCTAACACAAATAAAATTCACAACGAAAAATTCAACTATAATAAATTTTGGTATGTTTAAATGTAATTATAAGAATTGAATTCATTTTTTTGTAGTTTTATAGGCGTGTAAAAGCGTGGACCGAAGCGCGCTTTATTTCATACAAAATGTGCTTCGGTCCACGCTTCTACACGCCAATAAAACTACAAAAAAATGCATTCAATTCTTAAATAAGCATGTTGTTTGACATTCAAAACCAAATATAACTGATTGGGTATTAAAACAAAGTCATAGAAAACATGTTTCTGTTTGTCACGGTTTTTGGGTACATTTTATTTCATCAATAAAATCGTGAGTGTCCAGGATAAAAAAAAAAACAGGGTCGGTATGGAAACCAGAAATACACATATTTTTCTTTGAGCTCCTAAGCAATTAGCTTAAAAATGTATTTAAAACATCTTGGCAAAAACAAATGTTCAGAAACAAATATCAAACATGTACAGCCTGAACGTTTTAGATAACACTGATGTGGAATTAATGTTAAGGCCAAAAAAAAATATATGTGTGTTTACGGTCACCCGACCCATCCTATTTTTCAGCCGCCGACCCTAACCTTTTTAATCGGCAATTATTCAAGTCGCTGACAAACTTTATCACATAATGTTGGACACTGATCGAGATTTGAACCCACATCAGTGGTGATAGGTAGTAGGTACTGATGGCATATAGGTAGTTGTAAATCCCACTACAATATGATCACGGCCAGGACGACCCCCCTGTAAGTATTAGATATCAGTGATGTAGAATAAAATTTTGTAAAACTGATAGATTAATGGTAAAGGTAAAACTCCACACACATACACCCTTCATCAATTACACAGAGAATATTCTAATATTTTGCTTAAAAAAAATCCTGATCAATTTCAGCCAGCTGATAGGTAAAGGAAAATCTCCACACATGCCTCATCAATAACAGAATATTATAATATTTTGTCTAAAAAAATTCTTATCAATTTCTGCCAGCAGATATAATACCATCATGTGTACTAAGACGGTAGAAGTGTTTATACCTGAATGTCTACCAGGGTTCTATGGGTGAAAGCTTCAATTATTTCTATGTAAACACTACAACAGGTGTTCCACATTAACATATATAAACACATACACTTGTACCATCATTCATACTGGGAATTTTGAGTATAAACTTGTATTTCTGTCAGAAATGTTATATTTACTACATTAAAACAACTCTAGTAATTAGTAAATACCTACATTTGACCTGTAACCTTTGACCTATCTAACTATTGGATGTTTTTGGAATTTCTTGGCTCCATGGCGACAGGTTTTTTTTTTTTTAGGTTAGGTTAGG